>CAJQZP010001305.1:8787500-9512500 GCA_907164705.1 Parnassius apollo | reverse complement strand
AATTCTTCTGGTATGAATGATGAGATTGAAAGAAAAAAGGCAGAATTTAGACGTCTAAATAAGAGAGTAAAAGAAGTTGTTGAAAGGAAAAAGAATGAAAGAACGGATAAGAATGATAGAAGGATATCTGATAATTTCCAGGCTAACATAAAAAAGTTCTGGAAACTCGTAAGAACTGCCAGGGGAAATACAAAACAGCCTATAATAAATGCTATAAGAGACGAGAATGGATGTATTCTGAATGATGAAGTTTCGAATTTAAACAGATGGAAGGAATATTTTGAAAGCGTGTTTATCGTGTCGTGTGGAAGAGTCGTATGAATTAAATGAACTAGAAATTCCGAAAGAAGTGGAAAGGGGTATGGAGATAAGTGTAGATGAAATAATGAAAGCAATGAAAAGCATGAAAGCAGGTAAGGCAGCTGGATATGATAGAGTATCACTCGAGATGCTAAGGGCTGGAGAGGGAGTGGTGGCAGGCCTGCTGTACACCTTGTTTAATTTATGTTGGGAATTAAAACGGGTACCGGATGACTGGTGTAAAGCAGTTATAGTACCAATATATAAAGGAAAAGGGTCACAGCAGGACTGCAAAAACTACCGCGGTATCAGCTTGCTTAGTATTGTGGGTAAACTGTATGCTAAGGTGTTAATTGAAAGAGTTATGAAAGAAACTGATGGAAAAATTTGGGATGTGCAAGCGGGTTTTAGAAAGGGAATGGGGTGTACAGATCAAGTCTTTTCCATGCGCATGATTGCGGAGAAGTTTTTGGCCAAAAACCAGAAAGTTTTTTGTGCGTTCATGGACTTGGAAAAGGCTTATGACAGAGTGGACAGGAATGTGTTATGGCAAACACTGAACTCATATGGGTTGAGCGCTGGTTTGATACAGGCATTAAGGTCTCTTTATAGGGACTCTAGTGCTTGTGTCAGGATCAATGGGGTCTACTCGGACTGGTTTGGCATCCAAAAAGGTGTCAGACAGGGCTGTGTGGCTTCCCCTTGGCTGTTCAACCTATTTATGGACCGGTGTTTGCAAACTTTGAAAGATGAAGAATGTGGGTTAAGAATGGGCGAGTTAACCGTCAAATGCCTTTTGTATGCCGATGATCAAGTCATACTTGCGTCATCGGCGGCAGAGTTGCAAATGATGGTTACATTAATGAACTGGAAATTAAAAGAAAGGGGAATGAAAGTGAACGCAAGTAAGACGAAAGTGATGGTTTTTGAAAGAGAAGAAAGCAAAACGGTATGTGAAATAAGAATAGAAGGAGAGTTGATTGAGCAAGTGGATGAGTTTGTGTATTTGGGATGTGTATTTAGCAGGGATGGTAGATATGATAGGGATATAGAACGACGAGTAAATGCAGGGAATAGAGTGAATGGGGCACTACACTCTATTATGAAGAACCAGAATTTGTCAAAACAGGCACGTATGGTAATTCATAATGCTGTGTTAGTCCCTACTTTAATGTATGGTAGTGAAAGCTGGGTGTGGCAGAAGAAGCACGAAAGTAAAATAAATGCTGTAGAAATGCGGTCTTTAAGGAATATGCTAGGGTGTAATCTGAATGACAGGGTGAGAAATTGCGTGATAAGAGATAAATGTGGTATGCAAGATGATGTTGTGACCAGGATTAAGAAAGGAATGCTTCGGTGGTTTGGTCACGTAGAAAGAATGAATGAGGAAAGAGTGACAAAGCAAATTTATATGGCAGATGTGAATGGCCGAGTCGGGAAGGGACGCCCTAGGAAAAAGTTTATCGACCAAATTGGCGATATTTTGAAAATGGGCCACGTTAGAAGTACCCTTAACCGACGAGCATGTATGCGTAGATATATGGATGTAAAGGAGGCGAAAGAGGTATGTCAGGATCGTGCCAAATGGAAGTCCATAGTCTCTGCCTACCCCTCTGGGTGACAGGCGTGAGTGTTTATGTATATATATATATATATATATATATATATATATATATATATATATATATATATATAAATATAAATATATATATACATATATATATACATATATATATATATATATATATATATATATATATTTGTATTATAATAAAAGTTTATATCTTATGTTCAATAAATTGAAACTAACCAAGATTTTCTTTGTGAGATGTATTTCCTTCCATTTTTGTATGTAATTGATGTACCGAGCATTCAGAGTAATGATCTGAAACGAAATTCATAATTCAAAAGAAGAAAAGATTTAAAGAACCAAAATAAATATATCACTAGGGGTTAGGAGAAATGGGTGTTTCTCAGTCTTTACCAACATTACATGGCGATCCTGCCAGGCAATGCGCTGCAAATATTCAAGTGCACAGTCACAGCTGCATAGTTATTTAATTGTTAAATTGAAAAAGAATTTAACTGTAATTTACTTTGTGCAGTATACAGGTTATTGTTTAAAGAGTAGCTAAATTTTAAATTAAGTTCAAATATATAAATGATAAACCATTATTGCAGTTTTTGTAAATATGAGCAAGTAAGGCTTCTAATTTTATTTGCATCTATCCCAAATTGAACGTGATTTATGGGACACCATGTTTTTGTCTACAGATTGACCCTTATAAATGAGTGCGTGCACAGTAATATCAGTTAAAATAATGCATTACCACGCTTTTTGAATTTAAAAGATAAAAACAGAGGGGTGTTATAAATTAAACATTTGTATCTGTGTGTCCGTCTAAAGCATCATAGTGGCCAAACAGATGGAATATAATTTAGCTTTTTTTGTTGACAGGTGACTTGATCAAGAGATAAGCCGTTCAGCCATCTGAAGGCAATCATCTCTTTTATTAGTTTTGAGGTTTATTAAAATTTTATTAAAGTTATTTAACATGTACATAAGTTTTATAAATTTTATGTTAGATTATTCCATTATATTTGTAGATTTTATTGTGTTTAATTTTATGGATTTTTAGTTATCATATAACAATATATAGTATATATTTTAGACTCTTAGTTAAGTCAATCCAAATTTAGGAATTTCTGTATCATCTCAACCCTTTCTACTGGAAACTTCTTTCTTTTTTTTTAGTTAAATAAATTAACATTTTTTCATTTGTATATTAAGTCCCCTTGAAAAGGTCACATACTATGTTCAGCTGTGGACTTGTGATGTGATGTAATCATGATAATACATATATGATCATATATATCAGTACCTGTTGATGTTGACGGTTCTGCTAGGTTCAAAATTTCTTTCATGGGTTTTCTTTTCATAACTGCTGGTTTATTTGATAATGTAGCTAAAAGAAAATAATAGGATTAACTTTGAAATTATTTATATATATGGCAATAAAAAACAGGCCCAGTATCTGTGATGACTTGCAAAAAGTATAATTTCACAATATAATAATAATATATAACATTATTTAATGAAAAAAGGGCTGTGCTTTAGTTTACGGTCGCACGATTTTCGTGATAATTTTAATTTTAATAGGTAGGTGACAGGTCATTGAAGTAAATGCTAGAAGGATTTTCTGCGGAAACTTATAGTTTTCGAGAAATTAATTTTTTAAGTTTTATAGGTTAACTACTAGGAATAGTTAAATATACCTTTTATGCGTGTACTTTATAACATGTCGTAGGATAATATGATGAACAGATATCTAGGGTAATCGCGAAAACACGGCTAGTTAGATAATTGTTCTAATCATTTCGACAGATTCTAAAACCGAATTAGCACACCCCGACTCCACGTAGTCTTGTCTGCCCTACCCCTAGAGTGTTTTTGTAAAGCCGTAGGCGCGGAGGGAGAGCAGCCCCCGCCCGCTGTAGAAAATCGCAGTCACCCGTGCGAGCCGTAGCGGCTGAGGCTGGTCGCCGAATGCGACCAATAAGCCGAAGCTGCGGAGGTGAGCATGGGTGACTGCGATTTGCTACGCAAGGGCGAAGGGGCTGCACTTCCCGCAGCGCCGAAGATGTTACAGAAGTAACTTTTCTTTTCATTTTTTATTCTATTATCACAGAATTGTTAGGCAAACAGGAAGTATTTAATAAAAATTAGTGTACAAAATAACATATTATTAATACAAGCAACACACACATTAATAACATATGATCTATCGTGTTTTTGCTCGATTAGCGCATCCTCCTATTATATTCCTATTAATTCATGGTAAATAAAGTTCTTAGAAACATTTAGATATCATTAATATACATATAACTACATAACAAATATATCAAATAATTATAGTCCTTACGAGTATATAAATAGATTACTGAAATTTCTTATATAGTAGTAAACGATACTTAGTATGCATAACGATATCAGTCGTTGTAATGGAACTACGTTATTACAGATACAAAGTCAATGAACGCGTCCGCGTATTGGCTCTTTTGTTTTATTTGTGCCTACATAGTTCTATATATATAATATATATATATATATATATATATATATATATATATATAATTTTTGTGTGAGTTCAGGCCAGAACAAAACTGGTGACACGTCAGGTTTGGTAAGAATTGAGCCCGTTGAATGTAGATCAGCCCCAGAATCGAACCCCTGTAAGTAAGAAGGTCGAATGTAAAGCGTCAGACGGGGTAGAGAGAAGATTAGAGCCTCCTCCCCACTTGATTTAAACAAATACCATATTAAATTAATCAATATAAATATTTTATAGGTTAGGATAGATTTTTTGATATATTTCAGAAACTATACGTTTCCGCATCCCTCCCTTTTAGGGGGGGGTTCACCACTACCCCCCACCCCCAACCACCTCCTCACCCCCCTCCGCGTGCGACCGTAAACTAAAGCACGACCGAAAAAAAGTAGAAAAAGTGGGGTGATAACACATTGCCAACTTAATATTTATGAAAACTAGGCTTAATTATCATATTCCTCATCCTTCTGTCAGCCGGAATCGCTACATGTATTATCCTTTTAAGCTCTATAGTGCATATAAGTAGTATTTCATTTTATTCTATTTATTTAATGAATGAATCATTGTAAAAATTAATGCTATGTAGGTACCTACTCAATTAGACATATTTTACAATAAAACTATACATGTCATTGATAATATACTGTCCTGAATTAATTCTATAACATATTTACTTTTTCTGTAATCTATAAAGACAAACCTGGCATATTCAAAGTTGGCACAGCAATGTTACTAATTCTGTTATTTCTGCATTGAAATTTTTCTTCAAAATGTGAGTGACACACACGGCGATACTTGAATATGTGCATATTTTCGAGGCCTAGTATATCACCGCCAATTGCATAAATCCATACCCTAAATCGTTCACTTTCCTTTTCTGGGTTTGGAAATCTGTGAAGAACTAGCTTGCCTAAAATATTTACAAGATACATTTAAAAAAAGTCATACTTATGTGTTAAAGCCTAAGACAAATAATGCCCTTGATGCAAGTTGTTTGGAGACGAGATGACTTACCCTTACTGTCCTTACATCCGGGGACACAGCAACGCTTATCTGACATAATTATTTAAATTATTTATTCTATGTAACAATGGAGACAAGATATCACAAAAAAACAAATCGTTGGAAATGAAGTTGTAAGAATAATAGGTAGCTCAATTCAACGTAAATAATATAATAGATAAAATAAAACAAAAAAAATAACATAAAAACACTTTCATAAAATAGGAGCAACTCCACCAAATAAAATAAAATATTAGTTATTCGCAACTCCAATATCGAGAAACAAGTAGCGGGAAACGTGAATAAAACTATTCCATAATGGCACCCGTGACCATGAGTGCTGTAAAGCGTTCGAAACGTCGGGTATTAAAAAGTTAAATATACGCGATAAATTCCGTAAAATCTAGTATTATTTCAATGTGTAGTGTTCGCGTAAATATAAGAAATCAATACATCAAGTTATCAGTAATGCGTACAAAATGTAAAGTAGGTGTAAAATTTTGTAAAAATAGAATAAAATATAGAAAATAAAAATATTTCACATAAAAATTGTATAAGTGTGGTTAAGTGTATATAATTAAAATGTTTATAAAAATGTTAGACAATAATTTTTTATCTAGATATTTTTATTTACTTTTCGCAAACCGTTATCGGTTTGGACTGTGCCATGGTCTGACGGTTTAGTGTTTGCTGAACCTCTCTGAGGTGAATTTTCATTTCTGTTCCTCTAGCGGTATGGGGCAAGGTGTGCTTCTCTGTGTAGGTTCCGATATCATCAGCTAATAGATAGCTGGCTTTAGACGATCTACAGATATATTCGCTCGTTTATCATTGATTTGTATTTCGTAAACCTTGTTTCCTTCCATCCTACCTTCTTTTGGTAACTCGATATGGGCCAATATATGTGGGTTGAAAAGATTAACGAACTGCATCGTTTTTTACGAAAACATATTCACTCTACAAAAGGACTCTAGCTTCGCCACTGATTCCTAAAATGCTTGAGAGACATAAAAATAGCCAAAAGTTTGCGACCATAAGTTGAATATTTTTGTTGAACAGTGGACAAAGCCTTTGAATAATATGCAATGGGCTTCCACGTACTATCTACGTGCTTTTGTAATATGGTACCGACGCAGGTGTCCGACGCGTCGTAGCAAAGTGCAAGCGGTGCATTGGTTACCGGATGGAACAATGTACATGCGCGTTGTAGGCTACTCTTATATTGTTCGAATGCCCTATCTGCTGTCTCTGTCCATTGTATGACCGTTTTATTTATCTTTTTAGCACCGTGTAAATACTTATTTAACTCTGCTCGATGTAATGCGGCTTGAGGTAGGTGACTACGATAGAAATTTACCATCCCTAGAAATCTACGTTTGCGATTTGGGAAATGTTTTAATTGCTTCTACTTTATCTTCCAGAGGACGTATACTTTCGGGAGATACCGCATAACCTAAAAATTCGAGCTTTTCTGCCTGCTGTTGTTTATTTAGAAATGTTTATAGATATACCATACTTATTAAAACGTTCAAAAACTTGTTCTAGGTGACTCTTAGATAAAGGTTACACGCTCAGTCTGGCGTCAGTCTGGTCAATCAGTCCGCTCATAATGACGGGAGAATTATCATCTAACCGGTTGACTGACGGACTGATGGTCCAGAATGACAAAAATTAAATATTTTAAATATTTTTTATCATTCTGTTGCGAATGATAGCAGACTGATGCCAGACTGATCGTGTAACCACTCAAATCTCACACCACTCTCATATCATATTGAAACAATATACTCATGTTAAAAATAATGCGCACAGTATAAAATTCAACATCTACATGGCCAAGTTTCTTTAACCTATTTTTACACGTTTTTAAAAATAAGAAATACATTAACTCAACAACTAGCGTCTGTCATAATTACTGTTCTGGAGAACAATAAAAACCAAAATATTGGTTATAATTTGTGTCCAAGTATTAACTTGTCTATGACTAGCATAGCACCTATTATTAATTTGTTTACTATTGATCTAAGTCAATTTTGGCTCACCATATATTTTAATACTCTGCAAACAAAACAATTCCTTTAATATAAATACTAAATTACTTTCTTACCTAAATTACTTACCATCTGAAATGCTGCATTACAGATGAATGAATGAATTTAACGATTTTTCTTGCTTTATGCTTAAATCATCTAAAGCGAGCTCTCAGTTGATGTGCTTTTAACAACGGCAAATCATTTTTATACATGTAATATTATTATGTCTCTGCAAAAATAGGAATACCATGAATCTCCCGATATTTCGTGTCAAACATGTATGTGTGTGTGTGTGTGTGTGTGTGTGTGTGTGTGTGTTTTTTTTTTTTTTTTTTTTGTGTGTATGTATGCATATGTGTATATGTTTGTATGTGTATGTATATATATTGTAATTATAAATTATATATTATTATTTTTGTTATATCTTAGTTATTTAAACACCAGTTTTTTGTATACTAAAATTCAATTCTCAATCTGATATTAGTTATGCATTGGACAGAACGTCCCCTTCAGAGGCTATCTTAAGCTCACCAGAAAATTGTATGCAATTACTAGCAAAGTTCAGCTTCGAATCACTTAAATTAATTTGCCAAAATATTCGTAGTGTAAATGCTAACATTGATGGTTTCCTATTGTTACTGACAAGAATTAATATCCAGTTTGACATAATACTCGTAGTCCTTACCGAATGTTGGTTACAGTACAATTATTGTGTTCCTTCTTTGCAGGGATATAAGTATGTGACATCTACGAATCCATATAACCAAAATGATGGTGTAATATTTTTTTACAAAAAATAACATAGAGGATTTCGGTGGGACAACCGCAGCTCTTAGATGCAAGCTATCTCTGAATTAAGATAGGTAGAGATACCGCCGTATCAGCAATTTATCGACCTGATGACTTGCGTAAACAAACTAATTTTTTTATTGGTTGGATACTTTACTTAGTAGTCTAAGCTCATTTCGAAACATGTTTTGGTGGGAAATATTAACATTAATATATCTCCCACTAATACTGATGTTAACTGTCCTGCATATCTAAATTTGACAGCTGAACATGGTCTTCTTCCCTCCCACTTAATACCTACGCATAACCGTACGTGCCTTGACCATGTTCTGCTCAAAACCACTTACCCAGCTTTTACTATTGTTGTTGAAGCCACTGTGATTGATCACTTTGCGGTGATACTCTCTCTTTCAAAGAAAGTACAGTACATTCCACCCAAGTGTGTTCGCAAGATAAACGAAGAAAAGTTGAGTCAAAGTCTCTTAAATGTAGATTTTGAGAGCTTAATGATTTCTTAACTAACTAACTATGACATTGGGACGTCAAACATCTCAGTTCTCCCCCCCCCCGTGACCATGGGTGCTGTAAAGCACCCGAAACGTCGGGAATTAAAAATAGATAAAATCTGTTAAATAAACGCGATAAAATCCGTAAATTTAGTTTTATTCAATTTGAGAGCTTGTAAAATTTTGATGACCCCGATTCTGCGATGGAATAATTTATAAATGCGATGGAAATGGAATGATTTATATACACGTAACTCCATCTTCTACGCGACTATAACTTATATCCCATCCTGCAGGCGTAGAATTATTAAGCCGTGGATGACTCCAGGACTCCTAAAGTGTCTAAGAAATAGGGACAACTTACACAAAAAGTTTTTACACTATAACGTGATTCTTAAAGTAACCTATAAGCGCTTCAGAAATTACTGCAATTCTTTGTTCAAGAGTGTTAAACGCGATTATGAAAGACATAAATTTGCCGAGGCTGGAAAAGACTCAAAACGTATTTGGGAGACAATAAACCAAGTTACCAATACTAGCCCTAAAACTACACCAGGTCATGAATTATTACAATTGTGTCCATTATCATGTGTATCAGGCGATAAAGTTAACTCCTTCTTTATCAATGCTGGCAAGATCCTTGCTGAAAAATTTGACCAGAGGACAGCTATCTCAACTCATGCCACTTCTGCAGTTGTCCTAAATTAGTAGAAAACTCTTTCGTTCTTTTGAGTACAGATGAAGAAGAAGTTGAACGGGTTATGATTGCTTTAAAATCAGATAAAGCTGTTGGATGGGATGGCATCTCCACTGGTCTTCTGAAAAAGTACAAAGACATCCTAGTGCCTCTTCTGACATTTATTATGAACTTGTGTTTGACGGCAGGTGTTTTTCCGAGGGTGCTGATAATAGCTGTTGTTCATCCAATTTACAAAAAATGGCGAGTAAATTGAATCCGTCGATTGACCTCTCGGTCGAAGTCGGACTTACCTAGTCGGACTATTGTCCCAGGTAAACGTATTCGTCAACAACTTCGAGCTTAGTGCTCCTAACAACTACCGGCATAAGTGTGACATGGACGTTAAACATGATCTTTGTTTTGTCCATGTACATCTTAAGACCTATCTGTCGGGAGGCACTATTCAGGTCATTGAGCATAGTGCTTAAGTCCTCCAGCAATTCTGCCATAAGGACTATATCGTCGGCAAATCGAAGGTGAGTGATGTACTCGCCATTGATGTTAATGCATCCTTTCCAGTCCAGTAGCTTGAAAACGTGTTCCAATGCAGCGGTGAAGAGTTTCGTGGAAATAACGTCACCCTGTCTTACACCTCTCTGCATTTGGATAGGTTTCGTACTCTGGTTCTGTACTCGGATAGCCATCGTAGCCCTACTGTACAGACACTTCAGCACTTCGATAAACCGGCAGTCAACTTGGCACCGCTGAAGATACTGTAGCACCGCCCAAATTTCGACGGAATCAAAGGCTTTCTCATAGTCCACATACGCCAAGCAAAGTGGCAGATTGTACTCTTCGGACTTCTGTACAATTTGCCGAAGGGCATGTATGTGGTCTGTGGTACTAAAGCCTTTTCGGAAACCGGCTTGTTCGGGAGGCTGGAAGTCGTCGAGTCTGCGTGCGAGACGATTCGTAATGACTCTCGAAAACAGCACATAGACGCGGCTCAGAAGGTATATCGGTCTGTAGTTCTTCAAGAGGGCGTTGTCACCTTTCTTGAAGAACAAGACCACCGGACTTCTGCTCCGGAGGTAGTGACGGAATTGAAGAGCCTCTGAAGGACTTCAAGTACCGGTTTTCCACCCGCTTTCAGAAGCTCCGCTGTAATTCCATCCTCGCCCGGGGACTTGCCGTTTTTAATGTGCTGGAGAGCCATTCTAATCTCGCTCAGACTGACGTCCGGGATATCATCGGAATAGTGTCTGATAAGACTTGCTCTTGGACCGTTACTCACACTTGCATGTGGCTCCAACGATGATGTGTACAGCTGCCCATAGAACCTCTCAATCTCACTCAGAATCTCAGGTGTCCCGGAAACGATGCCGCCATACTCAGTCTTCAGCTTTGACAGTTGGCTCTTACTGGCAGACAGATCTCTGGCAAAGACTTTGGAGCCATGGTTCCACTCGATCGCTTCTTCAATACGAGTAGTATTAAGCTTGCGTAAGTCTCGCCGCATGCATTTGGAGATCTGTCTGTTCAGTTGCCTGTATGCTGTCAAATCTGTTGACGATTGCAGCCTCATCTCCCGTCTAACAGCCATGAGATTAAGAGTGTGATCGGAGAGTTTTTGTGTTCTTCTGCGGCGGAGTCTTGCAGAACTGCTACTACTACTGCCGTCATAAGTACACTTATAGCACTAAACTCCTAGTCCCAGGTTTCAGTAAAACATCCATAAGCCGTTGTCATCGTCTGGGACGCCCTTCTGATAAATCTTCCAGGCCTGTAGTTGTCAAATTCAGCGATACTGTGATGCGAGACAAGGTTTGGTACTCCAAAACCAAACTTAAGGGCACAGGTATAACCCAGTCTGAGTTTCTAACAAGGAGGCGCCACAGTGTTTTTCTAGAAGCTAGGCGAAGGTATGGCATCACTAAATGTTGGACCAGGGATGGAGTTATCAATATCTTTACTCCGGATGGCACAAGGCACCAACTTGAGACCTTGTCTGAGCTTGACGCATTATGCAACGGGTCAACTTCTGCTTCACCCGTTTATCCTATTGTGATTGAGGCAAATAAGGCCCCCGAAGATAAAGGTGCACCACAGCGTACTAAGAGGGCCGGTAAAAAATTAACTTTTTCGTAAATAATTTTATTTTATATTTTATTAATTTTGTAATTCTGTTATAACTTTTCTCTGGACTTCATATTTTAGTTTTCTTTTTTATCATTATATCTTCATTACCTTTCCTTGTTAATTGTAGATCAGATAGCAAAATGTAATGATTAATAATCTCTCTTTGGAATGTTTATTATTTAGTGTTATAATTTTTCTTGTATGTTGGTAACTGTTATTGTAATCTTTCTTTGGAATGTTTAGTATTAGTGATAAAAGTATATTGTAAGGTAGATAATTGCTAGTTAACGTACTGTAACTTTGACACTTTGACTCATCTGACATTAACACCTCTCACTTTTGTGTCTATGGTATGTTAACGTTCCGTTTCTTCACTTATTGTTAAGTGAATTAAACATTTCTTTCTATAATGCTGGCAGGTAGTTTACTGATGACTTATTTATTTTTGAATTATTTATTTTATAATTATATATATTATAATACATACATATAATAATACATATTTACTTAGTTTTACATATATTTAGTAATCAGATATAATTTAATATGATTTCTTCAGATGATAGTGTTCGGAGTTCCAATTCCTTCGCCTTTGATTCTGCCTCTGATGGATTAAGCAGTATTGACAGCTTTGACAGCATTGAACCCTTAAATATTATGTTAGATTCAACTTTTTCTGAATCTAACAAAAACTTCAACGCTATTCACATAAATGCTCAAAGTATTCCTGCTCATTACCCCGACATGTTGTCAAGTTTTAATAGCAAAAACATACACGCTATCCTTGTTTCGGAGTCGTGGTTAAAACCATGTCTTCCATCAACTTCCTACTCGCTTCCAGGTTTTCATTTGATTCGTAACGACCGTACCGATCGGGGAGCGGTGGTGGTGTTGCTATTTATCTGCGCTCACATATACCTTTTTCAGTAATTCAAGTTTCAAATGGTTCGCAGACTGGAAACGAAGCTGAATTTCTCTTTATCGAAGTTCTTCTTGGTCATACAAAATTACTTCTTGGAGTTTTTTTACAGTCCCTCTCTCACTGTCGACTACTTCACCACGTTAGAAAATATTCTTGACAATCTTACACCTATCTATTGTCACAGTATTATTATGGGTGATTTTAATACCTGTCTTTTAAAAAACAACGCTAGATCAATAAAACTTAAATCTATTATTGAAGCAGCAAATTTAAAACTTCTTCCTACTTCTGCCACACACTTTTTCCCGAACTGTGCCCCTTCTCTTCTCGACATAATGTTTGTGTCTTTACCTGACCATGTTCTTAAATTTGGGCAACATGCTGCTGATTCTTTTTCCTATCACGACCTTTTGTACTTGACATACAAAATCCGTCCCCCTAAAGCTAAGTCAAGGATACTACTTCAGCGTAACTTTAGTGACTTGGATTTGGAGCAGCTTTTAAATAACGCTGTAAAGATTGATTGGAGTGTAGTCGTCAATGCGTCTACTGTTGATGAACAGGTTGCTTTGTTCAACTCTCTGTTAATTCAACTTTACGACGTTCATGCTCCTGTTCGTCCAGTGCGTGTAAAGCATCCTCCCTCTCCTTGGCTGACCGATGATATAAAAAAAATCATCCACATTAAAAATTGTGCCAAAGCTAAATACAAGTCAGTCCCTAGCGATTTGAATAGAGAGAAGTATAGATTAGTACGGAATCGTTGCAACAATCTGTGTAGAAAAGCACAACGACGCCTTATCCATGAATCAGTACAAGATCCTGATCCTGCTAAGGTCTGGAAATTTCTTAAGTCCTTAGGAGTTGGGAAATTACGGCAAAATCTCACACACCATAACCTTGATCTCAATCAACTTAATTTGCATTTCTCATCTTCGTCTTGCATTAACGATAAAGCAAAACATAATACTTTAGATTCTCTTTCAAAAGCTCCCACTCCGGACACCCCTGCTTTTAATTTTAGCCAATTTAACAGTTGTGATGTTAAGAGAGCCATAATGTCCATCCATTCAAATTCGATTGGTAGTGACTGCATTAGTCGGAAAATGGTCATCCCTCTCATTGATCTCCTTTTACCTATAATCACGTCTATCCTGAATAAATCACTGAATTCTGCTTTTTTTCCCTTCAGCTTGGAAAGACGCATTTGTAGTTCCTCTTCCGAAAAAGTCAAATCCCTCTAGTTTTTCTGATTATAGACCTATCTCCATTTTGCCTTTCTTTTCCAAAGTTCTAGAACGTCTTGTGCATAATCAATTAAGCACCTATCTTTTAAAACACAATCTTTTAAATCCCTTGCAATCCGGTTTCCGTACTGACCATAGTACGACTACTGCACTTTTACAAATCACTGATGATATTCGGTATGGTATGGAGAAACAAAAGCTTACTATTCTCACGTTGCTTGATTTTAGTAACGCATTTAATACTGCAGATTTTGATATCTTGTTAAGCATCCTACGCTCTCTCAACATATCTCCAACTGTAGTTGACTGGTTTCGAAGTTACTTGTTTGGTCGCCGACAGCGAATTCAGGTGCAAGAGGTTTTTTCCACCTGGATTACTACAGCTGCTGGTGTACCACAAGGTGGCGTGTTGTCTCCTCTCCTTTTTGCAATTTTCATTAACTCTATAAGTCATAATTTGTCCTCTTCCTACCACTTGTATGCTGATGATCTCCAAATCTATACTCAGTCCTCTCTTGAAGATCTATCTAAAGCAGTTGACACTATTAACGCTGATATGACTTGTATTTCGAATTGGAGTAAATGTTATGGTTTAACGATTAATCCTAAGAAAACTCAGGTCATTGTCATCGGTAGTTCTAGATTAATTGGTAAAATTGACTGGTCTCCCCTACCCCCTATTATACTAGACTGCACTCTAATCCCTTACAGTAACAAGGTTAAAAACCTGGGGTTTGTATCTTGACTCCTGTATGTCTTGGACCTTACAGGTTAATGAGGTCAGTAGAAAAATGTTTGCTGCGTTAAGCTCTTTACGTAGATTACGTAATTTCCTTCCCACAGCAACTAAAGTTACGCTCGCCCAGTCTCTTCTTCTGCCTATCCTTGACTATGCTGATATTTGCTATCTTGACATTACCGAGGAGCAGCTTAATAAGCTTGAGCGCATTCAAAATTTATGCATTAGATTTATATTTGGGCTTCGCAAATATGATCATATCTCCGAATTTCGCAAACAGCTCAAATGGCTCCCGATCCGCCTTCGCAGGAATACTCACATTCTTTCTGCGTTGTATAGTGTGCTGTTTAATCCTTCTACTCCTCTTTATTTAAAAAACGTTTCCAGTATCTTTCTCTTACCCATAATCGGTTCCTTCGATCCTCCTTCAATCTTTCTCTCTCTACACCTTTGCACTCTTCTTCCTTTTTCAAGAAATCCTTCACCGTAACCGCTGTGCGATTGTGGAACTCCTTACCTCTACATATTCGTCGTGCTAAATCTCTTCACTCTTTCAAAATTCTTGTTAAATCGTATTATTTAGAACGCTATTAGATAAATTACTTTACCTTTCTCTTACTCTTTTCATTTAATCTATTATATGATATTTTATATATAACTTTCAATTACTTTTATTTGTATGTATTATTGTGTTTTATTATTATTATTTTGTATGCCCCCCCTCTTTTTGTAACTTTTGTTTGCATCATTCCTCTACGCAAAGGTTGTCTGGAAGAAATCACTTTCAGTGATAAGACCGCCTATTGTACATACTTTAATTAGTTTTAACTGAATTGATGTTTCTGTATTGTGGTGTACAAAAAAGAATAAATAAATAAATAAACTTAGCTTTGACCGCTTGGACAGTTTCCACGAGCTCGTCATTCATATCGTCCACTGCATTGCAATCTTCTAGGCACTGAAAGCGGTTACGTAACTCGAGCTGAAAGGTTTCGGGATTCTGGATTAGAACACGAGGGGGACGGAGCGTTGACTTCATTAGACGAGACCTCTCCAACTTAACGTTTAGGTTCAGTGTGCCTCTAACCATTCGGTGATCGCTGCCAGTTTTCGATTGCCTTGCGATCACTGAGACATCACTGAACAGTTGGCTTCTGGTCGTCGTAATGAAGTCAATCTTATTTTTTGTCGAACCGTCGGGGCTCGACTAGGTCCACTTCCAGTGGGGCCGCTTCTGGAAGAAAGAGTTCAATTCAACGCAAAACTAGGCACAAGAGAATTTCTCTCTTGTGCCTAGTTTTGCATTGAAGTCTCCCATCAACACCGTGTAGTGGATTTTGGAGGAATGCATAGCTCTGGAAATATCCTCATACATTTCCTCCACCTCATCATCGGGATGTGGCGAGGTTGGTGCGTAAACCTGTATGATCTTCAGCGAATACCGTTTGGTGATTCTGAGTATCAGGTACGCGACCCTCGTCGACACACTCCCAATCTTTACAACTTTGTTGACGAGGGACTTGTGGACGATAAATCCGACACCTCCTTGGGACAGATGGTCGCCCTCACGGTGATAGAACAAGTTGCCGGACTCGAGGATTACCGTGTCCTCCCCCTCTCTTCGGACCTCGGATAATCCAATAATATGCCAGCGCAACTTGTCTATCTCTTCTTCCAGCTCCAGTATCTTCTCGTCAGTCCTCAGGGTGCGTGCGTTATATGTTGCCAGGTCGAGTCGTCGTAGGTGGCAACCGAACCCCCACCGGAGATTCTTAGCACCACCTGTCCCGCCGTTACCATGGTCGCCACCGTAGCCAAGAATAGCGGGGCCGCCGGGGACTGGGGGCCGTTTGTTTGCGTCGTTAGTCATGGGGAGATATTTGCCATAGTTGCCACGCTTGGCGAGCGGGTTGGCAATCTTTCTTCGGCGGTTATTGCTTTCCTCATACAGGTATCTTGTTTTTCCAAATATGGTTTGACCATTTGCAACAAATGATCGTAGCAGGCTTCTTTTATTCGATAGTAATTTTGAGTCTTCTTCTTCATCCTGTCATCGTATTTCATTTAATAAATTTAGGTGCGTGTAATTTATCTTTTTTGTAGCCAGGTTTTTTCCATCCATCGCTCCCTTTTTACACGTTTCTTTAGCAGTAAAGCGATGATTATAATAGCACAGGCTCTTTTTTTTTTTTTCAAAATATTCATGGCTAGGCAGGATCATGTGACTCACTTGACTGTCGTCTTCACTTTACGAATGATGACTTACGTAAGTTTTATCAGTCTGCTGTCAGTCTAGACTGAGCGTGTAACCGTGTTTTTCATCCATCATTCTGGCATCAGTCTTAGCCGGACCAAACTGATGGACTGAACTGACGCCAAACTGAGCGTGTAACCTTTCACTTATGGTCTTCAATAGAACTTACCATAATTACGTCATCAATATAACAGAATAAGAAATTTAAATCTTGCAAAACAGTCGTATTCATAGACCGTTAGTACGTTTGTGAGCTATTTTTCAAACCGAATCCCATGCGATTAAATTTAAACAAGCCAAAAGGAGTGATAATGGCAGTTTTCCACATCCTCCGGTGCAATCTCAATGCAGTGATAGGCTCTATTAACACCTAGTAAAAATTTGTTTACCAGCCAGTAGGTAGGTAAAATCCTGCAGCCGTGGTATTGGATACCGGTCCAGCTTAGTGATAGCGTTGAGCTGGCGGTAATTACCACAGGGCTGTAGATCACCATTTTTCTTAGGCACCACATGTAAGGAGCTGGCCCATGCAGACTTTGACGGTCGGCATATGCCAAGCTCCTGCATAAAGAGAAATTCCTCACGTACCTTATATGCCGGTCTGGCGGAAGAGGCCTGGCCCGTGCAAATACTGGCGGGTCTGTGGTCTCGATGTGGTGATAAACGCCGTGATGCGTAGGCTCCTTACACGATACTGGCTTGGTGATGTCCGGGTATTTACGTAGAAGATCGTAATATGTGTGATTACAGTTCACAGTATTGATAGGCGGTTCCCGATGATTCACTAAAGGCACTACTACATTTAACCCCTTTACCCTCACTTAGGTCCACCAAAAGCTTGTTATGTTTAAGAAAATCGGCTTCTATTATAGGCTGCTTGACGTCGGCTACTATGAAAGTCCACCGATACGGCCTTATTAATTTTAAATTGAGAACAAGCGTTTGTGTACCGTATAATAATTTGTGATCCGTTAGCTGCGTAAAGCTTATTTTCACCAAATAACTTTTTTTGTATGGTATTAATGTTAGCAAAAGTTAAAACGGAACGGAATCGCAATCCACTGTTGAGGTCTGTCACGTTGAGGCGGTGAGATGTTAAGACTGTACAGACATCCGCCATTGGCTGCACACCGCTTAGTTTCCTTCGTCCTCCGGAGCCACCCAAGCGCAGGACTCACGCACCTGTGAGCTCTGGTCTTGAATCTAGCATGATAAAACCATAACTTCAGCCTATTATTACTTGGGCTTCGCTGGGACTGGTTACGGCCACGCGAGAGTGATCGGTTTCAAACTGCCGCTGTTTTGGTCTTGAGCGCTCCAACGCATCACGCCTTCTTACGATCTTGGCAATTTCTTTGAGGATTTTATCTCTGGAGATCTGCGCAACCTCATTTATATGCGCAGACCGAGTGTTCTCTAGTACCTTGTCTGCTACGTTCGCCAAGCTCTCCAGGTCTTTCATATAAATCACTGCGAGTACCGCTCGTGCTGCTGGCGACAAGTGCCCTTGCCATAAAATACGAATAGTTTCGTCAGGTACTTTCCCACGCGCCAGATCACGCTTACGACGGAGTAGCTGTGATGGTTTTTGCTCGCCCAGGTCCATTTCGCCTATCAGTTTTTGTATCTGGCGATTTTCCGATTCTTCATATACTGCTAATAGTCTCTCCTTCAGAACCCCATACTTTTCTTTGCTTGGAGGCTGGAGTTAGAGATCGGTGACCTGCTGTATGGTATTCTTGGCCATCTTAGCAATGACTAGTGATACCTCGCCTCATCTCCGAGTTTCTGATTAATAATAATAATATATGGGGCAGTGGAGTATGATCCTTTGTCATCTAGGTGAGCGGATGACAACTGCGGAAAGCCGCATCTTCTGCGGGGTATCTTCCAGGGCGACTGTCTGAGTACAATCTGGTTCTGCCTCTCTTTGAACCCTCTTAGTACTTTACTGGAGGGCTCCTAGAGGGGATTTCAGCTTCGGGAAGGAGATACAAAAGTGCCCCACCTTTTCTATACGGATGACCTCAAGTTATTCGCCTCCCGAGGCTGAAATATACCGATACCTGGGTATGTCACAGAACATGGGTATCGATGAGGCTGGTATGAAACAGTCAGTTTGCGACGTGTTTTATGCACGCTTGACCAAAGTACTTAACAGCCTTTTGTCCAGAGTGAATAAGTCACACGCATATAACGGCTGGGTCATGCCTGTCCTCATGTATACCTTTGGCATACTCAGGTGGACTCAGACTGAGCTAAACGCCCTGGATAGAAATGTCCGCACTACCATGACGTCCCATAGGATGCATCATCCGAGATCGTCGGTAATGAGGCTGTACTTGCCGCGAAAGCATGGTGGGCGTGGCTTCCTGAGCGCGCTTACCATGCATAATCGTGAAGTGTGCAGTCTCCGTCAATACTTCCTGGCGAGATCGGATGATCCATTCTATAATGACGTCATTTCTAGTGATAAAGGGCTTACCCCTCTATCCTTAGCCAACGAGCAATGGCAGGACCCAGCAGTGCTTAGCATTTCCGACCGGGAGACCGTATGAAAGGAGAAGGAGCTCCACGGGAGGTACTACAGGGCTCTACATGAGCCCTTCGTAAATACAGTCGCCTCCCTCAACTGGCTACGTTTCGGTGACCTCTTCGGAGAAACCGAGGGTTTTGTCTGTGCAATACAGGATCAGGTTATTAAGACCTAGAATAGAGTAAATTGGGCCCTGCACTATATTGTGAAGAGTCAAAACGTGTAGAAAAAGACACGTATGGCAATTCACAATGCTGTGTTGGTACCTACTTTAACGTATGGTAGTGAAAGTTGGGTGTGGCAGAAGAAGCACGAGTAGAATGAATGCGGTAGAAATGCGGTTGTTAAGGAGTATGTTTGGGCTGAATCTGAATGACATGGTAAGAAATTGTGTAATAAGAGAAGAGTGTGGTTTGCAAGATGATGTTGTGACCAGGATTAAGAAAGGAATGCTTCGGTGGTTTGGTCATGTGGAAAGAATGAATGAGGAAAGGGTGACAAAGAAAAATTTATGTTGCAGAAGTGAATGGCAGAGTCGGAAATTGGCAATTTATTGAAAACGAGCCAAATTAGGAGTACCCTTAACCGACGAGCATGTATGCGTAGGTGTATGGATGGGAAGGAGGCGAGAGAGGTGTGTCAGGATCGTGCCAAATGGAAGTCTGTAGTCTCTGCCTACCCCTCTGGGTGACAGGCGTGAGTGTTTATGTATATATATGTTATTAAGACCAACAACTATCGGAGATACATCGTAAAGGATGGCACCGTCGACGTCTGTCGAGCTTGTCGCCATCCCGGTGAGTCGCTTAGGCATGTCATCTCCGGTTGTTCGGCGCTTTTTAACTCTGAGTACTTGCACAGGCACAACCTAGTTGCCAGAATTCTACACCAGGAGCTCGCTCTGAAATACGGTAAAATTGCCGTATTACAAGTACTTGCCGGAAGCCGTGCTCGAAAATGACCGCGCCAGGCTCTACTGGGACCGGGCCATCATCACAGACAGGACTATTCTTGCGAATAAGCCTGATATTGTGCTGATGGACCGGGCACGGTCAAGGATATTTTTGGTCGACATTATCATTGCGTATGACGAGAACCTCGTGAAAGCCGAAACAGATAAGCGAACAAAATATCTGGACCTGGCTCACGAGGTGACAGACATGTGGGGAATTATTCCTGTAGTCGTCTCCGCGAATGGGCTAATCCCAGTCAGTCTCTCGGGTCATCTGAGGCGACTGGGACTCTGTGACGGACCGCTCCGGGCTCAAATGCAGAAGGCAGTGGTCCTCGACACCGCCCGCATCGTCCGTCGGTTTCTTTCCCTTTCCTCCTAACTCTCGGCCGTTTGGTCTCCCCTGCCGAGGGCTTCCATCTGGTTGGTTCTTTATTTATTTGTGTATTTTTTGTATTTATTTTATTTTATTGATATTTATGTATATTTATCTTTTCATTTTAATTTATAATTATATATTTATAGAAACCAACCAGATGAGAAAACATACCCCAATAATAATAATAGTAATAATAATAATAAAAAGGCGTAGGGAATTGACGACCCCATCGCCCGCTGACGTAACAGTTAAGTGACAAAACTGCTACGTCAACGCAGTCAGTCAGCGCCTTGCGAGAGGTGTGAGCGCCGTGCCGCGGCAGAATTTAGGGTGCAGAGGCCCGTTTGTGCTTATGGCTACACACGAAACGGTGCCGGGCCTGGGCGTCTCCCGTTAATGGACGCCCAAGTAATGGATGATGGATAAAAAGATAGTGCGCAAAGGGCCGCTGCCTGGGGGTCGCCGGGGCGCGTCTGGAGCTGGCGCTGGACGCGGCAGCATGCGGGCCGCCAGCCGAGCGCGAGGAGCTGCACGGTCACCTACCAGCCCTCCGCATCCATCATCCCCACCAGAAGGCTTGGTGTCGGCTGGGTCTTCTCGGACTCAGCAAGCGGCACCCGCCGCTGGTGGAGCACGTCGCATGCGTTGGTCACAAGAAATGAATGCAAACGCATTGCGGGCGTACTTTAGGGCAAAAGGGGAAGAAACTGGATGTTTGGCGTATCGGACTAGGATGCATCGTCTTTTTGCTGAGCTGGAGCCATCTTTAACCGTCACAGAGCAAAACCTGGCAGACCGAGTTCGGTATATCTTGCGCTCAAATATATTTGATGTCGCCGAACTCGAACGGCTACGACGTGAGGCTGTTCCCTCGTCGGATGAGAATGCTACGGCTGAGGATGCGGCGCCACAAATGGTAGAGCAACCCGCAAACGTGGATGCCGCCGTGAATACCCCAGTTGTGGTTGATTCAATCGATGATGGAAAAGTCGCCCAGGAACTGGAATTAGAGCATATGAGGAGTATATTGGAAGAGGCGATTGTGGAAACGCGCAGTACGCCTCTCGAAAATCGACCGCGACTTCCCCGCATAGCCCTAAGCAAGCGGTATCGGGCTGTCGTGAGGGCTCTGAACCCAATGCTGGTTACCTATTTGGAAGCCAGCCGGGACCTTTGAGAGACGGACTCAATTCTTTTTGGCGCCGCGCTGGCAGTCTGCCGTATCATAGGCGCCAAGGTTTCCACGGCTGGACGCGCTACTGGCCATAGTAGCGCTATCCCAGCATGGAGAAGAAGAATTGAGGAACGTATCGCAAAGGCTAGAGCTCTCATCGGCAGACTGATATGCTTCAGATCAGGCAACAACAGGCCAAGAATTATGCGCACAGTCAGGATGGCGTTTGCTGGGACAAATGTCAGTTTGTCCCAGCCGGATATAACGCAAAAACTGACGGAGCGCATAGATGATCTGAAGCAGAGAATCGCTGCTTGGGGAAAGCGGATTCGGCGATATACCGAGAGGTCGACACGGTTCAACCAGAATCGTCTCTTCCAGAGTGATCAGAAGAGGCTCTATGAATCATTGGAGCGACCAATGGTAAGTGGAACGGGTCCAGCACCGAATCAGGCCGACACTGTAGCATTCTGGCGCGGCCTGTGGTCAGAGCCCGTAAACCATAGCGAGGGCCCTTGGACGGAAGTTGTGGCGAGTCAGTGTGCGGGTATTACGCCCATGGACCCCGTCATCATAACGCCGGATGACATAGCTGAGGCGGTCCGTAGGGCCCCGAACTGGAAAAGTCCGGGGCTTGACGGGCTGCATCACTACTGGCTGAAGGGGTTCATGGTGTGTCACTCTGTGCTCGCCCGACAGTTTCAAGAGGCTCTCAACCAGAAGTCGCTCCCAAGCCTCTTCACTACTGGGATCACTCATTTGGTTCCTAAAGACCAGGGTACCACAGACCCGAGCAAATACCGCCCCATCACGTGTCTACCGACCATATACAAGACACTAACATCCATTTTGAGCGCGAGAATCACTTGTCACCTGGACTCAAATCAGGTGATGTCGCGCGCTCAAAATGGATGTCGGGGCGGTGGTCGTGGAACCAAGGAACCACTCCTCATTGACGCGGTCATTGGCAAAGTGGTGAAACGCAACCGTCGGAACTTCTCCGCCGCCTGGATAGACTACAGAAAGGCATTCGACTCAGTGCCCCATACATGGCTAAAGAGAGTCCTCGAGCTGTACAAGATAGACTGTACAGTTAGAGACTTCCTTGAGCAGTGTATGGGGCAGTGAGTACGATCCTTTGCCATCTGGGCGAGCGGATGATGGCTGCGGAGAACCACATAAGGATAAGAAGGGGTATCTTCCAGGGCGATTGTCTGAGTCCAATCTGGTTCTGCCTCTCTCTGAACCCTCTCAGTACCTTACTGGAGGGCTCCGGGAGGGGATTTCAGCTACGGAAAGGAGGGACAAAAGTGACCCACCTTTTCTATATGGATGACCTCAAGTTATTCGCCTCCAGTCGCTCCCATCTTATGGAATTGCTAAACATCACTTGTGAATTTAGCAATTCCATTGGAATGGAGCTGGGGACGGATAAGTGTGCGGTCCTCCATGTTGAAAGGGGAAGGGTTGCTAACTCTGAGGGCGTAGACTTATCTATGCCCGTCAACTTAAGGACCCTTTCCGAGGCTGAAACATACCGATACCTGGGTATGTCACAAAACATCGGTATCGATGAGACTGGTATGAAACAGTCAGTTTGCGACGTGTTTTATGCACGCTTGACCAAAGTGCTTAACAGCCTTTTGTCCGGTGTGAATAAGGCACACGCATATAACGGCTGGGTCATGCCTGTCCTCATGTATACCTTTGGCATACTCAGGTGGACTCAGACTGAACTTAACGCCCTGGATAGAAAAGTCCGCACTACAATGACGTCCCATAGGATGCATCATCCGAGATCGTCGGTAATGAGGCTGTATTTGCCGCGGAAGCATGGTGGTCGTGGCTTCTTGAGCGCGCTCACCATGCATAATCGCGAAGTGTGCAGCCTCCGTGATTACTTCCTGGCGAGATCGGATGATCCATTCTATAAGGACGTCATTTCTTGTGATAAAGGACTTACCCCTCTATCCTTAGCCAACGAGCAATGGCAAGACCCGGCAGTGCAGAGCATTTCCGACCGGGAGACCGTATGGAAGGAGAAGGAGCTCCACGGGAGGTTCTACAAGGCTCTACATGAGCCTTTCGTAGATACAGTAGCCTCCCTCCACTGGCTACGCTTTGGTGATCTCTTCGGGGAAACCGAGGGTTTTGTCTGTGCAATACAGGATCAGGTTATTAAGACCAACAACTATCGGAGATACATCCTAAAGGATGGCACCGTCGACATCTGTCGAGCTTGTCGCCATCCCGGTGAGTCACTTAGGCATGTTATCTCCGGTTGTTCGGCGCTTTCTAACTCTGAGTACTTGCACAGGCACAACCTAGTAGCCAGAATTCTACACCAGGAGCTCGCTCTGAAATACGGTCTCGTGGATCGGAAATTGCCGTATTACAAGTACTTGCCGGAAGCCGTGCTCGAAAATGATCGCGCCAGGCTCTATTGGGACCGGGCCATCATCACAGACAGGACTATTCTTGCGAATAAGCCTGATATTGTGCTGATGGACCGGGCACGGTCAAGGATATTTTTGGTCGACATTACCATTCCGTATGACGAGAACCTCGTGAAAGCCGAAACAGACAAGCAAACAAAATATCTGGACCTGGCTCACGAGGTGACCGACATGTGGGGTGGTCTGCCGACCGAAATTATTCCTGTAGTCGTCTCTGCAAACGGGCTAATCCCAGTCAGCCTCTCGGGTCATCTGAGGCGGCTGGGACTACGTGGCGGACCGCTCCAGGTTCAAATGCAGAAGGCGGTGCTCCTCGATACCGCCCGCATCGTCCGCCGGTTTCTTTCCCTTTCCCCCTAACCCTCGGCCGTTTGGTCTCCCTTGCCGAGGGCCTCCATCTGGTTGGGCTTTTATTTATTTATGTACTTTTATATTTATTTTATGTTATTGATATTTATGTATATTTATCTTTTCATTTTCATTTATAATTATATATTTATGGCACCCAACCAGATGAGAAAACTATATGGATACCCCAAAATAATAATAAACTTTATTAGCGTAATTACATTGCTTTCCTATACAATAAGCTCTTTTACAATATGTTTAAAATAAGCTATGTACAATTTTTTTAATTTGCTTACTTCGGTTACTGCCGGCTGTACTAGGCCGAGCCAGTATCACAGACGGCAGTTCCTTCCTCCTGATTAGCTGTTACTGCTTCTAAATGCGCGATCCATAGGCGTGGTGACAGTTCCACCGAGGAGGGTCCTGGAGTTGGGACGGACATTGGTTGGTATTTCGGATTCATTGTTGTATTTATTTGCACTTCACACTAATTTCAGTTCAAATTCGAAGTTCGTGGTCACCACTGTGCAGGTCGCTATGTACTGTGTGTGAATTAGAGCGTCCCTGCATCAAATCAGGTCGATAAATAGAAGTCACTGGTTTAACGACACTGTTTATTTTATGAATCCGACACGTTCACATTTATGACTGACATCTGCACTTAATTACAAACGGGCGCATCGGCGAGACGCTAGAGACGACTGCCCGCGAGGGCGTTGCGCAGGTGCAGAAGTCTCAGGTTACATATTATCAATGTCATGTCGCTACAAAGATATGGAACATCACTCGACTGCGGGACGCGAACCTGCAAAATCGAGTCCAGCGCAGCTGTCCGATTAGCGGCCACGAACACCTACTACGGTGACTACAACGAAAAACCACATTACTTTTAATTTTGACGATTAATACTTACATTATTTGCTTTGTACTGGCATTACTTTACCTTGATAGTTTTTCTTTTTAGTTTATTTTACTTTTCTTTCGTGTTGCCAGTATGTACGGGCAAGCCATCGTACATACAACTTTGCGCTTACGTTTGCGACTTACTTTCGGGGCGCATGTTTAAATAGTAATCATTTTATTATATTTAACTTCAAATCAGTACGTCAACTACCGTCCCATTAAACACCTACCCACTGAAGGAAAGATTTGCCACAATAACATTATAACTATTTTACTTTTAATAAACCTTTAACTTGATGATCGTGATCCTCTCCTTTTGAAGTGCTCATCAACTAACTTTAACTCTATTTCTTGAAAGAGTATGGATGGCCCTACAAACCATACAGACAGAAAAAAAATTCATGTCTGCACCAGAACACAAGATAGTAATCGTAGTGAATAAGAATGAACTGTAATATTGATATTCAGTACATGACTATCTGTAAAGTATTTTTGTATAATGAATAAAAAACATGTAAGTAAGAAAAAAAATCAAAAATGTTACAAGAAAAGTCGTGTTCTCAATTTAACAAAATAATTAATTTAATAAAATATACATACATGAATAAATATTCGACAAAAACTAACCCCAGCGAAGCGGGTTTTCACAGCTATTGTACATATTTTACCAGATACCTCACGAAGAAGATTTTTGTCCAGTGCGTATATTCAAATGCCTTTGCGTTTACTAATACATCTATATTCACAGATATTACACTAATAAGGTTTTTCTCCATTGTGTATTTTTATGTGTCTTCTCATTGTACATTTTAGTATACATTTATATTCACAGAAATTACAAGAAAAAGATTTTACACCGGTGTGTATTTTCATATGTATTCCCAAATTACTTTTTCTATTACATCTATATTCACAGAGATTACACGAAAAAGGTTTTTCACCGGTGTGTGTTTTCATATGTGTTTGCAAATTACTTTTTAAATTACATCTAAATTCACAGATAATACACGAAAAAGGTTTTTCACCGGTGTGTGTTTTCATATGTGTTTGCAAATTACTTTTAAAATTACATCTAAATTCACAGATATTACACGAAAAAGGTTTTTCTCGTGCGTGTATTTTCATATGCTTTTGGAAGTTTTCTTTAATTGTACATTTATAATCACAAATATTACAACAGTACACTTGATTAGCGAGGTGCGCTTTAAGATGTGCTAAAATGTAAGGTTTTTGAGATGTTTTAAATTCGCAAATATAACAGTTATATATGTCCATTAGTTGTGATACTGGAGGTTGTTCAACTTGTGTCTGAACTGCATCAGAGTTCTTTTGCGTCTTATGACTGTATGATACATGGTCGGCGAGAATATCTTTTGTTAAATTTTTTATAATTTTTGCGGGATGCTTCCCTTTTTTAATAACAGGTTGAGTATCTCTTTTCAGTTTAGTCTTTGATTTAATAGTAGGGCTTTCTAAATCGAGGTTTCCTTTACGAACATCATTTATGTTACAATCAGTAGAATTTGATTTAATCTTTTTCTCACGCGGTTTTGAAAAATTATTTGTTTGTATGCAGGGTTGTTCTGAAATACAAATGAATCAAACATTTTATTTATTGTAAGACATTGTATCTTTATTGTAAGATACCTTAGACGGTTTACAGCGGTCGGAATTTATGCCTTACCAGGGAGATATAGAGAAATTATAATATTTTACATAATAACACTCATTTAATAAATAATGTCTCTCATGTTCATTTTTGGAGGGAAAGAATGGTAAAGAATCTAAATTCGAATAATAATGATGACGCTCTTCTGACCGTGTTATAATTACATTAATCTAATATTCGCTGGTTCGAATCCCACACAGAAAGTGTGTTATACATACATACATTTTGACCAGTATTTTTGTAGGTATTAAAAATATAGTCTAGGTAGTAATACCTATTAGAATAATCTATTCTAGACTAATGATCTATAATAATAATCGCTGTTTCGAACCCCACACAGAACTAGTGTTACACACACAATACATTCGAAGTTGGCGTGTAAGTTCGGCATAAGAGAATTCATCATCACATTTTATCCCGTGGGTTTCGAAGAGGCGACTTTGAGTTTGATTTTCCGACAGATGGCGGTATAACCACCTCGTTTACTTCAAATGTAAAATATCCAGACCGGCGACAGGCTACATTGCCAGAGGTGCTCACGTCTGGTTCTGCGATCGTCAATCCAATGCCAAGCAAGACAACTGAGGCAAACCCTCCCTACATCGGGAGAGATCCTTCCATGTTCAACAGTGGAAGTTTATGGGACGATTAAGATAGAGGAATTATTTTTTGGCCATACAAATACTCAAAACAATCCCTGGTAGCTCAGGGGCGAGTAGTTTGAAATAAAATTTCACAGCATGCTAGCAACCTAGGTTCGTTCTCCGCCAGCACCCATAAAATTGTTAATTTTCCATGTGTATATAGGTACAGGTTGTCCCAGTAATCGTCATAATAGTTAACAGAAAATTTAAAAAACCTTGGCTATGTATTTTAAAAATTACAGGCATTTATAAAATTCGAGAAAATCTACATCCTGTCACGGTCTTCTAACTCTTGTTGCTACAAATTTTAATTTTTTTAATTTTCTTCTTATTCTGTAATCCTGGATAATGCTTATGAAAATAATGCTTCTGTTTAAAATTTACAGCCAACTGCTGCAGTCCAGAAGGAAATGTAATTTTTTCCCAACCAAGTATTTAAAATTAATACTTTGCCCAGTTTTAAACGACTGTACTGAAATAAATTGTATTACACGAGTTTGGCAAGTAGCTTTAAATATTGGAGCATTTTAATAAGGATTCTAAAATGGTTTCAACTTGCAAGACTATTTGTTAAATTATGGATTTTTTTTTAAAGAAACCCTTTTTTTTGCCTTGCTTTTTGTGTAGCCCAAGACTTTTCTCAAGCCCGTTACTTAAGATTCTAGTTTGAGTGAAACGGAGGGAACCAGTTGACGAAGTGTGAACGAGACGACGAGTGACGTTAATGACAAAGATGGAGAGAGTAATTTTCCGTAGTTTGAGCGAGACAGATAGTGACGCTATTTTTTCAATGTTGCACACAAAATTACGTTCAGCACATTACGCTCCTTCGTTTACTGCGCATCTTTATTCGTTCTTGTCGATTTCGTACTGATCACATTTGGCTTCGTTTATTGGACTTTATAGCTTGTGATTTAGATTTGGCCTGTTTAGTTTCTCTTTATGACAGCCTAGTCTTATTGCGACCATGTCTACACTACACATGAATATGCTAACATGCCCCTCATTTATGCGGAATGCAGATGCAACGCTAGTGCCGCAGCTAGACTTTATCATGAGACGCACCCAAATGCTGCTCATCATCTGGATCATCGATTTTTTTAAAAAGTGCACCGTTTACTTTTTTCAGAGGGTCGACACCCAAACCAAGAACACGGTCAAGAGAGACTCTCCCTTACGAGGACGTGTTTTTTAGGTTAAGGGTGACAAACAAGCACACAGTCCACCTGGTGGTAAGTGGTTACTGCGGCCCATAGAAATCTACATCTATACTTGATTACAAACTAAAATGCAGATGCGTTGTCACGCGTGAAGACTAAGATGAAATGCCTCGTTTCCAGTAAAAGAAGTAAAATGTTCTCTACACTCACCATACGAAACACAGCAGCGTTGAGCTGTTATTTCACGCTGGTATTCTGTGAGAGCATAGTCCCTCTCCGGTCCGCTTATTGCAGCATGGCTCTACCACGAAAAACGCTCTAAAACGTTGTGCTAGAAGCTGTCGAAGAAGACCCGAGTACTTCAGTGCGTGCAATAAAATTAACAACTGGAGTGCCCAAAAGTTGAACTTACAGGATATTACAAGAAAATGAGCTTCACCCATACACACCTACTCCGAGTACAAACTCTTTTTCTCTGAGATTATGAGCCTCGGGTTGCTTTTTGTCAAACAATGCTAAAAAAAACAGGGAAGATCCTTGGACAAAAATTTATGGTCGGATACATACACATTTAAAAAACATGGACACAAGAATCTACATAACTTACACGAGTGACACATAGAAAATCAAAATTGATGAGAGAAGATAGATCACAGGTTCGGTTTAAGATTAACCTTTGGACCGGAATTTTGAATAAACATATAATCAGTCCTTTGGAGCTGCCAGAGATTTTGACCAGTGTAATGTATTTGGATTTAAAACTGGGCAAAATATTCATATTGAATACTTGGTTGGGAAAAATTACGTTTTCTTCCGGACTGGAGCAGTTGGCTGCAAATTTTAAGCAACAGTTTTCAGAAGCTATATTCAGGATTACACAATAAAAAGCAACAAGAGTTAAAAGACCGTCACAGGATGTAGATTTTCTCGGTTTTTTTATTATTGCCTGTAATTTTCAAAATACATAGCAAAGATTATTTTTTTATATTTTTCTGGTAACTATTATGACTTGGCTTATCACCAGATTCCGACTTGACGTCGACTTCTGAGACACCTGTATGTATATATAGGACTAAGATAGATAGCGTCTCCAGTTCTCTACACTCAACATACGAAACACAGCATCATTAAGCTACTATTTCACGTTGGCATTCTGTGAGAGCGCGGTCCTTCCCCAGTTAAGCTACTAAGCACCCATTTGTACTGCAGCCATAAACCAGCTATATTGTGACTCTATACATCTCCAACTACATGATGCAAGAGAAATTTCTAATGTGGTGGTATTCTTTATTTTTTGATACAGGTTTTTTAAAATAAATTATTTTACCTATGTCATCGTCATCTGCTTTACTCTTTGAACCAAATGCAATTAGTGGCAAGTCGCCTTCCGTATCCTTATGTCGATCTTCAAAAGCATCAATCTCCAAGTCTTCTTGTTTTTCATCAGTATCTAAAATGAAAAATATTCTGACTCAATATATAAAATAAAACCTGATATTTTTTCCAAGCAACTAGATCATTACAGTCCATCACACAGCTTATGGGTCCGAGCCATGTTCATAATTCATAAGCTATGTGTAATAACCTTAAGTGGCAATGGGCCGAAGAACTGACAACTGATGGAGAAGGTTCTCCTAACGTGACGTAGTTTAGTTTTGTTTACGACGGGCTGTTTTCCGCAACTCCACGTCTAAGCACGTATTTTGCGTGTGGGTAGGAATAATGTGATTATTCGAGCCATGAAATCTCCCTGAAAAGTTTAACAGTCCTTTGATGTTGCAAGCAACTTCGGAGAGCATTCCCGGCTTGCCGTGATGTTTAGCCCTGTATGAAGCGACCTCCGGACATGTCAGCAACACGTTAGCCGCCGTTACTTCCTCCCCCATGCATGCCTTGCACGGGGGGCTATCTGTAACAACTATGGTAAACAAATGTTTGTTAAAAGAGCCATGTCCCGTGATAGCACTTGTTACTTATCCTGATCTGTGGGTTGTTCAGTTTCATTAGAAATTTGGTTAGACGACTGTTTATTTCAGGCAGGGCCTCCCTAGCTTGTCTACAGTCTACTAATTTTTTCCGAAGCTGAGTGAGTAAATTATTGAAGTTTCTACGTACCAGTAAACGAACATAGCTAAAGGGGAGTGGTATAATTGGTTCCGGCCCTATAGTGGCCAGTCGATCCCCTTCTGGCCAGTTCATCTACCGCATCATTACCTCTAGATCCACTGTGTACCTTAATCTATTGGAGAGTCACATTGTTGTGCTTACATACCTCATTTAATAGTTGATGGCATTCATATATTAGCCCCGAGTTCGCCACATTACAACTCAGAGCTTGTAGTACGGTCATACTGTCGGTCAGTATTCTGATGGAGAAGTCTTTGACCTTCCTAGCATCTATTGCTATGGATGCTTGGATGATACCTATACATAAAGCCTGGAAGACTTATGGGTACCTGGCGGTGTACATATGTGGATATTAAGATCTTCAGAGAAAGTTCCAGATCCTAAACCTTCATTTGTTTTAGAACCATCTGTGAAAACTAAGCTCTTTTGGATTTCATTCCTCAGGCTGGTCGGTTTCATTTAATTGTATCTTGTACTTCTAATTGAATACAAATTGTTTTGGGATCCTATCGTACTTGGCTTGTAAGATAGGAATTTTTGAGTAAATTCTATCAATTATACCTGTATGGGGGACTCTACTCTTACTTAAAAGATTTAGGGTCTTGAGTCTAATGGTAGCTAAAGTTGCTTCTTCTTGTCTTATATGTAGATGAAGCGGTGTTAGCTCCAGTGTAGCCTCTAAAGCTGCTGTTGCTGTAGTTCTTATGCAGCCGGACATGCCAATCTTTGTTAACGGTATAATTTTTGGCATCAAACCCCATCATTTGTCAATCATGTTTCTGCATTGCCAGTAAGTTATACTAGTTTTGTTGATTTTCTTTTTTATGTATTTATTCCAGTTTAGTTTCTGTTCAATTTAAGACCTAAGTTATTTTACCTCAGAGGATAGCTGGAGTAATGTGGTGAAAAGACTTGGGAGATGATAGTTATTCAGCATTCATTTTTGTGTGAACATTACTAGAACCGTTTTGTTCGGATCAACGGTTAGGTTATATTCCCTGCAACATCTCTCCACTATACAGAAAACCGCTTGGGTCAGGTCGCACACCATGCTTGCTGTCTTTCCAGAAACCATTATTGTCAGATCATTTACATAACCTACTGTGTAGAAATGATTAGCATTTAATTTGCTGATGAGTTCATTAATGACCATATTCCACAGGAGAGGTGAAAGAACCCCACCCTGCGGGCATCCTTTCATGATCTGAATTGTTTGAGATTCACCAGTAATCTTTATTGTTCGTGTACTGAGTATGTTTACTATCCAGTCAATCAGTGCCGGTTCAACTTTATGTCTACTTAGTGCACCTTTTATGCCGGAGAAGTTTGTTCTGTCAAAAGCGCCTTCTACGTCTGAAGGAGCCTAGACGTATTACGTTGTTAGTTTAGTTGTTAGTGCTACGGGCTGTTTTCCGCAACTCCACGTCTATGCGCGTATTTTGCGTGTGGGCAGGAATAATGTGATTATTCGAGCCATGAGATCTCCCCGAAGAAGCTCAACAGTCCCTTGATGTTGCATGCAACTTCGGGGAGTGATCCCGGCGTGTCGAGATGTTTAGCCCTGTACGTAGCGACCTCCGGACATTTCAGTAGCACGTGGGCCGCCGTTTCTTCCTCCCCCATACATGCCCTGCACAGGGGACTATCTGTAACACCTATAGTAAATAAATGTTTGTTAAAGGTGCCGTGTCCTGTGATAGCACTTGTTACTATCCTGATCTGCGGCTTGTTCAGTCTCATTAGAACTTTGGTTAAGCGACTGTTTATTACAGGTAGGGCCTCCCTAGCTTGTCTACAGTCTACTAGATTTTTCCAAAGCTGAGCGTGTTGATTAGTGAAGTGTCTACGTACCATTGAACGAACGTTACCAAAGGGGATTGGTATGATTGGTTCCGGCCCTATAGTGGCCAGAGCCGATCCTCTTCTGGCCAGTTCGTCCGCTGCATCGTTGCCTCTGGATCCACTGTGTCCCTTTATCCATTGCAGAGTCACATTGCTGTTTTTACATACCTCATTTAATCGTTGATGGCATTCATATATTAGTCCCGAGTTCACCCCATTGCAACTCAGAGCTTGTAGTACCGCCCTACTGTCGGTCAGTATTCTAGTGGGGAAGTCATTAACCTTCCTAGCATCTATTGCTATGGCCGCTTGAATGATACCCATACATTCCGCCTGAAAGACCGTGTTATAGGTACACAGCGGTGTGCATATGTGAATATTGAGGTCTTCAGAGAAAGCTCCAGAACCTACACCTTCATTTGTTTTAGAACCATCGGTGAAAATTCTAAGCTCTTTTGGGCTTAATCCTTCCGGCTGACTGTTTTCATTTAATTGTATCTTGTATTTCTTATCGAAAACAAATTGTTTTGGAATCCTATCGTATTTGGCTGTAGGATAGGAATTTCTGAGTGAATTCTATCAATTATGCCTGTATGAGGGACTCTATTCTTACTCCAAAGATTTAGGGTCTTGAGTCTGATGGCAGCTAAAGTCGCTTCTTGTTGTATATGTAGATGAAGCGGAGTTAGCTCCAGCATCGCTTCCAAAGCTGCTGTTGGCGTAGTTCTTATGCAGCCTGTGGCAGCCATACATGCCAGTCTCTGGTAGCGCTGAAGCTTCTTAATTGTGGTGGCTTCATTGGTCTTGGTCCACCATACCAGAACGCCGTATGTGATCATGGGCCGAATTACAGTTTTGTAAAGCCACAGTACGATTTTTGGCGTCAGTCCCCATCTTTTGCCAATCATGTTTCTGCATTGCCAGAAAGTTATACTAGCTTTGTTGATTTTGTTTTCTATGTGTTTATTCCAGAAGATGTTTATGTTGTTAAGTTTGCTGTCCAAGGAAAGACCTAAATATTTTACCTCAGAGGATAGCTGGAGTTTTGTGCTGAAAAGACTTGGAAGATGATAGTTATTCAGCATTCGTTTTTGTGTGAACATTACTAAAACCGTTTTATTTGGGTTGACGGTTAAGTCGTATTCACTGCACCATCTCTCCACTATACGGAGAGCCGCTTGGGTCAGGTCGCACACTATGCTAGCTGTCTTTCCCGAGACCAGTATAGTCAGGTCATCAGCATAACCTACTGTATAGAAGTGATTAGTATTTAATTTGATGATGAGTTCATTAATGACCATATTCCACAGGAGAGGTGAGAGGACCCCACCCTGCGGGCAACCTTTCTTAATTAGGATTGGTTGAGATTCACCAGCAATCTTTATTATTCGTGTACTGAGCATGCAAACTATCCAGTCGATCAGTGCCGGTTCAACTTTATGTCTAGTGAGTGCACCTTTTACGCTGGAGAAGTTTGTTCTGTCAAAAGCACCTTCTATATCTATGAAGGAACCTAGACATATTTCTTTGTTTTGGATGGCCTCTTCAATCTTTGTAATTACCTGATGAAGTGCCGATTCTGTTGATTTGCCTAGACTGTAGGCGTGTTGCTTGTCGTGTAGTGGTAAGTTCATTAGTGCCGACCCCCTTAAGGGGAAATATAATGTCAAATGGCTTAGCAAGATCCTTCGTTATGCCGAAAATATTGCAGCATTAATTTTGAAATAAATATATGGTAAAGTTGAGGATTAATGTTAATGATTATGTTAGACGAAAACACGATTTCGTAAAATTTTCTCGATAGAAAAAAAAATCCAAAGTTACCTCCAAAAAAAACAATAAACCGCTGTTAATCATAAAATACTTTAAATAAGATCATGAAACTTTGCATACTAACTGAACTAACTATAAAGCAGTGCTTATGTTATTTACTTTTTTTAAAATACCATTATTTTCACTGTAAAAAGAAATTACCTAAACAATCGGCGTCTTGAGCTTGATTCCTGTCGCACCGTTAGTATCGCTTAGGCTTTTGAAGGGAGAAGTTGTGTCGCTTACGATCAGAATATACATTACGCAACAGTACGACGTAAAATTAAAATGGGAAATAACCGTGATAAAAATAAGAAGCGGCTGGCTTGGCGTTAAGAAACATGCATAAATATGATAAACCTAATGAAATAAGTGTCTAACGACCTTTCTACTTACAGTATTAGTGATTACAAACATATCGGTACATAGCATACGCGCGGGGAAGTGGGGGGCGAAATTAGAATTTGAGCTGACTTACTCTATCCTCTTAATTCCCTTTCACACATCCTCCCCATCGTCTTTAGGAGAAAGGATGTGAGGCTAATGGGCTTGTAGGATTTAGGGTCAGTGTAATCGCTCTTACCTGGTTTGGGTATAAATGTGACTTTCACTTCCCTCCATCCCCTAGGAACATATTTTAGAGCCAGACATGCTCTCATTATGGCAACAAGTCTGACCACTAGGGCGTTACCCCCCCCCCCCTTCCCCACTGTAGAAGTGCCGGGAATATGCCGTCAGGTCCTACCGCCTTATAAGGGAGGAAACTATGAATGGCCCATTGGATTTTGTCCATTGTCACCACTCTCTGTGCTAAATATCAGTCTTCTTCTGTTGTTGTCAGTGCCTCTTCATGCCGGTTTCCCTTTCAACTACACAGCAATCTGGGAAGTGAGTATCAATTAGGATGCGTTGGGTTTCATCCGGCAATGTTGAGTAGCTTCCGCTAGCTAGCTAGGATTTTCCTTATCCGAATCGTTTGTTCACAGGTTTCTATGTTACCACAGAATTTGCGCCACCCTGTTGAGCGTCGATACCTGATACATTTTTTGTATTCAGCCTTAGCTTTCTTATATAGAAGCCAGTCTTCATTAATTGAGGTATCCATGGCCCTATTTAGGGCTTTTCTTACCTTCTTATGTTTCCTGTCTTGTTCTTTACTCCACCATGGTTGCTTTAGTTAGCATGTTCTGGTGGAGTGATTACTGGACATGATTCATGTTAGCTATCGATTATGGCTTTAGTAACAGCTGCTACCTGTTCTTCTAAGAGCGAATGATCTGCTATGGTATTAGTTAGACCCCAACACCCGTGAGCGAAGATGTCAGCCTATTGAGGTACTTTGTTTTACCCGTCTTGCGGGGATTTCTCCGTGGTGGTATAGCAGGGATGTCGACATCTAGTACGCAGCAGATCCATCTGTGGTCTGAGTATGAGGCCTCTTTCGACACATGCCATCCCGTTATTAGTTTATCTGCTCCTTCTGTTGCAAGTGTGAGGTCGATGATTGTGCAATAGCGTTTATTAATGAAAGTTGGTTTAGAACTAGTGTCTAAAATGGTTAGGTTAGTGCTAAATATATATTCAAATAACACCTTACCTCGTTAATTGGGTTTTCCCATCCCCAAAGGGGATGACGTGACGTTATTGTGGCAGCCTCGTGCCAGTAGACAAAGTGTAGGGCGGTCCCCCACTAGATGGAGTGGCGACCCGGTAAGACATGCAGGAAGTCGATGGATGCAGGTGGCTCAGGATCGTGCTTTGTAGTGATTCTTGGGGAGGCCTATGTTCAGCAGTGGACTTGTGAAGGGCTGTAATGATGATGATGATTCATTCACCTAATTTAGTGAGTAGGGCGGTCCCCTACTAAATGGAGTGACGACCTGGTAAGACAAGCAGCAAGTCGATGGATGCAGGTGACTCAGGACCGTACTTTGTAGTGATCCTTGGTGAGGCCTATGTTCTGGGCTGTAATGATGATGATTCATTCACCTCATTTAGTGAGTGTTCTGCCACAACTTGTTTTAGTAGGTGAGTGCTTGCCAGTATAAGGGTACCTTGAGCACCTTTTCTGCGTTTTTTTAAAGTATGAAGTGACAATCAAACTGACAGCCCACCTTATGGTATGTAGCCGATCCACTTGATCTGAAGTGGGTACTACAGTCTTATGCTGTGCTCACTTCAAACATCAAAAAGTTACAATGCGGTGTCACCTCTGATGTCTAAGATGGAATACCCCACAGCCTGTGATTATACTTACTCTATACTTTTCAGACTGGCAAACAGCAATGCACGCACTGCTATTTGACGACAGAAATAGACAACAGGAGGAAGGAGGAGTCAATCTGAGTTAAGAAATTGGTAAAGATAGGTGGTAGCTTACCAGTTGTAAGTATATCATTAATACCTATGAATTTATAAGAAATACAGGGACAATATATTTATAAATAAATTTATACATAAGTAAAGGAAAATGTCCAACAAGGCTCATTATGATGTCCATGTATGTTTATCTTTTAAATAATTATTTAATTTGTTATTTTCTTTCTCCATGAGAGGGCTTTTGATATGCACTTTGAATTTAGGCAAAGGCAAATAAGTACATTGTACATGAAGCCCTCTTTATTTTGTGTCCATGGGCTACAGTAACCACTTGCCATTATGTAAACTGTACCTTAATTTAATAATATCACAAAATGTGCCATATATCTTACCTATTTCATAACTCCAGTTTACTTCAAATTTGAAGTTCTCATTTTCGATTTTCTCTTCCTCAACAGATTCAAGGCTATAAATGTCCTCCTTATAACCATTTTCTATATCGCACTCTACTGGCCAGATATCTATATGATTAATTGGTGTGAATTGAATCTCATCTCTAGCCTCATGCGGTTTTCGTATTGACTGAAACCAAACTCTTTTTGATATAAGAGAAAAAGTCAGTGTAGTAGTGGTGTAGGAGAACCCATACTACCGCATACCATCCCGCAGATGCAGCAGCATCTTCCAGACAACAATTCCAAATAATTATAAAAACCGGACAAAAGTGAGAGTTCCCAATAAATTTAAATAAGAATGTAGATAGCTTAGAAATGTAATTAGAATCGAGACTCAACAATTTTTCCATTCAGATTCACAAATACCATAAATTGACAAAAGTTTACTAATAATTTTTATCACCTATAGATAATTATTCGTTAATATACAATAGAGTAATACATATTATAACAGTATAAACAGTTTGATAATTATTTTTGTCAAAATAAGTACTTTACTTATTGTAATTCATAAAATATAGAAGATTGCTCTTACGAAAAAATAAGTTTGATTGAAAAACAAACTTAACTTTTCAGTAGAAAATACATTCTCTCATATAAAAAATAAATAAGAAGGTTTTATTCATAAACAAGTACATATACAATGGTAGACTTATTCTTTCGAAGGCGAAATGCGCCCATATCAGAAGTAAGCCCCTCTTCCATATCATTAAATTTACTAAATCAAGAACCGCATATACTAAACTTAACGCTGAGTGTAACCAACATATTTTTTTGAAATTTAGAAAGTAGAAATAGTGTAGTGTGTGTGTATGTAGTGAATGTGTAGTGTGTGTGTAATATTTTCCTTGAGCACATCTTGAATCCCACAATTTTCTAACTTCTGCAACAGAATGGAGGTACACAATTTCAAATGCCTTTTTATGATCAAGAAACACCGCAAGGCAATTCGAATTTTTAAAGACTATCAACAACTACAGATGTAAGGGCTGTAGAACAGCATCTTCAGTCGATTTTCCCGCTTGAAAGCCAGACTGGATGGACTCTTGTTGATAAGAGGGATAAACAAAAGGCGGTCTTATTGCTACATAGCAATCTCTTCCAGACAACCCAGAAGAGGAAATTAATAAAAATAAGATTAATGGGTAGGGTGCACTAAATTAGACAAAAAAAATACAACTTATATACTATAAAATGACAACATACTTAAGGTATATTATTGCGCCCTCCTTTCTGCCAAGGAGGGTCGCGTTCGTATACGGCTTAGAGATCTCTAGTCAGATCGTTAAGCCAGTTCCTAAAAGGTTGGGTTTAGTGGGTAAAAGTCACCACATAACCACGCAGCCGGCTGCGTGGTATGCTATGAGCATTCCCAACCTCCCTCAACCGCTTTCCGGAGGGTTGCCCATATTTGCTTCGGGCCCAAAAAAAAAGGTATATTAGTGACCATAACTAAGAGGAGAAAGAGAGAGGAGTTAAAGAGACAAATAGTGTTCCTTAATTTGTTTCTTGAACACATTTAAAGACTGAGCACTTTTAATGGACTGGGGTAAGGAGTTCCAGAGTCTTACTCCAAGAACAGCAAAAGATTTATCATAAAATGTCGAGGAGTGTACAGGACATTAGAGCGAAAAGTTTTCTTTGGATCGTAAGGAAAAATCGTGACAAGAGCTAAGAAATTTAAAACGTTTTTTCAGATAGGGAGGACTTGATACAATAAATAAGACGCAGTAGAGCGCAGAAAGTATATGAGTATTCCGACGAAGACGGATTGGGAGCCACTTGAGTTTAGTGCGGTATTCCGAGACATGGTCATATTTACGAAGCCCAAATATGAACTGTATATAGAGATTTTGGAGTCGCTCAAGTTTATTAAGTTGCTCCTCTGTGATATCAAGGTAACAAATGTCAGCATAGTCGAGGATAGGGAGTAGCAAAGATTGTGCAAGCGTAATTTTGGTGGAAATAGGTAAAAAGTAGTTAAGCCTTCGGAGTGAAGCATAAGCTGCAAACATTTTTCGGCACACTGTATTAATTTGGGGTGTCCAAGACAGACTGGAATCCAAAAGGATACCTAAATTTTTACCTACTTCATTATATGGAATAAGAATACCATTAAATACAACGGGTTGAATTTGACATTTTTTAATTTTGGAAATAGTTCTTGAACTCCCAATAATTAACTTTAATTAATTAGAAAAGTATTATTCCACAGACCTTGTAGTGATGGTTTAAGGATATCCCTTCCCTATATACCTACCCACGGGACGGGTGTCGGTAACAGGCAACAGAGGGAAACGGAACAGGAGTTGGGCAGCAGCATCTTCCTGATAACAACTCAGACTAATACATACTGCAATTCCCAACCTGCCAAGTGTGGCAAATTTGGCAAAATCCCTCCTATAAAGCAATCTATGATAGGCTTCTATAGATTTTAATGGATGGAATGGATAATACCATGGATCCTCCTGCAAGAAACTGCCCCAGAACAGCATTCGACTCAATAGCCTGTTGTTGCAATCTCCTGCAGCGAATGAGTCTTGCATGACAGGTGAAGCAGACAATTATGGGCTCCTCATCCTCATCCATCTGAAAATATAAAAGTTCATCATAAATATGGGTAACTACTTAAATATCATCATCATCATCATGATCATTACAGCCCTTCACAAGTCCACTGCTGAACATAGGCCTCCCCCAAGTAATTCCACAAAGCACGGTCCTGAGCCATCTGCATTCATCGATTTCCTGCATGTCTTACCAGGTCGTTACTCCATCTAGTGGGGGTTCGACCTACACTACGCCTACTGGTACGAGGCTGCCACTCGAGAACCGTTCTTCCCCATCGGTTATCAGTTCTTCGAGCTATATGGCCGGCCCATTGCCACTTCAGCTTACTAATCCGTTGCGCTATGTATCACTCTAGTTTTACTGACTAATTTCTGAGTCTATCACGCAGAGAAACTCCAAGCATAGCCCTTTCCGTAGCTCGCTGAGCAACCTTGAGCGTCCTCATACGGCCAGCAGTGAGGACCACGTCTCAGATCCGTAAGTCATCACTGAATTTTAGCAATCGTTCTAGTTCACATTTTGAACTTTTAATATACTTCAATCATTAGCCATTTAAAAGTCCACTGCAAGTACGCCCATTGTAAAACTTAAAGTGACAATAAAGTCTTTATAAATCTGACTGGGTGGTGCGACTTTCTTTAAGCATCTGGTTAGGTACCGCCTCTCATCTTAATCTGCCGCTAAATAGTAGTACTTACACTGCTGTGTCGGTGTGAAGAGTACAGAGAGTCAGTATAATTATAGGCCGTGAGCCATTCCATGTTAGCGCTCAGAATTGACAAAGCATCTTTTTTGTTTGAAGTTGGTTGCAGGCGCCCAGTCACTTCAGAAGCTGCGTACCATCAGGTAGACTTTTAGTTCATTTTTCTTTTCAGTTTTATAAAAAACCATATTGGACGATTTATCGGAAATTATAAATTGCTTGTAATATACAGTGAGACAAATGAACATGCTTACGCAGAAGTACCCATTCATCCTTAAGTATATATATATATATATATATAGTGTCCATTTGTAATGTTGAAAAGTTATACGTGGTAGAGCCACGCTGGAGCTATATTATAGTTGTAGCATGAATGGGTCGGCTCGACCGGGGAGTGACCACGCTCTCACAGAATACTAGTGTAAAAGTGTTTCGTATAGTGAGTGTAGAGAACCGGAAACCCGTTTTAGTGGAATCGAGCAATTCCATCTTAGACCTCAAAGTTGACAGCGCATCTGCATTTTTATTCTTAATCGATATTGAATGTAATGTAATGTAATGACAACACGCACTGGTTGTACAATCTAGTTATCAGAGTTTGAGGTATAACTGAACTAAAATATACAAGTTTGTAATAAAATATATTGGCTACCACAAATCTCTTCTTCAACATCATTTTGTTATATTATTGAAGTAACAAATAAACTTACAATCCACGTGATGGTAAGTGGCTGCCTCAGCACATAAGCACCTGCAACAAACTTCAAGCAAAGGCTACAGATGCAATGTGACCTTTTGCAACTAAGATGTAATGCTTCACAGCCCTTTATTAAACTGGCTCTCGATGCCCTTCAGGTTGAGACACATACTGCTGCTTGGTGGCAAGTAAGAAGATGATCACTACCCAGACAGACTCCTAGACAGAAAAAAATCCTACCACCTAGTGAATCATCATCATTGCAACAAGATAGTTTTAAGCCACCTACATTCATCGACTTTCTGTATTACCAGAATGCTACTATCTAATGGGGGGCCACTGTACAATTTGCTTACCAGTATGAGGCTACCACTCGAGAATTATGTTTTCCCATCAGTTGATAGTTCTGCAATATATATATATATATATATAGGGCCCCTGGGCGTGGCTCATCAAAAACCAATGTGCAACCACTTTGAAATTTGTTAGTCGCCATCAAAGGAGAAGCATCCCCATACACTGCATCTAAGCGCTCTTTAATTTCACTGCGTGATTTACCTTTCAAGGGTTGGCTATAGACATCCGGTACTTGATTTTGATAATGTTTTTAGTCTAGGAGGCTTGTTATGGTTAAGCTTGAACCTATTACACTGTTTTTAGATGGCGGAAATGCGTTTTAAATTAATTACGATAAAAACAAATTTCACTAAAAATTGTGTAATAATGAAATGCAAATATGTCAATTTGTTCTCGTATTATGAAGTAGATGTCTAGTATTAGATTTTTAATTTTGTTTTCAATTTATGAGGATAGGATAGGATTTAGGAGGAACCCTGACAGGGTTAAGCTTGAACCATTTACACTGTTTTTGGATTTCAGAAATGCCTTTTGAATTAATTACGATAAAAATAAATTTCCCTAAAATTGCAATAACGAAACGCAAATATGTCAATTTGTTTTTTAACACAGATAAACTCATAAAAAAGTTAATCACTCGGACCCAGACAATCCATTTGTGGCTGGAGATGGGACTTATATACAACAAATTGAGTCACAGTGGAGAGCAGTCAAGGGGTTTTTCAAAAAACAAAATTATAACAATTCAAATTACATTATTTCATTTACCACTATCATAGCAGTGTTTAGGGCAACCAGACTTTATAGATAAGATTGGGCAAATTGGTTCTAAAACCGAATTAGCACACCCCCAACTCCACATAGTCTTGTCTACCTCTAGTGTTTTTTTAAAGCCGTGGGCACGGAGGGAGAGCAGCCCCCGCCCGCTGTAGCAAATCGCAGGCACCTAAGTGAGCCGTAGCGACTGAGGCTGGTCGCAGAAGGCGACCAATAAACCTAAGCTGCGGAGGCGAGCATGGGTACCTGTGATTTGCTACGCAAGGGCAAAGGGGCTGCACTTCCCGCAGTGCGGAAGCAGTTGCAGAAGTAACTTGCATCAATATTCCCATATAAAAAAGTGAGGTTATGATTTACATACAAAAAAAAATATTATTCAAAAACTACATTTCCGGAACGTGGGAAGGGTAGGGGGTGCTTCCCACGACCCCCTCTACCCTTCCCCCCTCCCAACACCGTACGGCCGCTGCAGAAGTAACTTTTTGTCAATATTCCTGTATAAAAAAGTGAGGTTATAAATTTACAAAAAAAATTATTACTCATAAACTATACATTTCCGCAACGGGGGAAGGGTAGGGGGGGCTTCCTATGGCCCCTCCCCTCCCAACACTGTATGCGAGTACCGGACGTCTACAATTTAACCCCTTTCAAAACCAAAAATCGAACCACCGACTGATATTACTCCTTTTCCATTTTTTTTAAATCAACAGACATGCTTGCTTTCACATGTTCTCAAAACATAACTACAAGTCTAATCCTACTAAAATTTCATCAGTAGCCCTCTAAAGGAACATAATATACTATAGTGTATTAATCTTGCGATAGTCGTGCCATCAGGCAGTGAGGCTAAGTACTTATCGGACCACCCTCGTATTTCCAATAATTCACATCTCTGACTAACAAGCACACAGTTTACCTGATGGTAAGTGAATGCTGTGGTCCATATACATCTACATTTATCCCCAATTGTCACCTTGAGGACAAAGACAGAACGCCTCGCCATCAGTATATAGCATTTCCCATTCTCTACACTCACCATATGAAACAGCATTAAGCTGCTATTATACACTGGCATTCTGTGAAGGTGTGATACTACCCCCGTCGAGCTGACCCATCTGTGATACAACCACAATATAGCTGCAACATGGCTCTACCACATATAATATAAGGATAATAACGTCCCACATACAGAATTTGTCCACAAAGGAGACTATTCATCAATGCAGGACTGGATTTAAGTGCGTAAACACAAACTAGGGAGGATGTTAATTTCTTGGAGGAAATTTGCAATAACACTCATTGAAGTGACATATACTAGAACAGACATTGTGAACGAAATGTATGCAGCAGTGTGGGTCGCGTGGAAGGAGGCACAGACTCGGTAAGTTTAAACCCGCGGTCTCTAAAGTTGAGGTTCAAAAGTTCTGGTTGGATTTTGTATCTATTATTTTTTATACATATTTATTTTCTATCTATTATTTTTAATACTAGTATTGAATCTGGTGCGTTTCCTGATTTAATGAAGCATAGTAAATTAATACCTTTATTTAAATCTGGTAGTACATTGGACCCCGCTAATTTTAGACCTGTTTCTGTACTGCCAACACTTAGTAAAATTTTTGAAAAAATTATTCTTGATCAAATGTTAAATTTTTTTAATGTAAATAATTTACTTCGTAAAAATCAATTTGGTTTCTCAAGGGGTCGCTTGACAACTGATGCTGGTGTTGAGCTGATTAAATATATATTTGATGCATGGGAGAATTCACAGGATGCTTTGGGTGTATTCTGTGACATATCCAAAGCCTTCGATTGTGTTCACCATGAAACATTAATCAGGAAACTTCAACACTACGGTGTAAGAAGCGATGCTCTTAAATTAATTATTTCATATTTAAGTGACAGAACGCAAAAAGTTGTCATTAATAGTATGAGTTCTTCCGGGTCGATTGTACAAATGGGCGTGCCTCAGGGCTCAATTCTCGGCCCTTTTCTATTTCTAGTATATATTAATGACTTACCTTACATAGTAGGGGATAACCATGATATAGTATTATTTGCTGATGATACTTCATTAACTTTCAAATTAAAACAACAGTTATTAAATTACGATGAAGTAAATAATGCTATAGCTAAGTTAGTCAATTGGTTTAATGTTAATAATTTGCATTTGAATGAAACTAAAACTAAATGTATGAAATTCGTAACTCCTAATGTTAAACATGTCAATACTAAAGTAATTTTAAATGGGGGGCAACTGAGTCTTGTTGATACCACCATTTTTCTTGGAATCACACTGGACGCAAAGCTTCAATGGCTCCCCCATATATCAAAACTAGCTAGCAGACTTAGTTCTGCAGCATATGCTGTGAAAAAGATTAGAACTCTTACCAGTGTTGAAACAGCTAGAATAGTTTACTTTAGTTATTTCCATAGCATTATGTCGTATGGTATTTTGCTATGGGGACACGCGACTGACACTGAAATTATATTTATTTTACAGAAGAGGGCCATTAGAGCAATATATAATTTAAAACCAAAAGAGTCACTGAGACAAACATTTAAGGAAATTAGTATATTAACTCTAGCCTCTCAATACATTTATGAAAATGTAATGTATGTACACAAAAATAAAAGTAGTTTTACGAAAATAAGTGATATTCATTCTGTAAATACTAGGAACAGACACAAGCTAGTAGTACCAGTTACTCGACTCCACCGAGTCAGTAATTCGTTCTTGGGGTGATGTATACGCTTTTACAACAAAATCCCAGAAAATATACAAAATTTGTCATACACGAAGATCAAAAATGTTATTAAACTAAGTTTGTATAAAAAGGGTTATTATAATATTAAGGAATTTATGGATGATAATAACCCCTGAGAAGGGTGATCGCTACCAAGCTATTTCTAATTTGTCTTGTGTTGTGTAAACATTATTGTAAGCTATTATTGAAAAAAAAATAGTCCCGCTGGGTTTCTTGCTGGTTCTTCCCAGGACAGAGGTTTTTTTTGCGAACCAGTGGTAAATGAAAAAAGTGACTTTCAATAAGTATTGTTATAATCTACATTGAATAAAGAAGTTTCTGTTTCTGTTTGTCACTTTATTTAGGGCTGTGTTTTAGCCTAGCCCGAATCTATCGCATTTTATATCAGGCAAGTTATAATGATTTCCCGATATCAAGAAATTAACGCAAATTTAATTTGTATAAGAAGTAATAACAAACTTACAAAACTGTTTATCAATGTTTTATATAAATTTTGGAGGCCAGTCTTTTTTAGTACACACATGCGTACATTAACGCTTAAACAAATTCTACAAATTTCACTAAAAGCCATTCCTATTTTCTATTGTTTTAATATATTGTTTTAAATTCTCTTTATCACTAATAAACCGAAGTTCACTTTCAATACAACCTACACGACCTACACTCTTAACCTCTTAATAGGAGTGGTCGTTACAAAACGTAACTAGTTACTGAAACTATCTATTCACACAATAGCGGGTAGCGGGTTATTGCAGTGCAACGAAACTATCTATTACAGTAGACGTTTTACTCAGTAACACGATTCACGTTTCACGAATCACGAACGAGCGATCAGTAACAAAACGTTTATTCGGCTATTTTCGCGACGCATCGGCGACGGTTCGGCTGTTGAAGTAGAAGCACATGAGTAGACTAATACCTGTAGAATGGAGTAGATGGCGGCGGAAAATATTCTATAAAAACATCAATACATATATTCATTTGATTTATTACATAAAAATGTAGGCTTGAGATGGCTAAAAATAAGCATTGCATTGTAATAATTATTTGCTATAAAATCAAACTTACATATATTCAAAATTTTATGCTGAACTTGTGGGTGAATTTATCATAATCATAATTATTAAATAAATCGTTTGCCGTTAAATCTTTTCAAGTGATATTTTTATCAAACCGTGCGAAATGATTTAACAAATAAATAAATTTAACCATTAACACCATGTCTAATTCTATACGAAACGGTAACAAACAAGTTTTCTCGTGAAACGGACATCGTTTCATTCGCAACGTTTTTCAATTAAACACGTCGTGAAACACTCTATTGAAGCCGCTATTAAAATAGAGTGTTTCAAAACCCTCTATTAAAATAGAGTGTTTCAAAACCCTCTATTAAAATAGAGTGTTTCAAAAGCCGCTATTGATATTCGATAGATAGTTTCGTTTCGTTACTCAAAAATGCCGTTACTACCCACCGCTACCTCTTAACCTATGCTCCACAGAGTACCTTTGTATAAACTGAAACTATGCTCTTAACTGTGCGATATATACTTTCCTCTATGCTCTTAAACTATGACCGCCACCGCCACTGACCGCCTATTTTCTATGCTCAAAGGCCACTGACCCTCGTCAGCACATGCGTAGTATCCTCTTAGTAGTCTGTGGTCAGCACAGATCACTATATACTGCCCGTCAGGGTAAATGTATTCTGTGCCCTCTCTAGTCAGTAATCTATGCTGTGCACTGACTAGTTAGTACTGGGCGTTTTATTCAGAAACACTTAAAAACTGTTTGCCAAAGAAAAACGAACGAACAGTTTCTCGAAGAACCAACATTAGGTTTAAAAACGACCGAAATGAATACAGTTCTACATTTCATTCTCGGAACTGTCTCAATCACAAAACGTTTACAAACTACATGTTCGTTTGGTAGGTTCATAGGTTGGATCTAAGTGAATACTCTATTACTATTGCTTTATGAACTATTGTTGTATAAATAGAAAACAGTTATAGTAACTACTTTTGATTTGACGTTACGATTAAAGCTAAAATAAATCTTATTTATATCTATACACAATTAAAATTTGGTTGTAGACGGTTGAACAAAAACGAACGGACTGAGAAAAAACACTATTTTTGACTTTCTCTTATTTTTTTATGTTACTGTTTGTGAAGGTCAGCTTGGTCAAACGTACGTTTTTTGTTTTAAAATTTAAATCAGTTTCAGCTTGCCGTTTTCGTCAAGTAACGCTTGTCTACGCTTACTGTCTTAGCTAATTTCGAATTTGCAAAAAAGTGGCTGTATGTTTACACGCGAAAAGTGTTTTGTGTGATATATTGTATACATTAATTGTTTTATAGTTTTGTAATATACCGATAAAACCGATTTAATTTGTAAATATCTTTCGTTCTAATATTTTAGATAGTGTAAATAATGAAAACGTGTATATAAAATTAACTTTTAAATACGCCCGTAACATTTATCAACCTGTGCTAAGCCTGGAAAAAGTATGACGGGAAGTTCGCTTTATTATTTTGTAAACAAACATATGGTGAAGTCGTTACGTATACTGGCGGGATTTTTTTAAAAAACAGTTTTTTTAACTGTTTCTCAGAACTGTTTCTCATTTCAAAAAAAACTGTTTCGTTTCGTTTTACAAAAAACCTGTAACGACCCTGTACTAGCACTGACCAAAGATAACAAAGATTACTGAATATAAATATGCACCAAAAACTACAAAGTATATACACTAAAGTTGTTCAAAACGACTATAAATCAATAGCACGCTATAGACTATAAACTATAAATTTCTAGCGGGCTATTAAATACGCTATGTTATAGCGTGCTATTTATAAGAAAGCGTGTAGAACGCCGGCAAGCGCGTTAAGTTTTGCAGCACGCTATATCTCGTAGCACATTACATTACATGTCGTTCGTTGGATAGACCACGTACTATATAGGAACATTATTTCGTAAGAAATCGCATTTTATACTAAAATAAAATAAAGCGATAAAGAAAACCCAATAAACGCTCTTTCATACTTTTCAGGCGTACGACTTTCTATTATACTAAAAATATTTTTAAGGCATGTACTTTTTAAAACAAAATGAAATAAATTATATTTTATTATATTCGATGTAAAGGTTATTTTCACCTTAATATAAATTATAAATAAATCAAAGGTGTATTTCAAAGTTTATTGATTGTATATACAAATATTAACTATTTACATACACTATTATATACATTTTTGTATCCATATTTTATTAACATTTAAAACATTAGTTAAGCTTATTTTGTAGCAGACAACGGTGTCCTTCGATCACTTATAATACAGTAAGTATACACTAACCAAACAACGTTAAGTCGCGCGCGATGAATAGCGTGCTACTAGATCAAATTTACGTCAGACGTCCACTCCCAACAACGCTGCTGCTAGGACAAGTTGCCGCTAGATATTAATACCTATTAGCGCCAAAGCGCCATATAACCATGGCGACTACTTACATAATACGCGCTACGCGCTATGGAGGGATAGCGCGCTATAATATGGCGGTATGCGCTATATTAACCACCATTAATATATACTGTAATTTTTTTTATTTAACTGGCTTTACGACTCTGGGTACTAGCCCTTCTGAACCTATCATTTCTTTCAGAATCTTCATTTTAGGTATTTTTTCTTCACAATATGCTGATGCGTCACATTGCGAAGTTTTTGGAAGATTTTGACGACAGCTCAACCCAGCGGACTCTTGATAACGACAGCCACTCAAGTTCATAAGGCGCCCAAGCCATCAAATTAACTTGAGGTTTATATCAACATCAAAGCACTTGTTTCGTCGTTTTCTTTAATAGTTCACACACAGACAAAAGACAAACACAAATACCTTTGCTCCTCGTCGGAAAATCAAAAAAAACCTAGATGTTTTAAAATATCAGGGTGCCCTTAATTTATAAAAATCAAAAAAGCTCATGGATGAACTCTGAAATATTCATTGATTGGTATGACAACACTTTTATCCCTGAAGTAAAAAAAAGACAAAACGAAATTGGCAAACAAGGAAATGTATTACTTTTACTGGATAATGCGCCAACCCATCCTTCGGCTGAACTGTTGGAAAGAGAAAATGGAAAGTTTAAAGTAAAATTTTTGCCTTCTAATGTGACATCCTTAAGTATTATTGAAACATTAAAACGATTTTATAGAAAACAACTTTTACGAAGGTTGTTATCTGTTGGTGAAGATAATGTAGAAGTCGTTTTATCATTTTTTAAAGAAATGAATTTAAAGGAGTGTTGTTACATTAAATGGTTGTAGATGCGTGGGATTTGATTGAAAAGAAAACTTTAAACAAGGCTTGGAACAGAGTACTTCATCGGGAGAATGAAAATTTAATAACCAATACGTATGATTCTATTTTAGAGGATATAAATGAGCTAATGTTAAAGATACAAATATGCCAGTATTGTGATGAAGATGATATGAAAGAGTGGATCACTTGTGACAGTAATGATCAAGGCTTTCAGATTATGTCGGATGACGAAATCGTAGAAAACATATTGCAGATAAATGAACAGCAGGAAATGCAAGAAGATGAAACAGAAGAAAATATAGACATGGAAAATGATGCAGGACCATCTCATGATGAAGCACTTCAGGCCCTGGAAACGGCTCTCAAGTGGTTTGAAAAACAAACAGAGTGATACTGTGAGTTTACTACAGCTCAACGAATTCGTGATCAATAAAAAGAAAAAGTGGCTTACGTCAAATGACAATTACCAAATATTTCAAACAAAATTAAACTTATTATTTTATTTCATAATTACCAAATACGAATTACCAAATACACATTCTAAACAAATTATACGTACATACGTATCTATATATTTTATTTCATAATTGAGGCTGCAGTATTTTAGTATGTATGTGTGTAATCTAAGAAAATATGTATGTACACAAATAAGTGCATACATTGTATATTGAAAAATGTATCTCTTAATAATTTTTAATAAACATTGATTTTCGTTGATATTGTTGTTTTTAATAAACATATAACATTATGTATGTATGTACTACAAATGCACAAACCCGCTTTTCTTCATACATTCGACTATCCAGATTTTCGATTATCCGAATCCCTAACGGCAACAATTAGTCCGGTTAATCGAGTTTCCACTGTATACTTACAATATTACCAAATACCCAAATACCAATAAAGGTAGTCTTTGAATATTACCACTGACAGTTTATTCAACCATAGATAAAAAGCTCACTTTTCACTATGGAATATAATTTAATTTATGTTACATCTCTAGATACAAATTAAATATCGCTCACCGTACTTTTAAATAGAACCGTTTACACTGAGATGTGACGTGAATAATATACGGGGTGTTAGTGTAAACACCGTTATCCTTGAAACCAGTGGTTTGGTTTCACATATAGAATGTAAATTCAATGAAAAATAACAACATTTTTTAGGGTTCCGTAGTCAACTAGGAACCCTTATAGTTTCGCCATGTCTGTCTGTCCGTCTGTCCGTCCTCGCTTCTCTGTGACCGTTAGCACTAGAAAGCTGAAATTTGGTAACAATATGTGTATCACAATCACGCCGACAAGGTGTTAAAATAAAAATTGGAAACAAATGTTTTATTAGGGTAGCCCCCCTATATGTAAAGTGGGAAGTGATTTTTTTTTAATTTCAACCCTAACGTGTGATATATTGTTGGAAAGGTATTTAAAAATGAATAGGGGTTTACTAAAATCATTTTTTGATAATGTCAATAATTTCGGAAATAATCGCTCCAAAAGTAAAAAACAATGTGTTCCCCCCATCTAACTTTAGAACCATAAGTTTAGAAAATATGAAAAAAATCTGAAAAGTAGAACTTTATAAGGATTTTCTACGAAAATAATTTTGAACTTGGATGGAAACAACAGTTTTTGTACAAACTCATAAGTGGGAACACTTATTGTGACGGACGGGAAACTACGGAACTCTACACTGAGCGTGGCCCGACACGCTCTTGGCCGGTTTATTTTTAGTGAAATCTCAATTTTTCTTTACAATTATTTCACCCTAGGCGCGTACGCATTGTAAATTCCAGTAAAGACACAGTAGCGGCCGCGGCACGGGCGCGATCTCGTGCGCAGCTCGGTGGTGGAGGCGCGGTAGCGGATGCACGTGTACATTTGATTCGCAACGCCCGCCACGCCGCACGCCGTACTGGCTTCCCGCCGCTCATTTGTGTTTTAGGTCATTGTAGTTTTTGCGTGGGTGTTTTAGTTTGTTATTATGACGTACACGAACGTACAGTAGACTGAAATGGTACTGCTTTATGCCGAAGCTGGTGATAATCTGAACGAGGCTCGACGAATGTACGCAGAATAATTCCCTGGACAACCTGTGCCAAATCGTGAAACTTTGTTGGCGGCCACACAACGGTTACGTAGCTACGGACAATTTACCGTGCCGGCGCATGCTCAGGGGCGTGGCAACCAGCAGCTGCCAGTTACTAGGCTGCACTAAAAGTATCGGGAATGGAATATTTCCACTGTTCCTGTCATATTAAAATCTTTATAATTGAAAACTCCTTGGTTTTAAAAATCGAATACCATTTATTTATTTAAAAAAGATTCTCGGTCTTGTCACAAGATTTTGTCAAACTTGTTTAGTCGTTGAGAAAATGGAATTGACTGGATAAAATTCAAGAGCGATGATTTATTATGACTTTCGAAGTGGTTTAACACAAAAACAGTGTGTTGAGCCGATGATTTCTGCATTTGGTGATGAAGCCCCATCCAAAAACACAATTTGTCGCTGGTTTGCTGAATTTCAACGTGGACGTGTCAAGCTCAGTGATGATCCCCGTCAAGGTCGTCCAAAAACTGCAGTCACCCAAGAAAACGTTGATGTTGTGCGTAAGTTGATTGAGGAAGATCGACATGTGACATACCGCGAAATTCAGGCAACTTTAGACATTGGCATGAGTCAAATACAAATAATCTTGCATGAACAATTAGGTGTAAAAAAGTTGTTTTCTCGATGGATACCGCATTCGCTCTGTGAAGAGCAAAAAGCGGCTCGCGTTACTTGGTGCGTCAGAACTCTCGAAAGATTCCACGCAGGATCCTCAAATGCTGTATACAACATTGTATCAGGTGACGAATCCTGGATATACGCGTACGAACCCGAAACAAAAAATCAGTCACGAGTTTGGATGTTCGAAAATCAGTTAAAGCCAACAAAAATTGTGCGTTCACGGAGTGTTGCAAAAAAAATGGTGGCCACGTTTGTCTCCAAAACCGGCCATGTTACGACTATTCCTCTTGAGAGACAAAGAACGGTTAATGCAGAATAGTATGCTAGCATTTGTTTGCCACACTGAACTCCGTAAAGAGAACTGCAACCGCCGCATCATCCTCCATCACGACAATTCGAGTTCTCACACCGCACACAGAACAAAAGGGTTTTTAGAGCAAGAAAACATAGAATTATTAGACCATCCGCCGTACAACCCCGACCTAAGCCCTAATTATTTCTATACTTTCCCTAAAATAAAGAATAAATTGCGTGGACAGAGATTTTCATCACCTGAAGGTGCAAAACGGCCATTTTTGAGACCCCAACTTCCGAATGGAATGGTTGCTTCAATGATTGGTTCCGTCGTATGGAAAAATGTGTCAAATTTCGCGGAGAATACTTCGAAAAGCAATAAATACATTTTTAAATAGTAATGTTGTGTCACTTCCTTGATTCCCGAAATTTTCAGTGCCGCCCTCGTACCCTTCAAGAACCTATCTTGGATTTCTTCGCGGAGAACTCAGAGGAAAGTAACAGGCGGGCGGCCTGTATTTTCGTTGTTTCTCACTGGAAAATTCTACACATTGATCGTCAACATCCATATCATTTACAGCCGGTTCAAGAATTAAATGAAAACAACCACATACCGCGGATGGTACTTTCGCAATGGCTACTTCAAAATTTTGATAACGTTTCCATTTTATATTTTACGGACGAAGCAATGTTTACATGGTCTGGCATTTACAATGTTCATAATCAATATTACTGGAGTCGGGTAAACGAACACCGAATACGGCAAAACAGTTATCAGCACCGTTTTTCCGTAAACGTGTGGGTGGAAATTCTAGATGGCAAACTTCTTGGACCCTATTTTATCGACGGCCGTTTGAATGCACAGTCGTACATGGCTATTTTACGACATGTATTCGACAGGATGTTGGAAAATGTGCCTCTTCGTTCCTTGAGAAACCTCTAATACCAACATGACGGTGCCTCTGCACATTTTCAGCTGCAAACCAGGGCTATGCTGGATGAGGAGTTTCCTGGGCGATGGATAGGACGTGGAGGGCCAGTGGCGTGGCCAGCGCGTTCTCTCGATCTTACCCCGCTGGACTTTTATGTTTGGGGAGAAGTGAAGCGCCGAGTGTATGCAACTAAGTTCCGTAATACGTCGGAACTCAAAAGACGGATTCGGAGTGCGTTTAGAGACTTAAGGAATAACACTGTTGTGCTTCCTAGAGTGCGAAACAATCTACGAAAACTATGGATGGAAATGGATCCCATTTTGAACAGCTTTTACGATTAATGTAAAAGCTGATCAAAATAGGATTCATTTACGATGATTTTATTTAATAGGTAAGTGTAAATAAGCAATCAATCAGGCTACACATCAAGCTATACAAAACTAGTTTGTCTTGGCCTCGCTTTGTATGATCTTTCGGTACAATGAACGGTCAGCTTATCCTTCAAATGCCCTTTGCGTTCCAGGGCCGCGGTATCCTGCTAAGACAGTCCCGCGAACCTGGCAAGCATTTGGCCCTCTTTCGTCGGTTTGCCAACAGCTCTTTGAGGCGCGCGTCGACTTAGCCTGATTGGACGGCGAGCTACCCTTTGGTTTTGCATAGCTTAATGTGTAGCCGTGTGTGCATAACATTGTGATTAACCTTTTAAATACGCCGAAAATCCAACCTAATGGCTTAGTATTATTAATGTTTCATTTTCTTTGTTGTTAAAAATCTAACTTACATTAATTTGGACTCATCACGCAACACAAAGGGTAGGAATTTTTGTCTGTCCTAAGCCAGGTTGAAAGTATGAAGGAAAAGTTACATCACAGGTTATGTGTACCATTGTGTTTTTATTGGAATGTTGTGTAGGTAGCTAGGGCGGACGGTGATTACGTCAGTCGGGCGCATAGGGTATCCATGAATTTACGGACGGTGTCGGACAGAAACCTTTTAAATTTTATGAAAGAAAATAGCGTTCTTTTTTTAAAATTCGGATAAATATTTTTATATTAAAGAAACTACCTATGGTTTTAGTGACAAAGATTTTTACACTTACACACTGTAATTACATCCCAAACTATAAATATTTTTTCGATCGACCGAGCGATATTTTCATATTACATATTTCGCCTCTTATCCCCCATACACCCTTCCGCGCCTCCACTACGTCGTTAGATCGTCCAATAACGAACGCGCACTGGTTAACACATATTCCACAGTGTGAAGGGCAATCGCAGGTACAATTATATCGGGATATATTATAATATATATTATATACCATAGTGAAAAGCTATCCCGAGATATAAATTATATCCCGCGATTGCCCTTCACACTATGATATATATCTTTTAACCAGTGTGCAATCATCATTGGACGAGCTGAGGACATTGCGGAGGCGCGGAAGGGTGTGCGGGGTACAGGAGGTGAAATATAATATGAAAATATCGCTCGGTCAATCGAAATTTTTTTTATAGTTTGGGATGTAATATACAGTGTGTAAGTGTAAACACCGTTGTCACTGAAACCATAGGTTGTTGGCGTTAATATTCTATCCTCGGTCCATTGCTATTCTTAGTGTACATCAACAACATAAACCAAGCAGGTTTACAAGGTCAAATATCCCTTTACGCAGATGATACGTGTTTATTCTACTTTGAAAACAATATATGTATCTCGTATCATAACACTAGCTCAAGAAGACTTAAACTTACTCCATCAATGGTTTCAGTATAATCTCCTTGCTATTAATGTTGCCAAGACCTCATATATAATTTTCAGCGCCAAGAACAAAAATCTCCCTAACCAAAACCACCTTTTTTGACTATAAACGGAGAAACGTTACAGATAAAAAATCAAGAAAAATACCTTGGACTGATTCTCGACAGTAATTTGACTTGGAATGCACATTAAAAACAAACTTTCCTCTCTCGTTGGCCGCCTTCACAAAATAGTTGGATGTATTCCGAAAAAAGCCCGAATCCTAATATATAACTCTCTAGTAAAACCTCACTTACTTTACCTTGTAGAGGTATGGGGTAATGCAGCCAAAACCAACCTTAAACCTCTCCAAGTGCTACAAAACCGTGAAATATATATATAATAATAAACCAGCACTTAGCTACAATCCCACCTGATGGTTAGTGGTGATGTAGCTTAAGATGGTAAAGCTCACTAACTTAATAAAAACCTATTCACTCTTGCCTTGAAGACACTCAACTGTAATCGGATGGAAAGACAGATGCTGGCAACTTATTCCACTCCCTTGCTGTACGCATGACGAACAACGTAGCAAACCGTTTGGTTCGAATGCGTGGTAAGTCCACAACGAAAGGGTGGAGACTGAACGAACGTCTGGTTGTCCAATGGTGGAAGGGAGAGGGAGGAATTAAATATGCAATGACTGCGCACACTCTCCGTAATACATCCTGTAGAAGACCGAAAGGCTGGTTAATTTGCGCCGGTGTTCGAGGCTGGTAAGATTGGTTTCAACCGAATTCGGGTCACCAATAAGCCTCTTAGCACGCCTTCCCATTGAGTCCACTACACTAAAGCAAAAGGATTACCAGGTCAGGTTGCGGCCAAAGAGAAGCTTGCCCTTCATTATTTCCTTATGGGGTTACACCCCCGCATTTCAAACATCGTTAAGTGTAGGTCTCCAAAGATCCTTAATGAAGCCATAAATTTAGCCATCTCGGAAGAACGCATTCATCAAAGCACCACAGCGACCACACATAAGCGATCACAGCGAGAAGCAAAATATGAACGAAAACCTGGGCAAAGTTTTTTTTTATAGGATAGGGTGATAAACGAGTACACTGTCCCTGATGGTAAGTGGTTGCTGCGGCCCATAGACATCTACATCTATCTTCAATTACAAATCAAAATGCAGATGCGTTGTCAACCATGAGGACTAAGATGGAATGCCTCATTTCCAGTAAAAAAGGTCTCCGGTTCTCTTCACTCACCATACGAAACACACCAACATTAAGCTACTATTTTACGCTGGTATTCTGTGAGAGCGTGGTTCTTCCCCGATCGAGCCGACCCATTCGTGCTACTAGTATACTACTAATATAACTGCAGCATGGCTCTACCACGTGTAAAAGTTTCGTTAAACCTTTTAACTCTAAACCAACCATATCTCAAAAATTATCCAATTACACTAATTTTAACCACTATAGTTCCTCTAACGCTTTTTGCCGATATTGTAAGACGGGGCGGCGGGGCACCATATTATGGCCTGTAAACAACGAGAATATTCTAATAACCGATTCAGGAATCAAAATAATGCGTCAACCTCCCAATTCCAGTATAGGCCACAACCACGGGTTAGTTTCATAGAGCAGCCCAATGATGAGGAAGACCAAAAGAAATTCTATGTTAAACGATCAAGAGTCTTGTCACGGTGTCGCCCGAGACTAAACTTAAAAGCCGGCACCAACTATTCCTTCTTCATATCCAAGGACCACACGGGTAACCAGCCTGGGCCCCAAGCTAGTGTCCGTCAATCCAAGACCACACGGGTAAACAGCCCCAAGTAAATGTCTGACAATCCAAGGACCACGCGGGTAACCAGCCCCAAGCAAGTGTCCGTCAATCCAAGGACCACACGGGTAACCATCCCCAAGCAAGAGTTCAGCGTCAATTCAAGGACCACATGAGTAACCATCCCCAAGCAAGAGTCCGGCGTCAATCCAAGGACCACAAGGGTAACCAGCCCCAAGCAAGTGTCCAGCTATCCAAGACCCATAACTCGAAAGCTCTCTCTCCAACAAGCAAAATCGAAATTGACGAGATAAATTTAAATACTAATAAAAGGTTGTTATCACATGTCCTGCTCGATTCATCCGTCACGGATATCCTACTGTCTCTGCTTGTTGATTCAGGGTCTGCCATATGTTTACTAAAACAATCTAGTATCCAGAGAAATCTCAAACTTTTATAAGAACCCATAAAACTTAAGGGCGTAGACCCGGGCGACAAACCGACAACTACCGAGGGCTATTTTTCGTTAAAATTAAAATTAAATAAAACTACATCCGCGTCACGTAAATTTCACGTCATAAAATATATCAACTTACCGTAAATGACGGTTTCGTAGGCTCCGACTTTCTAACCGCGTTTGGTTGTAAAATCGACTACACAAGCGATACCCTCAAAATCGGTAAATTAGAACATACAACCTACACGCCTATCACCCAAAGGGTAGGCAGAGACTAAAACCTACCATTTGGCATGATCCTGACACACTTCTCTCGCCTCTTCCACATCCACATACCTACGCATACAAGCTCGTCGGTTAAGGGTACTCTTAATTTGGCCCCTTTTCAATTGGTCGATAAACTTTCGCCTAAGATGTTCCTTACCGACTCTGCCGTTCATTTCTGCAGCATAAATTTGCTTTGTCACTTTTTCCTCATTCATTCTTTCTACATGACCAAACCACCGAAGCATCCCTTTCTTAATCATCGCCACAACATCATCTTGCATACCACACTCTTCTCTTATTACACAATTTCTCACCCTGTCACTGAGATTCATCCCTAACATACTCCTTAGCGACCGCATCTCTACTGCGTTTATTCTACTCTCATGCTTCTTTTGCCATACCCAACTTTCACTACCATACGTTAAAGTAGGCACTAACACAGCATTGTGAATTGCACAAAAAAATTTTTGGTTTTTGGCCAAAAACTTCTCCGTGATGCGCATGGTAAGGACTAGATCAGTACACCCCATACCCTTTCTAAATCCCGCTTGCACATCCCAAATTTTTCTATCAGTTTCTTTCATGACCCTTTCAATTGGTACTGTTTCGAGCTTGAGGTTCGTGACAATAAAAATTGCCGATTAAATTACCAAAATTTACACTTTTATTGCCGAACACCAATTAAAACTTAAAACACTAATAATTAATCACACTGATTCACTTTATTTCGCTCTGAAGCTTCGCTTGTCTCGCCAAATTCAATACTGCCCCGACCGCGTCTTGCAGCGCCTTTAAATACACATTTTTCACCGAAACGTCCAGAATATTCAAGTAAATACGCGCGCCAACCGACCAGGCGCAGAAAGTTCGAATGTGGGGCTTCCAGAAGGCTTAATTCTTCTGTTCGATACTAGATGGCGCTGTTGGTCGAAAGATTAGTCATGTCATTTTCTGGAAAGCTCTCCTCGCTTTGTTACCCGACACTAGATGGCGCTAGTGTCAGACGTAAACTTAGGCGCTCAACACTGCCCCCTCGTAAGACATGCTCGTCCCGAGCATTATCGGCCCCATAATAACGCGCCAGGCGATCCACATGGACGATCTTAGGAGTCCCTCTTGCGTCTTTCTGTATCCGGTAGGTTACATCGTTGATCCTGGTCACAATCCGGTACGGGCCGTCCCGTTTAGCTTGAAGCTTAGGAGATTTCCCTTTGCTGCGGACTGGATTGTGCAACCACACTAGTGAACCTTCGTCGAACCCTTTGTTGTTAATTTTGCGGTCATACCAGGTTTGCATCTTTTCGGACATTTGCTGGCCCGATTGTCTGACGTGTTCATAAATGTCATTTATTTTGTTCCGCAAGTCATTTGCATAATCGGTTATACTGCGTGGGGCATCAGTTGGTTTCTCCCGGTGATCAGGTCTGCAGGCAGCCGTAATTCTCTTCCACAGTTTGCGAAAGCTGGTATCACTGCTGTACTTTCGTGAACAGCGCTTCGATATGACAACAAAAATGGTTGTATGTGCTTGTCCCAATCTCGTTACCGATTGTCTACAACTTTTGCTAGGTACCCCTCCAATGTCTGATTAAATCGTTCTACCATTCCATCGGATTGCGGGTGACACGAAGTCGTTCTTATTTTATGAGTACTCATAGCTCGGCAAGTTTCCTGGAATATTTGAGACTCAAAATTCTTTCCTTGATCGCTGTGAATCTCTAAAGGTACTCCAAAACGACAGAAGACTTCATGAACTAGTATATCTGCAACTGTTGAAGCTTCTTGATTTGGAATGGCGAAGACTTCTGGCCACTTTGTTACCGCTTTCACTCTCCGGAAACGGCCCCGCCACGTTAATGGCTATTCTCTCCCATGGTGCATCAACGTTGTACAACTTCAATGCACCTCTACTACGAGTCTGAGGTACCTTTACAGCCGCACAACTTGTACATTTACGACACCAGCCCTCGACATCGTTTCGACAGTGGACCCAGTAAAACCGTTCTCGGATCTTCAGTAGAGTTCGTTTAACTCCCAGGTGGTCTCCTGAACAATCATTATGGTACAGCTGTAGAACATCCGGTACTTTAGCTTTAGGGACAACCATTTGCAAATAACAGCTGTCTCCCCGAACATTTTCCCATCAACGGCACAGAACTCCATCCTGAAGCAGCAAGCTGTCCCATTGGGCCCAATAGCTTTTAGTGGCCGAACTCATCGCTGAGACGTCGCTCCACTTGGACATGGGAGCACTGGCTTTCATCTATTCCAGAATCGGCTTGATGTCCGGATCTTCCTGCTGTGCATGGATGCGATGTTCGATCTCAAAGTGGTATTCCTGCAGTAGTTCAATCCACCTCGCAACTTGTCCTTCTGGATTTTTTTTGCATTCATTGTATTTAGTTGTTTTGCGTTTATCTAAAGTTTCCATGCAATTTTTATAATCAAATGCCGCGTACGTAGTGAACATTTCTTCGGACTCAACTTGAGGTTGGCACTCTGAATCTTCATGAGTACGCGTTCCAGGTTTTGAAGGTGTTCCTCAAACGTACGGTCTACGATGATGATGTCATCCAAGTAGACCGGACAGGCATCGCCAATTAGCCCGGTAAGTACAAGTTCCATCAGCCTTTCAAACGTTGCTGGAGCATTGCACAACCCAAACAGCATTACTTTGAATTGCCACAGACCCTTTCTCGTCGATAACGCAGTTTTCTCCTTGTCCTTAGGGTCAATTTCAACTTGCCAGTAGCCATTTTTTAGATCCAGCGTGCTAAACCACTTTACTTCTGTAAGCATGTCCAGCGTGTCATCAATTCTTGGCAAGGGATAGATGTCCTTCTTCGTAACGTCGTTCAGACGGCGGTAGTCAACACAAAACCGTATGCTGCCATCTTTCTTCTTTACCAGCACCACGGGTCAACACCATGGACTAGAGGAAGGTTCAATAACACCATCCTCCACCATTCCTTCAATCGTGGTTTCAACTTCCTTTTCACGTGCTATCGGCAATCTTCTTGGCCGGACGGATAGGCAATTCTTATCCTGTGTTTATTTTGTGTTGAACTGAGCCAGTCTTTCCTATGTCAGCATCGTTTGATGAGAATACATCGGCATACTTGAGTAACAACTTCTTCGCCTTGACCATTTCGTTCGGGGAGAGAACGCTGCGACAGTCTTCCAAAAGTGTGGTCACTCTCGTTTGTGCATCCTTGCTGGGGTCCCACTCGATAGATATTGGCACCGACGTAACCAATCCACTTCCTCACAAGTAACAATCAGCGTGCCTCTTTCTATAATCTGTTCCCGGTTACAAAGGTTCAGCACACGTATTCCTGAGATGTCAGTGGTTCTGACCAAGGTTCGAGCTACTTTCCGTGGAAGGTCATTGTTTACCCTTTCCACAAGTACACAACGGTGAGCTTGCCCAGCGTTTCGAGGAAGCCAACCACAATCGTTTCCGGTCTCGGCGGAAGAACAATCTTCTTAATGCTCTACACGTTCCCTGGCAACGCACCTTCCATAAAAAGTTCTTCCTGTCCAGTGGCGAAGCTACAGCTCCAAACTAGGGCAAGCCCAAGATATAAATTGATAAAAATATGAATTGTTGTTTTTAGCGGTTTTATAAAAATACACCAATCTTCATCTGTCTCCACGCTTCAGTTTCATATTCAGTGCTGTCAAGGACGTATTTATCCCGGCGCCAATGACGCTGGGTCATATTGACCCGAGGCGATTTTAAACAGACTCAGATTTTTTTGACTTCGGTCGTAAAGTGTGAAAGTTTGTGTAGCTGGAGATACAGCCTCCCTCTTCCCGGACCGTTGGTATACTAAGTACGATGCTGACTGCGCAGCGAGATATACGTGCGTCAAGTCAATACGGGTAAATATGACCCAGCGTCATCGCTGGCGTAGTATTTTTGTGACTTACTTTTATTCGTTTATTTGGTGTTTGAGGTTAATTTACTTTGCTCTTTTTCAGTTTTTTTTTTCAAAAATATCATTAAGAAATAACGCTGAAAGACAAATACTTGATAATTTAGCACAAATACGTGAACTTTTTCAAGAATTTGTTGAAGAATGTAAAAAAAATTATTAGCTGGGAGAAAACTGCACGCTTGATGAGATGCTAGACGCATTCAGAGGACGATGCCAATTTAGGCAATATAAACCGTCTAAACCAGCAAAATACGGGATTAAAATATTAACCTTAGTAGATTCAAAAATATTTTCCGCGAAAAGCAACCAAATTGCCCATACTCGATTAGTTACAAACCGTTTGATGTAGTAAATCGCCTTGTGTTACCAATCTCCAATAATCATCGTAGTGTTACCTTTGATAATTGGTTAATTGGTAATGTTGGATATATCGGGCATAAATGCTAATATAATATATCGGGCTAATAATAACGATACACATTCAAAAAGGCGTCATTTCTAGAAAACCTGGACACACTTTGGTACATGAGCATTTACAAATTCGAAATACACAAGTGAATTTACATCGTCAATTGTGTTAAAAAATCTCAGATTTCGTGGGAGAACCTACCGAGGAATCTCCCAGCAAGGTTACAGGAAGTCGTAAGAGACGTCAAGTATGTCCGTCTAAAAAAAAATAGGAAAATATCTCATACTTGTCATGCATGCCACATTTACATACGGCCAAATTATTTGATTCCGTATTGCAATAATTGTAGTAGTTCCATGTCTGTGAATGAGGAAGCAGATGACTGATTCCTTCTTATTTTTATGATAAGAAGTTTGTATGATCTCTTTTTTAGTACATAAAATCATTGATTACTATTATTAATTCGAAAAATTATCCAAAAATGAAAAAAAGTATTCATTTTATGTTTACAATATTGATTTTGCATGTGTTATAAGAAAACCTAATAAAAAAATGATTTAAAGGTTATATTTGTATTATTTCTATTTATTTCATATGAAAAGAACCCTTATTTTATAAACATTTATTTAAGTTCCCAAAATTACTTTAGTTTCGTGAAAAATTATCCAAACAATTCCCAAGACCCGGTGTCATCGCCCGCGTTATTTTTTCTATGTCATTGGCGCCGGGTTAACAAAGCACACAGAAGGCATACTACTGCTAGATAGATTTCATTTTTATTACATATCAGCAATTGCATAGCTTCGGTGCTTTTGAAGAAGGCCGTTCGAGTTTGTTTAAGCGAAAGAAAAAAATATTTAGGTACATCCAATACAATACATGAACAAAAGTAAAACATGAACAAAGTACAAACAAACTATGTACAAATTAAAAAAAAATTATTTACATTCTAATGGATAAGAGATACCTAAGATAAGATAAGTGGAATCGTCTCGCTTTCTTAAGGAAAGATTTAATTACGTCCACGTAAAATGTTGGTGAACGTTTTAATTGTACCAATAACTGTTTTTAATTGCGATAATTGATAAGTCTGAAATACACTCTTGACCTTATATATTATCTCAACAAAGTTTAAAGATTTTACCTTTTTCTCGCCGATTAGCACTTTAACACACTTCAATTCATCACAAGGAACACTCTTTCCCTCAATTTTCATTAAAAATCTTTAAAAAAGCATAAATTTTAAACTCGCAATACATTCTGATTTCTTATATTTACGCGAACACTACACATGATTAAAACTACTTTTACGGATTTTATCGCGTTTATTTTTACTTTTAATTACTTTTATTTTTAAATCCCGACGTTTCGGGCGCTTTCCAGCACCCATGATGGTCACGGGGGACTGAGATGACTGACGTTCCGATGTCACTGTTAAACCCAGAGTACCTTCAGCTTTTTTAATTATTGTTTATGGTCCGATCTATGCAAAACGAACTGACTATGTCCTGAGGTCTTGCAGTGGTATGCTTGGGTTTAGTTTTAATTTTATTGATTATAGGATCCCAAGCATTAAGCTTGTACACTCCTGCATCTTGTAGAGGAATATGACACTTGACCGATGGTAGGAACTGAAGAAGATTAGTCAGTTCCTACCATCCGTCAAGTGTCATATTTCTCTACAAGATGCAGGAGTGTACAAGCTTGATTGTGAATGTGGTCTCTCTTATATAGGACAAACAAAACGATCAATTAGGACCCGCGTAAAAGAACATATAGCTGATGTGAAGCATCAACGTTCAGGGAAGTCTGCAGTTTGTGATCATATCCTAGACGGCCACAACCATTACATTAGATTTGATAGACCACAAATCCTCGCGAAAGAACACCGATTCCTACCAAGGATGATACGTGAGGCTATTGAAATTAAAAAACATCCTAATTTCAACAGAGAAGGAGGCTGGGTACTACCACCTGCTTGGGATCCTATAATCAATAAAATTAAAACTAAACCCAAGCATACCACTGCAAGACCTCAGGACATAGTCAGTTCGTTTTGCATAGATCGGACCATAAACAATAATTAAAAAAGCTGAAGGTACTCCGGGTTTAACAGTGACATCGGGACGTCAGTCATCTCAGTCCCCCGTGACCATGGGTGCTGGAAAGCGCCCGAAACGTCGGGAATTAAAAATAATAATAATTAAAAGTAAAAATAAACGCGATAAAATCCGTAAAAGTAGTTTTAATCATCGCAATACATTCGCTCAAGCTCAACACACAATGCACAAAATATTTTTTGACACAATGTAAACACTCAACATAGAAATGTGACGTGAACTTGCTAACATATCGTCGGCTCGTCGGCGTCGGCCGCGCGCCTCCTCTCTCGACTAACTTCATACCTAACGTGACCATACCGTCCCACTTTAGGCGGGACGTTCCCGATTTAAAGGTTGTGTCGCGCTATCCCCAAAATACGTAAAAATGTCCCGTTTTGATAAACAAAAGCGTGACAATCATGCAAACCCTTTCACCCGTGCCATCATTATGACACCGCGCGTACCAGGTTTGCATAGCTTGTCTAGTTACGTGATTATTCTGAAAAGCTACAATTTTGAATTTAAAGTTACGAAGTGACAATTTTTAATTAATCTACAATAAATTATCAAATAACATAATATATTTCCAATTAGTATTTATTTCATATTCAGAATTCACTTTTGATCATTAAAAGACTCAAACAACTATGTGTTTTATTTATAAAACTATATTAAAGGGTTCCAGATTGAATTTTGGTAACGGCGTAAGTATAATACTAACATATACAATAAGTGTAATAATACTGCTACTGAGAATTATGTGACGGGAAAACCCAATAAATGATTCTTGACCCGACTCGGGTTTCGAACTTAGGAACACATGATCAGCAATTGCGTTTATTGCCATTAGACCAAGAAGGCAGTCAAAAGTGTTAGAACAATAATAATTTTAAAGGCGTCCCGCTCTGAGGAAAAAATTAATGGTCACTAAAAAGCCGAGCTTTTTATCTCCATACTAATTGCTATTTATACAATCGTAGTTATATTTCATTATAGAACATTTTGCCACATGTTAGAAAGGGAGCGATCGCCTTCTCGAAAGCGCGGTAAAAAGCTCACGTGTGCGAGGGAGACAAACAATGGCTCAATTCAACTCTCCTTATGATAGCAGTATTCGTAAGGCTACGAGGACGAACAGAGTGCGCGGGAAATTTGAAATAGTTTGAAACAGTTTACGAGTTATTTTATTACTTGATATAATTGATTCATTCATCTCAATGAGGCAAGCCGGGCTTTTGGGCTTGTATAGAGGCTTCGCCACTGCTCCTGTCCACATTTCAAAATACCTTACTTAACGTCGATCTCACAACAATTATTCCTCATAAAGTCTAGGCCCAGGATGCAGTCGTCCATTATATCAGCCACGATGACATTATGCAGGTAGATCACGTTGCCTAGCTTCAACTCCATCTCCTTCCCTCCACGGACGGGTATATGCTGACCGGTGGCTGTTACCAAATTAATGCGTTCTCGGTTGTATGCGGAGTCCCCAAGGAACTGACTTATAGGTTGGGAACTAACAACCGTACGAGAGGCTCCAGTGTCTATGGTCAGTTTACACGGCATTTTGTTGACCTCGCCCTTGATGATTAGACTGTTTCCATCATGGGTTTGTGAGATCGATATCCTTGGGGCTCTTTTAAGATCAGCCAGCACACGCCCGCGCCCGCAGCTTTTACTCGTTTCCCTGCTGCTGCTGGGTGGTGCTGTTGGCCGACCTGACTACCCTCCTGAGATCGTTCACCTTCCCTTTCTAGGGTTCGCTTAGGGCAGCTGGATCGAAGATGGTCCCTTTCCCCACAGCCATAGCAACTAGGGCTGTATCCTTTGTTGAGGTCGCGAACTGTAGCTGCTGCAACCTCCCAGACGCGATGGGAACCATGATCCTGCCGCACGGCTTCCACCTCCAGTGCATGGGCCAAGGCGTCCTTAAGCGTCTCGTGGTGCCCGAGCCTCACAGCAGCTCTGACTTCAAGGTCGCGGATGCCGTCGATGAATGACTGCACCAGGTTCCCTTCAATGAGCTGAGGTAGAGACCAGTATGCTTTTCGCACCAGCTTCTCCACCTCTAGAGCCCACTGCCGCAGGTTTTCGTTGAGGCGCTGCACGCGATCTTTATGCTGCGGACGAAAGACATGTTCCAGGTGAGCGTCGCCATATCTCGCCTCCAATGCCTCAAGAAGTTGCTCATAAGTCACTTTCTCACCGAGAGCTTCCAGAACCGTTAAGGCCTTGTCACGCAGGCCTAGTGTGAGAGCATTCATGGCCTGACCTTTATTCCAGCCGTTCACCTTCATAACAGCCTCGAACTGGATTTTGTAGGCTGACCAGGAAGAATGATTTCTTATATTTACGCGAACACTACACATTGAAATAATACTAGTTTTTACGGAATTTATCGCGTATATTTTAACTTTTTAAATACCCGACGTTTCGAACGCTTTACAGCACTCATGGTCACGGGCAGGACTGAGATGTTCAACGTCCATATGTCATAGTTAACCGCGGTTACCATAGATTAAAATTTAACTTTTGTTCCGATCTATGCAGTATGAACTTATGATATCTTGAAGTCTTGCAGTTGTATGCTTGGGTTGGGATTTAAATTTATTTATTATAGGATCCCAAGCAGATGGTAGCACCCAGACATCTTCTCTATTGAAATTAGGATGTTTTTTGATTTCAATAGCCTCGCGAATCATCCTTGGAAGGAATCGGTGTTCTTTAGCGAGGATCTGCGGTCTATCAAATCTGATGTAGTGACGGGGGCGATCCTGTACGTGTTCACAGACTGCAGACTTCCCGGAGCGTCGATTCTTCACATCAGCTATATGTTCTTTAACGCGGGTTTTTATTGATCTTTTAGTTTGTCCTATGTAGGAGAGACCACATTCACAATCAAGCTTGTACACTCCTGCATCTTGCAGAGGGACATTACACTTGACCGATGGTAAAAACTGACCAATCTTCTTCAGCGGCTTGAAGTATGTTTTGATGGAAGCGCGCTTCAAGATGTAGCCAATCTTGTCAGTGACTCCTCTAACATATGGCAGTACAGCAGGTACACGCTCGACTGTGGCCGGCTTCACTCGTTCACTGTGACGTAGGCGCGGGACTCGAAGCTTGTTGTCATGCAAAACTTGCTTGACATGGTGGAGCTCTGCAGCCAGGTGTTTACTGTCACAGATCCCTCGTGCTCTCTGAAACAAAGATTTACCCACGCTGGGTGCTACCATCTGCTTGGGATCCTATAATAAATAAAATTAAATCCCAACCCAAGCATACAACTGCAAGACTTCAAGATACCATAAGTTCATACTGCATAGATCGGAACAAAAGTAAAATTTTAATCTATGGTAACCGCGGTTAACTATGACATATGGACGTTGAACATCTCAGTCCTGCCCGTGACCAAGAGTGCTGTAAAGCGTTCGAAACGTCGGGTATTTAAAAAGTTAAAATATACGCGATAAATTCCGTAAAAACTAGTATTATTTCAATGTGTAGTGTTCGCGTAAATATAAGAAATCATTATGTAAACCAGTACGGACTGGTAATTGCAAATAAAATACGCCGATTAGAAGATCTAAAGACCAAGCGCGCAAGATATCTAACAGCCTTAAATTTCTTGGAGAAAAGCCGTGACCATAATCTCATTCCTACGTGTGTTAAAATATCAACCAAAAAGGACATTCGAGGAAGCGCTAAGATCTTAAATCAGGCAAGTAAAAAGTTGTTACGGACGGTAATCCAACAAAAACGCTCCGATCTATATGACATAAACAAATCCATAGATACATCATCCAGTGAATTGAAGAAAGTTTTAACGACGTTTGACTATAATTTTTGCATGGAAACATTAAATAAACGTGAAATTAGTAAATATAATGAATGCAAAAACAAACATATAGAAAAATATCAAAAATTAACGAACAAGTCAAATATCAAACATCTGAATCAATGCCAGAACCGAAAGCAATCATTGACAAACACAGATCATAGATTAATCGCGCTCTATAATCTGTCAAAACAAACACTGGAAGATGCAACAATTAGGGTTTTATCCAAAGGCCTCAACTTTGCAATTACACCCCGCAAATTACCGTACGAAGAAATTATCTGTAGTGTCGAGGACTGTTTATTTAAAAACAATATGCGGAAAGAAGATTTGGAGGCGATACGTCAAGACATCTCGTGTATGTTAAGTCGATGTTCAGTGCCTAAACCGAATCTTCCCAAAGACGAATTTATAGCGTTAAAGAACCTACGCAATAAACACGAACTTGCGATTCTCCGCGCAGATAAGGGAAACGCCACGGTAGTCATGGATACTTCAGATTATAATTCTAAAATACAAAAACTTTTGTCGGATGTAAGTACTTATAAAAAGGTTAAAAACGACCCAACAAATAGCACACTAAAAACAACTAGTGACTCATAAAGAAACACTCCGAAAAATTAAATCTGGACGTAAAATGGATAATACCTACGTGCGCCAAATCACCAAAATTGTATGGGTTACCAAAAATACACAAGCCCAATGCTCCATTACGTCCCATAGTGAGCCAAATCGATTCACCAACTTACAGATTGGCTCAACACTTAGCGAAAATACTCTCACCACTCAGGGGACATACAAGAGCACACATAAAGGATTCCTACCATTTTGTCAGCGAGATTAAAGACTTACATCTGGCAGACAATGAAACTATGGTCAGTTTTGATGTGCAGTCATTGTTTACATGCTTACCTGTTGAAGACTGCATCTCAATTGTAACTAGAAGGCTGGAAGAAAACAACATGCCCGTAGAATATGCAGTATTACTCAGACACTGCCTTACATCTGGCTACCTATTGTGGAAGGAGGAGTTCTACAAGCAAGTAGATGGTGTGGCGATGGGCTCACCTGTATCTCCCATTGTCGCCGACATATTCATGGAAGACTTTGAGGAGAAAGCCCTGCTTAGTTCTCCCATAAATCCAAGGTTCTACAAGCGGTACGTAGACGACACTTTCACAATTCTACCTTTAGATAAAGTAACTGCATTTTTAGACCATCTTAACTCTATAAATTCTAAAATTCAGTTCACAATGGAGTTAGAGGCAAACAATTCCTTAGCTTTTCTAGATGTGTTAGTAATTCGGAGCCATACTGTGTATAGAAAAAAGACCCATACAGATAGATATTTAAACGGTGATTCTCACCACCATCCTTCACAGTTAGCTACCGTGGGTAAATTTTTGTTTCAGAGAGCACGAGGGATCTGTGACAGTAAACACCTGGCTGCAGAGCTCCACCATGTCAAGCAAGTTTTGCATGACAACAAGCTTCGAGTCCCGCGCCTACGTCACAGTGAACGAGTGAAGCCGGCCACAGTCGAGCGTGTACCTGCTGTACTGCCATATGTTAGAGGAGTCACTGACAAGATTGGCTACATCTTGAAGCGCGCTTCCATCAAAACATACTTCAAGCCTCTGAAGAAGATTGGTCAGTTTTTACCATCGGTCAAGTGTAATGTCCCTCTGCAAGATGCAGGAGTGTACAAGCTTGATTGTGAATGTGGTCTCTCCTACATAGGAGAAACTAAAAGATCAATAAAAACCCGCGTTAAAGAACATATAGCTGATGTGAAGAATCGACGCTCCGGGAAGTCTGCAGTCTGTGAACACGTACAGGATCGCCCCCGTCACTCACATCAGATTTGATAGACCGCAGATCCTCGCTAAAGAACACCGATTCCTTCCAAGGATGATTCGCGAGGCTATTGAAATCAAAAAACATCCTAATTTCAATAGAGAAGATGGCTGGGTGCTACCATCTGCTTGGGATCCTATAATAAATAAAATTAAATCCCAACCCAAGCATACAACTGCAAGACTTCAAGATACCATAAGTTCATACTGCATAGATCGGAACAAAAGTTAAATTTTAATCTATGGTAACCGCGGTTAACTATGACATATGGACTTTGAACATCTCAGTCCTGCCCGTGACCATGAGTGCTGTAAAGCGTTCGAAACGTCGGGTATTTAAAAAGTTAAAATATACGCGATAAATTCCGTAAAAACTAGTATTATTTCAATGACCAGGAAGAAGTCCCGTCCAACGGTGGCAACTTGAAGCCTTGAACCCACGTAGCGAAGGTGTAGTAGCTACTATGGGAGCTGTAGTTCCATCTCCAATTTTGAGTTCGTCCAGTGATTTCTTTATGTCAGCCATTACGTTTTCAACCCGATTGTTCACTTGGTCGATTCGGGTTTCAGCTTCAGACAGGCGGTTGTCACGTTGAGCAACCTTATCCTTCACCTCCCTTATCTATGTCCTTCATGAGGAGCATCTGCTCTTCCTTATCGCGTCTGAGCTACTCTTCCTTATCGCGTCTGAGCTGCTCTTCCAAACGACGGGCCTGTTCCTCCTGTCGGCGGGCCTGTTCCTCCTATCGGCGGGCCTGTTCCTTCTGCTGCTCTTTCAACCAACGGGCCTGTTCCTTCTATCCGCCCCACAGCTGGTCTTCCAGTCGGCGTGCCTGTTCCGCCTGCTGGCGGGCCTGTTCCTGCAGCATCTTCATGAGAGCACCTAAGTCAGGTGCTGCAGGTGTAGGAGCTGCTGACGGGCCAGCCTCCGTGGTTTACAGTTGGTTCCCCGACGTCTGCGGCGTTGCACCACCAAATCTTCTCTGGTCCGTCTCCTGCTGGCGTTGACTTCGGGTACGGATACCCTCCGTTTACTCCTTAGGTAAAATCGGCATGATTTTATCCCACTTCTGACACCAATTGTTACGAGCTTGAGGTTCGTGTCAATAAAAACTGCCGATTAAATTACCAAAATTTACACTTTTATTACCGAACACCATTTAAAACTTAAAACACTAATAATTAATCACACTGATTCACTTTATTTCGCTCCGAAGCTTCGCTTGTCTCGCCAAATTCAATACTGCCCCGACCGCGTCTTGCAGCGCCTTTAAATACACATTTTCACCGAAACGTCCAGAATATTCAAGTAAATACGCGCGCCAACCGACCAGGCGCAGAAAGTTCGAGTGTGGGGCTTCCAGAAAGCTTAATTCTTCTGTTCGATACTAGATGGCGCTGTTGGTCGAAAGATTAGTCATGTCATTTTCTGGAAAGCTCTCCTCGCTTTGTTACCCGACACTAGATGGCGCTAGTGCCAGCCGTCAACTTAGGTGCGCAACAGTACCTTAGCATACAGTTTTCCCACACTGCAAAGAAGGCCGATACCACGGTAGTTTTTACAGTCCTGCTGCGATCCTTTTCCTTTATATATTGGGACTATCACGGTTTTGCACCAGTCTTCCGGTACCCGATTTAGTTCCCAACATAAATTAAACAAGTTGTACAGCAGGCCTGCCACCACTTCTTCTCCAACTCTTAACATTTCGAGTGAAACTCTGTCATATCCGGCTGCCTTACCTGTTTTCATGCTTTTCATTGCTATCATTATTTCATCTGCACTTATCTCTTTATATTCTTTTTCCTCTTCTTTCGGAGTTTCCATTTCATTTAATTTACACGTTTTCACACTCTTATACATGCTTTCAAAATATTCCTTCCATCTCTTTAAACTCGCTCTCCGACGCTCTGTTGCGACGTGAAAGAAGGACAAACTTTTGCAACATATTCTATTTTCCCACGGGAATGACGCTGTAGAGTGACGAAGCTTCCATTAAAGTCGAAAAGCCGGGCTTGCCTTATTAAAACTGAATCAATCAATAATATCAACTAATAAAATAACTCATAAACTGTTTCAAATTATTTAAATTTTCCCGCGCACTCCACTGTTCGACACATGTCGACCGATGACCTCGTATTGCCTTAGCGATACGTTTATACAAAGGTACTCTGTGGCGATACTGCTGCTGTCATAAAGTGGGTTTTAATACCTATGGCAAAATATTCTATAATGAAATATAACTAAGAAATGTTTATATAGCAATTACTATTGAGCCAACAAGCCTGGCTTTGCTATGAAGTTGTTTAGGAGTGCGTTAGCGACTAGCGAAGTGGTTGCGGGCCCCTCGTATGCAAGTTCACTTCACATTTCAATGTTTATGTTTGTTTTTGTTGTGTTTGTTAAAAATGTTTGCTTTTTCGAAGATTTTCAGTGAAAATGGGAGGATAATAGTGTTCATTGTGATGAATATAAGTGTGTTGAAGTGCTAATTGGCGAGGAAAAAGGTAAAAAATCTTTAAAAATGAAATTTAATATTCAATAAACATTTCTTCATACTTTAAATATAGGTACAGGACTCTAGTATTAAAGTTTAATTAAGTTAGGCGTATTTAAAGGTTTAATAACTCAATATTTATATTAATAGTGATATATGAGTTTAAAAATATCATTTTGTACGGTTTATTATGAATTGAAAATGAATAATTATAATGGAGAAGATAACCATTTCTTGTTTTATATGCCGAAAAATTCCACAAATAATTACAAGAATAACTGTGTTTTTAATTTTTTTCTATCTTCAAAACTGACCGAGATATAAAGGCGCAAATTTAACATTTTCGGTCTAAGCCGCGGGCCGAGAGCGACATCGTTGATGACGTCACGATTTCCATCTTCGTGCGAGCGACCCGACGCGCACTTAGAAAATCATAACATTTACTCAAAAATGTGCCCGTCGCGCGCGGATCTACTTGCTATCTATTTTCAAGAAACATTATAGAACATGATACCATCTATTAAATATTGTGCTTTGCCTCAATGTAAAAATACGGCCACAAAAACACCTGGAAAATTGTTTTTTAATGTGCCTAGAAACCCTACCATCAGCAAAAATGGACAAATGCTATGAAAAGAGCACGTCCTTTAGGACCAAACACGGTAGCATATTGTTGTGAGGATCATTTGGATGTAAGTATTCAAATAATAATAACCTTCACATGATAGCTTTTGGTTATTGCTAGTTTTAAATGCTTTCTGTTCTGCATGTAGGTACTTACTCGAGTCGCAGTGTTTAAGTAACTAACGATTCATTGAACCTTTCCAAGCTTAATGATCACTATAATTTCAAGAAAAAACAATACCTAATACCTACATATTTAACTAAAACTATTTCAGTGTAAATAAATATCCAAAATCGGGTAAAGTACTTACCTATGTAATGTAGATAAGTCAATGACCTTTCGTGAGTTCGTAAGTTTAGATACCTACCTATGTTTGCAGCAAATTTTAAAATGTTTGTAATGCATATAAAGGTTGAAATATGGAATATGTTAACAAACGTTTTTATATTTTTATGATATTGCGAGCTAAACTAAACTAAACACATCGCAGAGCTGTTCACCCTGCATAATTTGCGGGCCGCAAATAGTGGAAGAAGTTTGATTATAAAGTGGAGCACTTAATTTTTTTTCGTGTTGTCCTATTTTTATATATTACATAGTTGGTACATATTTTAAATATTGATGGAATACAAATTACGAGGTTACTTATTTTTTTATAGACTAAATAAGTTTGTATTTTGTTCTAGCTCGAAAACGATATGGAAAACTACATGAAGTACAAACTAGTTGGTGGTCCCCTCAAACTTAAAAAAAGATGTTTTGCCTCTCAAGTTTGCTTGTCAAAATCGGTATACAGAGAAACCACAAAGATGTTTACTATCAAAACTAAATGCCAAATCTAGGTCAGAAACAGTTGCACATGCAATTGCCACTACTTCACAAGAAATTGAGCATAGATATGTTGTCGACCCTGTTACTACTCTAGATGATAATATTGACATTAATCCCTTGCCTGAAGAATATATAACTACGTTTTTCATCATAATAATAATGCGGCCCTTTTTCTATTAATATTGAAAACATCTGATTTTTAGATAAATTCATATTTTTATACAACGAAGGTATATTTGTAGTAAATTTCTTTATAAACAACAGGAAATTTTTTTAACCATAAAAACCACTAAAAGGTCAGGGTGCACTTAAGAAGAATAAGAAAACAAAACTAGTTAGAAACGGATAGTAAGTAGATAGGTAAGGAATGTTTACGTATTTTTGTTATACCTACATATATTCTTATCATTAGCAAATGAAACCCAGAAGTATTAATGTAATGATGGGTACCTAGGTTATAAAAATATTATCTTATTCTTATGCGTATTTCAGCCGCGACAAAATCTTTGTTTCTTAGAAAATATTCCGCCACCATCATGTCACGGACTATTGGAAGGTTGTCAGATTGACCCTTTTGAAACCCTTCTTCCATCAATAAATAATTAAAAACACCAGAGCGCACGAGGGCAAACAACTCACCCGCGAAATATTACTATAAACGTATGATCGGGGCGCTGGAACGGAATTGCGGCGCAGCCGCATGGAATGGATGACGTTACGCGCTACTCGCGGGTACAGGCAGATGTTAAAAATGTACGTAAACTTTCCACGCTTATACCTTCGGTTATAGTGCACCGATCGATGTGAAATAAAAACTAGAATTATGTGTTTGGTCTAGAATTTTTACCTACGTACTTAAAAGTCTAATATTGTAACCTTATTATCTTCTCCATTATAATAAATATTATTTTATGGTAAAAAATTAGCAAAGCTTTATCTTCTCATTATAACTATCTAATTCCTGTCGTAATCTGTTCTTTTATGCATATAACTTAAACAAAATATAATTTCGATGTTTCACATCCACATGCCAGGCGTCCCTTTTTTTAACTTTGTACGTAGTTTGTTTGTACTTTGTTCATGCTTTTCTTTTGTTCATGTATTGTATTGTTTGTAAATATCTCAAGCAAACCCAAACGGCTCTTTTCAAAACCACCGAAGGTGTGCAATTGCATATTATGTCATACAATCTATCTAGCGGTAGTATGCTTTCTGTGTGCTTTGTTAAACACGTCCTTGTCAGCACTGAATATGAAACTAAAGAGTGGAGACAGCTCAAGATTGGTGTATTTTTATTAAACTGCTAAAAACAACAAAACCATATCTTGGATTTGCCCTAGTTTGGAGCCCTAGCTTCGCCACTGTAGGTACCCAAAATGTCGTAAAAATGAACTCGAGACCCAAATCAATAAGATGCTCGACCAGGGAATAATAGAACCCTCATGCTTACCTTGGAGCTCACTAATTTGAATTGTTCCTAAGAAATTAGATTCCCAGGGACATCGTAAATGGCGAATAGTAATTGACTATTGCAAACTTAACGATGTTACCACTGGTGAAACTTATCCTATTCCACAAATTTCTGAAATCCTAGACCAGCTGGGCAACAGCAAATATTTCTCACCTTGGACTTAACTTTCGAGTGTCATCGATTATTAATCAAACCTGAAGATGCACCAAAAACAACATTTTCTCTTATTTCAGGGGCATTTCCAATTCAATAGGATACCCTTTTGCTTAAAAAATGCTCCGTCATCCTTCCAGAAGCTTCACGATGTATCGTTTATTTGGATGACATTGTCATTTAATCCTTTGATCTTGCTTCTCGTATAGATAACCTCAACGCTGTATTTAACAGACTCAGAAATTAAAACCAGAAAAATGCGAATTCCTTCGTACAGAACTAATTTATCTGAATATGATCGGCGAAAACGATGTAAAATTCAATCCCGAAAAGGTGAGAGCCGTCACCGAATTTCCAGTTCTAAAATCATCCAAAGACATTAAATCCTTTCTCGGCCTAGTATTATATTATAGACATTTTATTCCTGATTTCTTTAAGTATGCGAAAGTCCTTACTTCCCTTTTAAAAAAGGATGTCCCTTTTGAATGGAAAAACGAACAACAGCTTTCTTTCGAAACCTTAGAAGATAAACTCGTTACAGCTCTAGTCCTTGCATATCCCAACTTTACAAAACCTTTCCCTTTGACATGCGATGTATCAAACTATGCCATCTCTACTATTCTCTCCCAAGGTCCAATTGGACAAGATCAACCTTTGCCTCACGTACACTTAATAAAGGAGTAATTACAGCGTAACCAAAAAAAGAGTGCCTTGCGATAGTGTTCGGCAACAAAACATTTCGCCCTTAGATAAGGGCGAAATATAGATATATGGCAACTGATTCGTAATAATGACGGACCATAAACCTCTCGAGTAGCTTTTTAATTGTAAAGACCCCGGTTCCCGCCGTATCCGATGGTGGCTTAAATTGTAGGAATTCAAATAATATGATATACATTATAAAAAGGGCTAAACCAACACAAACGTTAACGCGTTATAACGGTTTCCTGTGAACCCGGTTCAACCTACGGACCTACCAACGTCCAACCCTCCTAATAGAAATCTAGACGAAGATCTTATGGACTTATTCATTTTTCCATGAAGCAATCTCTCCTACATTTGATTTAGTTGAAAAAACTTCCCCATTACGCTACGTTGATTTACCTTCCAACATTCCAGACACCCTAAGGGAAGAAATTGAAAATGAACCTAACTTACCTCAACCGCAATCAGAATAGATAACACCACCTGAAATCCTAACAGACAATATCTCATTTCCATCCAGGAGATTATCCCCAGACGTACTTGTTGATGATTACCCTACTTTCCTTAAATCTATGTCGTGCAAATATAAGACTTTTAACACAGAAGTGGAAGAGCACAGTGAAGTTCTTATGGAGTGTCCCGCGAAGGTAATAGTAGTCCCAACATCCATCGATTTAGATGAATCTAAACCATAGATTAAAGAAATATTAACCAACCATGAAATTATTGCCGACATACATGAGTCCGAGAATGAACTCTTCTCCTTTAAAAAGATAAAACAAATAATAAATGCTATTATTTATTGTTCACCAAAGTACATCATTTTGACGAGGCCTCATATCCAGGAATCTTTCAAACGTTAAAAACAATCAGTAACTTACGAGGGAATTAAAGAATTCGGTATATCAGACTTGAAAAACCCATTCGAAAAACATTCATTCATTAAAATATATAATATTCTATGCTATCTCTTCCATGACACTCGAATTAAAATGAAAATATACCATAACAATATTATATACCCAGTTCCAATAGAATTTAAGAAAATTCTTTTCGAAAACTATGATATCCCGACAGCCGTTCATGTAGGCTCTATAAGTATAACAGAATAAAACAGTCGTATTACTGAAAAGGTATGCGAAGCGATATAGAGTTATATGTAAAGAAATGTAAATCGTATCAGGAAAATAAATCACTTAGGAAAATCTATCGTGCTCCAATGAAGATCACCAGTACACAACAAATTGAGTCACAGTGGAAAGCAGTCAAGAGGTTTCTCAGAAAAAAAAATATAACAATTCACATTACATTATTTTATTTACCACAATAATAGCAGAGTTAAGGGCAACCAGACTTTATAGAAAAAATTGGTCGAATCGGTTCTAAAACCGAATTAGCACACCCCGAATCCACGTCTTGTCTGCCCTACCCCTAGAGTGTTTTTGTAAAGCCACGGAGGAAGAGCAGACCCCGCCCGCTCTAGCAAATCGCAGGCACCTAAGTGAGCCGTAGCGACCTAGGCTGGTCACCGAAGTCAACCAATAAGCCGAAGCTGCGGAGGCAAGCAATAAACGTACAATAAACCTATTAATGTTGTACATCACTGTTGTTTTGATTTGTTTAAAAATTAAATTGCTGATTACGCGGTATTGATATTTTTATGTTGATATTTTGACTATTGACATTAAATATCCCACCCTAAAAATTCAAAATTATTTATTATTATTTCCCCCATTGTTTATTTAGTTTAATTCTTTCATTTCCTATGATGCAAAAATAACATAAAATAACTAAATTGTTTTAGAACTATAGCGGTCCTGCATCTATACTGACGACTGCATCAACAGCCAGTGTGTCTGAAAAGAATATTGCATCAACATCTAGTGCAATAACAATAATTGCGACTTGACCATCCAGTGCAACATCAACCAGCACATCTGATTCTAGTGCGAAATTAACTACTACAGTTAGATTTAGTTCGACGCCAAGTCAGCAAGAATTAATTAGTCGTGTATCTAAATTAGAACAGAATTTAGAAAAATTGCAAAAAATTGCCAAACGACTGATGAAAATAAATTGGTTGCGTCAAAAGACAAGACATTTAAAAAATAAAAATCAGAACCTTAAGTTAAAATATTATAAGTAAAAATCCATACTATTATTATAAATGCGAAAGTGTGTTTGTTTGTTTGTTTGTTTGTTCGTTTGTTCTTCTTTCACGGTTTTTCTTTTCGGTTTAGGTAAGTAGCGATCTTTCGAGTTCGGTGTGTTTTATCTATCAAATTTGAGAGTAGATGGCAGTTTCCACACGATACGGACCTTATAAGCCTAAAAGAAGCGGAGAAATCGAAGATTTTGAGTCGATTCTGCAACCGCGAGCACTTGCGGGTAAGCACTTGCACTTTGTTGTGGACTACGTGGGACTACGGTCCAGTTCCCGAATTAGCGTTCCCTTCGGGGGGAGTGCATCAAGATGGTTGGCGCTCACCGCGCACTGTATAGTGCACAATAAAGTGTAACCACTATCTAACCGCGACGACATTTGAAATTATTAAATATTTTAAATAAACATATATCTGTCTCACTTACACAAGTTGCGAATACAATACCGTCGCTAAGATTAAATAAAGATAGACACACCAAACATGCAATGGCGGGTTGGTGTGGCTTACTATATGAAATTTAAATTAAACCCAAAATACGCAATAAAAAGGAGTTTTTTTTTAAGCTGCAGTTAACTGTTTTGATTTAAGAAAAGTATATTTTCTTATCAGGTGAATAGAAGTTAGCATAACTGATGAAATAAAACATATTTTTATAAGTATTTTTATTGTACTAATAAATCAAACTGAAGTAATAATATATAATTAATATAAAATATAAAATTTATATAAAAATAAAATTATAATCACTATAAAATTATTAATATAAAGTAGGTAATAAAATATATTTAATAGATCACTCATGAATAAACTTTTTTTTATAGAAGAGGGGGCAAACAAGCATGCGGCTCACCTGATGTTAAGTGACTACCGCCGCCCATAATCAACCGCAAAACCAGGGGAATTGCAGGTGCGTTGCCAGCCCTTTAGAAAGGAGTAAGCTCTTTTCTTGAAGGTCCCCAGGTCGTACCAGTCCGGAAAAATCGCCGGTGGTAAACTATTCCACAGAGAGGTCGTACGCGGAAGAGAGATCCAGATAGTGTTGATGTTATCGGGACGTTTGCCACGTAGTGTGTTCAGAAAATTTGGCGGCTGGGATTAATCCCAACAATTTCTCAGAGCACTCCCCGTGATAGATGCGATAAAATACGCAAAGAGATGCAACATCTCTTCGCAACGCCAGTGAATCGAGCCGATCGGAGAGTACTCACTTGTCGACGATTCGAGCCGCTCTGCGCTGGATGCGGTCAAGTGGAAGGAGCTGGTACTGGGGAGCTCCAGCCCAGAGATGGGAACAGTATTCCATGTGCGGCTGAACCTGTGCCTTGTAAAGTTGCAGGCGGTGTGCCGGCATTAAATACAGTCCCGCTCTGCTGAGCACGCCAAGATTTTCAGAAGCTACTTTGGCCTTCTCTTCCAAGTGACCACGAAACTGCACGTCACTCGATATGTCGACGCCGAGGATTCCAATACTGGCTAAGGCAACGAGGGGAGTGCCTTGAAACTGAGGAGATACGACAGAGGTTCTTTTTAGCGGTTAACGCGCAAACGTGTGTCTTCTGAGGGTTAAACTGGACTAGATTTAGTCGCCCCCAATCCGAAACTCTGTTCAGCAAAGACTCGACTTCAGACACAAGTTTGTTCCGGTACTCGGAGACGTTTTCCCCAGAAATATTGGCACGGCCGGTGTACAGAGCATCACCAGTGCCGTTATCTGCATAGCAATGAATGTTACGGGTTTGCAACATATTATTGATATGCAGAAGAAACAGCGTTTGCGATAGCACGCAGCCCTGTGGAACCCCAGCATTAATAGGCTTGTATTCGGAGCTTGCACCGTCTACAACGACCTTGTTGCTCCGATCTGCAAGAAAGCTGGTGATCCAATTTCATAATAAAAAAGTTTATAGCATTGTTAATATTCTTTAAAAAAAATAATAATTTCTCGGGAAGCCCATAGGAAGGGAGCTTCGAAAGAAGCGCTTTGTGCCAAACCCGATTGAAGGCCTTCGCAATGTCCAAACTAACGGCCAATACCTCCCCCTTGGACTCTACTGCCTGCGCCCATCTATGAGTTAGGTAGACCAGAAGATCACCAGCTGATCGACCACGGCGAAAACGGTATTGGCGATCACTAATCAGCTGGTGATCCTCAAGGTACCTCATGAGCTGGCAGTTTACAGTGAACTCCATTGTTTTGGAGAACAAGGAGGTGATGGCGATAGGCCGGTAGTTGGACGGGTCTGAGCGGTCGCCTTTTTTAGGGATCGGGTGGACGAAAGCCGTCTTCCATGATTTTGGGATTACGCCTAGGGAGTAGGAGTACCGGAAAAGACGCGTTAAAACCGGCTCCAACTCTGGAGCACACGTCCTCAGCACTATTGGGGTGATTCCGTCAGGCCCACTCGACTTGTAGATGTCCAGGGAGAGGAGTGCTTTGCGAACCGAGCGCTGTGTGAAATGCACTTCCGGCATGGAGCACTTACACCACGGTATGGTCGGAGGCGTACTCCTCCGGCCGAGTCGGATGCAAAGAAAGAGCCTAGCAGATGGGGTTTCTCCTTTGCGAGATGGAAGAGATGGCTGACAGAAATTCCCCTGGACAGCCTTGGCGAGAGACCAGAATGCACGAGTTCCAGAAGGAAGGCGAACTGGTTTCTCGCCAATACTGCCTATGTGCTCTGACTTTGTCTTGGCAATGATTCTATTGAAGGACCTTGAGGCGGAATTACTTCTTTTTTAGAGCGCTGGTGTTTACATCCCAATACGTTGATGCGTCAGTCCAAGCTTGGTAGCACTCCTGCTTATAGCATGATGCTATTTAAAGGAGCGACCAAACCATGGTTGAGATTTGCCTCCGATGGGCACCACAGAGGAAGGAATAAAAAGTTCCATACCCTGAAGTACTACATCAGCGACAGAATCCGCAACAACGTTGGGATCATCCGGCGAAAAGCAAACCCACCCCCCAAGGATAGGATGCAAAGAAAGACCGCATCCTATCCCAATCGGTTGACCTATACTGCCAAACACGGCGGCAGCGTGCAGAATGAAACTCCGGACAAGACAGTGGTCCGAAGAGCCTAAAGGGGCGTCGATGGAAATCTGATATCCGTCCGGATGAGAGGTCAGCAGAAGGTCCAACAGGGAAGGTGCGTGATCCTCCACATCTGGAATCCGTGTAGGTGAAGTAACCAGTTGTGTCAGACCATATGCCAAGGCAAAATCATGAACAGATCTCCCCGCATGATCGGTTAAACGTGAACCAAACCATTCGGTGTGATGGGCGTTAAAGTCTCCGAGTATCACGATCTTTGCGGAGGGGATCTGCTGTAACAACGAATCTGTAGCCATTTGGACGTGGTCGAAGAGTCGGTCTGCCTACCGCTATGGGACCTACAGAGGCACCCGTAGACGCGCGGATGGTCGTCGCTGTCTACGCGTAGCCAAAGGACAGGTCCGAACCTTCAAGACTGCCGAGGCGTCGAGAACAGATGTCCTCTCTGACGTAAACGCAAACCCCAGCCCGAGGCACAAAGGAGTGTTCCAGTTTGTACCCCGGGTAGGAGAGATACGAGACATCAGCCGGAGAGGACACCTGCGTCTAGGTCAGAAAGAGCAGAGCCGGTCTCGCCGTCTCGAGATGGTAGTGGACGGCGTTTAGGTTAGAGTGAAGTCCCCTGATTTTGCAGAAATGTACGGATAGCGTGGCAGGGGTCACCTTGGTCTTGTTGCTCCGTTTGCCCCGAGAAGCTGTAGTCTTGAGCGGAATTTTGCCCCCCCCCCCCAGAATACGCGGGGCAGCCTGAGCACCCACGCTCAGGAGTGGAGTAACTTGGTCGTGGATGCTCAGCGAGGGATTCTCCAGGAGTGCTGGTACCCTCCTGGGGCAGTTTAACATTTAATTCCGCTACCATGTTGATGGTGGGGGGATTTGGGCCTCCGGTCACCTGCACTCACCAGACGAAACGCAGAAGCAGAGCTTCCACTTCACGCCAGTATTCTGTGAGGTCGTGGTACCATCCCGGTTTGAGCCGGGCCATACGCAACATAGCAAAACTGTCGCGTGGCTCTACCACTGTTAAAACTAAACAGGTAAGCTAAAATAAGAATATTTAATTATTTTCTATGAAAGTTAAAACGTAGTTTTTATTATAATTTCCAAAATATTTAAAATCAGAGGTAACGAAGTAACTTACTACATTAATTATATAGTCTCCCGTTAATGTGGGATAAGCACAAAGGCGGAAAATTGGCAACATTTAACCTAAATCGCAATATTCGATAATTTTATTTAACTATTTGAGGTTTTTACGTTTATATGAAAATATGAACTAAAACCTAAGTGTGGAAAGTGATTCCGCTTAATTTATTACGTTTTTGTGATCTTGAATCGCATTGTTTCACTACGCATTTACCCACTTTTTGTCGCGGATCGTTCAGCTCAACTCTGTCGGCGTCACATTAAACACTGAACTGCCGTAAGCTAGGCATATGGCTGTGGCCATATATGCAGTGACAACGCTTTGCCGCGGTAGTTACTAATCTAGTGTAATATGTACATCAATGCACCAGGCTATCAAAATTGTTACCTATTTTAAAATTCAATTCGAAAGAAATAAACGCAAAATTAAAAAAAAATATTTAATTAATTCTTGTTTTCTGATAATTATTCGATAAAATTAAATGTGTGAAAATAAACTTTCTAAAATAACATAAAAATAATGTTTGATTATTATACTTCTTTGTTTCATTTCTGTTCAAAATGATTATTTATTCATTGTGATTATGAAATTCACACAACTCGAACTAAACTCGAGTTATGCAACTAGAGTTAGCAGGACGAAACACAGTAAATGATTTGTTACAATTACTTGTAGTGTAATAACTGACGTCTCTAATTTTGGGCCACGCCCACCCTTCATTCAGGGCCCTGATTTAGGGTGGTGTAATATGGGCATTATTTGCTTCAAATTTAATAAAAAAGTAGAAATTTATATCCCCGTCCTGAGCTTGACTGGCCGAGTGCTTATAGCTTTAAGTTCGCCTTTTGTACCTAAACATTGTGTAAGTTTCAATAAAGAATAGGGAATTATAATGAAATGCAAATTAGCTTTAAACGAAGGTTGAGAGTAGCTATGTGAGCACTTAATCATAAGGGTAACCTGAAGCTTTAGCCAAGTTCTTCTCAATTATTTAACAGTTACAGGTATCGTTCTTAAATTCGGTATGCACGTTTAGACTGAGAAAACGTAAGCCAAATAATGACCAGTTGCTGAAAACTGGAAACTTTTCGAACGAAAAATTTAATACTATGAAACTTGGTATACGAGGCGCATTGCTATGGAAGAATAATACATAACCGAGATGCTATCTTTAAACACAATAATATAATGTCCTCCAGACCGAATTTCGGTCATGGCGGCCAGGCTCAACGGAGACTAGCCATCGGCGCAAGACAGGATTATGGTACCCAAGTGTATGCGCAAGCACAGGAGGCAATCTCTATTATTCCCTTACTCTCATAGACCAATGGAAAGGTAAACCAACCAAACCGGAGAGAGATCAGGCGCAGGACCACCGGCTTTACATGTTTTCCGAGGTGTGGGGGTGAGACACCGCCAACTTCCTGACTCCGGGCAGCTACTGATAATTTCTTGATGGAATACTCAATAACTGATATTTTTTGGACCGACCCGGGATCTATAAATGCAGTCCATATTCACCACGCTGACAATTGTGGTGAACGCAGAGTATATATTAAGATGCTCCCCCTTAACCCTTTTTAAGGCAGCGGGAATATATTTCCCACCACTAATTTTCACATTATTAGTTAAGCAAATTTTAGGGAAAGATTTTTTCCTATTGGTAACATTTTTATGGATATCCGGTCAACATTTTTCATCTATGGTAATGACACGTCGCCATTTTAGATTTTACACTGTGACGTTTGGAAGACTGAAATCGGGTGTGTTTCGGTACGACTTCTAAAATCTTTATAAATCTTTTATATCTGCGACTCATGAACGGTAAGTTGTTATTATTTCTAAAGCTTATTGTATATTTCATTGATATTCAAGCATATTTTCAATTCTACATTTTGCAGATTTTGTTAGTAGGGGCTTTTTGTGGTGGTAAAAATGTTCCCTTTGCCCGTGGAGCTGACAGTATGTATTGGTTGTTACAGATTTATATTTTGAAAATGAATGAAAAGGCACTGAATGACTTGGAAATAGCTTGTGCATTAGAAGAGATTTTTGGTTTACCTGATGATCCCGATGTGTCAGATGATAATTTGGAATCCGATGAAGAAGATGTGCAGTACAGTACAGTGAAACTTCAAAGAATTTTAGAGAGCCTTGATGACCCTCATGATGGAATTCTAGCACCCACACCTGATCCACCTGATAGTCTTATTAGTAATATAAGTAATGCGTCTGTTGAAAACCAACCTAGTCCATCACCTCAACCAACCAACAGTGACCGGCTTAGGCGGGCAAGAATAATCCAAAATGCACCCAGTACTTCTGGCACTCAACAGACCTTACGGCGACAACCACAATCACCAGTAGCAAATACTAACTCAGATTCGGAAACAGATGATTCAGACGGCGAAGAGGAAACATGGAAAAAAACTATGTGGACAACTGATCGGCCAAGTCCTAGCGTTTACGATGAAATTCCGATGGAACCGGCAATTATGTTTAGCAGCCGTACTAGACCTGTAACTGTATTTGAAAAATTCTTCACTGATGAAGTCTACGATTTGATAATATATCAAACAAACTTATATGCAGAGCAAAGGAAAGATGAAGGATGGACACAATTAGATAAAAAAGAACTGAAGGCCTTTGTAGGGATTTTTATAATAATGGGATACAATATTCTGCCTTCTATTGACCTTTATTGGTCTTCCGACCCTGGTTTCAGGGTAGATGAAATAGCAGAGACTATGACCGTAAAGCGATTCAAGAAGATATTGCGAAATCTGCACGTGAATGATAATACACAGATACCAGATAAGACAAGCGAGAACTATGACAAACTTTACAAAATACGCCCATTATTGGATCTTATCACTCAGGCATGTCAGAAAAATGCCAAAGACTCCTCATCCCAAAGTATTGATGAATCGATGATTCTCTTCAAAGGCCGGTCTTCCATGAAACAGTATATGCCTCTAAAGCCCATAAAAAGAGGTTACAAAGTATGGTGTCGCTGTGACAGTAAAACTGGGTATCTCTATGAATTCTACATATACACTGGAAAATCAAAAACCGGAACAGAGGAAGGACTAGGATCCAAAGTTGTGAAGATGTTGACTGAAAAGCTGATAAATAAAGCACTGGAGGAATATCATATTATTATTACATTTGACAATTTCTTCTGTGACTACACTCTAATGCAATATCTATATGAAAATGGCATTTATGCTACAGGAACTGTACGAAGACACAGAAAACATCTGCCTGTACTTGTAAAAACGAATCAGAAGCTTGCAAAAGGACAATATAAATGGAGAGTCAAGGGAAATGTATCTTTCTTAGTTTGGCAAGATACCAAAGAGGTTCTCCTATTGAGTAATGCATTCCATCCAAAAATTGGCAAAACCACTGTCTTACGGACTCAGAAAGACGGCACAAAACAAGAAATCAACTGCCCGTTAGCAATAAAGGAGTATACTAAAAGGATGGGAGGCGTTGATCACTTTGATCAGATAAAAAGTACCTATTCAGTAGGCAGAAGAAGTAGGAGATGGTGGGTCCGAATATTCTTTTTCCTTTTAGATACAAGTATAACAAATGCATACTTGTTATATTGCCAAAATAAGAATGCGACAAAACTAAGCAATCTTGAATTTCGAGTCTCTGTCGCTAGAGGACTGATCAGTGGGTTTTCCAGTAGAAAACGACGATCTGGTAGTTTAGTCAACTATATCTGCAGAAAAAAAATTGCTTCTGAGAATCGCCAAAAGGCAGTGCATGTTGTCGCAGAGGAAGTTCGTTTCACCAACGTTGGAGACCATATGCCCGTTGAATCGCCTTCATATAAACGTTGCAGAATGTGTAGCACAAAAGAAAAAGACAAAAGATCGAAAGTTATATGTGAAAAATGCAAAGTTCCGCTCTGCATAACACCATGTTTTACTGCATTTCATAGGAAAGGCTAGTTAAGGCGTCACGGGCAGCGGGAAAATATTTACCACCGTGTTTTTTTAAATTTTTGAATTTCTTATTTGCATTTTGTGAAAAACCATAATAAAAATAGTCTAAAACCATCAACAGTTTTACTTATCCACCCCTAGATGCTTATGCCTTATAAAGGGTTAAACATTTTGTCGGATGTATGTGTATGTCATGTCACTTGACTTGACTGAATAAACCGACTTGCGTTGATCGCCAGAGGCTCGTTCCTTATTTTTGGGTAGGGTTGTAAAGTTACAATTATTGTAAATTCCAAATTAAAACTATATTTGATAATGAAACAGGTCCCGTGAAAGGTGTGAAAGGGACCGGTGTGTAGAGATTGCCCGGGTCACCGACACCGGCGCCCGCGGCTCTTAATCGTCAGTGGCTGTTAATATGACTAAAACTTCGCTCTTTCACTAGCACGTACGACCCAGCAGGCGAACGCGATCTTAGTTGTTTTCAACCGATTTCAAATAAAGGAGAACTTTTTTCTAGGCGAACCGATTTTGGAGTCGTTTGTCGTGTTGTTTACCACTTGTATGAGTGCGTTCTCCTAGCAAACATAAAGTTGGCATTTAAGGAAGTTTGTATATTTAAGTTTGCTTGTTTATTTTTTTTTAAATAATATCACTGCACGATATAAAATTTGAAATGAAACACAGATATAAATAAAATTGTGATGATTTAATTCATTCCATAGCCGGCAACAAAAAAATGTATCTTACATAATATATTTTATACTACTTTACATGCAACTCGATGGGAGAGCTTTTGTTTATATTAAATCACAATTCCGCGTTAATATTAATGAGAACATCCATAATCCCTTCACATAGTAAGTTATAGACAGTGGATACAGATACAGCAGTTTTTAATAAAACTATGTAATTCTTATCTCAAAGTAAACTAATGGTATAAAACGTTTAAGGTTGTGTTTTAAAAGGCTTAGCCCAATGTACACAAAACATATTCAAATATGTTACGCTTACATACATAATAAAATAAAAAACAAACAGAACGAAAAACAGCGTTTTAAAGCATAACATAATTGACAGACCCTAGGAACAGATTTTTATTAAATTTGCTGATAGTTATAATAAAACTAGCGTTTCCAGTGTCTTCATTTGCTTTGTATTTTCAAAGATTTGTATTAAAAATATTAATTTATAGAAATCAGGCTGTTGAATGATTGTCTAAAAATTTAAAAATTATACTGCGATAAAAAACAATTGAGTAGGTAGTAATATTTACATAATATACATTTTAAAACAAATAGATTAATTTTCGCTATAATTCAAAGCCTGGATACTTGCAAATCGCGGTAATCTTGAAGGTAGGTAGTTACCTGGACGTTTTAATTCTATCAATCTATATTATTCATTACACCGGTGGTCAATGGTCATATTCTAAATCAGTAAGAAATTTGGAATGTTTTTTTGTTACAAATATCAAATATAATAGAAAAAGATTTCGATATGACCATCTAAATAATGTTATTTATCACTTCCAAAGTATTTCTATGATATTAAAATTTTAAACTAAATACAGTAAAAGCTTTAAAAATTTCTACTTATCTACGATTCAATAAAGTATAGAGTATTTTGTTGTGTTATGAAAACTATCTTCTTGATTGAGAATTCACTGCTTTATATATTATATACATCATTTCTTCAGAGTTTCGCACATAAGGGTCGAATTAACGAATCGAGAGTAACTTTAAAGACTCGAACGCTTCATTAGCTACAAAAGATTTCTCTATTAAATCACCAGTTAAATATTATTTTAATAAATAAATATTTAAAAGAATATTTTGTAGTCAATAACGCACCACATTAGTTGAGTAAAGCCATATTTCACTTTTATAAAAATATAAGATGGACATATAAAGAAAATTAACTAATTGTCCATAAAGCCAACAATTTATGATGTGAAATTAAAGCTCGACACACACACACACGGTCAGTTAAACTGATCAGTTGAACTAATGAGTTAAAACGGATGTAAGGTAATACGATTTCCTCATTCCCTGGCTTCAAGCTAGCCTTCATCGATGTACCCGCGCGCAGAAGTACATACATACGTTACTACATATCTGACAAGCCAACCTCTTACCGCGTCAGTTGAAAAATTCAATTTAACATTTAACACTCACCGTCAGTTTTTGGATTTACGTCAGTTCAACTGATCAGTTTAACTTACCGAGTGTCTTATGACCAAACAAGCGCGCGTGAACTTGCGCATGTGTACGTGCACGTAGTGGCAGTGTGCATTCGTGACCTAGCGGTCAGTCGAGAGCGAACAAATGCACGGATACATACATAAGTTCGTTCAATGCTACTTTTTTACGAAAAGTAACCCTGACGCGTGCTCGTGAATCGCATGAATAAAACCTTGCCCCAAGTGAATTTGCAATGTGTACAGTGAGTTACAAAAGCATACGTTGAAATTCGCTTTGATTCGAAAATGATTCAAAAATGCGCTAAAGTTAAACAGAAAATCATCTACTGGTTAGATCATGCGAAAGAGATAGAAACAAAAACATAAATAACTTGCAAGCTTTGGTTAAACAAAAAACGAAAAACATTATTTAGCTTTCTTTAATAATATCGAAAGAGCTGTACAATCGCTCACCGGTAGCTTTACTTCGAATTCATTGTAAATATTACTCGGCCATGTATACTCTGTCAACAAGTATTAAAGTTGCATGACGATGTCTTGTGCATAGTTGTTTTGTACTAACACTAAGATACTTACTGGCCGTAACTATAATCATTCATAACATAATAGAAATTATTGGCATTTCAATTTACATACATAGTTAAATGTCCAAGATAATAACTGCAAATTATTAATTTAGATAAATGTTTGTCATAAATTCATATATAACACAAATGTCTACTTTAGTTATTCTGTTTTAGAATTCAGCATAATGATAACGACGGATTATCATTTTTAGATAGCCTTTAAAATACTCTTTCACATAACCCTTTATGGATCTTATTTTTAATTATTTATTAAAACATTAAAAAATAATATACCTACTTAAAATTAATAAAAGATCAGTTGGTTTCAATGAAAACTCAAATTCAAGATTAACATAGCTATATCGAGCTCGTTGCCAAACATTCGTGTAAATTTTGAATTATATTTAAAAAACCTAATATAATAATTCAAATAACTAGTGAATGAATAATGAAAGATAATGAAACAATTAACTAGATACTAAGAAATTTTGTACTATTATAAAAAAGTGTATATTTTATTTGTAAGAATATTTATAACAAATTATTTTCGGATCACATCTGAACTAAATATTACAATAAATTGTCACTCCCTACAACTTTCTCCTTCTCCTCTTCTGTTTTACTACTTTAGAATATTTAATGTTTTAAACTATTTCCACAAAATAAAAAAAAATCTCTCCTTTAAGTTCACTTACTTTATTTGAGAGGAAGCAAAGATGACTAATAAACAAAAATCTAACAAATATTCAAAATACAATTTAAAAAAATACTTTTATTGATACATAAATCATACTAATAAGGCAAGGTATAAACTAACTCGGCACAGCCTTGAGAACATAGTATTTAAAATGATGGAATCGTGATACTACAACATTGTTCTTAATAAATTGATATTTCATTTATTACATTGCTTAAATCAAATCCATTTGACAAGGAAAAAAACTATTTTATATATTTAATAAAACTATTGTTTACTACTATTTGTTCTTGATAGGCATACTGCATAAAAATGTTTCATTCTAATGTACATAACGACATTAAATAATTTATCACAATAACATTTTCTAATTGCCATAGCCATAAATTTAATGAAAATTTATTAAAAGTCCAAACGTTTCAAACGTAGATGAGATTGTTTTCGATATTTTCTTCGTAATACTGCACCAAATAAGTTTATAATTCTCACCTTATTAGCTCAAAACTTCATGCGAAATTTTTGGCATTTTTTTGGGTCGAAATCATTTCTTCTTCCTAACAAAAATGTTCAGTCTTTGACTGAATAAAATAAAAGGATCCAATGATAAAAATTGCAATATCACGAATATTTTCACTAGTGGCAGCCGTACGGCCAAATCAACCACATAATGACTTGCATTCATACCTGAAGTGGGAAATAAAAAAAATATTTACTCATTAAAGATATAAAATGATGAAATTGTTTTAAATCTTTTACAGTTAATGCAAATTTTACAGATAAAAAGCATATATAAATTTTAAAAATAAAATTAGTATAAGAAAATAGTAAGTACAGTGTTAATACCATTTTCCACTTATGTCTGTTATAAGAAAAACATAAAAAATTAATTTTGGGGTATTTTAATAACAAAAACAATTAAATTTATAATAATTCGACGATATGATTAGTTGCAATGTATGTTATTTTTTTAACTTACAGCGGTAATACTGTTTTAAAGTTAACACACAAACATTATGGCATTTAGTGTCAGACCGAAGGTCGATTTCTGGCCGAAGCCGATACCAAAGCATATTAATCGGCTATTGCTACAACCTTCTTAGGATTTTCAAGATTGGCTAAAATTATTAATCTTAATATATATATATATATATATATATATATATATATATATATATATACATATATATAAATTACGTGTCCCGTTGTTTGGCGATGGACTTCTAAACTACTTAACCAATTTTAATCAAATTTGCACACCATGTGCAGTTTGGCCCAACTTGACAGATAGGATAGTTTTGTTGCCACAATTTTTTTTTGCGAAAATAAGGATTTTTGATAGGGCATGACAAAGTGTAGTCGAAAAGTCTGGCAAGCGAGTATTTATATAAATTATTTTAAAACCTTAAAATCAATGGTTTGTGTTTAATGTACAATATGAAAATGTTAAAATTATCTCTAGAAGTTGATTTAGAGATGACTAAAATTGTGTCGTCCATGTCCGTCGATAATTTGTAGCAGTTCCTTAAAAATCGGCGCTTGCTAGAAACCTTCAAAATGGGTCGAAGTTCCGATCGGACACTATATGCCATACATAAATATATATTGTTTTGTTACGTACACCACATTAAATTATATGAAGTGATTAGTTATGAGTTATAGTTATATATCATACATTATACAATATTGTATATCGGAAAGCTTGTCACATATAATAATTAATTATAAAGTCACAAATTAGATACTGTTAAGGAAAATGTATAGTGAAGTGGCCACCTCTATATGATATTTAAAGGCATCGTAAAATGACCTACAATGTTAATGAAATTTACTTTTTACAAAAACGTTATAAAATCTATTCATATAGTAAAAAGTATAATATGTATAAGTAAAAGTGTATGTATAAAAACATCTAAACATTATGTAATAATAATAATTCCGTCGTACTCAGAACAAATTATAATTATAAATTTAGAAAACATTTAAAACTATCTAAAATGCAATTGAGATACCTTTTAATATCAATATAGACTTGTCGTTAGTTTTAGTCGCTCGCTACATTTGTTACTATTTGAACTAACGTTTTAGATCATTCACTATACTGGACCTTCACACTCAATATATTATGTATCCTATATGGAGGGGATTGACAGTTACGACGCGTATCATTGTGTGACGTTGAGACGTCACAAAGAGGTTGCTTTAATAGCTGTTTCATGTCACTATCAACATATTTATGTTAATTAAAATATTATGTAATTAAACATAATATATTATTCGTTTTCACAGACTAATTAAGTAAACAAGGTATATACAAATAAACCAAATAACTTTTAAACCACAATACTTATTATAATAAACAATGGGAATGTTACAGCTATATTTATATATAATTTGCACTTAATAAAATATATGGCATCAAGTAAATAAACAATGTTAACACAGGCGTGCATAATGGTTACTTTTTATTTATATATTATATGAGCTTTCCCAATGTGTAGGTAGATACAGATACATCACTTCGTATCTTTTCGTGTCCCAGCCATAATATATGTGTGAGATGATAGATATATTTATACAAAAGCGCCTAATTTGAGAAAAAAGCATATAATATATTATGTGTACGGCCACTATCCTCACCCCTCCAGAAATAATGTAGCTAAGGGGCCATCCCTCACATTACCTTTCGCTGTGTTTATCTAGAAGGTACTTCTTTAGTCGCCACACAAGATGGTCGGAGAGTTGCGTCACCTCGGGCCACTGCTTCAATATCATCACGCCCACCATTACCACTAAACTGGTTGTTAATACTCTTACTCTGTTGAGAAATAATATAACTGTTAAAAAATAATAATATTAAAAATCAACAACAAAAAGGAATGGTAGAAGCAAACCACATAACGTGTTTGTATCTGGCAAGTTGTTGTAAGTAGTGTTGTACAAAATAATAAAGCTGAGGTAAAGTTGCACGTTATACACACGTACAACAAATAATCATACCCACTTTCACATACATTGATTGACCTGTCACTTGATTCCTTTAACAGGTCGCGTCTACCTACAACTACTGCATGAAAACAATTATTGTTTATAATAACATAATAAGTTATCATCTTTTCATTTAGAGGCCAGGGAAAAATACTATTAAGTAAATAAAATTTTGAGGTTATAACAGCTGTCAGATAAGGTCTGTACACTTATTTTTCTTTCCTCACCATAGTATAAAACCATTAAAAATCGTATCTAATCAAAAATTAATAAGTTATAAAATTGGTTATTTTGAACATTCATAAACCACATGACGAATGAACAAGTTTTTCGTAGTCTGAAACGGAACGTGGAAAACACGTTTTTAATATATTTTGGCATGGCTTCTGGGCCTTTGAGCCATTGTAAAACACGTTTCGTCTCCAAAAGTCTATTGAGAATGATAAACAAAGGAACATTACTTTTTTCCTGGTTTTATTTAAAAATTCAACTATCAAATCGCAATTTTATAAGATATTTTATATCACTAGACGCGTTAGAAAATTTTCAGGTTAATTGGACATGATTCTTTAAACAAAATAACTACTTTTTATAAATAACACCTACGCCGATTTTATTGTTGTTGTGTTTATTTATTTATATTAAAAATATAAATGTAAGAAGGGGGCCAAATTCCGATACAAACGACGTTCGGGGTTGTTCGCTTCACATACAAAATACTTCGAAGCTAAGCTGCTGTTTTGTATTGTAATTGTAAAGAACTGGATATCCTTTTTAGTGGTAATTTTGATTCCTAATCGAGGGCAGATCTAGATGTCTATTGCTCGACACACACGGTCAGTTCAACTGATCAATCAAAACGGATGTAAGCCAAAACGATTTCCGGCTTCAAATTTCAACTGAAGATTTCACACTCACGATCAGTTTTTGGATGTTCAACCGATCAGTTTAACTGACCAGAAAAATCCGTGGGTTAATATGTCAATACAAAATTTCAAGTTAAGATTTCATACTCACGGTCAGTTTTTGGATGTAAGCCAGTTCAACTGATAAGCTTAACTGACGGTGTGTGTGTCGTGCTTTAGGTTTACACCATTTACTTATCATCAGATGGACTGTGTGCGTTTGTTACTTTTATTATATAAAAAATGTGTGGAAGGACTACGATGTCATGTAAATAAAATCTCTGCGTCGGATACAGATGATGCTGTTTGGTGCATTACAGTTGGAGCCTGCATAATAGTGAGGTTCAAAGATATTTCCGGGAAATTGTGCGCGCGCAAGCCATGTTATGATAGTGTAAGAGAATTCACAACCATATATCTTCTCGTAGGTGTTGTCAGAGGTAACACGTATTCATCCAACTATTACATCCTATGACAGTCTACTGCTGAACATAGGTCTTTCCCATAGATTGCTTCATATGGGAAATATTTGCCATAGTTGCCACGCCTGACAAGCGGGTTGTAGTTTTTTATTATTTTAAGCAGTTATGAGAAAGATGCTGCTGCCCATCTTCTTTTTCCGTTTCCCTCTGTTGCCTTTTACGACACCCACGGTATGATATGGGTATCTTAAACAGGCACTAGACAGTTAGGTTAGAGTAATAGATGAGTCCTTGGTAAAGAGAAATGAAAAAAATGTGTGTGTGTGTGTGTGTGTGTGTGTGTGTGTGTGCGTGTGCGCGTGTGTGCGCGTGTGTGTGCGCGTGTGTGCGCGCGTGCGTGTGTGTGGTGTGTGTGTATGTGTGATTGTGCGTGTACGTCTGTGTGCGCGTGCTTGCCTAACGCGCAGGAAGGGCATGGTGACGCCAGCGACGGTGGCGACGAGCAGTAGCACGGGCTGCAGCAACGTGAGCGCCACGTTGAGCAGCTTCACCAGCAGCAGGCGCGGCGGCGCGCGCGCGTTTGTGTGTGTGTGTGTGTGTGCGCGTGTACGTGTGTGTGCGCGTGTACGTGTGTGTTTGCGCGTGTACGTGTGCGTGTCCGCGTGCGCGAGCTTGCCTAGTGCGCAGGAAGGGCATGGTGACACCGGCGACGGTGGCGACGAGCAGCAGCACGAGCTGCAACAGCGTCAGCGCCACGTTGAGCAGCTTCACCAGCAGCAGGCGCGGCGGCAGCGCGGCAGCGCCGCCCGCCTCACCCGCACCGCCCGCACCACCCGCGCCGCCCGCCCCACCCGCCGCCCACTGCTCCAACTTGCCGATCTGCAACATCACACTGAAGCTTAGCAACCACTCGGCAGGTTAGTGACCCGATCATTCAAATGAATCATTTCGAGTTTCAATACTCTGTGATCTGTGAGACTCGCTCAATTCTGTCGGTCATCGAACTACTCTTTGGTCTATGGCGGTTCGCGGACGCAAAAAAAATTATTTTATTTAAATCAAACAATCTTTATGTGTCCAATTTAAGTCTAAAAATACAATTTTGCTATGTTTGGAGAGATTCCTTTAAACTAAATAAATTGCTTGTCCTAGGAAACTCCGCTTTTCCAGGAACAGTTTTGCAACATACATTTTATACTGCAGTTTATACAAGGTAACAATTTAAAAATAAAGTTGCATGCAATTTTTACTCTAGTATGATTGAATTAAAAAAAGTGTATGTATGTGAAGGACGCGCGTGCGTGCGTGCGTGCGTGCGTGCGTGCGTGCGTGCGTGCGTGCATGCGTGCGTGCGTGCTGCGTGCGTGCGTGTGCTGCGTGCGTGCTGCGTGCGCGCGTGTGTGTGAGAGAGAGTGTGTGAGTGTGTGTGTGTGTGTGTGTGTGTGTGTGTGTGTGTGCGTGTGTGTGCGTGTGTGTGTGTGTTCTTCTGCCAGCCCTATGTGCAAGGGTGTTTATGTGTGTGTCTGGAAAATGGGTGCTCGAGTGAGTTTATGCTATGCGCAGAGCATGAGTGTATCATATAATATGTGTAAAAGTAAATCTATGTTTGAAACCTAATATATATTACTATTTTCTCATAAGTGAGTGGCTTAAGCCACTCTCTTCTTTATCTTTACATTAATAATTAGTTTTGGTGTAAATATTAAGTGTTTTGTTGACCTGATTGTAAAGTTGGTATGACAGGTTTGTGAATTGATATCTAGAAAAAAATATTCTACATACTTGCGTTTTAGCTACCGACTCAATCCTTCTTTTGGTGAGTAAAGAAGTGTCAAGTAGAAGAGATTTGTGTTTTTTAACAACAGTAAGCAGGATATATAATTTACGAAGTGACAACAAATCTGTTAAGCCTTAGCAGCTAAGACATAGAGGGCATGGATGTGGAACCTACAATTTTTGAAGAACATGACTTTCAAAAGTGCGCGCTGCTCTAGTACTAGACTGTGCCAAGGCAACATAGATGCGTTTTAAAAGCTCCTTATTCGCAGAATGTCACAATATTTAAAAAATCCAGTTTAATTTTCTGGTTCGACTTGTAATTAAGTCAGTGTGAGCGTGCCATGAGAGTTTGTCGTCAATCATCACTCCCAGATATTTTGTGGAGTTCACTTTGACAATAATAGAACAGTTGCAGCTTGATGCATGGACAACGGCAATTATGTTTCGTGAGACTGTAATCTGGTTTTGGCTGGATTCTATTGCTTATGGAGAAACACATAAAGTTAGTCTTTATTGTATTTAGCGAAAGTAGGTTTAATCTTAGCCATAGAGCAGTAGTAAAAAGTGCCGATTCCGCGTTCCTTTTAATAGAGTCCCAGGAGTTGCCAGTAATGACCATGGCAGTATCATCAGCGTAAGAGAGGATTTTGGTACAGTTTAGGGGCATACTGCAAAGCTCATTCATGTGAATTAGGAATAAGGTGGGCCCAAAAACTGAGCCATGTGGTACCCCAAAAGTTAAGTCAGCATCGCTACTCACAAAACTACCCACTTTAACTTTCTGCTTTCTGCCACTCAGATAATTTTTGATTAAATTTAATGGAGTGCCTCTAACACCAATTTTTTCTAGTTTTCGCATAAGAATGGTAAAAGAGACGGTGTCAAAGGCTTTCTTCAAATGTAAAAATATTGTTAAGCAATTGCCTCCACTGTCCAACCGATTAGTTATAAGTGATGTTAGGGACATAACAGCATCCTGGGTAGATTTCCTGATTAGAAGCCGTATTGGGATTCTACTGATATTGTATATTTTTTTTAGGTAGGTTGCCAGTCCATTATTAATAAGCGTCTCTAGTATTTTGGACAGTCAAGGAAGCACCGAGATAGGCCTGTAATTATTAACATCCTCCTTATTTCCACCCCTGTGCACCGGGGTAACAATAACTCGTTTTAATAAGCTTGGGATGGAGTCCTTTCCTAAAACAACAGTTGGTAAGGTAGCAGATGACGGGTACCAGTAAATACCGAGCTAGTTTCAAAAATGTAGCCCGAACATGGTCATAACCAGGAGCACTGTTTGATTTCAGGCTCATAGAAATGTCATTTACCTCTTGGTTATCTGTTTCCAACAGGCAAAAACTTGTAAATTGGGTCTTGTCCACAAGTTGGGTTGACAGATCATGAGGGTTACTTACATCTGAGATACCGCTAGCTGTTGATTTTTTAATGCATAGTGTTCTGAACCTGTTTGTAAACGATTTGATATTTTGAATGAAATTTACAGAATCGATCCCCTAGTTAAAAATAGTCTGCTTGTTAATTTCTTGCTGGTTCTTCTTATAAAGTCTTCCCGCAGTAGGAAATTGTTGAAGCGATGGTGTATGTTTCGTCAGTTTAATTTTTTTTACGCGACTGATACGCATATATCGTTATAGTTTTTGGTTAATATTAAACTGTGTTAATGGAAACAACAGGGCGATTAATGTGTGGCGGCGCTGTCGTCGCGCCACAAGCGAAAACACATCGAAGCCTAAATCGCGCTAACAAAGTTCCGAATTTAAACAGTATATATAGAATAGCTCCAAACTATCACACGGAGCGTTGGCCGCTCCCCGGGAAGAAAACCTTGCCCGGCAGGAGATCTCCCCGTTTCCATCCACCGCCAAAAATGTTTGAGTAACAACAGTACTCAACACAACTTATACGGGTGTTTAACATAATTACTGTCCAATCATTGACTTACTTTCGTTTGGCATAGATCAAGGGCTTCGTGTATGTCTCTTATTCTTTCTTCACTTTGATATTGAACCTTCTCTTCCACGTCTGTTAAAGCTTGTTTTAGATTTTCCACCTGAAATAAATTAAAAATAATAGTCATTACTATATTAATATTTTGGAAGAGGCCTATTAGGAGGAACGACGGTGGTGTGACTTTTCTGGTGACCAAACCAGACGGATCCCAAGTGTAGATGTTAAAAATAATCAGCCAAGATCCGTGTAAAAAAAGTGTGTTTTACCAGTTTGAAGAACACCTTCCACCCACCGTTAAGTCTAAGAATTCTTAGCGGTCAGACTAGTGCATTTTTCTCATAGACTACTATAATACATACATAATAGAACGGTGGTGTGTGCAGAGCCCGTGTAGCCACTAAAATGCCACAAGACGTCAATTCACACGTATAAATGTCAACACGAAACGTGTTTTGACGATAAAATCGTTTCCAAATTTCGCATGCAAATTATTTAGAAAATGCCAAATTGCACGCTATTTACAAATAAATATGTATTAAAATCCGTCTGTCAACACAGCGAATCGGGTTTGTAGTAGTGATTAATTGATAATACGACGTAATTGCTTGTATGTGTGCTCCCGGCGACGCCGAACCTCGGTACAAAATAAGGTTGACAGCCATTCTATTGTGTATTAGTATTCTATATAGTATTCTATGATTTTTCTCGATGATGCCTCATTTAGAGGCAAAACATGTCGTATTATCGACGGTGGTGTGACTTTCCTGGTGATCAAATCAGACGCATCCCAAGTGTTAAGGATGTTAAAAATAATTAGCCAAGATTCGCGTAAAAAAGTATATTTTACCTGTTTGAAGAACACCTCCCGTCCACCGTAAAGTCTAAGAAGTATTGGGAGTCAGCCGAGTGTATTTGTCTCGATGATGACGGTGATATGACTATCCTAGTGACATTGTGTTGGGATGAATAGTAACAGGGATAAAGGACGCAATTGAGGGCGGCAGGTGCTCTTCATACTAGGTAAGACACATCCCTTTATTTTATGAGGCAGATGTCAGCTAATTAATTTTTAATATTTCAAATAATGGATTTCAATAAAGTAATGCCTGATTCTTATGGCATGGATATAGTCCTTATGGCAGAATCGCTGGAGGACTTAAGCACTATGCTCAATGAGCTCAATAGTGCCTCCCAACGGATAGGTCTATGGACAAAACAAAGATCATGTTTAATGTTTGCGCGTTAACCGCTAAAAAGAACCCCTTTGTCGTATCCCCTCAGTTTCAAGGCACTCCCCTTGTTGCCTCAGCCAGTATCGGAATCCTCGGCGTCGACATATCGAGTGACGTGCAGTTTCGTGGTCACTTGGAAGGGAAGGCCAAATTGGCCTCTAAAAAGCTTGGCGTGCTCAGCAGAGCGGAACAGTATTTCATGCCGCCACACCACCTGCAACTTTACAAGGCGCAGGTTCGGCCGCTCATGGAATACTGTTCCCATCTCTGGGCTGGGGCTCCCCAGTACCAGCTCCTTCCACTTGACCGCATCCAGCGCAGAGCGGCTCGAATCGTCGACGACCGAGTGCTTTCCGATCGGCTCGATTCACTGGCGCTGCGAAGAGATGTTGCATCTCTTTGCGTATTTTATCGCATCTATCACGGGGAGTGCTCTGAGGAATTGTTCGGATTAATCCCAGCCGCCAAATTTCGTGAACGCACTACGCGGCAAACGTCCCGATACCATCCACACCATCTGGATGCTTGGCGGTCCACCACTGTACGTTTCAAAAGGAGTTTTCTTCCGCGTACAACCTCTCTGTGGAATTTATTTATTTATTTATTTATTTATTTATTTAACACCAACAAGACATACACTAACAAAAGCATAATATTTTTGCAAAAAATCATAAAAACTAAGCGTAGACTTAATTATAGGTGTTACACACATTTCATTACAAAAAAATAGACACAAGTAAAACATATGCAGTGAATTAAATTGAATACAAAAATTAAGAGATCAATAAATATATCAGAATTTAGTGTTATATAATTAATTAAATTAAATCATGCATATTCCACTATTGTTATTAACATTAGAAATTTTATGAACGTTAAACATAACAAAAATAAAATCATTAATAAATTATAATATACAATCATTTCCTAATCACAATTTAGCTTAAAGAAAAATAATATAATTTTACTGTGAATTACAATTATTTGAGGAATATAAATGTAATAAATCACGTTTAAATTTCCAAAAATTATCTGAAAATATGTCAATATCAACTTTTCTATCTTTATTTTTGTTATCATTAGTCATTATGGCACCAATACTATTCTTATGTGATAATTTATATATAGCATTAAAACTCAACATCAGTCTATTAATCGGAGAATAGCGCGCTTGACGAGAACGTGTGCTCTTTTCTACGAATGGTATATAAGACGACGGCCTTTTTGACTTCAATGCGGTACGAAAATTTAATTTGGCTAGTAAGTAAGAACTATCAATGACGCCATTCACCAACTTATACAAGAAAATTAGGTCAAGGAGCTGTCTTCGATTCGAAAGTGGCTGAAGCTTAAAGTAATTTAGCTTATCTTCGTAAGTTCTAAGAGTTTTAACTAGGTTATGATCGTAAGATAAATGCAAAAGAAATCTCTTTTGTATCCTTTCAATTCTATGTGAGTAAATATTAAAGTGGGGATTCCATACTACGCTGCAGTATTCCAAGATACTTCGTACCATGGCTGAGTAAATAATTATTTTAGTGCGAGTATCCCTGAATTGCTTACAGTTACGGAAGAGGAAGCCAAGAGTCCTAAAACCCTTGTTGACAACATTATCTATGTGGATATTATAACGAAGCTTATTGTCAAGCATAACTCCTAAATCGCGTATGTGAGGAACTTCAGACAGAATACGACCATTAATGTAATATGTTGTTGCAAGAGATGTTTTCTTTCTAGAAAATTTTATAACATGACACTTGTCAGCATTTAGTGTCATACCGTTGCTACGACACCATAATGTCAAGTTATTTAAGTCTTCCTGTAAGAATTCTGCATCAGAATTTGAGGAGACAGGTCTAAAGATCTTTAGATCGTCAGCAAACAAATAAGATTTCGAATTCTTAAAGCAATTACTGATGTCGTTGATGAAAATGTTAAACAGCAAAGGCCCAAGATGAGATCCTTGAGGTACGCCAGTATAGGCAATAAACGGCTCAGAAGCATAACCATCAACAACAACAGTTGACGATCGATTGGCAAGATATGACTTAAACCAGTCCAGCAAAGGGTTGGCTATACCTATCCTTTTGAGTTTGGCAAGTAAAATAGAGTGATCAACCTTGTCAAAGGCCTTACTGAAATCTGTGTAGATTGCATCAACGGATTGACCAGTATCAAGAGATTCAGTAATGTCTTCCACAAAGGAAACTAGGTTAGTTACTGTTGATCGAGCTTTCACAAACCCATGCTGTTCAGATGTAACAAATTGCTTAAAGTGCCATGAAACAACGGGACATACAAGTTTCTCAAACACTTTTGAAAAAACAGAAATAATGGAAATAGGTCTATAATTTTTAGCTTCCTCTTTGTCACCAGTTTTGAACAAAGGCAACACAAGGGCTTCTTTCCATAAGGTTGGATATGTACTAGTCCTAAGAGATCTATTGATTATCAGTGCAATAGGCAAAGCCAATGCGTTAGCGCAATTGCGTACAAATATTGATGGAATGCCATCTGCTCCAGCTCCTTTCTTAATGTCAAGTCTTTTTAAAACATTGTAAACCTGGTCCACTGTATAAGATATATAATCAAGGTACACATTGCAACAAGGGTTCATAAGATTAGGACTAGTATCGAAGTTTTGGATATTATTATTGCGACTGTATACTGACGAAAAATGACTAGCGAAAACATTACAAATGTCTGTTCCATTGGAAACAAATTTATTATCGTCTTTAATTTTAGAAGGATACGAACTTTTACCTTTCTTTTGTTTTAGGAATGACCAAATCAACTTTGGGTTAGACTTTAAAGAGAGTTCAAGGCATTCTATATACTTAGCGTAGGAGTATGCTAGCATATCCTCACATCTTCTTTTCAGTAAGTCAAAACAGAGTTTATCGCGAGGATTGTTATATTTGCGAACTTTCATCCTATATTTATATTTTTCTTTAATACATTTTATCAGACACGGAGTAAACCAAACTGGGTATTTATGACTACGCGGTTTAGCCTTAGGTACATATTTCCGTATTAACTTACGAATTATGTCATAAAATACTGCAACCATATCATCAACACAAAGACATTCACCCAAAATTTCCCTCCAATCAATTTCATTTAGATCCTTCCTTATATTAACATAATTTAATAATGAATATAATTAATAATGGTGGAATAATTTACCACCGGTAAATTATTCCACCATTATTAATTATATATAATTTAATAATGGTGGAATAATTTACCACCGGTGATTTTTCCGGACCGATACGACCTGGGGACCTTCAAGAAAAGAGCTTACTCCTTTCTAAAGGGCCGGCAACGCACCTGCAATTCCCCTGGTGTTGCGGTTGATCATGGGCGGCGGTAGTCACTTAACATCAGGTGAGCCACATGCTCGTTTGCCCCCTCTTCTATAAAAAAAAAATGTCCATGTCACACCTATGCCGGTAGTTGTTGGGAGCACTAAGCTCGAAGTTGTTGACGAGTACGTTTACCTAGGACAAATAGTCCGGCTAGATAAGTCCAACTTCGACCGAGAGGTCAATCGACGGATTCAACTCGGCTGGGCAGCGTTCAGGAAATTACGACACATCTTCTCGTCAGGTATACCTCAAAACCTGAAAACTAAGTTGTACAACCAGTGCGTGTTGCCAGTGATGACATATGGAACTGAGACGTGGTCCTTCACTGCTGGCAGTATGAGGACGCTCAAAGTCGCTTAGCGAGCTATGGAGATGGCTATGCTCGGAGTTTCTCTGCGTGATAAACTTAGAAATGAGGATATCCGTAATAGAACCAGAGTGACCGACATAGCCCAACGGATTAGTAAGCTAAAGTGGCAATGGGCCGGCCATATAGCTCGAAGAACCGATAACCGATGGGGAAGAAAGGTTTTCTAGTGGCAGCCTCGTACCGGTAGGCGAAGTGTAGGGCGAACCCCCACTAGATGGAGTGACGACCTGGTAAGACACGCAGGAAGTCGATGGATGCAGGTGGCTCAGGACCGTGCTTTGTGGCATACCTTGGGGGAGGCCTATGTTCAGCAGTGGACTTGTAAAGGGATGTAATGATGATGATGATGAATGCCTGATTCTATTAATGATTAATAAGAAGCGTATAACCAATTAAATAGTATGTGTGTGATGAGTGATCATTAAAAATACATTTAATTGTCGACAAGGACGTACCCGAGTCGTGGTAGCTCAGATGGTTTGCGCTTGCTGTGAATTTCGCAGTACGCGAGCAAACCGGTTGCGATCCCCACCGACACCAATGAAATTGTTAATTGCAATTTTAAGTGCTCATTTACCACGTGCTCGCCGGTGAAGGAGAACATCGTGAGGAAACCTGCATGTTTGAGAAATAAGACAAAAACATATTTCGAAGACATGTGAAGTCCACTAACACGCATGGAGCAGTTTTGTCCTAAAACACTGTCAGAAATTTGGGGTAGGCCTCTGCCCAACAGTGGGACGTATATAGGCTGTACCTTTACTTTAATGACGTACCTCATTTTGATGTAATTCAGTGAGATCATTAATTTGCTCTTCAAGACGTTCCGTCTTGAATCGCTCCTCTTGAAGCGCGGCCGACAAAAATGACACCTCTTGCGATAGATTCTGTAAAAAATAACAATTATGTAATTTTTTTATAGGATAGGGTGCACACAACAAACGAGCACACAGTCCTCCTGATGGTAAGTGGTTGCTGTGGCCCATAGACATCTACATCTACCCTCGATTACGAATCAAAATGCAGATGCGTTGTCACCCGTGAGGAAGACGGAATGCCTCGTTTCCAGTAAAAAGTTCTCTACACTTACCAGACGAAACACAGCAGCATTAAGCTACATTTTACGCTGGTATTCTGTGAGAGCGTGGTCCTTCCCCGGTCGAGCCAACCCATTCGTGCTACAACTATACGTTTAAAAATGTTGTATAAAAATGTCACGTATAATTATGCTTGCAAATCCTCTCACGAACAGTCCTGAGCAATCTACATCTATCGAATCGTTGTATTGGGTGCGTTTGGCAGAAAAAAGCGCTAGCAAGCGCTTATAAGCGCTGAAATAGTTTTCGGCCAGGACACGATTGCTACTTCAGTAGCGCTGACACAATCCGCCATTTTGCTTATTTATTTTGTTTGTTTTGAAGTAGAGTTTATAAGTTGTTCTGTGCAATATTAGTTTTTAGTAATATAATGACATGAATAAACATATAAGTACATGTTATTAAAAATTCATGATTGGTAATTTTTTAATATGAATACTTTACAAACATATATTTAAATTAGGTTAGGTTCCCCGGTTAAAACTAACATCGTGTCCTGGAGGAAAATAGCTACTTACGATTTGACAGCGCTTACCGCTTACGATCGCCATTTTGCTTACAAGTGCTTGCTAGCGCTTTTTTCTGCCAAACGCACCCATTGTAAGTTCCCTAAGTAGAGAAACTGAACTTTCACAAGAAAAGTCAAAAGCTTACTTTAAGTGCATCTATTTTCTCAGCGAGCCGCTCGTAGTCCTCTCTGCGCTCGCGTAACTCGTTCAGAATGGGTTTTATGGAAAACGCCGCTTCTGTTAAGTTATTTGATCCCTGCTGCGTCTGGTATCTGCAAACGTTAATGTTTATAATTTAACTGATAAATTGATATTAGAATTTTTTGGTTTTTAAGATCTGTTTTTTTTTTTAGAAATTGTAAGAAATAAAAACAGTAACAATTGAGATTATGTTTACAAATGTAAAATAACTAACTTTTTAATAGGAATGTGAATTAGAAAGTGGTTTATGAGGATTGATACAGATTTGGTTGCAATCTTATTTGTCACTAGATGTTCCCCGCGACTTAGCCCGCGCGTAACTTAGTTTTAGATTTTTTGCGTGGAACCCTAATTATTTTTCTAAAATAAAAGTAGCCTAAGTTACACTCCTTATAACATCAGCTATCTGACAGTGAAAGTCCCGTCATAATCGTCCAGCTGTTTCGGAGATTAGCTGGAACCAACAGACAGACATACATACAAAAATTTAAATAAATGTGTTTTCTCACTCCAATTTTATTGATTTGTATAGATTTAGCAAACGAAATTCTGAATGACTAATACTCATATACTAATTAAAAAGACCAAATATTTTAAAATCATTCAGATTTTAGCTGATGCTTATTGACTGCTGTGCCCCTAGGACATGTAGTCGGACCCATCTAATAAATAATTTACAGTAATGAATTACCTGATTCTACTTCCATTCCTTCCGTAATGTTTGCGGACGACATATCATTATTAAAAATTACATTTAATTTATGAAAAAGTTTATTGGGAAATAAATGTATTTTTATTTATTTTACTATTTATTTATCATTCATAGTTCATAATAGACACGGATATTAATTAGAATGAATAGGATATAAAGAGCGCAGTAAATGATAACCTAGTATAACTATTTGAAAGTGAACATATCTAAAACTAATTGAAAGTAATCAGTTTTGTAACAAAAACTTAAGCAAACCTAAGCTTAAAATAAAATAATTTAATAATGATGATTTAAATATAAACGAACAGATTAAGATTCTAGGATTAATTGAAGATAAAAAATAATTAGAAGACACACATAGACGTGGTTTTCTAAAGCAATTAATAGATTTGTATATGTTCTGAATAAAAAGTTAACGCTTCAAACGGCGATTATTGCATACCATGAATACGTTACAAAAACACGAAGATCTGTCAATCGAAAAAAATGCTAAGAGCCTCTAGTGGAGCCTTTATTTTGAGTCTTAAACATATTTATTTTACTAGTAGCACTGGTATGATGGATTGTCTCCTTACCAGTAAAAAAGCGTTTGCTGTTTTTTTGCATTCATCATATGAAGCATTATGCAGGTATTTAACGCTAGTATTTTGTGAGAGTGTGATCCTATCCCGAGTGAGTGGAACCATTCAGGTGCAACCATAATATAGCTGAGTACAGCTGTCAGTGTAAGCTGTAAGTGGTGACGCACGCAATAAAATTAATTCGTACAGCTTCGAGAGCATATTATTGACGAATAATGAAAGCATCATATTGAACCATAATATGGTCGCCGTATGGTCACGAATCGTGAATATAAGCCATCCCCATATACCTTTACACAGCACGGTCCTAGGCCACCTGTATCGATCGATTTCCTGCAAGCATCAAGTCATTGCTATATCTACGGCGTGTCGTCAACCCACAATGCACTTGTAAATACCTTTCTTCCGTTTTCATTATAAGTTCTTCAATATTTATACTTATAATCACTACATTGTCAGCATCATAGTTGGGATATGGAATGTTTTAAGTGGTATAAATTATGGTCTAATAACTTACGGCGCGCCTTCACTAGTGACGGACGAACTCGGTGATGCATCGGGCGAGTATTTGGGCGCTGGCGAAGTCGCCGCTCTCGGTAAAGTGGAGCCGCGTGGTGCTGTTGCTTCGCCCACTTCGGAAGCCCGGGAGCCTTCAGACGACGCGTTCGCTGCCATGTTGTAGCAACACTCAATACGGGCAATGTGGTATATAATAGGACGTGTTAAGAGTGGCAGGAGTTATTGTAGCAAAAAATAATTCTAAATTTAATAGCTTTTGTTTTAATGGAGCCGAGGTGACGCAACGCCGCTGTTGCAATCGCTTCCGAAGCAGAAAATCTTTAGAAGCATTTATTTATACATAGTAGTTATATTAATTAGGTAATAGTTACATAGTTGATTAAGTAATTATAACACACCTAGATGTTTTATTTTAGGTTAGCTTTGTGTTTGAAAAGCATAATAAAAATCACCTTAAGAGAATTTTCGATTATTACATATTATAATGAGTTTGAATATATGTGAATGTTTTATAGTTTTTATGTTTTTGTAAATATATATTATTATGATCTGTAGGAAAACGAGTTTAAAATTATTTATGTGATATTGTATCAACTGTCTCGCATGCTTTACCCAATATATAAAAATCATTTACTTATGCCGTTTGATCATCTGGAACGAAACCTTTCTAACGGTGAAATCAAATTTGATTTATTTAGTAAATTTATCAGTTCCATATTGTCAATATTAAAGCAAGTTACTCAATGTCATTGCTAAGCCCTGGCTATTACATATTATAATGAGTACGAATATATGTGAATGTTTCATAGTTTTTATGTTTTTATAAATATATATTATTATGATCTGTAGGAAAACGAGTTTAAATTTAATTATTTATGTGATATTGTATCAACTGTCTCGCATGCTTTACCCAATATATAAAAATCATTTACTTATGCCGTTTAAGCATCTGGAACGAAACCTTTCTAACGGTGAAATCAAATTTGATTTATTTAGTAAATTTATCAGTTCCATATTGTCAATATTAAAGCAAGTTACTCAATGTCATTGCTAAGCCCTGGCTATTACATATTATAATGAGTACGAATATATGTGAATGTTTCATAGTTTTTATGTTTTTATAAATATATATTATTATGATCTGTAGGAAAACGAGTTTAAATTTAATTATTTATGTGATATTGTATCAACTGTCTCGCATGCTTTACCCAATACATAAAAATCATTTACTTATGCCGTTTAAGCATCTGGAACGAAACCTTTCTAACGGTGAAATCAAATTTGATTTATTTAGTAAATTTATCAGTTCCATATTGTCAATATTAAAGCAAGTTACTCAATGTCATTGCTAAGCCCTGGCTATTCTCATATTACCCATTGCGCCATTGCCTTCGCAACGCAAATTTAAATTTTGTTTGATGCCGTTGCGTGTTGCCGACTTATACTTTTCGCCATAGTTAGCACCTTTTAATTTATTTCTTTATCATTATTTAGATGGTAATCCTACATTCTATCACCGATAGGATGGTAGGTATTTATTACTCAACTTTTACGGCACCAAAAGATAGAATTGGGGTAATATGGATTCTGTTATACCACACGGTTCAAGAAAATATTTACTTAATTACTTATACACAGTAGCTGGGACAAAATGCGTCGTCAATTGTAATATTTTCACTGTGTTAAGATCAAATGATATAATTATCGTAATTTTATATTCTTCAACAGCCCAAAGATTGATCAAACATATACCATTTTAAGAGGACATCCGGGCGGTGTTTAGTTCATACAAACGTTCTCTTCTGTTTTCACCATGGATAATAACTCTAGGTACAGCTAATATCTTTTTTTTACAATTCAATCTATATTTAAAAATTTAACAAACATAAAAATAAAATAAAAACATACAGTCATAGCCACCTTCCTATAATGCTTTCAAAAAATTGAATTTGGAACAAAAAAACAGAGGAATATGACGTTGGGCGCGTTTGGCAGAAAAAAGCGCTAGCAAGCGCTTACTAGCGCTAAAATAGTTTTCCGCCAGGACACGATTGCTACTTCAGTATCGCTGACACAATCCGCCATTTTGCTTATTTAATTTGTTTGTTTTGAAGTAGAGTTTATAAGTTGTTTTTTTTTGCAATATTAGTTTTAAGTGATATAATGACATGAATAGACATATAGGTACATGTTATTAAAAATTCATGATTGGTAAGTTTTAATATAAATACTTCACAAACATATATTTAAATTAGGTTAGGTTCCCTGGTTAAAACTAACATCGTTTCCTAGAGGAAAATAGCTACTTACTATTTGACAGCGCTTACCGCTTACGATCGCCATTTTGCTTACAAGCGCTTGCTAGCGCTTTTTTCTGCCAAACGCACCCATTGTGATTTTGTTAATTTTTCATAGGTATAGTCGGTCAAAAATCAAAGCTACAGTTGTTTCTCTCGGTCGTCTAGTTCGGCCGGTCGGACAGAGCGCGACAGCAATAGATCGTTAAAATTCCATTCAAATATGTGTGTATTGCATCTCGGATATATTCGTAAGCGACCTTCACAAAAATTTCTCCTTCAATGCAACAATTTTTTTTTAAGAAAAAGATATATATCATTTGTAATCATTGTAAAGTTGACAAAATGAACTTTAAGCTTGTTTGTCACTATAGTATAAAGTAATTAGGCTATCGTATAAATTATTGCACACTAATCTCCCACTAATTTGGTATTATCTAATGGTGTGTTTTTAACTTGGCATTTGTACATATAGATAAATTATATATAATGTTACTGCTATAATTCTCCAAATCATTATTAAAAATTAATGAAACTTTGAATAATAATAAGCAATCGTCCTAATTCATGAGCACGGATAAATTTTTAAATCACTTCCTTTTTTTTAAATAACGAGCCGACTTGAAAAATGAGGAGATTCTCAATTTGACTACCTATTATTTTTGTCTTTTTTTTGTTATATAATTGTAACGCAATATCTTTCCCAATGATTGTAAACCCATTGTAATGGTTGTAAGGTTTGAAAAACAGAACAAACACAACTAGAAAGAATAAAGTAATTCACGCATTGTTATGCGTGAATTAATTTTGCTACTTCGTCGTAACACCCACCTCAGAAGCTAATTTTCCAAAATAAAATAGTAACGCTATTAACAATTTAAATACTGCCTTTTATCACTCCAAATAAACCTAAAATTCTTTTGTTAGGGGTGGTCCATCGTTTGCCGATTTGGACAAGTTTCCGAGTTTGCAGCCACCCACACAATTAACATTAACTGCTAATATGTGTTTCAGTCTTTGTTGAAATATTTGCAGAAAATATTTACAGTCCAATATTTGCTGATAAAAAATTTGTAAATTTTTTTTCTGTAAATTAACAACCAATTGGGATATTTATTCTTTCCAAATCCGTTCAAGAAGTAATATAAGCTTTAGTAAAATAAGGAATCAACAAATATAAAATAAAAAAATATATAAATTGAAGTAAATTTAATTTTTACATTTTTTTTATTTACAATTATCATTTACAACCTAACAGCCTAATTTATGGTAAGGGGCTACTGTATTCCATAAACTTGTTACTAATTTAAAAAAAAATACTACATAATTTGTAATGTGCGTCTTCCCCGCCATAACATTTGCATTACATACACTTTAAATAAGAACATAGACATAGTGCTTTGATATGGAATTAGTACATAACATTTACAAACCAACCGATAGATACACAATACTTTTAATAAATTTATATACATTAAACGTTTATAATATAAAATTACTGTATTTAAATTTATTGTTTTATACAATTTTATTTGTAACGTAATAAATACCGCAATATGAATGCTAGTATAATATTATTAATGCATTTACAAACTCGCAGTATCATTACATGCTCATACAAAATTATAAATTTAGTAAAGCATAACAATTTATATTATATAAATATTTAAAATAGTTGCAGATAGCTAACAAAAAATTAATCGTCAAGAATACAACGCAAAGATATAGTGAATTAGTAAGGTAATGCAAAAAAGCATGGTAACATGTTAATAATGGGTATGTTCCGAAATACAACGCAGTGTACTGTCCAATGCAAATGACGTCATGAATCGACGCTATACTGGTGATTCGTTCCAAAACATTAGACAGTATATGACGTCATACTTTTGCGCCAGTTGGAAAAGTGTTGGCGATTATTTTGTCATTTTGTGCTCCAAAAATCATTATATCTAATGGATAACCATCAATTATTCTATAATTTTTTGTATTTGAATAATTAGAAACAAATTCTGGCATGCTTCATTCGGCAAACACACAATTAAAAATTGTTTTATTATGGCCGGATATCCGACACAATATGGCGGCGGCACGCTAGTACAATAAAGTGTCAAATGATGACGTCATTTGCACTGGACAGTACACTGCGTTGTATTTCGGAACATACCCAATAAATACAATAGCAACAGACATATGACACAACTATAAAAATTTGCGTATATTTACCTCTCAGTTCCGCGTGTTGTGGGGCTAGCGTGCAAGAACGAGACAACACCATAAGCAAGTTATATAGGATGTATAAATTGTATATGCACATATGTGAAAACAAGCTATGTACAAAAATGTCATTCCATAATGTGATGCTCGTGTGTCTCTCGATTCAGAAATGGATAAGACGCTACTGTATCTAAATATGGTTAAAACGGTGAAGTATATTTTATGTTAATATTAAAAGTAATTCTATTAAAAAGAATTGATAATGAATATGGTATGTAATATAGCGAAATATTTACGCCTTAATTCGTGATGATAGCAGTAATAACGAAGTTAAAAATAGCACATAAGAATTAATTTGTTAGAATAAGTTTTAACTTTAGGTTTAACGTTATTGTAGTTCTTTTAAAGACCGAATAAAAACATATAACTTTGGGTGCGTTTGGCAGAAAAAAGCGCTAGCAAGCGCTTACAAGCGCTGAAATAGTTTTCGGCCAGGACACGATTGCTACTTCAGTAGCGCTGACACAATCCGCCATTTTGCTTATTTAATTTGTTTGTTTTGACGTAGAGTTTATAAGTTGTTTTGTGCAATATTAGTTTTAAGTAATATAATGACATGAATAAACATATACACGTTATTAAAAATTCATGATTAGTAAGTTTTTAATATGAATACTTTACAAACATATATTTAAATTAGGTTAGGTTCCCCGGTTAAAACTAACTTCGTGTCCTAGAGGAAAATAGCTACTTACGATTTGACAGCGCTTACCGCTTACGATCGCCATTTTGCTTACAAGCGCTTGCTAGCGCTTTTTTCTGCCAAACGCACCCAATAAATATAATATTTTTATATAGTTACATTTCTTACGGCATTTCTTACACTTCCGAAAGAACATAATAATAAACGCACTAAAACAAACTATACAAACATTATTCATAAAGTCCCGCTAAGCATTTACGTGTGAATGCTCTTGACATTGACAGAACTATGAGCGAGAGCGAGTGCGTGTTATCTCTATGTTGATGTTTATCAATGAATGTTATGTAAACGTTCCAGTAATATTTACGTTATAACTGAGGAACTGACGTCAGATTACGGTACGGTGAAGGTTATTTGTAAAATACAAAATTAAATCAATTCAATAATTAATTTAATTAATAATTTGGAATAGTGTACTGTATTCGTAGTTGTTGTCAACAGAGCTCAATATATGAACCGTAGATAGTATAAAGATTGTAGGTTAGAGACAAGCAGTAAATACAAAGACCTATATAAAATACTACGATTTGGGAGTTCCAAACGAGATACATATATAGGAAAAAGGTTCGAGCGTAGTATTAGTTATTTTTTCAATTTTTGTATATGGTGTACAATAAAGTTATATTTATCATTTATTTGTGTTGAAAATATTAGGATTCGATATCTGAACTAAAGGAATCTAACTAAATTAGCCATGACCGTCGCATTGTGGTGAAATAGAGATATGTTTGAGAAATTCTTTCCAGGTAGGTACAACAAACACGTAATAAAAAAGCTATTTAAATGTTAGTTTTCTTTAGCTGAGTAAGCAAATAATTAATACACATTAGTGCATTGATAAGTAATATACAAACACTACTTGCTCTGCGTGAAAATATACTAAAATTTGGCGCCAAATTATTAATTTTATTTATATATTCAAACGAACAAGAAATATAGAAAAAGCGCTGCGTAATATTTAAGTGATAATATTGCGTAATAGTTAAGCGAAACTACAATTTCTAGCACGCAGTCACGCACGCACACGTCTTTATGTTTTCTTTCCTAAAGCCCGTAAAAGTGCACTATTAGACGCACAAATGTTAGACCCACAATGTTCTTAAAACGATGTTGCTGGTTGCAAATATGATTTTAGATGCATAAGTGTACGAGCGCGATTTTACAATAAGTTGAGAATGGTTTGGGCTTAGTTTTTGCGTCACTTGAAATGTACAAGACGCACCTTCATTTTTTATTGTTTTTTTTTTCGCTTAATAGAGTAAGACTACATGGCCTTTAGCAAAAAAGAATATATCAAACGCTGCAATACATTAAAAATATAATTGGATTATTTCTTAACTTTGTAAGCATTCCAACGGATGTTGTATTATCGACGGTAGTATGTCTTTCCTAGTGTAGTGGTGTTAGGAGTAGTGGTATAGGGATTAGTGTTGACGGGGATAGTGCGCGCTATTAAGGGAAGTAAGTTTTACAATTTTTTTTAAATTCTTATGCATAATAAGTTTACAGATATCATCATCATCATTACAGCCCTTCACAAGTCCACTGTTGAACATAGGCCTCCCCCAAGGAATGCCACAAGCACGGTCCTGAGCCACCTGCATCTATCGACTTTCTGCATGTCTTACCAGGTCGTCACTACATCTATTGGGAGATCGCCCTACACTTCGCCTACCGGTACGAGGTTGCCACTTTAGAACCTTTTTCCCCACCGGTTGTCGGTTCTTCAAGCTATAGGCCGGCCCATTGCCACTTCAGATTACTAATCCTTTGGGCTATGCCGGTCACCCTGGTTATACTGCGGATATCCTCGTTTTTAAGTCTATCACGCAGAGAAACCCCGAGCATAGCCCTCTCACCTCGAGCTTCCTCATCATTTCATTAGCCTGATTTGCCATAATTACTTATCTCAACTGGCGAATTGGTAATCACAGCACCAAATGTCTCGCAATTCCAGAATATTTTATATCTCATACAAAATGATCATCCTACTTAAAAGATGGTTTATAACAGCGTCTATATTATCTTAAGAGATAAGATCTACCTAACATTTCCTATACATACATCCATGGAACGACATAGATATTAATAAAACGAAATTTTATGCCTGCACCTACATCACCACAGATTAGAGACATTTTATTAATTGGCGCCAAATGCATGTCAGTAAATAATTAAGTTAAATTTAAAAAAAAACACATGTGACTAAAAACAAAAAATAAGGTGTTTACCAATGGAAGGATTATAAACGCTATACAAAAAACCAAGTAATTAGAATGTTAAAACCATATGGAAATGAAATAGTTAGTGACGAATGATACTATGTAATGCGCGGTATACTTACAAGGACCCGTGTTCTCTGCGAGACAAAATATTTGAATTAAAATGTATATATTTAGCCAAAAGAAATAGGTGACAGCATATGATACATATATATTCTTTTATGTAAATAACATGAAAACGTGATTTATAAACTCATTAAACATATCATAATTGTTACCACACGCAAGCAATAAAAACTGACTTGATTTATTTCGGAATACAAGCCATGCATATGTAGGAAACCCGGCCAATTATAATAAAATGAAGGAAAGATTTCGAAAGGAAAGCGTTTCATGTTATTTCTTACAGAAATACTATCTGTGCTAAATTTTAACCTTGATATATATTTTTGAAGAAGCTTTAAAAGAAGAGGTTATCATTTCGAATATTTTTTATAGATTAAGGATGCTGTGGCCCATACACATCTACATCTATCTTCGATCTAGAATGAAAATGCAGATGCGTTGTCACCTCTACAATGCACCCAAGACAGAATGCGTCGTTTCCAGTATAAAGTCTCCAGTTCTCTACACTCTCCATACTTTCGTATGGACACAGCAGCATGAAATTGCTATTTCACGCTGATATTCTGTGAGTTTAATCCATATGTTACGCGACATCTCCGACGTTAGTAAACTTACTTTTCTATTTTTTTATATATAATAAATATAGTAAGTAAGTACAATAAAGTATACTTTTACAGTGGTCGTACATAAATTTGAACCATGACCAATAATACTGGACATTGGTTTATATTTAAATTGATACTTTTATTAACATTATTTTAGAAATCTTTTATAATTTTATGCTTTTAGTAGGTAGATCTTTTTTTTTAAATAATTATTTAGTTGTTTTTTATATTGTTGTAATTATTTATATATTTCATGAAAAAGTGAAGTTACAGCCTATATAAGCTTCACGACCGGGCACAGACCTCCTGTTATATTTGACAGATCGTTTTATGTGTTATGGGGCAATGTTTGTTATCTATTGTTCATTATACTCTTCATGCTTGTATTTATTTATACGACATTTATATTTAAGAAGAGGGATTGCAATAATACATTTATCTAAATTTAATTATTAAATTTAAATGAAAACGCCCTTTGGTAAACTATTATTTATCATGTAAGATGATGATCTTTAAATTATTATTTATAAACGTATTTCAGTAACAAATATTTTAAAAATATAGATATTATATTTATATACATATAAAAGTAGAACTTACAGTAACAAGTTGTAAAATATTCTCATTACAAAAATATTTTTCAATTTTCAGTCAAGAGACCTAAATATCACGACATTTAGAACACCATTACTCCAAAAAAGGTTTAAGTATGACTAACTAATTTTACTAAGATTAGGATAGTCTCTTTTTAAGATATGAAAGAGACAAAAGAGTGTCTTAGAATTCTTTTTCACCTAAATTATGACAAATTATTGCTTATTATCTATCAAAATATCATCTCCATGTGAGTGTAGCTCAAATCTAATGATATTTAAAACTACACATACGCAGAAAACAATGTCAGCTAAAGTGCATTCAAGTACTATTCCTATTAAATCCTATACCTATAATTACCATACGCGATGTATTAATGTCCAGCCTTCAGCAAAAGCGGCATATATAACACTCACAAATGTACGATCACCTTGAAAACCTGACCATGTTCCTAACATACTACGATGACACATATTTAGAAATATATAACTATGTATGTGTAGGAAGCGTCAAACTAAGATACAAAATAATTAAATCATATAAAGAAAATGATAGTTGACCTTTGTGAGCCAATGAAAATCAAATTAATAGCATAGTTTGCATCTCATCTATCCCACTTATGTTGCAGGTATTCTTGGACGGAGGTAGTCACTTACCATCAGGTGAGCCGTGATCTTTTGCTCCCTCTTTTATATATATATATATATATATATATATATATATATATATATATATATATATTTTTGAACCACCACCATTTTTTTCTACTGTGAAAATGTTTTCTTTTTAATTAAAATAACTACGTACGTCTAATGTGTCATGTACCGGGGGCGTTAGAAAACTGACCCTGGAGCATCATCTTCCCAATAACATCTCAAAATAATAAGAATATGTAAAGTGCTAAGACGACTGATATGTGATTAATGTAACTGTACTTTAAATACCATTGGCCCAAACTAGTTTTTGCATAACTTACTTAAAATTTCTATAAACTGTAAAAAGTAATATCAATTTAGCTGTGATACAGACCGGCAAGTTGTGCGATGTTGTCAGCGGAGCCGAAACGGTTAGAGCGAGAGAAAAGATGCGCGAACTCCCGCGGCGCCGCCATTACGCTGCCACCAAGTCCGGTGATGCCATCGCGAATGTTTCCACCAACATTTCTGCAAGTAAACGTTATAGATTAAATCTATGTGTGGTAGAACCACGCTGCAGCTATATTATGGTTGTAGCATGAAAGTGTAGGCTCGACCGAGGTAGGACCATGCTGCTGTGTTCGTATGGTGAGTGTAACCGGAGACCCTTTTAACTGGAAACGAGGCATTTCATTTTAGTCCTTACGTGTGAAAACGCATCCGTGTTTAGATTCATAATTCTTAAATGTACCATCAGGTGGACTGTGTGCTCGGTTGTCACCCCTATTCTATAAAAGTACACGTTCGTACGTAAGACCGAAACTATTCCTTTAGCTGTTTTAATGTGTTCAGAACTGAAGGAAGAAGGAAACAGCTAACCTCATATGTCTTAAAAGTTAAATTTATATTAAGACCCTTTTTACTTGAAACGAGGCATTACAACTAAGTCCTCACGGATGACAACGCATCCGCATTTTGATTCGTAATCGAGGATAGATGTAGATGTCTATGGGCCACAGCAATCGCTTACCATCAGATGGAATGTGTGCTCGTTTGTCACCCTATCCTATAAAAAAAAGTAAGTAGTAAAGAAGTGCTTCGCATTATTCCTGCTCCCGAGTCCCCTCAGAAAAGGCAAGGCACATATAACCAGCAATGGAATGTATATAGGCTGTTATACTTTACTTTTTATTCTAATATTCACATGAGGTAAATGTAAAGGTTTATAGAAATACACTAATAATTTTACACAACTATTACCTATAGATCCTGGATTCAACGGGTGATTTCTGGATCTTTACAACAGCACCACCTACCGGGTCCAATTGTGAATGTAAACCATCCAGAGACCCACACAATCACACACGAAAACTTTCATCACTCATTACATTTCATCAGAATCGGTCAGTTTGATAGAGATAAGGAGTTTATATAGATAATACTTCTTCATGAGGGGTTATATTGCCATAGTTGCCACGCTTGGCGAGCGGGTTGGCAACCGCAGTTTTTTTATTATATTATTGTTGTTATTAGGAAGATGCTGCTGCCCATCTCCTGCCTGTCTCCCTCTGTCGCCTTTTACGAGACCCACGAGAAGATATGGGGTAGTGGATATTCTTAACCGCCACTACACTGCATAGATGGAGTGACGACCTGGTAAGACATGCAGGAAGTCGATGGATGCAGGTGGCTCAGGACCGTGTTTTGTGGCATTCCTTGGGGGAGGCCTATTTTCAGCAGTGGATTTGTGAAAGGCTGTAATGATGATGATGATGATGATGATGATAAAGATAATACTTGTAATAATGAATAAAAAATATATTTTCAAGATACTTACTTCAGACCTTGTCCCATATCACGTAAAACTTCTCTTGGTTGTCTGTGTGCTTGTCCACTTGTACCATGTTGCTTAAATAAAATGCATAAATAATTTATTATATAAAATTCATATGAACTAACAACAGACCCAACAAGCGTGGCAACTAAGCCAAATATGCCCCCTACGAGGCAATCTGTGGGGAGGCCAATGTTCAGCAATGGACTTTTGATAGACTGAATTTTAAGCCTGTAAATAACTTCAAAGAGAGTATACAAAATATGCGTCAACCTTAACTGAGATTGAACGCCTCATAGCATGAAATTAAACTGGCTTTTTTAGCTTTATCAGCCCGTAATAGTCCACTATTGAAAAGAGCTTCTGCTATCATTGGAAGGATTTGAAAGACAGAAATAAATAATTTAATCGATACATAAAAATATAAAAAAAAAAGAAAACATAAAAACTCACGCCTGTCACCCAGAGGGGTCCTGACATACCTCTTTCGCCTCCTTTACATCTATACATCTACGCACACATGCTCGTCGGTTAAGGGTACTTCTAACGCGGCCCATTTTCAAAATATCTCCAATTTGGTCTATACACTTTTTTCTAGGGCGTCCCTTCCCGACTCTGCCATTCACATCTGCTTAATTTGCTTTGTCACTCTTTCCTCATTCATTCTTTCTGCCTGACCAAACCACCGAAGCATTTCTTTCTTAATCCTGGTCTCAACATCATCTTACATACCACATTTATGTCTTATCACGCAATTTCTCACCCTGTCATTCAGATTCAACCCTAGCATACTCCTTAAAAACCGCATTTATACAGCATTTATTCTACTTTCGTGCTTCTTCTGCCACATCCAGCTTTCACTACCATACATTAAAGTAGGGACCAACACAGCATTATGAATTACCATACGTGCCTTTTTTTGACACATTCTGGTTCTTCATAATAGAGTGTAATGCCCCATTCATTCTATTCCCTGCATTTACTCGTCGTTCTATATCCTATCATATCTACCATCCCTGCTAAATACACGTCCCAAATACACAAACTCATCCACTTGCTCAATTAATTCTCCTTCTATTCTTATTTAAAAAAAATATAACAAAATATTATTTATATAAAAATATAACAAAGAAAGAAACCAACATGACAGCTTTACTATTTAATAGGTTTACTTAACATGCTGTGAAATAATCTCCACCTTTTTCATGAAAATTTGCCACAATTGTTACACTTTGCAGACGGATTTTAGATCGCAGTACTGAATGTTTGACCTAACACCTCACATAATTTTAGCTTTGATGCATTTCATCTTAGTTCTTAAAGGTGGACCACATATCTGCTTTTCTCGCAAAATAGGCATCTTTGTCGCTTTGAAAGTAACAACGCTGTATAATTTGTATTTAATTTTATTCATTATTGGATACCAAGCATAGATAGTAGCACCCATTCTTTGTTTGAAGTTGGCCGCAGATGACTATGGACAGCAGTGACCACATACAATTGGGTGGACTTTAAGTTCTTTAGCACTTTAGATTCATATTTAAAAAAAAATACGTGTGGCACTCGGTGACTGCCGCGGTAAATCTATTGCATAGCATTTTTTATCAACTTATGCAATTATAATTATTTATTTATTTTATTTATGCAGTTAAGTCTTTGATATTAAATCAAGTTACACTTTTTGAGCGTGGTGACCGATAAGAAAACAATTTTTTTTCTCTTATTGAATAAATGAGAAGTTAATATTGTTTAAAATATTTTTAATATCTTACAATACATGTAGGTTATTCAGGAATTTTTATCATTGAGTTAGCAGCTAGTGTACACGCATACCTCTAGTCGCACGCACACAAACACCGTGCCGAACTCTGCCGAGTGCCGAAGTCTGCCGAACTGAAACGACGTTAGACGATGCACGGCTTTCAACGCCACACCTCCGTGCCCGTCGGAGTGGGGAGCGTGAGGTTTTTTTTCGTTACGGAATTTCTGGATTCGGTCCCCGCGCTCAAGGCCCGCGATAGAAGCTATGCAATAGCTTAACAATAAAATTAGGTTTGTGTATTTTAAATCTGGCACACACAAATAGGAATTAATGTATGTATCCGTGTGGTTTTTTCTGACCATTCTCATAGGCGCCCCTTACGATATACAGATAAATTTTCTTATACACCTATCACATTTATACTACCTAAGGTTAAAAGAATGGGATTGAAAATGGCGTTGTCTCTATTCACCGCTCGCTCGCACCCTGTCGCTATCTATACTCACATCCGCCGGTAAAGACTGCAGAATATAATGTTAGTCCAACTTGTCATCAATGATATGATAACAAAATTACGCAAACTACAAAAAAAATCTGTTTGGTTTCGCTAATTTGTGAGCTATACGCGATCTGCGAGTTTTCACAATTATTGTTGATTTGTTATATGTTGACGGTACGGGCTCGATGAGCCGCAATTTCTAATCCCATTCTTTATTCGTAAGGACTGTACAATATACCGGCTTACTCTCGAAACTTTTTACTTCACTCTCACTCTTGCTCTAATGTTGATATTAGAAACCAACGAGGTAACGGCCTTAGGTAAATTAGTGCAAATTAAATTACCTCCCAATTCCTGATGCGTTTGTTGTAGCCCTCCAGCTTCTTCTGCAACTGCGCGATACAAAGCGCACTCTTTTGGTTTTTCTTCTCGAACACTGCCTTGATACGCTGTAACTGCTGTTTGTCCGCATTCGCCGCCAGCTTTAGGTATTCGTTCACGTTCTCTGTAAGATTGAGTTTGATCATTTCTAATTCGACTGACAAAGACTAACAAAGAAATATAGATAAAACTCCACGTACATATCAAGTGGTAAAATTCCTTTTCTGTCTAAGAGTTCACCCGAGTAGTTACCACCTGAAAAGGAACACAGGTCGGACGTCCTCTCAATCCGGCCGCGAAGGACCAATTGAAAAGGAACTCAGGTTGGACGTCCTCTCAATCGGCCGCGAAGGACCAATTGAAAAGGACCTAGCGGATCGGGTACTAAGAAACAGGAATCGAGGCTTCTCTCGATCCGGCCTCCTATCACGCCTACGTTGGGTTCGGGAACAACGTATGTGATCTCCGCAACGGAGTAACACACTAGGGCGATAACCTCTTCCTTTTCAGCAAGTAGGTTCAGACGGGGATTACGGGTCTTCCGAAGTCGTCCCGGTCCCGACGCCTTAATTCTTCGATGTGGACTGTATAACTTAAAGGATCTTGGGAATGAAACAGCAATTATCTTCAAACCGTTCCGTGAGAGAGTAATCACTTTTCCCTATACTGCTGGTTTTTCACTTTTCTTGAACTTTTTCTCGGATTTTCTTATTTATTTCCGAACTATTTCCGAACTTCCCGAAGGATTCCCGAACTTCCCCGAACGAATTGCAATAAAACCCGTTCACTAAGCTACCCCAGAGCTATACGCGAAAGTGAGCCGCGCCATTCGCGCGCTTGCGCAACTCAATTACATGAATTTGTTCTATTACTCTCTCACGTTTTACTCAATATCTTTATTTATTCAAATCATATACAAATACAATTTATCAATATAGGTAGTACAAAACAATATCTACACCATGATATACATCATATCTTCATATCATAAAAAACCTTTTATTTATTAAACGAAAACTGCCTATTTTACTCACAAGTTCGAAATCGAAATTTCTTAAATATTTAACACAGAAAGTTAAAACAATGTTTCTCACTTGAATTTATACATAAGCTAACCAATACAATAGTTTAATTTACATTTTTTCTATTTATTTCACTATTTAAAACACTTTTAAATTTCTTATACAAAACTATCATTATTTCACTTATACACAGGAATTTTCACATGAAAATAACACAGAATTTACCTTTTTAGCACGTACAATTAACCTGAAATATTTTACAAGTAATTTTTACATAAATCACTGAATTACAAACATTTTAAATTTTTACATATTCGGCCTCCTAAGGGCGTGGCCAGCGTGCGTCTATGAACTCACGCTATGTGAACAACTAACTTTGCACGGCTCTCGGCTATCAGAAAAAATTAAATTATGAAATACACCAATTTTGACCATATTAGGCAAATTAAATGCTTTTATACAATTTTCGAACTGTATGAAACTATCTTTAATCAGATAACAATATAAATGAATGTTCTCATTAATCAATCATAACAAATAGGCATTTGTTTTCGTACAAAACGTATCAAACTTATACAAAACAACATTTATGCAATTAATATCCATTAATTCTGCCTATGCACAGAGTGATTATCTCGACCGGGGAACAAATCCGATCTTTAACTTCACTTTAATATTCTTATGAATTTATTAAGCGATATTACTTAGGAAAACAAACAAACTAGTCCGGCCTGGGAGTCGAACCCAAGACCTTCATATCATTAATTCGACATTTCTTAAAGATTTAACTAAGCATTCTCTTATCAGAGCGTCGTTGCTCGTGACTGCCCCTTTTTTCATAGCAACGTCATCGGTTGATTTAATAAACTGAAACATTTTTATAGGCGCGTCGCCAACAATCTCCCCCCGTGCGTTAGCACCATCATTTGGGAGGCGTCGCGGGTACCAGGACTATTATTCTGGATGTAGGTCTCCTCAAGATACCTGTGCTAGTAATGACGTCAACCACTCTGGTGTGACCGTCTGGTCCCGGTAACGTTCTACTAATTTTACCTTTTGGCCACGTATTTCGTGGCAACGAATGATCTATTATCAAAACAATATCGCCTTCTTTAGGTTCCATGAACTTGCCGTTATCACCTGTTCGAGGTATTAACGTAGGCATGTATTCTTTCAGCCATCTTGTCCAAAAATGGTCGGCTAACCTCTGTGCAGCTTTCCAATTGAGTTGACCCGTCAGATGTCGCTCTAAAAATAATCCAGGTGGTCGATCACCACATGAGCGTCCCAGAAGAAAATGATTGGGTGTCAAACCCTCTTCAGGACTATCCATACTGAATGTTACCAGAGGTCTGGAATTTACCGTATGCTCTGCTTCTAAAAGTAACGTATGTAGAACCTCCTCTCGTGGGCTCTTCTCCTTAAGCGTAGCGGTCAACGCAATTTTAATCGATCTTACTAACCTCTCCCAGGCGCCACCCATGTGCGGTGCTCCCGGAGGTATAAATTTCCATTTAATATATTTCTTAAATGACTCGTTTTTCATGCCCTCATAGCATTCTTCGCATGCTTTCAATAATTCTTTATTTGCAGCTTTGAAATTTGTCCCGTTATCGCTGTATATAACGGCTGGTTTTCCTCTTCTGGCGATAAATCGCCTTAACGCCATTATCATTGACGCTGGTGTCAATGAGGCTGCTAATTCCAGATGTACTGCTCTGGTGGTCAGACACGTGAATAAAACGCCCCAACGTTTTTCGTGTCGCCTTCCTATAGTCACACTCATAGGACCAAAATAATCTACAGCTGAGCATGTAAAAGGTGGCTCATGATGAGCTATTCTTTCCAGAGGAATATTTCCTTGTGGCACATTTTGCGGCTTTGACCTGTATGTCCTGCACCACTGACAATGGTGTGACACACTTCGTACTACATTACGCAAGTTCAAGACGTAAAATTTCTGGTTCACCTCATTCATCACCGTCTGGTGATTGGCGTGTCCAAAATGATGATGAACTTCTCTAATCATCATTTTAACGATTTCGTGTTTACCGTCTAATATGACAGGTTTTCTACTTTCCTCGGTCAAATTAGACTTGAAAGGTAAACGTCCATTAAACGGAGTAAGTTATCCTCTCCTATTTCCATAGATAATTTACTTAAGCGTGAACTTCTTTCAACGCTTTTGCCTCCTTTCAAACATTTTATTTCCGAATGAAAACACTCGTCTTGAATGAATTTCCAAATTAATATTTCCGCCTTTTTCAAGAGCGCTGTGTCCAACGCGCTATCGGGTCCTTTAACCGACTTTGCTAAAACTTTGTTGGAACACATAACCGACTTTTCGGTTGCGTCGTCGGGTCCTTTAACCGACTTTCTTAAACTCTTGAATTTTTCTACCGCTTGTAAGGTGCGTGTAGTTGCTCCAAGGAATTTCTTAAAGCTGCTAAATCGTCCGTAGTCGGGTAGACTTAACGGTTCTTGCTTTCTTAACGTATTTACGCCCTTTGGCGATTTTTCTTCACCTGTTTCTAAGCTATTTATGGTGTCCACTTGTTTGGGCCATAAATCAGGACTTTTCCTGAGGAATTCAGGTCCTTGAAACCAGCGATGACTTACATCGAAGGTGGAAGGAAAATTTCTAGTGGCGTCGTCTGCCACGTTTTGTGACGTTGGAACCCATCGCCATTCACATGGCTTACTGTGATCTTCGATCTCAGCCAATCGATGAGCAACGAATGGTTTAAAAGCGCGAGGATCTGACTTAATCCACGCTAACACTGTACGTGAGTCTGTCCAAAACACTCTCTCGGACATCTCGTACTTGCTCTCTTCACTAACCGAAGCAGCCAGTCTGCTGCCCATAAGAGCTGCTTGCAATTCAAGCCTTGGAATCGAAATTGGTTTCAATGGCGCTACTCTTGCCTTTGCGGCGATCAGCGTAATCCGCCTTATTCCTTGCTCGTCCGTGGTGACGTAATACACCGCGGCAGCGTATGCTTTTTCACTAGCATCCGTGAAAGTATGTAACTCTCCTTTGCCGATGCCTTCAGCAACGGGTCTAGGTACTTCTAAGTGACCTAATTTCTTCACTTCCGATATCCATTTACAAAATAACACGTGTAACTCGTGTGAAACTTCTTCATCCCAAGAGATGCCTGTCCTCCATACTTGCTGGATCAGCGACTTCCCTTGAATCGTTATGGGTGATGCGAGTCCCAAAGGATCGAAGACTGACATCACAGCGCTAGTTATCTCCCTCTTCGTAGGCGGTCGCAAACCCTCCATCACCTCTTCCGGTGTGCTACGAAGACTTGTGGAAAAACTTATTATATCCCGTTTGATATTCCAAATCAAACCTAACGTGCGCTCTGTGTGCTCTTTATCTCCAAGCGAAGCACTGTCGCTCTTATATTTATTTTCCATATTACTTAAAACTTCGGGTCGGTTGCTAGCCCATCCCCTCAGTTGGAAAGAAGCATGCTTATGTAATTCATACATATCGTTTACTATCCTTTCGGCCGTCGTCACGTCGGGAAATGCCTGTAGGTAATCATCCATATAAAAATTGCTTTCCGTAGCGGAAGCTGCTTCTGGATAGATATGTGCGTTGTCCTGCGCATTTCTATTCTTTACATATATAGCGATGCATGGTGATGATGCCGCTCCAAATATGAGTGACGTCATTCTATACTCTTCCGGTGGCGCGTCACGATTGTGCCGCCATAAGAATCGAAGGCTATCCCTGTCTTCTTCCCGGATTTTCACTTGCAGGAACATTTCCTTAATGTCTGCCATTACTGCCACGCTTCCTTCTCTGAATCGTAGCAGAACTCCGAACAACGACTTCAATAAGTCCGGTCCGGTCAACAACGCATCGTTAAGACAACGTCCGCCCGTCCTTGCGGCGGCGTCGAAAACTATCCTTATTTTCTTCTTTTGTGGGTGAGTCACTGCGAAGTGAGGGAAGGTACCACGTACGTGGGGAAATGGAAATATGGTTCGCTTTCTCTGCGTAACCGTTAACGATGAGATTTTCAATTTGCTTCTCGTATTCCTTTTTCAACTCGCTATTTTTGTCGAGCTTTTTCTCAATATTAAACAGGCGACTTTCAACCTGTGCCCTATTCGATGGCAAGCACTCATTGTCTGTGCGCCATAACAAAGCAGTCTCGTACCTATTATTAGGTATACGACGTACCGTTTTGTTCAAAATATTTAAAGCTCGTTCTTCTGGGTCGTTCACGGGCTTTCTAGCCGATACTCCCAGAGATTCCAAACTAAAATAATCCTTGATTAATTTATCCATATCTTCCTCCTTCTTGGTGGAAATGTGGTTAACAATCTTGATTGGTTTAATGCCACCCGATATGTGACCATGCAAAACCCACCCCAGTTTGGTGAGCGATGCTACAGGTAGGTTCTTACCTCCCGAAACCAATTCACGAGTAACTATGAGATGCCAATTGTCCTGACCAATCAATATGGTAGGCTTGGACCTCTCATACATCAACTCATCCTTGATCGGTGTCAAATGAGAACACCGTTGCAATAATTCTCGGCTTACCGACTGAGGAGCGAGGTTAAGTGACTTAATTGTTTGTACACTTATCTCTTCTAAGTCGCTCGAATAAATGCCTTTTATTTTAACGTTTAAGCGATACGAACTATCGTCGTTAATTCGCTTACCTCCCACGGCTTCGATACGTAATCCCTCTTTACGTCCGCGAGGCGCTAACTTCTGAGCCATCCATTCCTCTATGAGTGTCATGGTCGATCCCTCATCCAGAAGAGCTGTTGTCTTGACCTTTCCTCTAGGCCCATGCAACTCGACCGGTATGATCTTTAAATATGCACATGCCAGTGCATTTACTGTACTAACAGTTGTAATCTGAGCATCTTTACCCCCCTCGTCCCCTTGTGGCGAGGTATTTTCATTGGGGTATCGGTGTAGCATTCGATGATGTGACATTCTACATCCTTCTACACCACATTTTTTCGCTTTGCACTCTAACCTCCTATGGTTAGGTGACAAACATTGGAAACATACTTTGGCCTTTTTGACGGCTTCCCATTTCTCGCGAATATTCATGTCCTTAAACTTGTAACAACTCACTATAGAGTGCTCCTTGTTGCATATAACACACTTATGTGTTACCCGACTTACAGGCTTGTCCTGGGTTATCATAACCACTTGTCGGTTGTGCTTTTTATTATTTCGGCGTTCTAAACGCTCGCTCATATTACTTCGGCGCATATAGCGCTCGCTCTCGGCACAGCTGCGTACACCTCCCTTTGCAGTGTGTACAGTTTGCTTCCTGAATTCAGGACGCTTCCTTTTTTCAGGCGCATTTTCATTGCTTAAGGACGTTCCAAATTGTTCACTCAATAAATTTAAAAACTTGGCCATCTTCTGTAACTCTGGCTCCAAAGGATATTGAGCTCGATATTCAAACCATTTAAATTTAATCATAGTTCCAAGTTTCTCCACTATGCGGCTCACTAACTCCGGTGAGTATAAATACTGTGGTTGATTCAACGCTTGTATTGTGGCAACCACGTTCGTAATACGACTTGCAAAAGATCCTATATTTCGGCAATCTTCTGCCAATCTTGGCATACGCTTTACATTCTCGATTTCGGCTAGAATGAGCATCTCAACCCTACCGAATCTTCTTTCGAGAGCGTTCATTATTTCTTCAGGTTCACATAAAGTAAATAACAGCGACTTAACCGCCTCTTTAGCGGTGCCCTTTAATGCCCTCCTAAGGCGTGCGACATTTTGCACCCCTGAAAATTGGCCTTTTGTGTCTTCAAACACCGTTTTGAAAATTATCCATTCACCCGGGTCTCCATCGAACACCGGTAATTCCTGGAGGAAATGAAGCTGGGAAGATTTATCTTTACCAGCTATTTTTATTGCACTCACAATCGCTTCGGTCAATTCTGACACCTCACTCGCGTGTGTTTTCTGTGCATTTCCTAGGTTGCGCTCGACCTCCGCCCCTTTGCGGCGTGATCCTTTACACGCTTCCTTATCAGTAATATCGGGTTGTGCTACACTAACCGGCGCGCTCATTATGGTTTGCTGAACCCAACTCCTTACGAAAGGTTCCACCTGAGTATTCCGCTCTTCATCATCCTCACTCGAGTCGATTTCCTCTTCTCGGTTGAGTCGTGCCAACTCCAATTGAGACTTGGCTAAGGCAGCAGCTGCCTGTGCTCGTTCGAGCTCTGAGCGTTCGAATTTAATCCGCGCCTCTAATTCGGCTTTCAGCCTCGCCGATCGCGATGACCTACTACCTCTCTGTGACCCTTTATCACTAGTGTGCCCGATTACTGTCCTTGACGATGCCGCTTCTTCGGTCCTTTGACCTACTTTTTCGACCACCGTTTCACTCCTGGATATAACGGATTGTTGTGCGGTGCTGGCCTGCGTACCACTGGTGTCCGTCCTGTTGCTCGTCGTTGCCATGGACGTCCCTGAGTCCCACGTGCATGTGGACGTGTCTGTGGTGGCTCCACTTGGAGGAGTTGCTCCATTTGACGCAGTAGCTGTGGTCGCTCCAGATGATTCCGCTTCTTTAGCTTTTCTTGAGAGCCCTGTCCTTGTCCTGCTCCCTTCGCTTCTCCCTGTCTGGTCTTGTGCCTTCTTCATCTTGCAGGAAGGTGATTGTTGGCCTACGGTCCCTAACTGTCCCTACAGTCCCTACGGTCCCTACAACCCCTTACCTACAACCCTTCTACACCCCAACCTAACACCACTACCCCTCCCCCCCTTTATCTCCCAACCCTACAACCCTACTACCACCCTAACAGCCCTATCAGCCCTATCAATCCTGAACGGGGCCTACCGAGGTGAGCCGTCCAGGGATGGAGTCGTGCAGGAATGGAATGGAGGAAAGGTTTAGGAACTGTCCCGCCAAGGAATATGACGAAACAGTCGAGCGGTAGTGCAAGCGCAGTCTCGCTCGAGAGAACTGCTCCACCCGAAGGTGTTATGCCAGAGCCCAACCGTTTGGCACCGTTAGGTGGTCGGGATGTATGCTGTGCTCGCCGCCCAGTTGCCGGTGACGCCTCGTCCAAGCGCCCTCCTCCGGCCGCGATGCAGTCAGGTGCCCACGCGCACCCTCGGCCGGCAGCAGCAGCGGTGGATGCTTTTTGCACCCTGATGACCCGACGGGAAATGCCGGACACGGTCGTCCGACAGGAAATGCCAGACACGATCGTCTGACAGGAAATGCCGAGCACGCTTGCCCGACAGGAAAAATGCCAAGCCCTGCTTGGCCACGATGAGTGCCTTCACAAGACACCTGCGCCCGGCTGCGATATGTGCCCCATGCGAGCACACGCCCCAAGCTGCAATCCCGGTTTTCTTTCTTCCGGTAGTTCCAGGTCCAGCCCTTCAGTGCTGCCGTCCTGGTCTTCAGGCCTTTGGTCCTATTGCTTCAGCTCAAACCTCTGGCTTCCTTCGGTTGCTGATCTTCACTCGGCTTCCGAAGGTCTTCTTCTTCCACAACCAGCAGTCCACAGCTGGTTCCTTGATCCAGCTGGCGGGGGTTCGGGTGGTCTTCAATCCGGCTCGAAGGACCAATTGAAAAGGAACACAGGTTCGCGAGTCCTCTCAATCCGGCCGCGAAGGACCAATTGAAAAGGAACTCAGGTTGGACGTCCTCTCAATCGGCCGCGAAGGACCAATTGAAAAGGACCTAGCGGATCGGGTACTAAGAAACAGGAATCGAGGCTTCTCTCGATCCGGCCTCCTATCACGCCTACGTTGGGTTCGGGAACAACGTATGTGATCTCCGCAACGGAGTAACACACTAGGGCGATAACCTCTTCCTTTTCAGCAAGTAGGTTCAGACGGGGATTACGGGTCTTCCGAAGTCGTCCCGGTCCCGACGCCTTAATTCTTCGATGTGGACTGTATAACTTAAAGGATCTTGGGAATGAAACAGCAATTATCTTCAAACCGTTCCGTGAGAGAGTAATCACTTTTCCCTATACTGCTGGTTTTTCACTTTTCTTGAACTTTTTCTCGGATTTTCTTATTTATTTCCGAACTATTTCCGAACTTCCCGAAGGATTCCCGAACTTCCCCGAACGAATTGCAATAAAACCCGTTCACTAAGCTACCCCAGAGCTATACGCGAAAGTGAGCCGCGCCATTCGCGCGCTTGCGCAACTCAATTACATGAATTTGTTCTATTACTCTCTCACGTTTTACTCAATATCTTTATTTATTCAAATCATATACAAATACAATTTATCAATATAGGTAGTACAAAACAATATCTACACCATGATATACATCATATCTTCATATCATAAAAAACCTTTTATTTATTAAACGAAAACTGCCTATTTTACTCACAAGTTCGAAATCGAAATTTCTTAAATATTTAACACAGAAAGTTAAAACAATGTTTCTCACTTGAATTTATACATAAGCTAACCAATACAATAGTTTAATTTACATTTTTTCTATTTATTTCACTATTTAAAACACTTTTAAATTTCTTATACAAAACTATCATTATTTCACTTATACACAGGAATTTTCACATGAAAATAACACAGAATTTACCTTTTTTAGCACGTACAATTAACCTGAAATATTTTACAAGTAATTTTTACATAAATCACTGAATTACAAACATTTTAAATTTTTACATATTCGGCCTCCTAAGGGCGTGGCCAGCGTGCGTCTATGAACTCACGCTATGTGAACAACTAACTTTGCACGGCTCTCGGCTATCAGAAAAAATTAAATTATGAAATACACCAATTTTGACCATATTAGGCAAATTAAATGCTTTTATACAATTTTCGAACTGTATGAAACTATCTTTAATCAGATAACAATATAAATGAATGTTCTCATTAATCAATCATAACAAATAGGCATTTGTTTTCGTACAAAACGTATCAAACTTATACAAAACAACATTTATGCAATTAATATCCATTAATTCTGCCTATGCACAGAGTGATTATCTCGACCGGGGAACAAATCCGATCTTTAACTTCACTTTAATATTCTTATGAATTTATTAAGCGATATTACTTAGGAAAACAAACAAACTAGTCCGGCCTGGGAGTCGAACCCAAGACCTTCATATCATTAATTCGACATTTCTTAAAGATTTAACTAAGCATTCTCTTATCAGAGCGTCGTTGCTCGTGACTGCCCCTTTTTTCATAGCAACGTCATCGGTTGATTTAATAAACTGAAACATTTTTATAGGCGCGTCGCCAACACCACCATTTTACTTATTTCTGCATTAACTGCTTGTTAATGCAGAAATAAGTAAAATGGTGGTAAATAGTATAAATATTAACAAGCAGTACTTTCACTGCCCAGTTCTGGTTTGATTGTGGTGTGTCTATATTGTGCCTGCAGTCGGTTCGACCGGTGTAGGACCACGCTCTCACAGAATACCAGCGTAAAATAGCAGCTTAATACTGCAGTGTTTCGTATGGTGAGTGTAGAGATTCCGAGACCCTTTTTTACTGGAAATGAGGCATTCCGTCTCAGTCCTCAGGGATGACAACGCATCTACATTTTGATTCTTAATCGAGTATAAATGTAGATGCCTATGGACTACAGCATCCACTTACCATCAGGTGGACTGTGTGCTCGTTTGTCACCCTTATTCTATAAAAAAAACCACTATAATTACTGGTTATGAATCATTCCATCTTATTCCTCAGAGGTGACAACTTATAAATATGAAGCCTGTTTCTTTTGGCTGCGTTATTAGTCACTTGAAACCGGGTGAACTGTAAGTACGTTTTTCACGTCAGTTTTATAGAAAAAAGGGAAGCTAAATCCATGCTCAAGTTCTTGACGAGGAATTCCGCTCATATCTTTCTTTTTTCTATCATTTACAGCCCGTAATATCAACTGCTTCGACGCACGCATATGATCCTTAAACCATATTGTTCATCGCAAATGATTTTGTGTGCATCTGTGCGTATTTTTACAATAAGTTGAGCATGGTTTCGCTACGATTTGTCCATCTTTTTTGTTGGTAAGAGTCGCTTGCCAAGAGAAATGAGTATGCAAATCCCTATATGAGATAATGGTCCCCTAGTATGAGAGAGGTACATGTACGAGTATGACAGACAGACACATTTATATATATATATATATATATATATATATATATATAGTTGTAGGTTTCTTGAAGAAGCCACTTCGATACACGGAAAAATATCACAATACATTATTTGTTTTACACTGCTTCCGTCATTTCGAGTTGATAAAATTTGTCGTATCTATCGAAGATCCATTAAAAAATATCAGGCGATCTCTTAAACTACTTCCGCCCGAAAGAAAAACAAAGGACTACAAAATCAAAAGTCAAGCATGTAGGACGGCTTACCATCTCGGTTAGTCTGCTCAAGTCGAATCAGGTCTTTCGTGCGTTCTATCTTGCTGTTGAGGTGCGCAATTGCAGCTACAGCTTTTGCTGACGTCGAATTCGAACTGTTGTCATAATCGTCTGTAAAAAGTGTATATTACTTTACCGTCTTGTTAGTAGAAACAAGGTATGGTATACACAGTTGAAGTAAGCTTCACGCAGCATATACATGTAATTAGATGTTACTTTGTTTTTTATTCACATTTTTATATTAGCAAAAGTTTTAGTGTTACGTAAATACGAAATCCGTATTTTAATTAGTACAATATTTACATAAGTATTTTATAGAAAATCGTTTCAGTATTATTAACACTTGACGTCACGATACAAACGGTTTGGACTCTTACCCTGATTAGAATAATCGCCATCTTGAGCTGCAATTATAGAAATCAAGGTATTAGATAAACTTTCTCTAAAATTTCTAGTTTTTTTTTTAAATAGGATGTGTTTACTTATTCGATCATTATTAGTATATAGAAGACAAAAGAATGCGTATTTTTGTTAAGAAAATGTCAAAATTACTATGAAATATACAAATATTATACATAGCTGTGTGATACAAAAATATTCTATGTATAACGTTGTAAAAAAAAACATAATACATAAATCTATATCAAAAATTTTCTAATTTCCTTAAAATTAAAGCTTTATTAAAAATTGCAAAATCTTTATCAGTTGATCAATTATCAGAAGTTATTTTCAAAACGAATTGTTCATTTCATCATATGAGGCGAACGTTTTACACGACCTTTTGCTTTACATTGCCAGCAAATAGGTTTCAAATCAAATCCAACCAAATATCACTACTTTGTTGTAAGTTATAACAGGTTCATTAAGACTAAAATTTTACCTCTATAAGTTGGTGAGCCATATTCGTCCGCTGATGATAAGGCGTATGACACATTAGGACTGTATACGGTACAGGTGTAGTCTACCGCAGGCAATAAGTTCGACAAGCTTTTCTTTTGTGGCGAGTCTTCCAAACTGAAAAAATAAAATGAATCGTTAAAAATAAATTGTAATGGACACGCCCACTTTACAAGCGCAATATACATGTTATACTTGATTGCTAGCTGCCCAAACTTTATAATTATTTGTGTACTCCATCTTAACGGAGCCGTTTTACTGTGAGGTTGAAGATTTATTTTTATAACATTAGATTGACAAATAAGCTTGTATTCCATTTGATACAAGGTCTAGGTAAGGGAACATAAGGCCTACTATCTGGCCTACCTAGCCCAGAGACATCAGATCATGATGCTGTCACCTAAGAATAAGATAGTATATCTTCACAGACTGTAGACAGACTTTTGAAGCTCTTTATACCCTGGAAAAACTAGAATTCAATAGCGTATATGCATAGCAGCACAAATGGTGTGATAACCAATCAGATGGACTATTTAAAATTAATTATTGACATGTAACGAACTCGTTTATTTATTTTAAAATGGTATCGTAAGAGGCGACAGAGATAAATGCCAAATCAGAGCTAGGATGACACATCTTCGCGTTTCTTGAGTGGCAATCCTATTTGAACCATTTCCCATAAAATAAATATTTTTTAAAGTTAGCTATTCGCTTTTCATATATTATTTTTCATTGTAAGTGTATAACTAAGTCTAGTTATAAGATTACCTATACATTATATTTATATTGTGTTTTTAGTGCTAATTTGTTATGAAATGGCCAAATAAATATCTTTTTCTTTCTTTCAAAAAAAGAGACTGGCAGCATTATTATTTTTCTCGATAAGGACTCAAAAATATTTAAAAAAAACCTACGGTTGCCAACTCGCGTGCTAAGCTTGACAACTATGGCAAATATTCTCTATGAGACAATCTATGGGAAAACCCTAAGTTTAACAATGAACTCTTGGTAAGTTGTAGTGAATGAACTTAAACGTATTGTGGCTTTTTGTTACATTTGTTTATCTGAGGTGATCAAAAAATCTCCTTGACATTACCTTAAAAAAGTCACTCATAAAAGGTAAAAACAGTCTTCAAAAACTAATAAAAAATAGCTTCCGAGGTCAGGGTTAAATCTCTTCGATATACACGCCATAAAGCACAGTCTTCAGAATGTGAAAGTTATTTTACCACATTTTTATTAAATCACTTTCTTGTTTGTATGTCGTTCAACTAACTTCCCGATGAGCTGGAAACTTGAAATTTTGAATACAGCTCAAATTCAGATGACAATGCAAAAATATGATAAAAAACTTGGTAATTTTTTTAAAGAAATTTCACTTGTTGTTCTTGTTAGTTTTTAAAGTAATTAGTGTTACTTTTGCTTTGAAATTTAACTTTTGAACCTTTTGAGTTGACCAATTTTGATATTGCGTAATATAAAAATTGGTGAAGATATCATACGATCGAATAGAGTACCTCCTTTTTTAAGTCTTAAACCTTTTTAAACGTTAAAACTAATGAAATACCACACACGGCGTTCTTTTCTCACACTCGTACCGTAATTAGTACTAGTGTTGCGTGGTTAGACAATCCTATAAAATACGTAACTTGTAAATTTGCTTAATTGCTATTATCAAACTCGTTTCATTTAAAGCTTGCGTAGAGAATTAATTGTCTGTTTTGATTTCTATAGTATGTTATTAAATATACGTGCAACTTTTGTATTATATTAACTATTGTAATCATGAACAGTTCCCAGCTACATAATTAAACAGTTTACTTATCTAAACAGGCTATAGCCTGATTTATTATTTCTATTATAGGTTTGCGCGTTCAAATGTTTTCAATACATATATAATACAACATGAGCATATGGTAATTTACGAGTTCAAACTTATTCACGAAATAAGAAATTTAATGTGATCCGCTTATCCTCTAAGTTACGATGACAAGGCAAGTTCGTCGATACACACATTTAATAAAATATCATCCATTTTGAGGTCACAGTTTAAAACGAAACTTCGTCAGCAACTGGATAATGAGTCCTCATACCGATCCCATAAAGTGTTATTCGCGCGCGTATGGTTGCATAACAATATATTTGCGAAGTTTTATGATATTATCAAATTTTATTGAAACAAACAAATTCATTTATATAAAGAGAAGCGCTTATTAAAGCTTTTTTTATTTTAAATCTACTTCTTTTAACAATGGAAACATTTATTTCTTTGATTTGCTATCAGTCCTTTGCTTTTACAAATAATTTTTAAAAAGGCCACCGCTCCGATCGTGAGTATTATCATTGGGAGATTGGATTGAAGGAAGTTCATATCTATCAACATAATTTCGCAAACTTCTCATCGATTCGATGCAGTGTCCACATTCTCACGGTTGACCTAGCTATTATGTACATAATAGACGTATAATGAACTTGCTGCCTTGAAGTATTCAAGTTTTAATAATAGTTGAATCGATAAAATACGAATATAACTTTGTCTTATGCTGCTGCAGTATGGTGAGTACGGATAACCGGAGACCCTTTTTACTGGAAACGAGGCATTCCATCTCAGTGCTCCGGGGTGACAACACGTTTACATTTTGATTTTTAATCGAGGATAAAAGTATGTTTATGTATACGAGCTCAGGATCCACTTACCATCAGGTCGACTCTGTGCACGTTTGTCACCCTTATTCTATAAAAAAAAGATAACAGTAATCTCCTCAACAGAAGACATCTTGCAGGACAGGATTATAGTGTACGAGTATGTGCGCAAACACAGGTGTACACTCACTTTCATAGTCGGATGGGATGGCAGTCCGACACAAACTAAGGATCAAAGGCGTTTCGTGTTTTCCGCGGCAAGGGGGTAAAACATCGCTAAATTCCTAACTTCGGCTACTACTGTGAATTTCTATCATACGATCACTAGATCAACAAGGCAGTCATGAATTACACAATACAATACAAACTTATGAAAAATAACATATAAAGACTTACTCTCTGGAAGTGTTAACAGCGTTGGTCGACATCGGATTGTTTCCCAATTCTCTGGAGTGTGACTTGACGTGGAGGCCACCTCGTTCGCTGTGACGCGACGATGAGTTTGATGACGGCTCCTAATAGCAATAAAGCAAAATAATATTAGGAAATGGGAACCGTGTAGTGAACGGTGGCGTTGTAAGTCAATCCATCACACTATTCCGTCCCTTGGGTCATTAAACGCGACTATGGGAAATGCCAAGAATATAGACGGACGTAAAATACACAGAAGATTTTTTACGTGGTAGAGCCAAGTTGCAGCTATATTATAGTTGTAGCATGTATGGGTCGGCTCGACTCTCTATATATCTCTCTCTATATAATGCTGCTGTGTTTCGTATGGTGAGTGTAGAGAACCGGAGACCCGTTTTATTGAAATCGAGGCATTCTATCTTAGTCCCCAGGGGTGACAATGCATTTGCATTTTGATTGTTAATTGAGGATAAATGTACATAGGCATATGGTAAAAAAGAGACGCATTTGACTCGAAACCGAATGAGAAATCACTTTTATGAGTATTAAATATTAAGTGGAAAATTTGTATCTCTCGATCTTACAAGCCTATTACAGTATGTAAACACCTCGATCTTCAAACGTTGCTTTCCGTCACCAGTTTTTAAGTATAATTAATTTAGTAATTTTTTATGGTTATTCGCGGGAGTTTTCAGTCTACTTTCACGACAACCTCAAGATTAGGTATATAGACTGACGTATCTGCATACATATACCTACTGGGACTGGTTAACAAAGTTATTAAATGCTAAGGTTTCTTTTGCTTTGTGTATTGTTGTGTCAATTATTAATAATAATATCCTCCAGACCGAATTTCAGGATTAACGGAGACTAGCTATCCGCGTAGGACAGGATTATGGCACACGAGTGTATGCGCAGGCATAGGTGCACTCTCTATTCCCCTCTCTCGTAGATTCGACACGACGGAAAATATATCAGGCACAGGAAAATATATCACGTGCTTTCTGAAGCATGGGGGTTGTAACACGGCCAAAAGATATAATAGAAAAAGGCAAAACTGATTATTACTAATATTATACTGACTGGTATTCAAACCCAGGATCTCGTGATCAGCAAACACGTTTAAGACCAACGAGGCGGTCAATGATTATACATCACTCAACATAATCTTACAATCACCTTTTTGTTAAATCGCGCATCGTTGTTTCTAGGATACATACAAGGTCAGCTCGCATTAACCTTCCCACATTTTGAATTTATCTATTATTGCTTAACTGCTAAACTTCTGACCTTAGTTGCTTAGTGTTTTTTGTCCTACGGGAACAGGTTATTCTAACATTCTAAAGTTATATTCAACTTGTCGTAATCATCTCTCAATGTCGACAAAACAAATTATCAGTTACCTTGTAATGAAAAAAAAAACGTTTTAACAAGAGTTAGTTTTTGTAATTAAAAATCTCTGATATCATTTCGAATGTATTTTTATAATTATATGATTTCATTTGATTTTTTCAAATGCAAATAATCTTTATATATAAAATTCTTCTTTCTGTCCGTGTATATTGTGACTGAACTCTAAAACGGCCGGACCGATTTTGATGAAATTTTACGTGTGTGATTAACTAAGTCGATTCGAGAATGGTTTAGATACCCGGTATGTGACGCTGTTATCCAAATCTAAAAATCACCCGTGCGAAGTCGGGACGGATCGCTAGTATTTTGTAAAACAAATTTAAAAACAGGTTTGCAATGTTTATTTCGGTTTTATGGAAACGCTTATAAAATGTCTGAATATGAGATCCCATCAAAAACATAATTATTAAAATAGGGACCAAGAGAAATAGAAATCAGGGAAGAGAAGTACAAACGATCTTCGCCGGGTACTAAACTCTATAGTAATTACTTATATCATACTCTTAGAATATATAGTACAATATATGAATAACGTTTTTTTAACTTAGTATTCATACAGATGTTAAGTCTCAAAGCCGACAACTCCAACAGCGTTTATACTGAACTTGACCCTACACAATTATTTTTTCTGTGGGATAACATAAATTTTTGAAATTAATCCACCTTGGTGCTATATTTCTAAGTCGTTTCGTGTAGATAAAGATTTTACTAATAGCTTAAAAAACCTAATATCGATAAAAACGTTATAAATCTCAATATTAAATTTAAATATTTACGTGCAATCAATATGTCCTTTTGTTTAAATACTCACTGCACGTTTGTATTTCATACAGTTTTGCTTAACTGAATTAAAACTATACATTATGTGCTATCCATTCAAAATTTATAAAACATTATGCTCAAAAGATTGCAAAAACGATCGTACGTTATGTCAAACTAAGCGTTTATATTAGTTGGGTTAACGATAAGAAGGATAAGATATAACATAAAACTGACAATGTTTTTCTATAAGAAGAGCTCTTTTCTAAAGAGCACGGCGACGTTCGAATATGCTCATGGTCAGGACATTTTATGTAGCCAAAAAGAGAGAGTCGCTTGTCCTTAACTCCGAACCTGATGTACGTTTATGCGAAAATACTTGGACTTTCACTGTCTCGTTGGACTAATGTTAGTAAACGCTGCTGACCTTGAGGTCCCGAGTTCGAATTCTGTATCGGGCCAAAAAATCAGAAATTCTCAGTAGCAGTTCACTGCCGTGCCTCGGAAAGCACGTAGTCTTAAAGGACTCTCGCTCTCTCTCTCTCTCTCTTTCCGATAGTGTCAGATTAAACTTTGATAGTAAGGGAATAGAGAAAGAACATGTGCTTGCGAATACACTTAGGCACTAGGTTAGGCTTTTCGTTGAGACAGGCTGCCATCACAAAGATTCGGTCTGCAGTACATTTTTCGGCAAAATTAGAGGCAGATTCTTTTGTAATATTGACATTACACATATGAGGAAAATCGCAACATATTGACACATGAACCGGATGTTTTGTACAAAATATTCACTCCTGGTTATACGTAGGATATGTAGACCCAGGATCCGTACTTTGCAGCCATATAGTCTATTACCTAGAAGACGTGATCTTCAACAGTTACAAAAATGATATTAATAGTATTTCTCATACATGTTTCATATACGTTTACATTCCGAGTCGCAATAAAATTGCATCTGCCTTTTCTACTATCTATCTATATTCTAAAAACCAGTTCCTCTACTAACTTAATACCTAGTTCTTGCTATACCAGCAAAACAAGTATAAAGAACGTATATGAACGTTATAATGTACCTAGTAAGAAATATAGACCAAAAGTTTTCTCTTATCAATTCACTTCCCTGGCTGTAAAAGTGGGAGTAGAAGATAAAAATCTATTGAACGTTTCAAGATCTTGAATACATTGAGAGTAAATATTAAATCGTAAAATACCCCAAAGCAAACAGTCACATCTGTGGCGTTTTTTGACTTAGCTTTTTATTGCCCTTTCCTTTTCAGACTATGGCGCCATTTCGAGACGTCTAGACATTGTGTTTAGCGATTAAATGTATAAACTCGGCAACAGTGCACATTTTAGGAAGCAGCAACTTGTTTGATAGAATTAGTTGATAGCATTTTTAAATCATTACTTAGTCTTTGTTCTAAAGTACAAATGTAATTTTAATCAATTAAAATCCAAACGGTACTTCATTTTCGAATGTTAAGCTTTAGTTAAAAATAAGAATTAAAGACCCATAAAACATTTAAATGAAAAACCTAGCAATAAAAAATTGCCTAGAATGAAAGACTCGTAGGTATTTAAAATAAGGTGCTGCAGGAAATGAATAAAATTGTACCTTTAACGTATCCTATCACTCAGTTATGTATAAGAAATTAAGTCTTGTACAACTTTAATGATAGACTTTAAATTGACAGTCATCTTACTTAAATATCCTCGCATTTTATTTCATTTCATGACACACGTCTGATAACGTAGAACAACTGGAGATTTTACTTTTTTTTCTAGACTCATCATCATCATTTCATTACAGCCTTTCACAAGTCCACTGCTGGGGCGGGGGTTAGTATACTCCTAACTTTTTGATATTATCAGTAGGACTAGTTTAACACCTATTCTGCTCTCCTGTCCGGCGAGCAGTTTGGCGAATGGCTCTGGGGGAGAGCGCAGGTCGTGTTGATCCCCAGGGCAAGTCTGAGGAGTTCTTCCTTCACGTGGTTGCCGCCTGTTATTTGGTCTGGTTCAATAGGAAACAGACAGAACTGAAATACTCAGACGATCCTCTTATCTTTTATTCCTTAGATCCATTAGATCATTAAACCTTGGATTACGACTGGTCTTCTTAGATGTATTCGTCACCGTGATAAACTACATAAGAGGGCTAGACGATTTCCAGATAGTGAAAGTGATCAAATTATATACCGACGATATCGTAATCACTGTAACGCATTGTTAAAAAAAGGTAAAGAGAAATTATGAAAAAGAGCGAGTGAATATGGCTAAAAATAATAATAAGAAGCTATGGGAAGTACTTACTGATATTATAGGTAACATGAAAAAGAAAGGGTATAACAGAGAACTGTTAAATATATCTAGCACGCCGCATGTATCTGTTAACCTTATTAATAATTATTTTGTAAATGTAGGTAAAAGTTTGGCAGAGAGTTTTAAGGTAGGAAATAAAAACAGTGAAAGTTTTAATATTAACATTGGTGAAGAATCAAATTATTACTTAAATTCATTTGCTTTATTGGACACGGATGAAAGTGAAGTAGAACAATTAATTGACAATTTGAAAACCGACTGTTCAGTTGGTTGGGATGGAATTTCGAATAAATTTATTAAAAATTTTAAATATTTGTTAATACCTCCTTTAACTTGTATATTTAATCAATGTTTAAATGATGGTGTATTCCCTAGATATCTTAAGAAGTCCGTAATTCGACCTATTTTTAAAGATGGTGAAAAAACCTGTTTAAGTAATTATAGACCCATCTCTATATTACCTGCTTTATCCAAAATTTTAGAGAAAATTATAAATAATAGACTTACAAAATATCTGGAGAAAAATAATTTATTGTCAAATACGCAGTTTGGTTTTAGACATGGCAAATCAACGGAGCATGCCGTTCATACTCTTACAAATTTTTTGTCATCGTATTTAGACAGTGGAAAAAAGTGTATTTCTGTTTTCTTAGATTTGGCGAAAGCATTCGATACCGTGTCAATAAAAATACTATTAAAAAGACTGGAAAATGTCGGTATCAGAGGCACTCAACTCAAACTATTCAAAAGTTATCTTTCTGAGAGATATCAATGTGTTAGTGTAAATAATATTACCAGCAATGATTTACTAGTAACACACGGCGTACCACAAGGAAGTATACTCGGCCCAACCTTATTTCTTATTTATATTGATAATTTTACAAAATTTAATCTCTCTCAGGGACATATAATTTCATATGCAGATGACACTGTTTTGATATTTGCTGCGGATACGTGGAAAGATGTATTCTCGTCTGCACAATTAGGTATAAATGCAGTTACTAATTGGCTTTACAGTAATAAACTTTCAATCAATATTACGAAAACAAAATATATAGTTTATTCATTAAGAAAACCTATTCGCAACCTTGATAATTTTAACTTAGTGATTCATTCATATGATTGTTTAACAAGGGATAACAGCTGCTCCTGCCTTTCACTTGAGTCTGTTGAATATATTAAATATCTAGGGGTTATAATAGATAGTAATTTAAATTTTAAACAACATATTAACACTCTTAGCAAAAGAATTCTAAATTAATATATATTTTTAAAACTATTAGACACGTTTTGGATCCAGATATATTAAAACGAGTTTACTTAGCTTTATGTCAGTCTATTATAACATACTGCATATCAACGTGGGGTGGTGCCTCTAAAACGGTGTTACAAAAGATAGAAATCTCTCAACGTGCTATACTCAAAGTTGCAACATTTAAACCTTTTCTTTATCCTACATCACAGCTTTATGATAACTGTCAGGTCCTTACAGTAAGACAACTGTTTATATTAACGATCATTCAGAAACAACATAACTTATTAGTATACAACCGATCGAACTTAAATAAACGCAGGAAATTTTCCGTAGATACAACTAATTTTAAAACAACTTTTATAAGAAAATTCTTTGCATTTTTGGGACCACACTTATATAATAAACTAAATAAAACATTGGACATTTACCACCTTAATAAAATAAATTGTAAAAAAACTGTACATAGTTACCTACAAAAATTAACTTATAATGAAACTGAAAACCTGCTTAGTATTCAGACTTAAAAATAAATTCTTATATAACTGTCACCTGTAATACTACACGTATAAAATCAAAATAACCACACACACACACAAGCACGTGTGCAAACACACACACACACACACACACACACACACACACACACACACACACACACACACGACATACATTTTACACGCTCCTCTCCCATAACTGCTCACACACATTACACTCATAACACAATTACTTCTTACAGTCATACATTACACAACCTATGAGAGAGGAACGGCATTAGTAGTATAAATTATTATTTTGTTTGTACCTTGGTATTAGTAATAAGTGGTAACATAGTATATAAACATAATATGTGATACAATTAATTTCATTGTACTTAGGTTATATTAGCGGAATGTACAAATTTTTAGATAGTATTTGATTATTTAACTTTTGCTTGCATCCTAATATTTCTATAAATTAACGGTGGGGATATGGCGCTGACAGCTGATGCACAGGTCTCCTAGTTCGGCTGCAGATGCTATGTTTTCAAGTATATGTACTAATGTAGCTTTATTAAATAATGTTATGCAAATATCGTGATGTACAACCTCTTGGAAATAAAGAACTTATTCCACCCTCTATTTCCCATCCTAGCCCAATCCAAGGTGTCAAGCGTACCGTGAAGATGGATGCGTGGCTGGAGGGAGTCCAGTCGCAAACGGTGCCTACCCGAGACCAGGGCAATTCGGATATTATTTTAGCTTTTCCCTCGGCATGCGGGGCTCTGCCGGGGTGACCGAATATTTCCCTAGCTAATCGTGGGACCAAAATGGACGAAAATCGACATTTTGAAAAGATTAATGAAAAATCTCCTCTAATGGAACTATCTGTAGGTTTGGAAGATGCTCTTTTAGCCTCACCAATATCCTGCCACTCTACGCCCCAACCTGGGACGAGCCGTGAAGTGGAGGGCACGTCTGTAGCCACAATCGGAAACGAACCAGGGAGGGGAAAAGAAAAAGTTCGCTAGGCCTTATAAGCTTAGTGGGGCAGCAAGGAAGAGGTACCGACGGCTGATAGCAGCTGAGATAGGTGCCAAAGAGTCCCTCTCTCTCTGCCAGAAGCCGTGGGACGAAATTCCTCTGCCCAAACCAGTTCCGAAGGCGAAAAAACGCTGTCGGTCTGAGGAAGAGTCCCCCAAAGACCAGCCCAGGAAGTCTGTGAAGCTGGCAACGGGGGAGAAGAAGCTCAGCTTCAGTGCCGTAACTGGCTCCGCGCGTGTGGGAATTCGCAATTCGAATCCCATGAGTGTGGACCAGAAGCGGCTGGTCCACCGGGCACTAACACGGCCCATCGCTAAGACAGCCTGTGGGGTGCAGCCGGGAATGGGACCAAAATTTTCGGGTTTCACTCACAAGCCAGGTTGGATTCTGGTAACGTGCCTGAATAAGGCAAGCCAAGACTGGATTGTGGGTAAGATCGGAAAACTGAAACCCTGGCCGGAGGCAGAGCTCTAGGTAATACCCGAAGGCGAATTGCCTAAGCCTCAGCTGGGCATTACGTATATGCCCCGCAGCGAAGCTGACTCTCCGGAGGAGGCGGCTGTGCTGTTGAGGGCGCAAAACGAAGGGCTCCATACCGAGCTCTGGAGAATCCTCCATCGTAGGGACGAGGAGAATGGGTTCCTGGTAACTTTTTCTCTGGACGACCCATCGGCGGGGGCTCTTCGGAAGGCAGACGTGAGAGTCGCCTTGGCTTTAAAATAATAACTTTTAAAGTCAGGGGAGGCTCTGACGTGGCAATGGAGCCTGAACCGTCCCAACTCCGATCCCCCCAACCCTCCACCTTTCGAGGTGAGACTGTAACGCCATCTGTGAGAGTGACGAAGACCCAAGGCGCTGATCTCGCCTCGGTCCGACGGCCTCCGCTGGTGTCGTCCAGAAGTGTGGGGACGGGAGGTAGGAGCGGTACAACGAATGGTAAGTCAAGAGTACCGGTCAAGGACGTCTTCATCCTAAACTGGCGGAGAAGACCACTGCCCCCCACGCACATAAATGGCTAACCCAAAGAGTAAGATGAGGGTCCTCCAGGCAAATCTTCACCATGCAGCAGCTGCTTCTGCCGTGCTGGAGGTTTGCTTTGCAGAGGACAATATTGACCTCGCCCTCATACAAGAGCCTTGGGTGGCCCACGGTCAAGTTCTGGGATTGTCGGCTAAAGGCAGTAGACCCAGAGCTTGTATAATTTACAATAAAAATATTGAAATTTAGCTGTTCCAGAGTACTGCAATGATGACCTGGTTACAGCCTTCATAAATCTCAAGAGATGCACAGAGGCCAGAGTAATTATTTGCTCAGCCTATCTTCCCGAAGAGAACTCAAATCCTACCATCGAGCTAGAGCGAGTGGCGGAGTTCGCCCGAAAACACAACGCCGAACTTGTGGGTTGTGATGCTAATGCTCACCACACAGCCTGGGGAAGCACTAACATCAACGAAAGAGGTGAGTTACTCTATGATTTTCTCATCTCTAACCGCCTGGTAAGCCTAAACTTAGGGTGTACACCAACCTTTGTTACGCGAGCTAGGCAAGAAGTGTGAGACATAACCTTCGCTACTAATAACATATCCAGGCGGATAAATGACTGGCATGTTAGTAGTGAAAACTCGATGTCTGATCACAAACACATTAAGTTTGTGATTGGAGCATCACCAACCTATGAAACCGTTACTTTTAGGAATCCAAAAGCGACCTCCTGGGATATCTATAGAGATAACCTAAGGAGGAATTTGGAAACGTTTCCTAAAAGCATCAAAACGACTGAAGGTGTGGAGTTAGCGACGGAGACAGTAACCGTAGGTGAAGCCTTCGAGGACAGTTGTCCCGTCAAAACCAAGACCTCAACACGAAAAGTTCCTTGGTGGAATACTAAGCTAAAAGAACTTAGGGAAAAGACCAGGAAACTATTTAATAGGGCTAAGAAAACCAAAGAGTGGGATATTTATAGTGCAGCCCTAACTGAATATAATAAAGAAATTAGGAAAGCCAAGAGAGCATCTTGGAGAAAGCTATGCGAGGAAGTTGAGTCTTTACACAAAATGCTATCGAAAGCGAAACCTAACCAGATCGGGCTTCTTAAAAAGCCTGATGGTAACTTCACTAATAGTGAAACAGAAACATTGGAGTTACTAGCGTCAACCCATTTCCCAGGGTCACTCAAGACCTCAGCCTTAAATTCTTTTAGAGCCCTACGAAGGCCTTGTAATGAGGACTGGTGTAGGGCTGCAAAGATAATAAGGCCAAACCTGTTGCAATGGGCTGTTGACTCCTTTAAACCATTTAAAACAAGCAGGGAGGATGGAATAACTCCCATCCAACCGCAGATGGATATTGACATCCTTCTTCCCTATCTGGTGAAAATCTTCAGAGCAAGTTTTGCCTGGGGATATATTCCAGAACGATGGAAAAAAGTTCTATTTATACCTAAGGCGGGTAGAAAGGACTACGCTTTACCAAAGTCCTTTCGACCTATAAGCCTATCTTCCTTTCTCCTTAAGACATTGGAAAAAGTTATAGATAGATATATAAGGGATGTAGCTCTAGCTACGAGGCCCATACATTACAACCAGCATGCTTACCGCAGAGGCAAATCTATGGAAACAGTCCTGATCAGTGTTATTGACAGGGTCGAAAAAGCACTGGAGGATAAAGAAATAGCTCTTTGTGCCTTTCTAGATATTGAGGGCGCCTTCGACAGTAGCCCCACATCACTGCTGATTGGGGGCCTAACATCTAAAAATCTTGACCCCACAACCATCAGATGGGTGAAGTCGATGCTCTCAAACAGAAAGGCTGCCCACAAGGAGGTGTTTTGTCACCCCTTCTTTGGACTCTTGCGGTTGATCAACTATTGTACAAAATGGCAGACTTACGCATTGACACACTGGGTTATGCTGATGACCTTGTGATCATTGCGAGAGGCTTTTGCCAAAGTACTTTATCGTCAATAATACAAAGAGCCCTAAACACCATAAATAATTGGTGTAGGGATAACAGATTATCAGTTAATGCTGATAAAACTGTTATAATACCCTTTACCAAAAAGAGACGGTTGGATAAGTTAGTCCAACCAAAACTTAATGGTAAAGAAGTACCATTTTCCACGGAAGTTAAGTACTTGGGCGTAACAATCGACCAAAAACTAACGTGGAACTCTCACCTTAGCAACTATGTACTCCGCCCAAAAGAAGTGAAAATGCTCACGGCTAAGCAACTCCTTCTATTCATTGAAGACATAGGGCTTAGCCGCGAACTATAGATCGATCGCGATCACAATAGATCTTCTAGGTCAAAATGATACTGGTCTTTTTCCCTAGACCTGCATAGCTGCTCGCACTTAATAAAAATAAAAAAAGTCCACTGCTGAACATAGGCCTCCCCCAAGCAATACCACAAAACACGGTCCTGAGCCACCCTGCATCCATCGACTTCCTGCATGTCTATCGTCGTCACTCCATCTAGTAGGGAGATGCCCTACACTTAGCCTGCCGATATGAAGTTGCCACTGTAGAAACTTTTTCTTCATTGGGTGTTGGTTCTTCGAGCTATATAGCTGGCCCATTGCCACTGCAGCTTACTAATCCGTTGAGCTATGTCAATTACTGTGGTTCTACTGCTGATCCTCGTTTTTAACTATATCACGCAGAGAAACCCCGAGCATAGCCCTCTCCATAGCTCGCAGAGCGACCTTGAGCTCCCTCATTTCATTAGCCTGATTTTTTGAGCACACAGTCCACTGATGGTAAGTGGATGCTGTGGCCTATAGATATCTACATTTAACCAGGACTAAGAATCAAAATGCAGATGCGTTGTCAACCCTGAGGAATAAGACGGAATGCCTCATTTCCAGTAATATGGGTTTCGGGTTCTCTATACTCACCATACGAAACACAGCAGCATTGAGCTGCTATTTTACGCTGGTATTCTGTAAGAGCGTGGTCCTTTCCCGGTCGAGCCGACCCATTCGCGCTACAAGCACAATTTAGCTACAGCATGGCTCTACCACGAACAAAAAAGTTTACCTCAAAATTACAGTTTGACAGAAATAAAGATCGGCAAACCTACTCGTTGTTCATAGTTAAAGCTCATGGGCATTTCCTAACTTATTAAAACATTTATCAACGCTACTTACACTGATGACATGATGCGCTGTAGACGGCGACTGAACTCTAGATCGTATAACGGCGTCATCGGTCACAACCGCCGGGTCCCTCGCCAAATCAGCCGTAGACGGCGATTGACTTCGACTCGAGGCCTTACTTGCGTGGCTTACATGCAGCGTGTCCATTGTGTTACGGGCCGCACATCGACCGATCACAGTCTCAACAGTTGAGCCGAACAGAAATCACAGGCATATCAGTGATGTATAGGAACTATTTAAATATCTACTCCTTAGTTATTGCTTCTTTATAAGGTAGGACGTCACTTCGTCATACGTCGGATTGAATCCGTGAGTGATGATTTCTCCATTCCTACCGACAGCTTCTGAAAAGAAAACGAACCAGTTTGTTACTTTGTTCACTCTACAGCTAAAAATGATACCGAAGAGTAAAGTTTAATGAAGCTAATTTATAACAAACTCCTTGCCATATTCTTTTTTTTCATTAGCCCGTAAGTCTACAAAGGACATGGACCTGTCCATTGAGAGAGTCCACTGTCCACTGAGAGAGGGCTATCCTCATTTGCCACGCTTTGCAAGCGATTTTTGCGACCGCAAATCAAGAAGTCTCACATTTTTGATCAAGCTATTAATTTTTCAATTATAGTTAAATACGTATTTGAGTATTTTTGTGTTTCGGATTCTCTAACTATATTTAGACGACTCTGTAAAAAAAACACTTTCAAAATAAAGTCTTTTATTACATTCTGTGCATATTAGTTCCTCAAGGGTGACAACGCATTTGCATTTTGATTCTTAATTGAGAATAAATGTGGATATCTATATAATAATAATTGTTATTATTTATTTATGTTAGTATATGAAATATATATTTATGTATATTTATCATTTCCTTTTATATATTTATTCAGCCCAACCAGATGAGAATACACTATTAATATTATTAATACCCCATAATAATAATTTATTTTCGTTAACATATTGTTTACATTTACAGATAGTTATTGACATAAGACATTTACTTCAAAGGTGTCTTACCTTTGAAGTAAATGTCTTGCCTGTATTAGGTGCCTTCTAGTCTATGAGTCACAGCATCCACTTACCATCACGTGGACTGTGTGCTCGTTTGTCACCCAATGTTATAAAAATATTATATTCAAAGCGTTCTAACGCTAATGTCAAACAATCCAATACTATAAACGAGCAATACTTGTGTGTGTGTATATATATATATATAATCGGAATCTCGGAAACGGCTCCAACGATTTTCATAAAATTTAGTGTCCAGGGAGTTTCGGGGGCAATAAATCGATTTAGCTAGGATTTATTTTTAGAAAATGTCCTTTTGTCCGTGTTTTCAGACAATAAAAAAAACTGCTACAATATCGTTAGAATAAGAAGGTAAATTTTGACAGTTTAGTAATGATTACAAATAGCTTAATTGGTATATTGCGCGGTCACAAAATCGTAATACCATGGTTCGAGCCCAGACCGACCGACCGACTTTTTTAATTTTTTTTTCAAGTTCCTTTCTTTTATGAGAAAATCTATTTTTTCGAGCCCTTTTTTAGTATTTTTTAAAAACACGAAAATTTAAATTAAATAATCGCACTCATGATTTTTTATTCAAATAACCAGTTCAGTTTTTTTTATTATGTCGCTAAGATCAAAAAATATTATTCGTATTTCATCAGTATGTAATTTGTATCTAAATATAATTTCCAAAACACACGAATTAAAAAAAACCGAGCGAAAAATACCGAGCAAAGCTCAGTCAACCGGGTACTGTTAATAAACACTAATGGCAGTAAATAGCAACGCGATGTACTTTCGCAAATGTCGCATGTATCATTGGTAACGATGTTTAGTGTTTGGACGCCAGTACAAAGTGCATAGGTATTAATGGTAAAGTACTGATACTGACAGGTATTGAATAACTAGTTATTGCATTGGCCGCTAGTACATTAATGGTACTGAAGGTAGGAAATTAAGAGGAAGTGGAAATTGACACATTAAAAGTAGGTAAGTAAATGCAGATATCGGCGTTGACAAATGTGAAGCAATTTTAATTGAGAACGGCAAGTAGATGCATTTATGGTCATACTTCCGAAAATTGACAATGAATCGAATTCAAATATTAGGAAGCCGATTTAATTTATTTATTTTTTTCGAAAACCAACAGCGTATACAGAAAATATTTAACATTAATGTAACAAACTAAAAGTATGGCCAATAACAGGTTTCCCTTATATTGCTTGATGGTATATTGTTGTTGGAAGAAATACAAATAAAAAAATCCAAAAGACAAATATTTGTTTAGAAGATCTGCTTTAAGGTCGAAGTAGCACACATTACCAAATCACCATTATCAATCAGGGGGAAATGAAAATCTGCACAAGCATAATTTTAATCTTGAACGGGAGGAAATTTTTTAAAGGCGGTAGACAGCACGTAAAGTACGCTCACTTTCTGGCTGGTTAACATTGCCAGTTTAATGTGGTAGTTAATCAATGTACAATCCTAGATCCTTAACAATAGGATCCAATTACTGAACAGTGCCATTAAAAATGACCAATAGCAAAGCTATTGTTTCCAATGTTTCACCATCCGCTGGGTACCTACAATAATAGTTTAACACTGAGGGTTTGACCGGTAAATCAAACCTGTTATATTCTAGGTCTACGTTTATCATGTCCACCGCTACCGAAATATATTTAATAGTCGTCTGAGAATACAACTGCAAGTCGTCCGCATAAAGATGATACTTACATCGAAGGTTTTGGTAATAAAAACTATTAATAAGTAAAGTAATAAAAACTGGTAAAATCAAGAATTTTGTACAACCCACTTCAATATAAATAAAAAAGAAAACACGTCACAAGTAAATTAAGAAATATATTCAATAGTCGTCTGAGAATACAACTGCAAGTCGTCCGCATAAAGATGATACTTACATCGAAGGTTTTGGTAATAAAAACTATTAATAAGTAAAGTAATAAAAACTGGTAAAATCAAGAATTTTGTACAACCGACTTCAATATAAATAAAAAGAAAACACGTCACAAGTAAATTAAGAAATATATTCAATAGTCGTCTGAGAATACAACTGCAAGTCGTCCGCATAAAGATGATACTTACATCAAAGATTTTGGTAATAAAAACTATTAATAAGTAAAGTAATAAAAACTGGTAAAATCAAGAATTTTGTACAACCCACTTCAATATAAATAAAAAGAAAACACGTCACAAGTAAATTAAGAAATATATTCAATAGTCGTCTGAGAATACAACTGCAAGTCGTCCGCATAAAGATGATACTTACATGAAAGATTTTGGTAATAAAAACTATTAATAAGTAAAGTAATAAAAACTGGTAAAATCAAGAATTTTGTACAACCGACTTCAATATAAATAAAAAGAGAACACGTCACAAGTAAATTAAGAAATATATTCAATAGTCGTCTGAGAATACAACTGCAAGTCGTCCGCATAAAGATGATACTTACATGAAAGGTTTTGGTAATAAAAACTATTAATAAGTAAAGTAATAAAAACTGGTAAAATCAAGAATTTTGTATAACCGACTTCAATATAAATAAAAAGAGAACACGTCACAAGTAAATTAAATACGCATTGTTAAGGATAACTCAAAACGCAACTGGTCATCGCCCTAGCGTCATCAGTAACTTTAAGGAGCACGGAAACGGTACTATGATCAGGACTTAAGCCAAAATGAAGAAAGCTTAATGGTGTTTCTATAAAGAAACAGCAATAACTGTTTGTACACACATGCCTCAAGAACGGATATAAGTTAAGAATGGATACAGGATGAATGTGATTGGAAATGGAGGGATGGAAAGACTTGGAAGGAGATGACATAAGCTTAACGCCAAAAAGAAGGAAAAAATAACTGGGATCTAGAGAGAAGTTTATGATGCAGGCAATAACTGGTAGATGATCAAGGATTCTGATAAAGTTAAGACGACTAATAATCATCACAGCCTTGAGTGTTTGATTTAATCATTTCTTGATTTCCATCTATCGCAATGTAGAGTAATGAAAGAGATCATTTCACTATTTGCATGAGGAAAATTCGTTAAATTTAAATAGTTTTGGCGATCGAAAGGAGTGTGAGAAACGAAATGCTAATTGATATCGTTCAAACCGATTACCAATCGAACTTTATTAATGCACAGAAATTAGCACTACCGGAATTGAGTAATGCCACCAGCACGTTATCTGAGTCCTTACATAGCCATTATTATTATTACGGGGTTTAAGAATACTGTTAATTCACTACTTATTACCAACTTTTATTTTCCAATGTGCCAAAAATAAACTTGTTAAATATGTAACCACGCTTGTTGTGACATATGGATCTTTTATTGCGTGAATAGCACCGGAAAACAAAAATTAGGGTACAGTCTAAAATTGGACATCAATAAGTTCCATCCAATAAAAAGGCACAATTAGGTTTAAATTGGACTAACTTTTCCTTGTTATATCGTAATAAGCGTTTAGTTATCATAAATATGAAATTCTTTACGAATAATTAACACAGTGTACCTACTTTAAATGTATTCAAATTTGTTGGCAGCTAAACGGTGAGCGTCGTCGGAACCGCCCGATTTCCGACGATGCTAGTTGCCAAATTGTCATAAGCATGATAATTTATGGGCAGTGCAGTTAAATCGAGCTGATTTGAAACTGCCAAATTATTGACAATATATACGGTTGTAATCTACCCTCACTACTAATTAATACTGTCAACGCTGCGCTTCCGGTCCTTGAGGATGGACATGGACACGTGCTACGAGTCGTTGTCTTTCGGCTGAAAATGACGGAATGACGATGTACATGTGACTTATAAAAGAACCTACAGCTGAGAGTCGCAATGAAGCAGTGATGAGACCACGGGGCAACAAACCCTTGAGGAGTAGATGGGACGACCTCTCGCGCTCAGAATTAATCAAGGCTATGTTTGATATAATAAGAGAGGTCTTGGAGCGCCTGTGTTAACTTCTGCGAGAAGATAATCTTGTCAAAGGAGGAAGCGGAAGGACAAGAGGGACATGACGTCAGACACTATTGCTTTGTTCTATATAATCTTGTAATTACTAGAGATGGTAATAGACATAATGGTACTCGTAGGCGCTGGAGTTCACATCTCCGAAACATTACTCGATTGAAGGAAAAATTCGCGAAAAAAAAACTTAATGTTTATTTTCATTCCGTGTTACAAAGGTGGTAAAACAGTAATTAACAATTTCAGTGGTGCCATCACTCAATCGAGGTCGTACACGAATTGTACAAAAATTAAGGCAATTTCTAATTGACACGAATAAGTATGTGTACAGTCTTTGTAGTTTACGTGTAATTTTATAGTAGGTATTTATCTAACCTAAATAATTTTTCATACATAGCCGTCATTGCAAAATATCATTAAAAATAATTAAGTCAAAAAATATATTCGAATGTTTGTGTTATTTATTTTAATGAAACATTATTATTTTTTATCAATTTATTATAATACGACTATTTGTTCAATAAGTATAGAGTTAAATAAGCTACAATATAATCTTTAACTCTGCTATTCTTACTTATAAAAATCTATTGTTATATAAGAGAAATACGTTGGTTGTAAAATTTAAATGAAGAGGATTCCGGGTGAACTTTAGTCCATACCAGTAAACTCTGTTTTCTCCCATTAGATTAGACACTAGAGCAATTTTTTTTACAATACATTCTAGCTCAGCCACGTTCCTACGATTGTTGTTTATATATAAATTAGTAATTATTTTTAAAAACTGGGAACCTTCTAAAATTACTAAAACTGTCTAGTTATATTGCCGTTAATAGACATTCATCAAACACATTTTACAAACATAAAAAAGCATAGCTATCAACAAATACTTCTTATGTTGTTCTCGAAAAATGTTATGCTCGACTTGGCGGTCAGAAAATCGGTCTAATTTTAGAAAAGGACGTGGAAAACTGGACTGGTCGAGGATGTACAGAAAGATGATTTCGTCAATAATACTTAAATGTTTAGCAATGCGGAATTCGTTTAAAAATATCATGCTCAATGCATCAAAAAATTTGATTAACAAGACATAAACAGTATACGTCGCTTCTAACTTATTTTACACGTATCTAATGTTCTTAATAGTTCTTAATAGGACCACCAAAAGGTTTAAATCCGTTTTATGTACACAGTGACTTAAAAGAGAAAACATTGACTAGAAATCCCAGAATCCTGCTGTATAAAATGTGTCTACACTCTCCAAATATACTAACAATAGCATATTATACGGATTGAATAAGACATGATTACCCCACATGTCATACAGACAATAAGGGCATTCAATACAGTCCAAAATTATTCATTTCTCAACCGTTACAATGCAGACTGTTTCTTCGGCGTAAATATAGTTTTGTCAGTTTTTGTTACATCATTATCTTTGCTTTTGTAAATTTAAAATGCGAGATAAATTTTCAACAAGCAAACATAATTAGGATAAATAGCAGACACATACAAGTAGATATGTCTCGGGAAAACGTCTCCGAGTGCCGGGACAAACTTGTGTCTGAAGTCGAGTCTTTGCTGAACAGAGTCTCGGATTGGGGGCGACTAAATCTAGTCCAGTTTAACCCCCAGAAGACACAAGTTTGCGCGTTAACCGCTAAAAAGAACCCCTTTGTCGTATCTCCTCAGTTTCAAGGCACTCCCCTTGTTGCCTCAGCCAGTATCGGAATCCTCGGCGTCGACATATCGAGTGACGTGCAGTTTCGTGGTCACTTGGAAGAGAAGGCCAAATCGGCCTCTAAAAAGCTTGGCGTGCTCAGCAGAGCGGGACAGTATTTCATGCCGGCACACCACCTACAACTTTACAAGGCGCAGGTTCAGCCGCACATGGAATACTGTTCCCATCTCTGGGCTGGGGCTCCCCAGTACCAGCTCCTTCCACTTGACCGCATTCAGCGCAGAGTGGCTCGAATCGTTGACGACTGAGTGCTTTCCGATCGGCTCGATTCACTGGCACTGCGAAGAGATGTTGCATCTCTTTGCATTTTCTTTCGCATATACCACGGAGAGTGCTCTGAGGAATTGTTCGGATTAATCCCAGCCGCCAAATTTCATGAACGCACTACGCGGCAAACGTCCCGATACCATCCACACCATCTGGATGCTTGGCGGTCCACCACTGTACGTTTCAAGAGGAGTTTTCTTCCGCGTACAACCTCTCTGTGGAATAGTTTACCACCAGCGATTTTTTCGGACCGATACGACCTGGGGACCTTCAAGAAAAGAGCGTACTCCTTTCTAAAGGGCCGGCAACGCACCTGCAATTCCCCTGGTGTTGCGGTTGATCATGGGCGGCGGTAGTCACTTAAAATCAGGTGAGCCGCATGCTCGTTTGCCCCTCTTCTATATAAAAAAGACAAATTTAGAGGGTAATTTGTAGACTACTGAAATAAGTTTAAAAAATATTTTCTAAGATCTCATGCTTACAAATAACAGTCATAAGACGTTCTATGGCGTTCTCTAATGGCGATAACTTTTCGATTACTAAAATGGATAAAACCCTTACTAAACGTAATCAATTTGTTTTTAATGTAATTGTTTACCAGAGGTGTAAAGTTATCTTTAAGACAAGGATGCTTATAATTTGTTATTTAACAAATATTGGTTAACCTGGGATTCAAACCCATGACCGACTCAAGCTCACATGAAGCAGTAACCAACAAACGATAAAAAGGCATAATATGTTAGAGGTAAAAGCATGACATAGCCGGTTTATACTAAAAATCAAAGATTTTTTTTAAACTATGTCTATTTAATCGGAACATTGATTGGTCTTCTTCGTGGCTCATTCAAAAATGCAGAGTGCGTTCGTAACGTTCCAAACGCAGCGTTTAATATTGCGAGCTGTCTTTGCTGCGTTATAAGCTTATAAGTTATAACCACGTTGGAACACGTTTTTATGCAAAAAGATTCTTTTTTTGGTAAAAAGAAACACACGTTTTTATGTAAAAAGAAGACACACTTTTTTATGTGTTCAATCACAACACTTGGACCACGCAGGTTTAATTTTATTTCAAAATGGCCTCTCCATTTAAGTTTAAAATGGTAACTGCATACTTTAACCCCTGTTATTATTAGGGTTTTTTTTTCAAAAGATTACTACTAAAATTAAATAATAATGTTATAAACTAATAATTTGAATTTCATATTATCTTCAATATTCTTAGCACCTTTTTCAATTAAAATAGATCATAGCTTTTCTAAAGAGATGCTTGAAAAATTATGCAAATGAAGCAATTCTCGTAATAAAAATATTCTTTTTAGTTCCTATATTCACGCCACATTTTATTCATTCATTTTAATATGCACTGAGGTTGCATAGTTACAAACTGAGAAGACACGAAGCGTGTTTCAAAATATTCGTGACCTCGTATTACCAACTTTTTAACGTTTTATGTGTATATGTGTAGTGTACCTAATGAAGTGGAATTTCGTAATTCAGTTTGCAGCCACTAACAGATGTGAGATTAACCTGAAATTTAACAGACGTAATTCATAAAAATACAATCTTACAATACAATTTTCACTAGGACAATCTTAGGTTATGATCAATTCATTTTTGTAACTGTAATATTATTTAGAAGTATATTTATAGTTTGCATTTGCAATAGATTTATTTTATAAAAATCTGAAATTCGTAATCAGCCGTGTCTTATTTTTAGAAAGAATGAATACTGACGCAAAAACTCACACAAATTAATATCTCTTTTGACGCCGACTGTGTGTGTAAAAGCTCACACGTTCATTTTAAAGAAATATCCGAACAAATGTTCCAACGCCACCTAGACGTGTATCATTCCAAAGCTTTTCTAAAGAGGTGCTTGAAAAAATATACAAATAAAGCAATTATGGTAGTTAAAATATTGTTTTCAGCTTCTATATTTACGCCACATTTTATTTATTAATTTTAATTTAATATGCACTAAGGTTGCATAAAAACTAGAAGATACGAAGCCTAACTTTTAAAATAATCGTGACCTATCTTTTATCTACGTTTTTTAACGTTTTATATTATTAGACTTGACCTGTATATTATATTAATGTAATGGAAATATACACTTCAGTTTTTAGTTTTCACCCACTTCCAGAAGTCAGATTAAACTAAAAGGAGATGGTCCATTTCAGGCCCAGTCTATGTACACCATACCGTAAAAAAGCGAAAAATTCAGAGATTTTTTTAAAAATAAGATAAGACAGTAAATCAAACTAAATGACTTGCTAAAAATGCAATCCCAATTTTTGATGATTTTACAAGATGGAGCCCTTCCAGTCATAAAATTATATGTCCAATGTCATGTCTGAAAATTGACTTGAGTCATGAAATAATGTAGGTAGTGTGATATTTTTTAATTCCGATCTTATTCGTGCAGTTGTGAACTCGTGAATGCGTTTATTGTTTCTTTTGGATTTTTTGCCGATTTTTTTTATTTGGACTTTGGATCTTTTATTACTTGTTTGACTCGGCTTTTGTTTTATGGACGTCATGATTTACGTGAGATTTTGATTTCATTGATATCGGACATCTGTAGAATCATAATATTTTGAATCACTATAGGCATCAATAACCTCATGACAGTTGACAGCTAACGTCAAAATGACACCAATTCGCCATTGGTGTTGCAGTTTTTGGTAAGAAAAAAATATTAATACCACTGAAATAAAGGCAAAATCGTGGATTTGAATGACCAAAAGTGGTGTAATATATTATTTTAATTTATTTCCGTACTTGTACAAAACCAGGCCTACGCGTCATACAAATTTGGACCGTCTCCTTTAGCGACGTATTAAGCACCGATGACAATACTTCAGTAATACGACCTACTGTTCTCGCCAGGACTATCTAAGGTCATGATCAATTCGGTTTTTTTTTTAATTCTTATGATATTTATAAATACATTTACAGTTTACAATTGCAATGGATTCATAAATATTTGAAATTCTTAATCACATTAATCAATCACGTCAGTCCAGCTCATTTTTAGGGTTCCGTAGTCAACTAGGAACCCTTGTAGTTTCTCCATGTCTGTCTGTCCGTCTGTCCGTCCTCGCTTAATCTCTGTGATCGTTAGCACTAGAAAGCTGAAATTTGGTACCAATATGTGTATCAATCACGCCGACAAAGTGGTAAAATAAAAATTGGAAAAAAAAATGTTTTATTAGGGTGCCCCCCTATATGTAAAGTGGGAAGTGATTTTTTTTTAATTTCAACCCTAACGTTTGATATATTGTTGGAAAGGTATTTAAAAATGAATAGGGGTTTACTAAAATCATTTTTGATAATGTCGATAATTTCGGAAATAATCGCTCCAAAAGTAAAAAACAATGTGTGTGTCCCCCCCCCCCCTTTAATTTTGAACCATAAGTTTAGAAAATATGAAAAAATCTGAAAAGTAGAACTTTATAAGGACTTTATAGGAAAATCATTTTGATCTTGGATGGAAACAACAGTACCCACTACCGGGAGCAGTTGCAGGAGCGCGAACATAATGGATACTTTTAAACTCATAAGTGGGAACACTTATTGTGACGGACGGGAAACTACGGAACCCTACACTGAGCGTGGCTCGACACGCGCTTGGCCAGTTTTTTATTAGAATAAAAAATACTGACGCAAAAACTCACAAATGAATATCTCTTTTGACGCCGACTGTGTGTGTAAAAGCTCACGCGTTCATTTAAATGCTCTTATGAAAATATCGAACAAATGTTTCCTTAGTCTAAATGATTTTTTCCTATAGAAAGGTGACAACGTACAATTTACCTGTTAGACGTAAGATTTACCTTTTATGTTGTGCTGGTTAGTGCCGATAATAAGTTATTGGTGTCACATCTGTCAATCCATTTAAGAATCAAAATGCTGATGCGTTATCACAACTAAGGACTAAGATACTGTTTCGATACCAGTGAAAAGGGTCTCTGGTTGTTATCACTTATCATACGAAGCACAGCAGCGTTACCTATGACTTTCATTTTAAGTTGGTATTATACTCGGGGGTGATCCTTCCCTACTCGTGCGACCTATTCGTGTTGCGGCCGTAATACACTGCAGCGTGGCTCTATAGTACGTATAGGAAGTTCCACGATGTCTCGGTGTTAGAACTCCTTTTCTGCCTAACTGTCAGGCAGGTCTGGGTAAAAACAATCGAAACCATTTTTATACGTGGTAGAGCCATGCTGCAGCTATATTAGTAGCATAGTTGTAGCACGAACGGGTCGGCTCGACCGGGGAAGGACCACGCTCTCACAGAATACCAGCGTCAAATAGTAGCATAATGCTGATGTGTTTCGTATGGTGAGTGTAGAGAACCGGAGACCCTTTTTACTGGAAACGAGGCATTCCATCGTAGTCCTCACGGGTGACAACGCATATGCATTTTGATTTATAATCGAGGATAAACGTAGTTGTCTATGGGCCGCAGCAACCACTTACCATCAGGTGGACTGTGTGCTCGTTCGTCACCCTATCGTATATAAAAAAAAACAATCGCCAAACAGTAGTGTGTGCGCTGCTGTGTTCAAGTCTGAAGGGTGTAGAGCCAGAATAATTATGGGCTGTGAGGTATTCCATCTTAGTCGTCAGTAGTCAAGTAGTCTAGTAATCTAAAGTCTCAGTAGTGTTATTTGTTTGAAGTTGGCCGCAGGTGTCGATGGACTACTGGACTGTCGTAGCCACTTACCATCAACTAGTTTTTTTTGGCGGGAACTTGGCCGATGACGGACTGTCGCTCCTGTTTTGTCGTTTGAATAATGGTTTGAAGTAGATTTTAATTTGTAAAAGTGATGTGATTTTGTGAATTAAGTGTCTGCGCGTATGAACTATTAGAGAAAACGACGAAACAAGTGCTTTGATATTGATAAACCTCAAGTTAATTTGATCGCTTGGGCGCCTTATGAACTTAAGTGGCTGTCGTCATCGACAATCCGCTGGGTTGAGCTGTCGTCAAAATCTCCCAAAAACTTCGCAATGTGACTCATCAGCATATTGTGAAGAAAAAATATATAAAGTGAAGATTCTGAAAGAAATGATAGGCTCAGAATGGCTAGTACCCAGAGCCGTAAAGCCAGTTAAATAACAAAAATTACCATCAACTGGACTATAATTTAGTTTTTCACATCAGTTTTATATAAAATCTCTTACACGGTTTGTTGCATTGGGGCAGATTTGAGTTGTCAATTTAAAACATTTAACTAACCCGAGTTCAATGAGCATAAAGCACGCATATTCTTTTTAAGTTCACCTACCTTATAATAGTGCATCAAGTAAACCTTCAGGTTTACTTTGATGCATTATTCTACGCAGTTACACAAACTGCGCAGTTTGTGAACTAAGAACTTATTTTTACGGATAATTTGGGAACGTGCGCGTTTCCGTATGAAGTCCTTTATGTTCAGAAACAGTTCGATTTGCAATAGCAACGGAAATTTTACAAATACCTTTAAAAATACAAACAAACATATACATATGTTATATGTTGGGATATAAAGTACTACAGATGAATTTTTTTCATCAAAAATTTATAATGAACAAGTTTATCGAAGCATCCTTAAAATGGGAGAGGTCCATGTTCAAAGCTAAGAAGTTAAACAAACAAAAGGAACACGAATTTGAATTTTAATATTAATACGGCCATTATTTTATGTCCTTGACATTTTTTTACTGCATCATTGTTTGGTTACGAACGGCGAATTTGAAAATGTTGGGGGAATATTGTGTCTTGTTTTGTTTTAAAACTGATGTGACAAAACACCCCACTTGATGGTGCGTCTACCGTAGACCTAGGATGCAATAATAGCATTCCCCAACCAGAAACGGGGCCTCAGAGGTTACGGGCGCTCGGGGGCGTCTAGTAATGTGAGGAGGACGGTGACTCGGAAGTGATCTCGAGCACTATGATAGCACTGCGAGGGTGCTGGGGGCAGTAAGAACTGCTCCCGGGACGTGCTTTAATAAAGCAAAGAGAGAGAGGGCCCCCGGCTGCGTTCCGAACGGAGATCCCGGGATCCCTCATATACGCTGAAGTGTCCACGGTGGGGAAAAAAGGATGCAATTCCTAACAGCATGTAATTATACTGGCTCAATACCCTTTAGACCAAAACACAGCAGTGCAAGCAATGGCATTGCGGCGGATATTATATTTTCTTCAAGACAACAAACAATACACAATATATAAAAAACAATATATAAAAAAGAAAACCAACCAACTAAAACCAAACGCAACCAACCGTTATCCATAAAGTAATATCACAATAAGAGTAATATTATGTTGCACAGCAAAACATAATATATCTCCTTGAGCAAATTCCAGCAAATCCCAGCCAACACAACCACTATGCGTTGTGCTAGCTTTAAATAGTAATTAATAACTTTGCCGCGATAAACAATACACCTATAATAATCTGTTTAATCTATGAAGTAATACTTTATACTTAATAGTTTTTTTTAAATACACTTTTTAATCATTACAAATGACAAAGCAAAAATGTTAAGATCAGTAAAGTCATCATTATATGATTTCATGATACGCCGTAATGGAGCTCGCTCTCCCGCGTTTGTTTGGCACATCTTAAGCGGGCTACATACGACACGATATCGGTGGCGATCTAGGGTGGAGTAGTGGGGATGCCTCCTAGATTGCCTCTAAATCGTGTCGTATGTAGGGCCATCCTAAGTCGTGGCCGATATCGCCTCCTTAATCGGCTGGCAGGAGCAAAAATGCTTCCTAGATCAGCCGATGCTTCCTAGATCGGGGCACCGCCCCCTCCTTACTGCGTGTGTGTAGGCGCATCGGCCCGATTTCTTTTGGCAGTCGCTGCCGGCAACCCTCGCGGAAAGAAGTTAACAAAACAGTGATACTGAATGACCTTTTTATATAACAAAATTTTTACATTTTAATCATATAAACGGAGTAGAAGCCTATGGCACTGATATTTTACAAAAAACAAAAAAAAAGTGAATAAAATAAATAAATTAATTGAAATTTTATCGAAATTCAAATCATATCCACCCTAGCCTGTGACCCGGCGAAGTGACATGGTCAAGAATGCCTACTAAACTAATTTTTTTATTGCCGTTCGTAAAGTAGAGTGTATGATGTAAGTAAGGAGAAGATAAAGCCTCTCCTCAACAACTAACTCCTATTCCAACGCTATCAACACAAGACCGCACTCATATCTCTTACAACTCCAAAAGACCACACTTCGATCTCTTACGTGCCTTCATCCTCTTATCAACAACTAACTTCTACTCCTTCACCATCTTCACATCAACAAACAAGTTATATAAAAGGGAGTATGTCCGAAATTAAAGGTTTCTTTATGTTTAAAAAAAGATATAAGCTATTTTATTTTCTGATAGTTTTACTCCATAAATAAAGATTACATTAAAAAAAAGTATACATATTATTATACAAAAGTATTTTATTTCCTTGTTTGTTGTGTGTAATACATAACCAGATTTTGACCAAAGCAGAAATGAACAAAGAGAAGAAATAACTAAATAGCATAAGTAATAGTAGAAATTGACGTTTTTATATAAGTGGCGAAATCATTTCTAGAAGGTTATAAAAACTGTCTTCATCCATCCGGAGAAAATTAATCACGTCCTTGGATTACAGGCCATTTAGTACGTTTATGTGGCTTAATTTTTATCTCTTTTGGAGCCATTTTTTCACCCAGCAACTTCTCTTTTTCTATTTTCGAATAAATTAACCGAGATGGCTAATGCCAAACCAACACGGTGGTGTTTTAAGAGAGTCGGAGGTATTTTGAAGAACTCTACCGCATATGCGTTCCGCTCCAAGTCCGAACGCGTACTGCTAGGCAGGCCCGTGTGTAAGGTCTACCCCGATAAAAGCCCCGATTTCTTTCCAACCTAGATCGCCACCGATATCGTGTCGTATGTAGCCCGCTTTAAGCGGGCTACATACGACACATATCGGTGGCACTCTCGACGAACGATCCGGGGTAGACCTTACACACGGGCCTGCCTAGCAGTACGCGTTCGGACTTGGAGCGGAATGCATATGCGGTAGAGTTCTTCAAAATACCTCCGACTCTCTTAAAACACCACCGTGTTGGTTTGGCATTAGCCATCTTGGTTAATTTATTCGAAAATAGAAAAAGAAAAGTTGCTGGGTGAAAAAATGGCTCCAAAAGAGATAAAAATTAAGCCACATAAACGTACTAAATGGCCTGTAATCCAAGGACGTGATTAATTTTCTCCGGATGGATGAAGACAGTTTTTATAACCTTCTAGAAATGATTTCGCCACTTATATAAAAACGTCAATTTCTCCTACCTATGCTATTTAGTTATTTCTACTCTTTGTTCATTTCTGCTTTGGTCAAAATCTGGTTATGTATTACACACAACAAACAAGGAAATAAAATACTTTTTTATAATAATATGTATACTTTTTTTTAATGTAATCTTTATTTATGGAGCAAAACTATCAGAAAATAAAATAGCTTATATCTTTTTTTAAACATAAAGAAACCTTTAATTTCGGACATACTCCCTTTTATATAACTTGTTTGTTGATGTGGAGATGGTGAAGGAGTAGAAGTTAGTTGTTGATAAGAGGATGAAGGCACGTAAGAGATCGAAGTGTGGTCTTGTGGAGTTGTAAGAGATATGAGTGCGGTCTTGTGTTGATAGCGTTGGAATAGGAGTTAGTTGTTGAGGAGAGGCTTTATCTTCTCCTTACTTACATCATACACTCTACTTTACGAACGGCAATAAAAAAATTAGTTTAGTAGGACATTCTTGACCATGTCACTTCGCAGGGTCACAGGCTAGTGTGTATATGATTTGAATTTCGATAAAATTTCAATTAATTTATTTATTTTATTCACTTTTTTTGGTTTTTTGTAAAATATCAGTGCCATAGGCTTCTACTCCGTTTATATGATTAAAATGTAAAAAATTTGTTATATAAAAAAGGTCGAGAACCCTTCCGCGAGGGTTGCCGGCAGCGATGGCCCTACATACGACACGATTTAGAGGCAATCTAGGAGGCATCCCCACTACTCCACCCTAGATCGCCACTGATATCGTGTCGTATGTAGCCCGCTTTAGGAGTAATTTACAAAATCAAGTGCTGATTTGCCACGTGCTCGGCGGTGTAGAGTATCATTAGGAAAACATCAGACATGTTTTCCTCAAGAAAATTAAAAAAAAATTCGAATACATGTGAAGTATTTTTACAAAAAAAAAAATGTAGTGATAATATGAGATGAGGTATAAAATTGTCTTTCTCGTAAAATATGTTTCCAAAACAATCTTATTTAAACATTTTTGGGTAATGCGGATAACTAATCGTTATTATTACTTTATCATCGTTATAACTTTATTACATACAATTTATTTTTACGTATACGTGTCGTGGGTTCGATTCGAATCTAGAGTATGATTACAATCAATGATGACTTACAAGTAATTATTCTAGTTCTGGGTGTTTTACCATGTGCAATTTATACAATTTAAACGCCTCTACGCCATATATTAAAGCTCATACCAATATGTAGATTTAAAAATAAAAACATCATAAAATAAAATAAAGGTTTGAATTACCTAAAAATAAATACGCCATTAACCCTAATTGGCACTAATAACTAGACACCATTTTTAGACAAAACATGTAAAAGGTCAAGCGAATTACCGTCGGCCATTTCTACAAACGAGCCATGATATCTGCGCCGGATAAAAATATTGATGCTATCATTAACCCACATCTGGTGGCCACCTACAGACTTGTGGGCAATAGATTTTATTTTGTCCAATCAATATATCTTTCAATCGCAGTTAAATATGAAAGTATATTACATAAGCTACTAATACTAGTATTTTATACTTGTACAAGCGAAAGCTCCCGGCTTCACAATTTTTTTTAATGTTATTATCATCAATCAGGTCTTGATTATATTTGAATTTCTTTTTTGCCATAAAATCAACCTAGCTTGTGATTATAAGTAATTGTGGTCCATTTATATAGAATTTGCTAATAACATACCTCCAATTGGATCCTAGCACACCCATGAACTTTCGTATAATACGTATGTATTGTGTGAATATAAACTCTATCGGTTAAATCGTTTAGAAGTTAGTACCTGGTTGACCAAACATTGCTCGGTATTTTTTTTAAATCATGTGTTTTAGAAATTATATTTAGAGACAAATTACATACTGATGAAATATGAATAATATTTTTTGATCATACCGACATAATAGAAAAAATAAATAAGAAATCATGAGTGCAATTAGTTTAATTCGATTTTCATGTTTTTAAAAAAATACTAAAAAAAGGGCTCGAAATAATAGAAATTCTCAAAAAAGAGAACTTGAAAAAAAATTAAAAAAAAGTCGGACGGAAGACAGGTGTCGAACCAAGTTACTACGATTTCGTAACACCCATTTCCCATTTGAGCTACTATAATAATTAAATTGTCAAATTTTACCTTCTTATTCTAACGATATTGTAGCAGTTTTTCATTGCCTGAAAACACGGAAAAAACGAGATTTTCTAAAAATGAATCCGATTATATATATATATATATATATATATATATATATATATATATATATATAATGATTTTTTAATATATTATAGATGCAGAAGTACTAGATATATGAAGTAATACTGTTAATTAGCGTGATGGTAATTGTTGCCACAACAATGACATATCGTTATCGAAGCCTTTTGAATGGATTTTCAATCGCCAGCCGGTCACCGGAGATTTGTCTTTTGTTAATAAAAAGTGTGACGAGTGCTAGCTGGAATTTAGAAACGTTGTTGGATGTATCTATACAGCTCTATGTTACATGGTCGATTCTAATATATTTATTATGTAAGAATTAATAAATTTCAATTAAAAAATTACGTAGGTAGTTGTTAAATGTTTACGTTATTAAACTATAGAACTGATGGTGATTTGTGTCAATGTTTAAAATTTATTCGTGATAATGGTTTAGGAAAAAGACCCTTGTATAGTTTCATAGTAAGCTCAATCCTATGTCATAAAGGGTTGCAGGTGTCCATGGGCTGCACAATCCACTTAACGTCAGGTAGACTTACAGCTCATTAGTCACTATAATAAATCATAAGCTATATAAACATCCTGTGCTATAAACACAAGCTTTCTCTGATTGAGAGAAGTTGGAGCACAGCTTTAAAGCAGTGTCAAAAATGCAACACGTCCGGTATTGCGATGGCTAATCTACCCCGTTATGTTTAACATCTACGGCAAAAAAAGCTCGCTGCTGTGAGAGAGCTTAGGCGTTAGCATGAAAGTCTGTAGCCTTTGCCTACCTGGGTAACAGGCGAGAGTTTTTTGTTATGTTATTTTGCCATGTATTGGTGAACTATGCTCCCTTTAAAAAGACAATCGTATAATAGTCTCATTTTTTCTCAGATTACTATACTGTGATTCTCAATCCGTCCGCACAGAGTAGCAAGCACTTCCTCTGATATGAGAGCTATGTAAGCTTTTAAGCCAACTCCTTTTTAAAATCCTGGCAACGCATCTGAAATCCCTCTGGTGTTTTACAGTTGTTTATGGGCGGCGGTAGTCACTTAACATCTCTTATATAAAAAAAAATCTGTCCAATATTCAACGTTCACGGGATGTTGAAGACAATTTTAGTTTAAGTAATTATTAAGTAAGAGTATGGTCAAGTCTAAAACAAGTACAATACAAAGCGAAGGTGTTGTTTAGCCTTTTCGTTTCCGTGAATCTATTAAAAAGTAAACAGGTATGTAAATATTGCCATTTTCCGATCTATAAAACGTGAGTTTACATCGACTAGATTTATACTTCTGCCATTAGCCTTTTTGAACTAGTTTTCGATTGAAAACGACTAAAATATCAAGTAAGTAGTAATTTTTGTAACGTTCGACAATCAATAATAAATTAGAAAATGGAATAGGTAATAAGGGTACAAGGAATGTTCAGAAATCAATCAGCGAATTAAAAATCTTGAGTAAACAATAAGAATAATTGTAAAGTGACTCATATTTGCATATGAAAGTAAATTTTCAGTTAGCCGGATCGATCTTGACACTACCATGTCGCAATTTCCTGCGTTGACTTAGTTTAATATTTCTTTTCAATCTAATGTGAAGAAGGTCTTTAGTCGAAAGGTTCGATAACTTATGTTTAGAAAATAAGCTCCGTTTACAAAATATAAAGCCTATAACAATATGTCTTAACCTCGTTAACTTTATAAACATTGTTATAAAAAATTCAAAAAAATAACTCAAAAATGTCTCTAAATACTTTCAATTGAAAAATTATAAAAAAAGCCTTTTCGGTTTTAAACTTTGAATTAGAAATAATCTACACTGTGTCACAGCCTTAGTTGTTAGACTTGACTGTGTATTGCGTGTTCTTCGCGTGTACCATAAAAGTTTTACAACTAGTAACGGCAAAACCAATAAAATTAAAATAATTTAAATTAGGAATAAATTTTTGGTAAACTGACGAAGTGTATTAAATTCGTTTGTCATTTGTTTCGCTTCATGAACTCTAAAATATGCGTGTGCACTAAAGACTAGGGATGTAACGATACATAATTGTGCCGATACGATACCGATACCGATTATTGTAGTTGTAAATAATCGGCGATACAAATATCTTTATCTGTTACTGAGTAGAAATAGAAAAAAAATACAAATAAACAATGAATATTTTGCTTTATTATGCATTAAAGTTGCCTCTATTCATCAGAGACTACTTTGAGAAGTTTGAAAACCATAATTTCAATTCAAAAATTCAAAATTGAAAGAAAATATTCATTTATATGTATAATCAAGAATATTCTCAAGCAATCAAAGCGCTTATTAAGAAAGTAATTGTAATTAAACAAAGTGGTAAAGTAAACCGGTATAAAAGATACAGTCAGTAATAACAGTTAGCTTTTGGTAGGTTTTTGTGAAGAAAACAAAGTTTGTTTAAATTAGTAGCAGATAATCTGCAATTATGCAAATCATTTTGAAAAAGACCTGCAGTTGAAAAAAGACACTAAAGCAAGTGCGCTGAGCAAGAATGTCGCGCGCACATTGTTCGTTTCGCGCGCTTTTCAAACTCTTGATATCGGTTTTATATAATCGGCGATACCGATATATCGGTCCGGCGATTATAGCGGCCCATTATCGGTATCGGAATCGTTACATCCCTACTAAGGACCAAAGGACGTTTCTTTCAGTAAAACATAGACAAGAATAGAATATATATCTTTATATAAAAATATTCATTGTCGGCTATGTATTGACTGACTTGTGTTTAAACAGACAAAGGCAAATAAATGAAATACAAACGCCAACCTTTTAATCTTTAATATAAAGTATCGATTTATTAATCGGATAAGATAAAATAAGGGCAGTTAGGAATCCATATCTACGAAAATATGGTAAACAAAATAATACGTGATATCTTTCCGCGCGAATCATTCCAATTAACCGTTATTGATTAACAAAATCGCAATCGTATATTCGTCATTGCGCACTACTTTACGAACACAAGAGATTTTTCAGATTGATTTAGGTTTTTTCAATTTTAATACTTACATAATAAACACTTCACATTACTTATTAACAAAACATTTACGGATCATTGCAGGTTTGACATATTAAAATATAGTAGTTAACCATTAGTTATAGTACCATAAAAACATCAAAGTAGTCTAGCTCTATGAACACGCAGTGCGATTGGGTAACATTGGTGAAAATCGTTTGCGAATCACTCCGCAACAACATTATATTTCTCTCATAGGATATTTTGTAACTTATAACAAGAAAAGACATCTGTTTCAAACCTTAAAAACAAAGTCAAACACGATTCACACCAGAGTTTACAATCGCGCTGCTGTTCAGTATCAGAGAATCACACGAATAAAACAAACCAATCTGCTCAGGTGCTCAGCCTCCACATTGAACATGCATATTAAAATTGTATAACATTTTACTACTTTGTTGTTGGAAGCTGTTTTATGTCATGAGATACACATTTTATGAAATTTTAAAACTACAATAAAATTAATATCTTAATTTCTTAATATATATCTTAATATATATAAATTACGTGTCACGTTGTTTGTCCGCGATGGACTCCTAAACTACTCAACCCATTTTAATCAAATTTGCAAACCGTGTGCAGTTTGGTCCAACTTGAGAGATAGGATATTTTTTGTCCATGAGTGACCCACAATTTTTTTTTTTGCGAATTTTAAGGATTTTTATTATTGAATAGGTCGTCGAAAAGGGCAGAACAACGTCTGCCTGATAAGCTAGTATATATATTCTGTTTTTTATTTATCAACACTATGCGTGAAATGTTCAATTAAATAAAAATATTATAGATAAATATCAATTTTGCACTGTTTTCCAACAGCATATTATGTTAAGGTTACTTTCCTTATAGTAATTTTCCTTATAGTGAAATAATCATAAATATGTACTGTGCCTAATGCCTCCCCTGTTTTAGGCGGATTGTCCTTATGGATACATTTCCAATAATGCTCGACTAAACTCGACCTAAACTTTGACGAAGCAACGGGAACTCTTTTGCAAGATATTCCTATAAGAAAACTCTTATTTCGTGACCCCCATTTAACCATAGGTTTTGAAATAAGATCTTAAATATTAATATATAATTTTAATTTCTCATTATATTCAACATTAGTCCGTTATGCATTGGGTCGGCGTGATAATTTTTTGCCAATTAATCATTTGCCTGAACTCTGACCGACGTGGGTGTGCGCGATTGACTGTTGACCCGCACATATATACATTTGTATAACTTGTCGGTCTGTGAGTCAACGCCCTCGCCTTCCATAATTTCCTTTGGATAGCCAACAAATACAGTTACAACGCAAGAAGTAGTGTGCTCGCAAAATACTTGGTCAAAATTATAATAAAACCAGGAAATTTAATAGGGAACAATGGTCGTTTGATTATTATTCGCCGAAATTCAATGAAACATAAATCGGAGGATATACTCGACACATCAGAGATCAGCAGAAAATATTGAAAACAAATGCAAATGAGTGTGTTCAATATCGCATAACTTTTTATTGTGTAGTTTACATGTTATCTCTATTGATACCAGTATGTTAGAGAATTACGAAGTTAATATTCTAAAAATAACAACGAATCCACCAATGTTGCAATACACAAAAATTAGGGTTTTAGCCTAAATTTACCCCATCGCAGGACAAAGGCTTTCGCAAGTCCTTGAAATATTTTAGAGTTAGACATGCAGATTCCTCACGATATTTTTGCTCACCGCCGAGCACATGGTAAATCAACGTCTAACATTCCAAAAAAAAATTGGTTTCTCGTGTACTCTGAAATTTACAGCGGAAGTTTAGCCCCTGTGCAATAATACTTTTATTTTAGCATTCTTAACAGACACTTAAAAAACTGTCTTGTAAATTGATGGAAAACATCTTAAAAAATTTGTACATCTGAAAATAAATTCGTTTTCATGCCAAGTCGTGCTAAAGAAGCTTAATAGATTACAATTACTAAAAGAGATCAGAGTGCAGCAGCTGCTGTAATTTCTCTGTATGAAGGCTACTAAAGAAACAACACTCGTTTACATATAATGCATTGCATGCAAAAAAGTTAACAGTTACAGCCTATATTATAGGTCCCACGGCTGGGCATAGGCCTCCTCTCATTTCTGAGAGGGTTTTAGGGCAAAAAAAATGTCTACTGCGCTGTTCCAATCCGTGTTAGGGAACTGCACGTCATCGAAATATTTTTTGTCTTATTTCGCAGACGTGCAGGTTTCTTCACGATGTTTTCGTTGACCGCAGAAAACGTGGTAAATCAGCAATTAAAATTATAGGTAATTTACAATTTCATTCGTGCAGGCGGGGGTCGAACCCGGGTTGCTCGCTTATTGTAAAATTTACAGCGAGAGCTTAAGTTAAGTCCTTTTAATATTTCGCTAGTTACTGTCGCCGTTTCTTTTAATAAAAACTTACCAGACAGCCATAAAATACGGACAAAGTTATAGCGGCAGTCCTGCTTTTTTCTATATTTTTATACAATGTTGCTTGCAATATTTTATTGTAGCATTAATATCAAACGACTTGCGAATTCTTATTTATAATTTTACAGTGCCTTCTCAATTGTTTGTATTGATAGAAGACTGCTAAGCTTATTCGTCTAAAATACGAAGATGCACAAATTATTTAGTAAACATTTTCTGAAAACTAAAATTACAATATAAAAACGTACATTTAAACGCGTCCGTCGCGTTTTGCTGTTAAGAGAAAGTACGTGCGTTTCATAAATTGCAAAGCCATGTCTATTTTTATTTCCGCAAAAAGAACAAAACAATTGCGACAGGGTCACGCACTGTAGCATGTAGGGACATTGTATTAATATTATAATAAATTATAATTGTATATTTTCAACATCAAAAGCATAATATGTGGTAACATGGTAGTATCTGTCTATTTTTGTAGCTGTATTCAGCTTGAAAGTGTAATGAGAACTAGGGTAATTGCATACTATCATCACCACAGCCTATAAAAGTCCACTCAACATAGGTCTCCCCCATAGATTGCTTCATAGGGGGAATTTTGCCATAGTTGACACGCACGGCGAGCGGGTTTTCAACCCCAGTTTTTTATTATTTTGACTTGTTATCGGGAAGATGCTGCTGTCCATCACCTGTTTCAATTTCCCTCTCTCGCCTCTTACAACACCCACGGGTCCATTGAATACTATAATATAAAATAGAATGGCTGTCAACCTTATTTTGTACGAGGGTAGGCGTCGCCGGGAGCACACATATAAGCAATTAAGTCATATTATCACTACTACAAACCCGATTCGCTGTGTTGACAGACTGAGTAAATTTATACATTTTAGACTTTTGATTAATGTTTACGATCATCATTAAAAAAATCGTTTTAATTTTAATACATAATTATTTGTAAATGGTGTGCATTATGGCATTTTATAAATAATTTGCATGCGAAATTTGGAAACGATTGTAACGTCAAAACACATCTCGTGTTGACAGTTATACGTGTGAATTGACATGTTAGTGACATTTTAGTGGCTACACGGGCTCCGCCCACTCCCCCGTTCTATTATGCATGTATTATAGTATTCTATGCACGGGACGATATGGGGTAGTGGATATTGTTACACCGCCACAACACGTTGCCTACTATATGGAATTCCATCTTAGTCCTAATAGGTTAAAAAACTGGTGACGCACCATTAGCCTCCTTGTTTAAAAACTTGGTTGCCAGTAGTCCATGTGTTGCGGTAGCCAGTGAATATCAGGACCGTTAGCTACTGTGTCACATCAGTTCTTTAAAAAAATCTAAATTTACTTTATATAGCATCGACGATAATGTGTATTCGAGCGAAGATACCACTCTAATCATGGCAGGATGACTTTCACCGAGATTCGTAAAAATGTTACGGCGAAACCGAATATGTAATGAGTGAGTGCTTCCGTTTCTTTTAATATTTGTTACACTATATAATATTTAGGTTCTACATAATGAACAATCTTTAAAATTAGATTAAACAGTCGTTAAAATTATAGAAAATCATCATTACAGTCCTTCACAAGTCCACTGCTGAACATAGGCCTCCTCAAGAAACCCCACAAACCACGATCCTGGGCCAAACTGCATCCATCAACTTCCTGCATGTTTTACCATGTCGTCATTCCATCTAGTGGGGGGCCTATACTTTGCCTACCGGTACAAGGCTGCCACTCAAGAACCTTTCTTGCCCATCGGCGGCTCGATGTCGGCTTATCGGTTCTTTAAGCTATATGGCCGTCCCATTGCCACAGATTACCAACCTATTGGGCTATGTCGGTCACTCTGGTTCTACTGTCGATATTGTCATTCCTAAGTTTATCACGCAGAGAAAACCCGAACAAAGCCCTCTCCATAGTTCGCTGAGTGACCTTGAGCGTCGTTATACGGCCAGTAGTAAAGGACCATGTCTCAGATTCTCAAGAGATCACTGGCAACACGCACTGATTGTACTTTCAAGTTGTGAGGTATACCTAACGGGAAGACGTTTTTTTTTTTTTTTTTTTTTTTTATTTATAGAAGAGGGGGCAAACGAGCATGTGGCTCACCTGATGGTAAGTGACTACCGCCGCCCATGATCAACCGCAACACCAGGGGAATTGCAGGTGCGTTGCCGGCCCTTTAGAAAGGAGTAAGCTCTTTTCTTGAAGGTCCCCAGGTCGTATCGGTCCGGAAAAATCACCGGTGGTAAATTATTCCACACAGAGGTTGTACGCGGAAGAAAACTCCTTTTGAAACGTACAGTGGTGGACCGCCAAGCATCCAGATGGTGTGGATGGTATCGGGACGTTTGCCGTGTAGTGCGTTCACGAAATTTGGCGGCTGGGATTAATCCGAACAATTCCTCAGAGCACTCCCCGTGATAGATGCGATAAAATACGCAAAGAGATGCAACATCTCTTCGCGGCGCCAGTGAATCGAGCCGATCGGAAAGCACTCGGTCGTCGACGATTCGAGCCGCTCTGCGCTGGATGCGGTCAAGTGGAAGGAGCTGGTACTGGGGAGCCCCAGCCCAGAGATGGGAACAGTATTCCATGAGCGGCCGAACCTGCACCTTGTAAAGTTGCAGGCGGTGTGCCGGCATGAAATACTGTCCCGCTCTGCTGAGCACGCCAAGCTTTTTAGAGGCCAATTTGGCCTTCCCTTCCAAGTGACCACGAAACTGCACGTCACTCGATATGTCGACGCCGAGGATTCCGATACTGGCTGAGGCAACAAGGGGAGTGCCTTGAAACTGAGGGGATACGACAAAGGGGTTCTTTTTAGCGGTTAACGCGCAAACTTGTGTCTTCTGGGGGTTAAACTGGACTAGATTTAGTCGCCCCCAATCCGAGACTCTGTCCAGCAGAGACTCGACTTCAGACACAAGTTTGTCCCGGCACTCAGAGACGTTTTCCCGAGAAATATTGGCTCGGCCGGTGTAAAGAGCATCACCAGTGCTGTCATCTGCATAGCAATGAATGCTACGGGTTTGCAACATATCATTGATATGCAGAAGAAACAGCGTTGGCGATAGCACGCAGCCCTGTGGAACACCAGCATTAATAAGCTTGCAATCGGAGCTTGCACCGTCTACAACGACCTTGATGCTCTGATCCGCAAGAAAACTGGTGATCCAATCGCACAATTTCTCGGGAAGCCCATAGGAAGGGAGCTTCGAAAGAAGCGCTTTGTGCTAAACCCTATCGAAGGCCTTCGCAATGTCCAAACTAACGGCCAATGCCTCCCCCCTTGGACTCTACTGCCTCCGCCCATCTGTGAGTTAGGTAGACCAGAAGATCACCAGCTGACCTACTACGGCGAAAACCGTATTGGCGGTCACTAATCAGCTGGTGATCCTCAAGGTACCTCATGAGCTGGCAGTTTACAATGGACTCCATTGTTTTGGAGAACAAGGAGGTGATGGCGATAGGCCGGTAGTTGGACGGGTCTGAGCGGTCGCCTTTTTTAGGGATCGGGTGGACGAAAGCCGTCTTCCATGATTTTGGGACTACGCCTAGGGAGTAGGAGTACCGGAAAAGACGCGTTAAAACCGGTGCCAACTCTGGAGCACACGTCCTCAGCACAATTGGGGGGATTCCATCAGGCCCACTCGACTTATGGATGTCCAGGGAGAGGAGTGCTTTGCGAACCGAGCGCTGAGTGAACTGCACTTCCGGCATGGAGCACTTACACCGCGGGATGGTTGGCGGCGTACTCCCCCCGTCATCGAGAGTCGAGTTAGACGCAAAGAAAGAGCCTAGAAGATCGGCTTTCTCCTTTGCGGTGTGGGCCAGTGAGTCGTCCTTCCTGTGCAGAGATGGAAGAGATGGCTGACAGAAATTCCCCTGGACAGCCTTGGCGAGAGACCAGAATGCACGGGTTCCAGAAGGAAGACGAACTAGTCTCTCGCCACATCTGCCTATGTGCTCTGACTTTGCCTTGGCAATGACTCTTTTGAAGGACCTAGAGGCGGAATTATACTTCTTTTTTAGAGCGCTGGTGTTTACATCCCTGGATGCTGATGCGTCAGCCCAGGTTCGGTAGCACTCCTGCTTATAGCATGATGCTATTTTACAGGAACGACCAAACCATGGCTGAGATTTGCCTCCAATGGGCACCACAGAAGAAGGAATAAAAAGTTCCATACCCTGAAGTACCACATCAGCGACAGAATCCGCAACAACGTTGGGATCGTCCGGCGAGAAGCAAACCCGCCCCCAAGGGTAGGATGCAAAGAAAGACCGCATCGCATCCCATCCCAATCGGCTGACCTATAGTGCCAAACACGGCGGCAGCCTGCAGAATGCAACCGCGATTTCAGAGCTCCGGACAAGACAATGGTCCGAGGAGCCTAAAGGGGCGTCGACGGAAATCTAATATCCGTCCGGGTGAGAGGTCAGCAGAAGGTCCAACAGGGAAGGTGCATGATCCTCCACATCTGGAATCCGCGTAGGCGAAGTAACCAGTTGTTTCAGACCATATGCAATACAAGGCAAAATCATGAACAGATCTCCCCGCATGATCGGTTAAACGTGAACCGAGCCATTCGGCGTGATGGGCGTTAAAGTCGCCGAGGATCACGATCTCTGTGGAGGGGATCTGCTGTAGCAACGAATCTGCAGCCATTTGGACGTGGTCGAAGAGTCGGTCTGTTTCGGCATTACCGCTATGGGACCTATACAGGCACCCGTAGACGCGCGGATGGTCGTCGCTGTCTACGCGTAGCCAAAGGATGGACAGGTCCGAACCTTCAAGTCTGCCGAGGCGTCGAGAACAGATGTCCTCTCTGACGTAAACGCAAACTCCAGCCCGAGGCACAAAGGAGTGTTCCAGTTTGTACCCCGGGCAGGAGAGATACGAGACATCAGCCGGAGAGGACACCTGCGTCTCGGTCAGAAAGAGCAGAGCCGGCCTCGCCGTCTCGAGATGGTAGTGGACGGCGTTTAGGTTAGAGTGAAGTCCCCTGATATTGCAGAAATTCACGGACAGCGTGGCAGGGGTCGCCTTGGTCTTGTTGCTCCGTTTGCCCCGAGCAGTTTTAGTCTTGAGCGGAATATTGCCCCCCCCCCGGAATACGCGGGGCAGCCTGAGCACCCACGCTCAGAAGTGGAGAAACATGGTCGTGGATGCTCAGCGAGGGATTCTCCAGGGGTGCTGGTACCCTCCTGGGGCAGTCTATCACTTAATTCTGCTACCATGTTGATGGGGGGGGGGGGGGATTTGGGATTTGACGTGTCGTAATTTCTCGAATGCTGCCCAGCTGAGTTGAATCCGTCGATCGACATTTCGGTCGAAGATGAACTTACCCGGTCGGACAATTTATCCCAGGTAAACATACTCGTCAATAACTTCGAGCTTAGTGCCCCCAACAACTAAGGGCATAGGCGTGACACGGACGTTACGCATCATGATCTTTGTTTTGTCCATGTTCATCTTAAGACCTATCCGTTGGGAGACACTATTGCACTCATTGAGCTGTGTTTAAGTCCTGCAGAGATTCTGCCATAGAGACTATATCGTAGGTAAATCCAAGTTGAGTGATGTACTAGCCATTGATGTTAATACCGTATCCTTTCCAATCCAATAGAAACTTGAAAACGTGTTCCAATGCAGCGGTGACGAGTTTCGGAGATATAAAGTCACCACGTCTTACACCTCTCTGCAATTGGATGAGTTTCGTACTTTGTTCTATATATCGACAGTCAAATTGGCACCGCTGAAGGGATAGCAGCACCGCCCTATTTCGACGGAATCAAAAGCTTTCTCATAGTAAACATACGCGGCAAAGTGGCAGATTGTACTCTTCGGTCTTCTGTACAATTTTCTGAAGGGTATGTGTATGTGATATGTGGTACTAAAGCCTTTTGGGAAGCTGTAAGTCGTCGAGTCTACGTGTGAGACTCTCGAAAACAGCACGTAGACGCGGCTCAGAAGGGAAATCAGTCTGTAGTTTTTCAAGAGAGCGTTGTCACCTTTCTTGAAGTACAAGACCACCACACTTCTGCTCTACGCCTTCGGAGTAGTCCCATGGAGGACAGAATTAAAAAGCTTGCCAGCCAGTATTTAACTACAATTCCACCTGATGGTAAGTGGATTGTAAATACCTTGGCGTAACAAAAACCTATTCACTCTTGCCTTCAAGATACCCGGATTGTCATCGGACGGAAAGACAGACGACAAATTATTCCACTCCTACGCTACGTTTTCATAAAGAAATATTTAACGAAAAAAGTAGGGATTAGGGATTTCTTGTTCAAATATACGCTTGGAAAGCAAACATTGACCGTGCCTTTAATATTATTACTTGCCAACATTGACAACACTTTTCTGAATAGCCGATCATAAACTCTTATAACCTACTGCGGGAAACCCAAAAGGTATAATAATTTATATAATAACCCAAAATGCACTTGTCTGTTTTTATGTCCATCCGTAACGTAGTTTGACAAATGATATCTCCAAGATTTGTTGGGTTACGTTGGGCAACGTACAAAATTTTACGTTAGCATAAAACATGTTTTAAATGAAATCATTTGATATCATAATATGAACATGAATATTTTTAATACGTCACCCCTACACAAGGATATCCTGTATAATTACTTCCAACCAACTTCAAAAAAAAGGAAGAGGTTCTCAATTCGACTGTATTTATATGTGTGTTTTTCAAAACTTTTTTCTAGGAGAACCGATTTGGATGATTCTTTTTTTATTTGAAAGCTGTGCAGTACTTATCTGTGGTCCTATAGACATTTATACAAGATCTAACCAGTAGTTTTTGAGTTATCCTTAATAATGCGTATTTAATTGACTTCGATTACATTGATGATCTTCTCATTTTATTTGTATTGAAGCCGGTTGCACAAAATTTTTAATTTCACCACTTGTACATAGAAAAATTTGCACATGAACAATCAATTAAATCTAGTCTAGTAATTTATAAGCCATACACTCAACTTTTACGAAGGAATTTGAACCTGCGGCCCTCCGAAGTCGAACGCTTAACCACTGAGTGATCGACCCGTTTTGAGTACATTCGAAATGTACATAATTTATAACATGAACTAAATATGTCTTAGTAAGTGTTAATAATAGATTACTGCAGTTGGGTTTTAATCCACAGTAGCCGATATTCCCATATTACATTACATTCTCATTCAACTACTGACAATTGTGTAAATTAGGCGGTAAATAGTAGCTGATTTTAAACTACGTAAGTACTAAAATACTTCTTAGGCTCGTAACTGATTTTATATTTTTGTCAAGTCAGTCTGTATAATTTGCTTTTTTTCTGTAAAATTTCACAAAGTCCTCTACAGACACTTACCTTTTGGAAGAACAAAGGGCATTTGTGCGACACAACGAGTTTACCACACTCTCAATAAAGCTATACAGCGAATATGTTTCATCAGGAAGAAATGTTTATTTCTGAGGATTATTTAGAATATAACAAATATTACGCGAATTCGAAGCGACGACTTTTGCATTCCGTACCCTTAACCATTAGATTCCTGACGCTTCAATAAAAATTATAATAAAACCGAATCTTAATAGTTCAACATAGCGGCAGTGTATGTTACGTACATTTCTATTTTAAACTTGTCAAAGTAATGAAATTTGTTACAAGGGTAAAAAGGGAAAGCCATTTAGCAAATGTAAGGGTAAGGTTTTATAGAAGAACGTTCGGCAAGGCGTAGGCGGAGCGTTCGGCTTGCATAACAACTTTTCTTATTTTAGTGAATGGCGAACACTAGGGAGACCCCAGTTGAGAGCATTCGTCGAGCCAACTATGGAAAATAACCACTCTATGAGGCAATTCATGGGAGAGATCTGACCTATGTTCGGCAGTGGACTTTTGATGGAGAGTAATGATGATGACGATGAATTAATATTATACAGCAAATATTTATAAATTAAAATTATAATATACAACGAGCACTAATTAACTAACACAATGAAGCATTAATTAACTAATTTAAAATAATATATTAGAATAATTGATGAATCCATTATAATAAAGATATTAATAGTTATTTTGCAACCCTCCGCTCAATTAAATGAAATGATGTGTCTTACCTAGTTTGAAGAGCACCCACTCTCAACACCACTACTCCCAACACCACTCTTCTAGGAAAGACACACCATCGAAGATAATACGACACTTGTTTCGCCTCTAAACGAGGCAAATCACCTGAAGATGCCGAGATTGAGCGGAGGGTTGCAAAATAACTATTAATATCTTTATTAATATATTAGGAGCAATGTTTTTAGTACATTCTCGCTTAGGCGAATATTGACGCGATAGTTACTGAATTGAATAATTAATATAATTAAAATTCGTCATAAGTTAGTGTGATGCCACCCTAATATGAAATAGCGCAATTTTACTTCATTTCCAATGCTCAGAAACATCAAACTATCCGTTCGACGGACCGTCGATTGTAAAGTATTTCCTTTGTAATTTGGAAATAGGTAATTAAATAAATCAATTAACGACACTTAATTTCATGACTTTATTTTAGTGAACGACCGATCAGTAAATTTAACTGTTTAAAACATTTGGAAATTAAAAGGTTTTACATGTTAAGGCAACCATATTTGTGAAAGTTAATAAATCTTTTTGACAATGACAATAATAAATATAGATAAAATAATAATGTAGATATTTTTAGAGACAAATATCTCAAAAAACTAACTAAAAATATAAAACATAATATCTTTACCGCCGTATAAGATAAAAAATTCGGTAGACAATAATTATTGCTTAAGCTATCACCTATCACACATCATTTGTTTTAAGAAGCAACTATGTTAAATTATAGCTATTTACATCTGTTAACGTAGGTTTGATTGTTAAGGTACTATAAATCATAGAACTCATTAACTTACTGAAACAGTCTACATTCGATATGCAAGGCATACTTTTTTATTATCTGAGTTCGTAGAAGGTAATATCAATATCTGAGGATTTAGAAAACATAAATCCATAACAGACTATCTAGTGGATACCTAACAGACCAGAACAGGGTATTTCAGTAGCTCAGATCGCGTTATACGCTTTATACAGAGTAATACTGACTCTACCATCCACATCTACCATTATAGATAAAAATTATACTATTTCATTTGGTACCTTACAATTCATAATACTATATGTATAAAGAATATATATAAAATCCCACATGTTGCTCTCATAATATGTTTAATATTGATATCGATTCCCGTTCCATAACTGCCTTTACACTCATTTAAGTGAGAGGTTGTTTCTATGTCGACACTAATTGCGCTTTCCCGCTAACTCTCGAGTTCCGGGATCAGTATTATTATGTTATAACTAGACACAGCTGCGACCCAGTAATTTAGTTTAATCATGTTACAAAATTCCATATAGATAATTATTGGGTAAGTCGCGATAACAACGGAACTCGTTTTTGGCGAACGTAAACTTGGTACTGTTAATAATTTCGTTCGTCATCGATAAATCCTGTATCCGGTTCAATCAGGAATCAATCTATTTTAAACAAAATTCCTACACGTAATGGCAGAATTGTTGTTTATAGATCTGCAACACAGTTTAGATATTGTAAGCAACACGTTTATCAGCCATTTACGAATTTTTACAATGTGCGTAACTTTTTCAATAAGTCCATTGCTCAGATTTCTTTGAACACTGACATTTTTAAGATTTTCGATACTATCTCAGACCAACGTAAAAAATCCGAAAACTCAACTCAGTTCTTAATTAAAAAAAAAATATTTTATTATTATTTACACACACAAACATAAAAAACCGTCGCCGAGTACCAGGACAAACTTGTGTTTGAAGTCGAGACTTCGCTTATACAAAGTCTCGCAATAGGGGCGACTAAATCTAGTCTAGTTTAATCCCCAGAAGACACAAGTTTGCGCGTTTACCGCTAAAAAGAACGTAGACGAGATTCGTCGTATCTCATCAGTTTCAAGGCAACAAGGGGAGTCCTTGTTGCCTCAGCCAGTATCGGAGTCCTTGGCGTCGACATATCTAGTCACGTGCAGTTTCGTGGTCACTTGGAAGAGAAGGCCAAGTTGGCCTCTAAAAAGCTTGGCGTGCTCAGCAGAGCGGGACAGTATTTCATGCCGGCTCGCCTCCTGCAACTTTTACAAGGCGCATGTTCGGCCGCACATGGAATACTGTTCCTATCTCTGGGCTAGTTCTCCCCAGTGCCAGCTCCTTCCATTTGATCGCATCCAGCGCAGAGCAGTTCGAATCGTCGGCGACCGAGCTCTTTCTAATCGGCTTGACTCACTGCCACTGCGAAGATATGTTGCATCTCTTTGCGTATTTTATCGCATCTACCATGGGGAGTGCTCTGAGGAATTGTTCGGACTGATTCCAGCCGCACAATTTCACCATCGCATATCGCGACAAAACTCGCGATACCATCCATACCATCTGGATGACTGGCGGTCCACCACCGTGAGATTTAAAAGAAGTTTTCTTAAAAGAACTTCCTTGTGGTATCGACAACCACCAGAGATTTTACGGACCGATACGACTTAAGGACCTTCAAGAAAAGACCCTATTCCTTTTTAAAAGACCGGCAACGCGTCTGCTAATTCCCCTGGTGTTTCCGTTGTTCATAGGCGGCGATAATCACTTACAATCAGGTGAACCATATGCCCGTTTGCCCCTTCTACTATAAAAAAACCTGATCAAGTAAATGCTGTTCCTGCATAATCAGTATTTCGTTATGAGACATTATGATACTGTAAAAAAAACGTCTGTGTGCGACGGACTCGTTTACGTATAGACAAACACCGAGGCGATTCTATAGTTTCGCTTTTGACTATGGAAACACGTGATCTAAAAAATAATATCTGGTAATATAATCCAATGAATAGATTGTAAGCACAAAGGCACATAAGATACTAATAGGGTCTACTAGCAGCAATTTCAATATTGATCTAAAGAAACTCAAAAGCTTTTTTTTACCCATAACAAAAGCTTCGAGAGTAACGTTTAATTCAGATGATGGCCATTGTTTTACTGTTAACACTATGAAGTTATTTTCAATCAATAGGCCATTATCAGTAAATGTGAATAAATTTATAAAAATGGCACATTGTTTGTTAGCATTTTGGCATTTTAATTAATCTAACTGATTAAAAAATCTAGAATTCTGAAGAGTAAAAAAATATTGAAATCTGGAAAGAAAACAATTACTTTTTATATATTTTTAAAACGGGCACACGATCCACCTGGTAAGTGGATAGTGTGACTTATAGACACTTACATTTATTCTATATACAGAATCAAAATGTAGATGCGTTGTCATCCCTGAAGACTAAAATGGAATATCTAGTATCCAATATCAAGTTTCGGGTTCTATACTCACCACACGAAACAAATAAACACTTTAAACTGCTACTTTCTGTTTCACATAAATTAATAAAATAACTCATATATTATTATAAGTGAAACAACTTACGCCAGTCCATATCACAAATAAAGATGAAGTTTCACCAAGTGACAACAAATGCAAGTAGGTATACATTATAAGAGCCGTGGTAGCTCAGTGGTTAACGCTCGCTGTAAATATAACAGAACGCGAGTAACCCGGGTTCGATCCCCGCCGGCACCAATGAAATTGTTAATTGCAATTTTAAGTGCTGATTTACCACGTGCTCGGCAGTGAAGTAAAACATCGTGAAGAAACCTGCATGTCTGAGGAATAAGAAAAAAAAATATTTCGAAGACATGTGAAGTTCGTCAACACGCATTTGGGCAGCGCGGCGGACACTTCCTTGCCCTAAACACTCTCAGAAATGAGGGGAGGCCTGAGCCCAGCAGTGGGACGTATATAGGCTGTAACTTTACTTTTTTACTTTTTATACATTATAAGTGTACCTTCTATCACTTATTAGAGGGTAACTACGGGCTCCCACTGACATAGATATCATGTTCTATGCTGACGACACATTGGTGGTGTCGCCAGCGGAGGCACCTTCGAAAAGACTAAGACCGAGGCTCAACGGGTACATTAATCACTTCAGGGCAGGAAACCGCCCGACTTGTGCGTCCTCATTTGTGAATCTGAAGTCAAAGCGGGATGGTACATGAGGACCGAGGGACCGAGAGAGAAAGGACGACACGTTTATGCGGAGTAATACGGTCCCAAACCTTGTGCGGAGCACCTACATGGGCAAAAAGTATGGCCAGCACTGTAGATGTAGGATTAAAATCTACATTGTCCAGCGGATGTATAGACACGTTGTATGACAGAGCAGTGGACAGATAAGCAAGGTAGAAAAAAGCTCGAGACAGTTAAACGGCAGGAACGATTAACACATTGGCAACACTGTGTACTCGTCTGTGCGAGGAGCATTATGCGCGCAAACGGGTCGTTGAGGCAATCCTACCGCCCGCCATGGGATCTGGAGGCGGTAGTCCTCGCACGCCTGCACGAATGGCGCGCGGAGGCACTATGCCGAGGGGAAACCCCGCTGCCGCGGCAAGTTGTCGCGCAGCGGATAGACTTCCGGCACGATCTCATGGCGACATGGAGAGAGCGACTGTCGCAACCCCGTGCTGGGCACGCCACTATAGCGGCGATAAGACCCCTCTTCGAGGAGTGGCTTGAGAGACGCCACGGCATCCTCACCTTCCGCCTGACGCAGGTCCTCACCGGACACGGTGTGTTCGGGAGGTTCCTGCACCGAATCGGGCGGGAGGAAACGCCCGGGTGCTCCCACTGCGAGGATGGACCGGAGGACACGGTGGAACACACCGTGGAGGTGTGCCCTGCTTGGGCGGAGCACCGCCGTGTCCTCGTAGCGGCGATAGGCGGCGGCGACCTCTCGCGTCCGGCCCTGGTCGAAGCCATGGTCCGGAGCGAGACGGAATGGGATGCTGTCACCACCTTCTGCGAAGCAGTGATGCTAGCGAAGGAGGTGGCGGAGCGGGAGAAGGAGAGAGCAGCAGCTTTCCTCCCCGGCCGCCGCGGGAGACGCCCCGGGCGTCGGGGGCTACGTCGTGGCCCCCGGCCACCGTAGGCGCGGGCCTGTGGACGGCGAGCAATGGGTAGCTCGCCGTCCGTCCGTCTAACGACGACAGGCCGTGTCGACGGCGCGTTTTGTTCCACGCGCGCCCCAAAGAGCTGTCAGCAGCGTGAAGGGGCCCGTAAGGGCCAACGCCTGCCGGGGCTGCGGGCTGTTCGAAAGAGATACCGCGGCTCCGGAACGTAAGGGCACTGAAGGAACACGGATGGTTTTTAGTCAGTAAAAGTCTGACACTCCCTTACGCTCCACCCAGAGCGAAAGGGGTCATTAGATGATTTTCCATCCGCAAAAAAAAAAAGGCAATCCTACCGCACTTAGATGAAGCGACGGAGTGATTACTCACCTTGCCTGCAATTCGTATTGGTGACGCCGATAGGAAGTAGAGTGCCGTAGACGCCTCCTGTAAATCCGTACAAACATTCATGGTCCAGAAGGGAGCTGCTAAGCGAGATCAGGAGAGGATCGATCCTGTTTGAATTCGTCGCCGGCAAATCGTCCAGGTCGTCATTCTGATAATGGTACTCCGGGTATCTACGATCGGAGTAGGAGCCTCGAATGCCTCGTAACCACAGAGAAAGTTTTTGGCGAGGATGTGGTCTTGAGACATCATGAAAGCACTAAGAGGGTGTCTACAAAAGTAAGAACTGATCCGGTATGTGCATTTAGCAAAACACAAAACGGAGAGGTCACTGTTGCGTTCTGTAGGAAGATCCCAGAAACCTAGGTTTTAGGCGAAATCTGGCATAACCTTCCAGTTGCCTCTACAGCGGTAGGTATTCATGAGGATTTCCCCAAAACCAAGGTGACTATTGACCGTAAAATCACTTAACATTAATTGGACTGTTAGCTCTCTGGTCACTTAAAAATAATGAAAATACAAAGCAACCAAGTTATAGTAGTATAGGTAGTTGTAAGTTAGTAAGCATACAATAATATTCTCCAAGGTGATTTCTACCACAATGTTAAATTCAAACTTTTATCTAAATTGTTAATTGTGAAACATCATATTGCTACAAATTATTTGGAGGTAGTGAAGAGCCTCCGCTAAACGATTTAGTTTTAAGGTTTACATAAAAAGATGATAAGGGATATGACTGGAAATATTTCAGCCTTCAGAAAATGATAAAGTTACAATTTTGTGCATATTTCAAAAATAAAATAGCCATGTAACATTGAGAAGTCAAAAGCGCGAAATGTTTGGTACTCAGTATACTAATCTACTTGCCAAACCAGGAGATTATAACAAATCCAGGAAAGAGTATTGGAGGCGAGACTATGTCTAGCAGAAAATCTTTACAGGCCGGTGGGAAAATTTTAAGCAAAAACACAAATGTTAATATATGTGATCACTGATTATATATGGGAAGAGTAAGTACAACACAGAGTATAGCAACAAAAAAATTCGGAGCTTACATGCTTTTAAAAGAAAAACAACAAATGAAAACAAGCTGCCCCGGCTGCAATGGCCATTTACCATTATGTAGTCATTATCCACAATGGACTGAAGTGAAATCTGGAGACTAGGCAATCCACATTAGTCCTCACGGGCAATCACACATCTGCTATTTGATTATTAATCAAGAATAGATGTAGAGGCACAGCGTCTGCTAACCATCAGGTGGACTGTATGGTTGTTTGTTACCCTTATCCTATAAAGAAAAAAAATATGTTTTTGCATTATCCCATAGTTCGCTTTTACTGCATACATTCGACAAGATAGGGTGATGCTTCTTTTAAGCAGCAACCACAAGAGATAAACATTCTTAGTACTTAAGTAGATGATTTCACAATTATATTGTTACTACTGTTTTTGTGTAATAAGAATATGTAATCATAATATGTAATCAACTTTGAATAAAACTAAATTTACGAGGACTGAGATGGATGACATCCTGAAGTCATAGCTAGCCCGGCTACCTTAATAGCCGTCTTTAAGTCATAGTTAGCCCAGCTACCTTAATACGCCGTCTTTTTAAGTCATAGTTAGCCCGGCTACCTTAATAGCCGTTCTTTAAGTCATAGCTAGCTCGGCTACCTTAATAGCCGTCTTTAAGTCATAGCTAGCCCGGCTACCTTAATAGCCGTCTTTAAGTCATAGCTAGCCCGGCTACCTTAATAGCCGTCTTTAAGTCATAGCTAGCCCGGCTACCTTAATAGCCGGCTTTAAGTCATAGCTAGCCCGGCTACCTTAATAGCCGTCTTTAAGTCATAGCTAGCCCGGCTACCTTAATAGCCGTCTTTAAGTCATAGGGGTACCTATGGTCTTTAAGTCGCCCGGCTACCTTAATAGCCGTCTTTAAGTCATAGCTAGCCCGGCTACCTTAATAGCCGTCTTTAAGTCATAGTTAGCCCAGCTACCTTAATAGCCGTCTTTAAGTCATAGTTAGCCCAGCTACCTTAATAGCCGTCTTTAAGTCATAGTTAGCCCAGCTACCTTAATAGCCGTCTTTAAGTCATAGTTAGCCCAGCTACCTTAATAGCCGTCTTTAAGTCATAGTTAGCCCAGCTACCTTAATAGCCGTCTTTAAGTCATAGTTAGCCCAGCTACCTTAATAGCCGTCTTTAAGTCATAGTTAGCCCAGCTACCTTAATAGCCGTCTTTAAGTCATAGTTAGCCCAGCTACCTTAATAGCCGTCTTTAAGTCATAGTTAGCCCAGCTACCTTAATAGCCGTCTTTAAGTCATAGCTAGCCCGGCTACCTTAATAGCCGTCTTTAAGTCATAGCTAGCCCGGCTACCTTAATAGCCGTCTTTAAGTCATAGTTAGCCCAGCTACCTTAATAGCCGGGCTAACTATGACATTGGGACGTCAAACATCTCAGTCCCCCCAGCCCCCGTGATCATGGGTGCTGTAAAGCACCCGAAACGTTGGCAATTAAAAATAACTTAAAAGAAATCATTAAAGGCAATAAAATCTGTAAATATAATTTTATGCAATGTATAGTGTTTGCGTAAATTTAATAAATCATTATGTAATCAACTTTACAAAGGGTAGATAAATGTTATTAGACCGTTCTTTACAAGTGATGATTTATGATGAAGACTCATATTAATTTCAAAAGAGTATACATAAAAGATTTTTTTCAAATAATATTTTATTTTACAAATAATAAATTGATCAAATTACTAAGCAGAAGGTAAGTATATGCAATCAATCAGCAGGGACTTACATAAACATAAATAAAGTAATTAAGATATTATAAATTTGTATGTATAATTTTCAGTCACAATGTCAATAATCCCTTATCAGCAGTTTTTGAATGAGTGGCAGATTTGGCAAGGGATGCCATAGATGAAAGTTCATCGATCAGATTGAAGAAAGACATGATATTGATGATCAACACCAAAGAAAGGCCAAAATAAGATTACCCTTAACTTATGAGCATGCATGCATAGCTATAATATGACCGTGAAGAAATGGAAAGATGTGTCAGGATTATGCCAAATAGAAGCCTGTAGCTCTACCTACCCCTCTGAATGACAGGTGTCAGTGTTTATGATATAATGATGTGATAATGTTAAAAAAAACTAAGAAAATATACTGAATTATGATAAATAATGAACTAAAACCTTTATGTATCAAAATGGTAAAAGTAGAAAAAGATAAGGTCTCCTTATCTTTTGCCCTGCAGTGGGATACAACAGGCTGAAAATAAAAATAAATCTGATATTATTTAAACTCATTGAAATATATAGGGGAATCTTATGATAATTAAGTTAAAATGATCTGTTTGCATTTATAACCTTAAGATAACATGATTCATGTTAACATTATTCATTGATCAAGTACCTCCTTGGATTGGATGACTCAGTTAGGAGTAAAATAATAAACAAAGAAAAAATAGTTTATTTTATACTTTACAATAGAATAGATTCAGTACTTCAGTAGGTAAGTGTTCCTGCACTGGCAGTAATCCAAACATAACATTATCATATGAGTTGCGTTTTTATATGGTATGTATAAGGAAGTAGTTACACAAATAAATCGGTAAGTATACCAAATCAGTGCCCTAACATTACCTTGAAAGGTTCGCGTACTCATAGCGACATCGTCACTGTTGTAATGGATGGATGCTATCACGTATTCATTGATATATAAGGCTAAGTAGAAACAATAGAATATTCTCCATATGCTATACTATAATATTTTAATTATTAAGTGATCAGTAAAAAAACAATGTTTAAAAATAAGCTCCAAATAGTTCATTGTAACGTTATTGTATACAGAAATAAAGAGCTTTCAGATAATTAAATGATAAAAGAAATCATTGCAATTGTCGGTATAGAAGAGAATTTAAGTACTTACATTTGACTATTTTCTGTTGCTTATTTTTCACCACATTACTTTTATTGCCTATGAGCACAATAGTCTATGTACATATTTTCCACAAAATAAGATGTAATTACCACATAGTAACTGGTTACGATTCTAATAAAATGACAAGAAAACAGCGGTGAGCGGAGTGAAAAAAGACGTCTAGATCGGATGGATGATGCACATAATCTTTGATGAAACGAATACCCGATAGATGTCGCATGCACTGTAGGTTTAACCATAGACAACTATGATGAAAGACCCAAACAAGAATAAAATATTATTTGTTATAAAATAATACAAGAATAACATTTTTTCCTATAAATTTGTACAATTAGAGCTATATGAAATAATTCAGTTATACACTTTAATTTAATCATTGTGTATCAAGCAAGTTAAATACAGCTAATCCGCTTATTGCAGAACCTAATAGTGTTGAGTATTTGACTGGATAAGTGCTGAACCACAAAAAAAGCTTATAAATTTAGTATATCAATAGATAACCTTTACATTAAAACTTTTTTTATCTAGTAAAGCCCGAATGGGTCGGCTTAACCGGGGTGAGACCATGCCCTCACAGAATATGAGCGTAAAATAGCAGCTTGATTCTGCTGTGTTTCGTATGATGATTGTAGAGAACTTGAGCCCTTTTTACTGGAAACTAGGTATTTCACTTTAATCCTTAGGCTCAGCAGGGGTGACAACGCATTTGCTTTCTGATTCTATATTCGAGGATAGATGTAGATGTCTATGGGCCAATACATCCACTTACCATCAGGTGGACTGTGTGCTTGTTTGTCACCCTTATTCCCTTAAAAGAAAAAAAAACTAAAGATATATTTGTTTAAATTATAAAATCCAATTACTTGATTCTACTGAAAGTACAAATCGCACTTATTCTTTTGAGACGTATATCAAAGAAGCATATCATCATCATTAAGCTCTTCTCAAAATGCCGAACATAGGCCTTTCCCAAGAAATACCACAAAAATTGCCCTTAAACACTTACACCCTCGAATTCCTGACATGTTTTCCCAATTGGTTATCAGTTCTTCAAGCTGTATAGTCGACGTATTACAACGTCGACTTACTTATCCGTTGGGCTATATCGGTCAGGTACTCTGTTTCTACTGCGAATGTATTCATTATGAATTTTACAACGCTGAAAACTCGGAGCATAGCCGTCTACTAAAGCTCACTGACCTTAAGCTTCTCATATGGCCAGCAGTAAAAGATCAACGTGATCTTTAGCAACTTTAATATTTGATTATATCGGTTTCAGCATTACTTACTTAAAATGTTTATTTTAACACCCGTAAATGTGTACAAAAATGGTATATAAACTCCCAAGAGATAAAATATGGAAATCTATTAAAAAATATTTTACTTCTGGGTCACATCTTCTAACCACAAAATACATCAATTTGTATCCACTGCGCTTCAAACAAAGTTTCTTTATTTTTTCAAGCTTCGTCATTCGATATCTTATTTTTCTCAGATCCGTATATCGTAACCGTCTTCATGAACATTTATACACTTTTGTTTTCACGTTTTGAGGAATTAATGACGTGGATATGAATCACCCGTTCTATACCCAGCCATATTGTTGGATGTATATAAAATATTAGTAATTATAATATGTGTTTTAGGAGTGCTAATCAATTTAAAAGGTCTTTGACGGAAATTTGATTTGTAAAAATAATACTTTGAAAGGAACTTATACATGTAAAAATTTATTTGTAACGAAGAACAAATTATTTTATCAATTAATAGAAATATATCTATATTTAATATCGAAAATTTGCTTATTGCACAGTCTTTAACTATGAAAAAAAAAACTTATTTGGAAAAGATAATAATTAATATCTGTGAAATAATCATCATTTCAAATAAACTCAATGGCTTACGTAGAAAAGAATAAATAAAAAAACAATAAAATACATATAGTTAAAAGAATTAATCTCCAAAATTTTATCTTTATAACTTTTAAGGTTTGAAAATACAACTTTTAACTACAGATTAAAAATAAAAGGTCATTCATAATGACTGAGGCTCTAGTGGCTATAAAGGCGTATTAGCATGAAGCGCCATCTACGAGCAGACAGAATACTTTAATTTTATATTTTGTCCCACTCGCACTCATTCGTTCTGCGCGTTCAAACGGTTCAATGACTTTGGCGACCAGTTTCTATTTTCTCTCTGGTTCTGTCGTCGGGTCGACCCGCTAGGAAGGGGGTCTTTGTTTGCGTTTCACGTTCGCGTCGCACGGTATCATCTGCGTCGGGCGTTCTATCGTGTCGCATCCGAGACGGAATGTGCCAACATAAGTGGAAGCGTGGCTGTCGCTCCTCTCGGTCCCTGTGAAATGTCGTGTAATGCCCCAGGGTGGCGCCGTCTAGTGCAAGTGCAGTGAGGTGCAGTGGTGTGTGCGAGCGAGCGTGGGTCGGTACGGCCACGGAGAGCGAGGTGCGCGGAGGTGGCGGCGGCCGCTCGGCCATGACCGGCGACATGCCTCTGGGGAGCGCGCACGCGTTCGGGCGCGCTCTGCTCCGGGACGGCGCCCTGCCACCGCTGGAGCCCGGCCCGCCCGCGGCCGCGCCGCCCGCCCCGCCGGCCGCCGCCGCCAGCCCCGAGCAAGTCATGAAGCTCTACATGAACAAGCTCACGCCTTACGAACACCGCGAGATATTCGATTATCCACAAGTGTATTTCATAGGCGCGAACGCAAAGAAACGGCCCGGCCTCGTCGGCTTTCCGAATAATTGCGAATACGACAACGAACAGGGTTCTTATATCCACATACCGCACGACCACATAGCTTATCGGTACGAGGTGCTCAAAGTTATAGGCAAAGGTAGCTTCGGTCAGGTAGTTAAAGCGTACGATCATAAGAAGCGGGAAAATGTTGCATTAAAAATGGTGAGAAATGAGAAGAGGTTCCACCGACAGGCTCAAGAGGAGATTCGTATACTCGAGCACCTCAGGGAGCAAGACAAGGATAACACGATGAATGTTATTCACATGTTCGACTCATTTACATTCAGAAATCACACGTGTATCACGTTTGAATTGCTCTCAATAAATCTGTATGAGTTGATTAAGAAGAACAAGTTTCAAGGGTTTTCGCTGCAACTTGTTCGAAAGTTTTCGCACAGCTTGCTTCAATGCCTGCACGCGCTCAACAAGAATCGCATCATTCACTGTGACATGAAGCCGGAGAACGTGCTCCTCAAGCAACAGGGACGCTCTGGAATTAAGGTCAGTATCATTATGTAGATAGCTTATTACAATCAAAACAAGATATAACCATAGTCGCTCAGCAGGTGATAATCGAGCCTTATTACACCTGTCGTATACGTGAAAGTCGCTCTGGGTGGATAAAATCAATAAGCTTCATTTTTCTTAGTAAACAGCTGCAGCATTGTGTGCGCTGTGCGTGAAGCGTCCGGCGATCAGCTGGCCACACCCGCGCAACTAGCCTACAATGTAGTGTGTATGCCCGCCTCACATCAACAGACGATACTTTCAGACTGGACCAGTTTTCCTAACAATTTCACAGCGATAAATAACACGATTATATAGAAAATTCATTGAAATTTGCAGACACGCGCTCTGACTACAATATATGAAACGTAATAATGTTTCGAAGTTTTTGCTTCGATTATGCCGATATAAATGTTATCTGTGGACCGCTTCAAGTCGCTCACCCGAGGCGTTCGCACACATCGGGTTCTATTTTAAAACTTCCCTATAGATACATCGAGTAAATGAATGCCGCGATGTAATATAAAAGAAGTAGATATTTACGTAATTACGTAAATGTTTGTAATTGAAAGTGTACAAATTTTAATATTTATTCTTACCGACTTATTAAGCAACGTGTATAAATTATTCGCGTTCGATATTGTATTTGCTACAATAAAATTTCATAAAATTAAAAAATTAAATCTCTAGAAAATTAAAATGAACAACTTACTTTTGTTTTAACCTTTAAAACTTCGAGTAACTGGGCCTGACCTACAAGACGGTGATTTACCTGCCTATCTGACAGACTAGTCGAGCTTGATGAAATGAATTTACTTCAAAAACGTTAATCAAGACTGCAGAAAGAGTGATAGATACATGCGGCCAAATCAATTACAGTTAAAAAAACACTTTCAATACTGATGATATTTGTAATAAACCTTATTTGTACCCTTATGTGACGTCACAACACATATAAGCAAACTTACAAAATCCCTCAACCACAAAATACAAAAACCAGTGCCCTAAGCCCCTAAGTAAATATGAGAGCTGTGATAATTCATGAGCTGGGCGCTGCGCTGGCTTGAAATTTCGTAGTACGAATCGAGTTTGATCCCCGCTAGCGATTTATTAGGTGGTGAAGAAAAACATCATGAGGAAACTAGCACGTCTGAGTACATTAATTTGTAATATTTTCAAGAGACATTGAAAGTCTGTCAATATGCATTGGGATAGTAAATAGACTCTCGCTTGTTCTAAAACCTTTAAAGAAATGATGCGGCTGTGTCCAGCATTGAACGGTATAATATAGGCCTTTATTTTCCTTAACTAAGTTTTTTTTAAATAGAATGAGAGTGACAAACAAGCGCACAGTCCACCTGATGGTAAGTCGATGCAATGGCCATAGATATCTACATCTATCCTCGATTAAGAATCAAAATGTAAATGCGTTGCCACTTCTGAGGACTATGATGGAATACCTCGTTTCCAGTAAAAAGGGTTTTCTACACTCACCATACGAAACACAGCAGCATTGAGCTGCTATTTTACGCTGATGTACTGTGAGAGCGTAGTCCTGCCCCGTTCGAACCGACCTGTTCGTGCTACAACCATAATAAAATGCATGCAGCATGGTTCTATCATATATATACAGGCACAGGTTCGGCCGTATATGGAATACTGTTTCCATCTCTGGGCTGGGGCTCTCCAGTACCAGCTCCTTTCACTTGACCGCATCCAGCGCAGAGCGGCTCGAATCGTCGACGACCGAACCTTTCCGATCGGCTTGATTCGCTGGCATCAAGAGATGTTGCATCTCTGTGCATTTTCTTTCGCATATACCACGGGGAGTGCTCTGAGGAATTGTTCGGATTAATCCCAGCCGCCAAATTTCATGAACGCACTACGCGGCCAACCTCCCGATACCATCCACACCATCTGGATGCTTGGAGATTCACCACTGTACGTTTCACTTGGGGATTTCTTCTGCGTACGACCTCTCTGTGGAATAGTTTACCACCAGCGAATTTTCCGGACCGATACGACCTAGGGACCTTCAAGAAAAGAGCTTACTCCTTTCTAAAGGGCCGGCAACGCACCTGCAATTCCCCTGGTGTTGCGGTTGTTCATGGGCGGCGGTAGTCACTTACCATCAGGTGAACCGTATGCTCGTTTGCCCCCTCTTATATAAAAAGAAAATCTTATTCAAAACTTATAGGTATTTCAGGGCAGAACTTCTAAAGAAATACAATTACAATGGGCAAAATTTACAGATATCGCTGAAGCCAGTAAGATTGCAAATTTAAAACGCTGTCCTGCTTTACTTGCATGAATCTAACCTGTTCTTATTGCATTAGTTAAATTTACAATTTCTCGTTACTTAAACTGTTTAATTGTAATTCAATATATCTATACAAATAAAATGAACTGTCTGTTTGTAATGTTAAAATAACTGCTTTTTACTAAACCCATATGAAAGTAAGTATATACGTACTTATGACAAAAACACAATTTTTAAAATATTTGTCTCTCTGTGTGCTCCGGCTAATCTCCGAAACGGCTTGATCACAGGCTACTTTAATTTTAGAAAACGAATTAGGGTACTGCTCAAAAAAATTAAACTCTAAATTACGTTATTATATATAGCATTATATTATAATATATTCACTTCATTCGAATAAACTACATTGATAAGGGACACGAATTTCGCTGTTGATTTAATTGGTGTATTAGCATGTCAACTACAGTTTAAAAAGTAGATTCATACAGAATAACCGTCGATCAATAATCTCACACGCAGCTTTCCAGGTCTAGTTGAATTCCAAAAGGACTGTTATGTTTTGGTTAAGAAATCCTTAAACCAATTTACATATATTATATTACAAATAAAGTATAATAGGAAGGAATACTGTCGTGTTGTAAGTAAATGAGAAGCAGGGCATTGACTTCGCAATTATTCAGGTTCTGCTTATATGCAATTGTACTTGGAAAATAAAATGTAGCTCAATTATTCCAGTTGAAGTGCGTTGCCCATAGAAAGTAGCGGCTAAGCTCCTTACCTTGATTCCATTAATCTACAAGTGCAGTCTTTGTTTTTACTATTTTTAATTCATTTGTATTTCAAACTATGCATTTTGTATTTACGCTTTAATTAAATGCATAGACAATTTGAACTTAAATGATTAGGTACCTTTGAAAGCTTTGCCATGTTATAAATCTTAATTGACCACCTCCTTAAAACCTGTTTTTGACACTGGCAATTGTCTTTTTACCTTTCAACCAGTTTGCCAGGTGTTTGTAAAATAACGTCACGGAATTTGGTTTATTTGCAGCTAACGATACTCGTCACTCATCAAAAGACCTGTAGGTGTTTACTGTTAATAATTTACAGCTCAGATAGTATAAATTCTAAAATAATGCCGTATGTTGATCTATATATAATGCGTAATGTTAGTAAATCACATTATAATTAAAATAAAATAAACTTGATGAAAGAGAAAGAATACAAACTATTTCCCTTCCATTACAGTCATTCACGAGTCCACTGCTGAATATAAATCGAACTTAGACCACACTATACATCGAAATCGCAGACATTTTGCACGCTTGTTATGAGTGGGTAATGAGGTGTTTACTGTTTACGTATACGCTTTCGTATTTCATAGTATGTGCTCAGCTCAGACCTACTTATGTTTGCTGTATGTGCAATTTAGAGCATTTTCGATTTGACTAAAACCTACCTACTTATTGTGTTTTATAAAAATTTAAAGCGATGTTTTGAACTTAGCATTTTTTCTACAATATATAATTTAAGGTTAAAGTAAGGCGGGAAAATTCAAATAGAATTTTGGGGAACAGCAAGAAATAGCAACATAGAAATCCTGGAAAGGTGTCAGACTAAAGCTATTAGATCTATGTTCAACATTACAAAATGAATCCATAGTAAATGTATTCTGCACGACTTGAGGCTCAACACTGTGAAACAAGAAATCGCTGTTCGAAGCTGAAAAACTTAAAATAGCAACAAAAATTAACTTCACATGTTAACGCACTGGCTGCTACATTAACGGGTTCTGGGCCATGTACACAAGACTGAGAAAGAATAGCGTTCCAAATCTCATGACACGATTCACCAAAGAATAGTGAGAGTGGTCAATGGACAACTCTCCCTGCTTAAAAAAAGAAATAATCAGACATATCTCAGACAAAGAAACAGCTAAATGTCCACGACAGATTGCTGTGTTATCGGGATGGAAAAAAAAGTAAGGCTGGTGTACAGTGTGCATTCTACTCTCATTTCTGTGAGAGTTTGGATCTGGGGAGAGTCCACCTTGCTACTCCAAAGCGTGTTGGCCAACTTAATGTGTCTTTGATTTTTTTGCTAATTCGGAAACCTATTTTTAATTGAATAAGGATGACAAACAATCACGCAGTCCACTTGATTGTGACATCTTAAAAATGTTTCTTCGGTCAAGCTGTTTTATTCGTGGTGCAGTTATACAAGTATTACGGCCTCTACAACGTTAATACTAGTTATTAGACACTACAATTATCAATGTCATCAGGGCCGGTGGAGATCAAACACTGTTACCATTTGTTTTCAGCAAGTCGCGATGACAACTAAATGATTTTTTTGCTCTATTTTATTTATTATATATTGTATTATAGCTTAAAGAAGCAATAAACTGCAGTGGCAATAAGATTATTAAAAAGCTCTTGGAACCACAAAACACAAAAACAGGTTTCTGTTTTTTTTTTGCTTCGAAACCTTTGTAAGAAGGGTTTCGCGTCGGAGCCTTGCCGTCGTCGCCTTGATCGTCCTTAGGGTGCAAAACAATCTTCCAGTAACAAGCTGTGGTGTATGTAGCATATAAAACATACGAAAAAGTTGACAGAAGTGCTCTGTGGCAGTTTCCGAGGTCTATGATTGGTGCTTGAGTCAAAATTGGCTGCTATTTATGAATTTTATTTTTAACTACTTAATTATTATTATTTTAGTAATGATTTGCAAATTTCCAGCGGTCAACCCTATTTAATGATTGGTAGTTTGAACAAACGTGTTATTTAATTTAATACGGTTAATATTATTAAACTTGGAATAAACGTCATGAAGCGTATTTAGAAATTCAAAAACGTTTTTAACTAATATATTATGTGTTGATATCATTTAAATAAAAAGCAGATTGGGCTTGTGATGTATCATACATTTCAGCGTATTGGTAGCGGTACTCTTTCTTGAACCGGTTTAGCTTATAGGGAACACGATGAGTATCGATTTAAGAGCATTATTTATTAGTATTCAGGTTCCGTGGGCTGCTTGGATGTGCTTGATGTTAAGTGAGATAACATTGTCTTTTATAGTCTTTATATTATTCTGTTTATTTTGTCAAAAATGAATCTCTAAGAGAAAACGTTTACGAAATAATTTCATGTGTTATTTTGAGCACATCGCTCAAAATTTATCAATCAATGATAAGAAAGAAAATAAAGCAGTAAAAACGTATCCTGAATACGCAGTCTTAATATGAGCAATAACAAATATCGACCTGAATTACGATTTATTAGTTGGAAGTTTTCTTTTGCCCATTTTCAATATATCGCCAATTTGGTCGATAAACCGACGAGCATGTATGCGTAGGTATATGGATGTGGAGGAGGCGAAAGAGGTGTGTTAGGGTCGTGCCAAATGGAAGTCTGTAGTGTCTGCCTACCCCTCTTGGTGAAAGGCGTGAGTTTTTATGATATATGATTATGTAATAGAAACAAATCAATTATACTCACCTAAATATTTTGATGTCATAAAACTAAATTTATGCAAATATGTGTCTTTAATTCTGGTTGTGTTTTGCCTCTGTCCGTGTCTCTGACAACGCATTCCAGTCTACAGATAACGATAAGTGGATTTTGTATTCTTGTAACGCACTATCTTCTGCGCAGTTCAAGCTTCCGATTATTCGAGATTTTTGTCGTGATTTGAAAATCGGCCAGGGGCATATCGCTTTTGAAAACGAAACCGAGAAAATAACGGTATTTTATTTCGTAATACCTACTTATTTGGAATTACTAAAAATATTGTAATAATTTATTGATTACATTAAAAATCAACTTTAAAATTAACTTTAATTTAAACTTCAATTTTTCTCAGTTAAGAAATCGACAGAAAAAAAAAACGTTTTAACACGTCACGTCGCTAATGATAAATGATACGGGTGCTTCGAAAGGACCGTTGATGAGAAGCATCTCATTTCATTCTTCCACTTCGACTTTTTATGCCACGCTAATGAGATGAAATTTAATGAAAATTGAGTGTCAAATTATTTTTATGCACACTAGTTGAAATTTTTAGTTGCCTAAACTAAAAGGAAGTTTTTTTAGAATTTCCCGAGGGCGCCTTCGGAACTGTCGTATCGTGTTTAAAAATTCTTTTGCTGCCGGCATTTTGTCCGTGCTACACTTTTCCAAAACCAAACAGTAAATTTAGTAAGCTTTAACAAGTTCCCCTTTTAATGTTTTGGTTTTAACTATGTTTTATTGTCACAATATTTTCGTTTTATAAGAAAATTTTTAAGATTTATGAGCCCTGATAGTTAAGGAAAGCTTTCGCCGTCAATTTATTCATATTCATATTATTTATTGCATCCATAATGTTACAGGTGGTTACAGTTAAGGTGTGGAGAACATTTTAAGTTTTAACTTAAAACTATGAGATCATTATGGGCCCTGCAGGGCACGGCAATTAAGAGAGAGGAGGGCCATTTTAATGAAACAATAATGATTAATACACTATATAATATAGCAACTGTAGGTATTCTAGGTAGACATTTAAAGTTTATCATTTAGGTATTCGTTTAGTGTGTAGTAGTATTTACAAATTAAAAATTCCTTTAGTTTATTTATAAAATTAATGTTTTTTTTTTCCTATTTTTTATTGAGTTTGGGAGTTTGTTAAAAATTTTGATATTTAACAGTACGCGAGCAACGCGTTCTTTGATGGCATCAATGTAATTTAATCTTATTAGCTAATTGAAATCTTAAGTGCTCATTTCCTTGTGTTCGGCTAAAATTATCGAAAACCTACATGTCTGACAAACAATAATATTTCGAAGACAAAGTCTGCCAACACGGAGCAGAACGTTTTTTTTTGTGCCGGAAGCAATAAAGGCAACCCTCCTGAAAGCGGGGGATGGAGGCGGTGAATGCTCATAGTATACCACGCAGCCGGCTGCGTGGTTATGTGGAGACTTTTACCTACTAAACACCGCCTTTAGAGATTGGCTTACCGATCTGACGAGAGATCTTTAAGTCGTAAACGGACGCGACCCTCCTTTGCAGAAAGGAGGATGCAGGAGCAGAGCGGCGGGCTAGTTGCTTATAAACCCTCTGAGAAATAAGAGAACGCCTGTGCCCAGCGGTAGGTCGTATTAGGCTGTTGCTTCACTTTACTTTTATTTAACACTATTAGTATTTATATTTAACCAGAAGTTATTAAACCAAGCATGAAATATATTAGATATACATGTATACATTATGATGGCTCCCCTAATATCAGCGCAGCTGCAGTGAAACTCTAAAAATATACTATTAATTTAAAATTATTTAATGCCTTTAACCAAAAATTAAGCATCGTACTTTGAATAATAATTTGTTGTATTGTACCACTAAGTTATCTATACTGGGTGCTCTCACTGCGAATGACGTCATCGGTAGATTCTTTCAATATGCCGATGTCCGGCGCAGTTTCATAGAAACAATACAAAGAAATATATCCATACACTACTGTTACTTAAATAGGTGTTGCTTTTTAGTGCAAAGAATATCAACGTGGTTAACATATGAAACAAAGATAACCCACTTAACATTTACTCTAGACTGTTTACTTGTCTACGGCAGGTGAATGTGAACATAGAAAATTACCTGTTTTTGGAGAACTCAAACAAAGCGACCGGGTAACACAAAGCGATGAACAAACACCTTCAACAGTGCGAGGACGCGTATCGACCTCGGGTTTAGTGATGTAATAAGAAATTCGCCTTCGCAAATAATCGTTCGTATATTTCTTTTTCATTTGTGTTCTTGAGACAATCGACTTAATAAATAATTCACGGTTTAGCTTACATTATATCGTTATTGAAATCATTTTGTGTTTGAATATTACAAACTAGTTTTTTAATAAATCAAAACACCTGAGCAAATACAGAGCAGGTAAACTTAGCAGATTTAAGCTCAAGTTGGTTTACTCTTCATAATACTTAAAAGTCACTCTCCCGAGCAGTCCGAAAGAATTTAATGCTTATGGAGTCCAAGCATTGTTTGTGTAAACTGCAGTTGGGGATACTATATTAATTTTTTATAAGGATAATATATTATTCTAATAAACGTTATCTATATATTATTCTAATAAACATTATCTATATATTATTCTAATAAACAATTTATATCTCTGATGCTTTACTCACGAATTATAAAACTGCAGTGGTAGAAGTATAGAAACATTATAAATAATGTTTATAAAACTGTAAACTAGTAATTAGTATAAAAATATTAAGTGTTATATTCTACAAAACTATATACCTACGCCTTTTTATTTAAATATATTATTATTTTTAAATAACGTTATAAATTAGACTTAAACTGTCTAAATAAAGGAATATTTTCTGAACACGACTTTACGTTATAAAACACTTATGGAACACAATTAGTAATTAGAAGTAAAATAAAGATAATACAACCGAAATAAATTAAGTATTTAAGTTTTATTTTTTTTTTTTATGTGGGGTGGCTCTTTTTACACGGTCTGACTACTCACCACGATGCGGCACCGGGCGGCCTCTGCTTGCATTTCGTAAATATACTCTAAGCTAATTCCCTGCGCCTTACTTTACTGCTCTATGAATGGTGGTTTCGATATCTACCCTCGACTTCTATGAGTCTCTTTATTTTTGATCACCTTCTAAAATACTTTCTTATTTTCTACCCTCACTCATAAGTAATAACAATACCTATAACCCCGACCCGCTTAGCGGTGGCAAGGGTTAGTTGTGTTCGACTCGTACCAATTAAAATCCATGGTGTTCCACATTCACCACATATTGCTAAGGCCATAGAAATGATTCGCTCGCTCACCTTCGCAGCACCAATAGTGCTAACCGCTGTACCGGCTCTTCTCGGGGGATGAAAACCACCTATTCTTCCTATCATAAATATTGTATATATAATATAATACATTAATAAGTAGAAACTCAATTGATTGTCCTGTAAATTCAAGAAAATAAGCAAATCTTTGAAATTCTCTTTGAATTACTCTCATTTCAATATCGTATACCCAATGTCCGAAATTCGTTTTACTAAAATATGGCTACTATTTTTGTAACCTACAGCGTCTACTCTCAATACAACCTTTGCGTTGCGTAGGCGGTAAGCGAACATTGCAAGGATTAAAATAAAACAACGATGAAAGTCACTGACTTGTGCCCCTGCCCACATTATTGTTTCAGTATGAAGTTTTAAATATTTGTAGCACCTATGGTACTCCACTCCCTAGATTTTGATCTACACTAGATTAAGTTCACAAGCAGATTTTGCATCAAAACATTAATCAAATAAATTATATCTATTTCTGAACTAATTAAATGCACAATAAAAGAGAAGTGCACTATCCATGCAATGATCTGATATTTTTTTATTTATTTCATTTTAAAACTTCATTTGCACGAAAAGTCCAAAACGACATTCTATTAAAAGATATTGTGTTATGAAAAAAAGTCATTAAATTAATTTCATAATCAATTACAATAATCTCATTTTTAAAGTAGCTAGCAAATCGTAGCTGTAAGTTCGTTAATTCGAAAACCGAGGTGTTGGTGAGTTCGCTCTAAACACAGTCATACAAGTTGGTAGGAAGAAAAGTTTTATGGGGTATCATGGATATTTTTGTTTTGATATAATTAGTCGAATGTTTGTCAAAACCTGAAGAGAGTATTTGTCGTTGTGTAGTATTTTAAACAAAGACAAATCTGTTTTGTATTTTATTTTTATTCGTTAGTATAGTAGTGTAGTAGAGTAAGTTTTTAGGGACTTTGTCTCTGGAGCTGCATTTCAAGTGCCACAGAAATCATTTTTACTTTAGTTTAACTCTAAAATTTTTGATCTTATCAGTACTGTAGAGATTTTAACCTTTGATAAGAATGTACCTAGAGTAACAATTGCGTTTAGGTTTATTGTAAAGGTGACATGCGAACACTTGATATTAAGATCTACATTAATACTCATAGGAAAGTCAGGTTGATATGTATAGGTATCAATAAACATAGTTTGGTGCTCGGCGATGTAGAAAACAACGTGAGGAAACTCGCACAACAATTCGCACTGAAGCGCGTTACGGACATTTTTTGGCCTGTGTCCATGTTTTTACTTTTAGTTAAAAATATATTGTTTGTACTGTTTTTAACTAAACCGCCATCGTAAGAAGTCATATATTTAATTACAGTATAATATCAAACACACTAGCGATGCGCATGTGTTGAAACGAAAATTTCACAACAATCATTTAACAATACGCAAACGCCGGATCACACTTAGCTAATAAGTGTTAATTGCCTGCGCTGCGGATTACCATATTTATATTTTATACATATAGGGTTAGTATATTTTATACATATTTCTAAAGAAATTACTTTTATTTTTTTTTTCCTATCGAGTGCATACTCAATAAGCTTCATAGTGTCCCAAGGGATTCGTCTTAAAATGATCGTGGGCAAGACAAATACCATATTGCCGTTACAGTCTATCAAAAGATCACTGCTGTATATAGACTCAAGCTCCCTATTGATGATCCTAGAGGGGATATTTGCCATAGAACGCTTAGCAGGCGAGGTGGCAAACGCAGTTTCTTATGTTTTGGTTATAATCACGAAGACGCCACTGCTCAATTCCTGGTTTGTAATTCTTTGTAGCCTCTTAAGGGGAAATATAATGTCAAATGGCTTAGCAAGATCCTTTGTTATGCCGAAAATATTGCAGCATTAATTTTGAAATAAATATATGGTAAAGTTGAGGATTAATGTTAATGATTATGTTAGACGAAAACACGATTTCGTAAAATTTTCTCGATAGAAAAAAATCCAAAGTTACCTCCAAAATAAACAATAAACGGCTGTTATTCATAAAATACTTTAAATAAGATCATGAAACTTTGCATACTAACTGAACTAACTATAAAGCAGTGCTTATGTTATTTACTTTTTTTAAAATACCATTATTTTCACTGTAAAAAGAAATTACCTAAACTATCGGCGTCTTGAGCTTGATTCCTGTCGCCCGTTAGTATCGCTTAGGCTTTTGAAGGGAGAAGTTGTGTCGCTTACGATCAGAATATACATTACGCAACAGTACGACGTAAAATTAAAATGGGAAATAACCGTGATAAAAATAAGAAACGGCTGGCTTGGCGTTAAGAAACAGGCATAAATATGATAAACCTAATGAAATAAGTGTCTAACGACCTTTCTACTTACAGTATTAGTGATTACAAACATATCGGTACATAGCATACGACGCGCGGGGAAGTGGGGGCGAAATTAGAATTTGAGCTGACTTACTCTATCCTCTTAAGAGATCCGCGAGACAATATAGGGGTAGCGGATATTCTTACTCCGCCACTAAACGGTATAAAGATCATGTGCCTTATGCTAATTTACTAAACTGTTCCGAAAGGTACATACTACATACTCAGTATGGATACCTCAGTCTCATTTTGTCATCTGGTATGCACTGAAGATATATTTTAGCAACGACTGATTGCCTTTTGTAAATATTAACTAGAAGTAGTTTCTAGCCATTAATATTTTCTTCTGGTTCCGTTACTAGTATTGAGTATTTTTTGAAGACCACATATTAACAGTGATTATTAAGATTATTGTAAACTAGCTGGCCCGGCAGATTTTGTTCTGGTTATTCCGATAGACGGCGCTGTGAGTGACACTGAATTCACTCCAGACTTTACAGTGCTAATTAAAAATATTAATAACTGGAGCGCAACACCACCTATCGGGTCCAATTTTGGTGTTTGCTTTTTGGCACTAAACCAACATGTAATTAAAACGTATAATCTTACCGCATTCGACCACAATGATAACGTTCGAATAAATTCGTAGATTATTAGTTGTATCAGAAGAGTCACAAGCACAAGCGTACTCACTAACACAAAGGCACTCCTCTTAACCTTCCCGTGCCCCCTTCGTAACGGTTATGCGATAAGATCGGAGGAGCGCGGATGCAGTTTCAGAGACACGAAATTACTTAAGTATACTTAAGAATTGTATACATGTTTGGCTGTTCTACCTAACAGCCCTATTAATAAACACAGACTTGCTCGAGATTAACTTTACTCCTAGTTTAAAGCTTAAAATATCTAATTTCAGTATTAAGGCTTAGCAAGATCCTCCGTTATGTCGAAAGTATTGCAGCATTAATTTTGAAATAAATATATGGCAAAGTTGAGGATTAATGTTAAGAGGTGAGAGTAAGTCGGCTCAAATTCTAATTTCGCCCCCACTTCCCCGCGCGTCGTATGCTATGTACCGACATGTTTGTAATCACTAATACTCTAAGTAGATAGGTCGTTAGATACTTATTTCATTATGTTTATCATATATATGCCTGTTTCTTAACGCCAACCCAGTCGCTTCTTATTTTTATAACGGTTATTTCCCATTTTAATTTTACGTCTTCCTGTTGCGTAATGTGTTTTCTGATCGTAAGCGACACAACTTCTCCCTTCAAAAGCCGGAGCAATACTAACGGAGCGACAGGAACCAAGCTTACGCGCCGATAGTTTAGGTAATTTCTTTTTTACAGTGAAAATAATGATATTTTAAAAAAAGTAAATAACATAAGCACTGCTTTATGGTTAGTTCAGTTAGTATGCAAAGTTTCATGATCTTATTTAAAGTATTTTATGAATAACAGCGGTTTATTGTTCAGTTTGGAGGTAACTTTGGATTTTTTTTCTATCGAGAAAATTTTACGGAATCGTGTTTTCGTCTAACATAAACCTTAACATTAATCCTCAACTTTACCATATATTTATTTCAAAATTAATGCTGCAATACTTTCGGCATAACGGAGGATCTTGCTAAGCCATTTGAGGTTATATTTCCCCTTAAGGACTATGTTAGACGAAAACACGATTCCGTAAAATTTTCTCGATAGAAAAAATCCAAAGTTACCTCCAAACTGAACAATAAACCGCTGTTATTCATAAAATACTTTAAATAAGATCATGAAACTTTGCATACTAACTGAACTAACCATAAAGCAGTGCTTATGTTATTTACTTTTTTTAAAATATCATTATTTTCATTGTAAAAAGAAATTACCTAAACTATCGGCGCCTTGTAGCTTGATTCCTGTCGCTCCGTTAGTATCGCTTAGGCTTTTGAAGGCAAAAGTTGTGTCGGTTACGGATAGAATACACATTACGCAACAGGACGACGTAAAAATAAAATGGGCAATAACCGTGATAAAAATAAGAAGCGACTGGGTTGGCGTTTAGAAACAGGCATAAATATGATAAACCTAATGAAAATAAGTGTCTAACGACCTTTCTACTTACAGTATTAGTGATTACAAACATGTCGGTACATAGCATACGACGCGCGGGGAAGTGGGGGCGAAATTAGAATTTGAGCTGACTTACTACATCCCCTTAATAAACATAGAGTAAGAACGGAGTAAACTAATCCGAATCTACTCTCGGAATAATAGTTAATCCTTGGCGGTACCTAGTTTAACGACTGAGTAAGCATAGACTAGTCGCGTATTTTGACATTTTGTAAAACTTTACGTTGTTAAATTCATAAGTTGTAAGCACTAGTAACAAGAACAGCATATTGGATTAAAATGCCAAGAAGTGATGTGGAGCAGAACAAAGTGATTGCAGGTTTTTATTCATTATGTGGATTTAAACAAGTGATTGGGGCTATTGATTACCACATATTCTAATCCCGAAAGTCACTGGAAACATCGGACAATACTACATAAGCAGGAAAGGATACAGTTCAATAAATGTACAAGTAAGTTTTATAGCACCTAGCTAGCCCATCTTTGCCCTATAGGTACTTAATTATTTTCTTAGATTCAATACAATCACCTCAATCTATCATTTCATATTAAAGAAGTTATGAGTGCTTTGTTCCAGGTTGTGTCAAATGCAAATTTAGAGTTCATGAATACAGTGGCACATTGGTAAGACAGCACACATGGCTCAAGAATATTTAATGAAATACGCATTAAAAAACACGTTTGAGCAGTCAGAATTTAAAGGCAGACTTCTAGGAGATTCTGGTTATGCCTGTACTCCTTATTTATTCACTCCTATCTTGCGTCCTAATAAACAAAAGGAAGAAATGTAAAACCGATCGCACATCTGGGCCCGTAACACTTTAGAACAATGCTTTGGAGGGAAGCAAAGGTTTCGGTGTTTACTGCGAGAACTAAATACTAAATAAGAGCATACAAAACTATATACATTGCAATGCAAAAGCAAGATCTTCTTGAGGATGTAGTATAAGGAGATGATGAAAATGTACCAGTCACACAATTAGTAAATAACTCCGTTGGAGGAAATTCTGTTCGGGCAGCATTTATTAACGATTTTTTTTAAATAAATATACAAAAATTACATGTACAAAAGATTTTATTTATCCCCAAAAACAAAACATGGTTATTTAATTAATTTTGCCCTTCACGCTCTTTTCTTAATTCTAAAATTTCGTTACAAATAATATTAAATATGATTATATTTAGAACTTAATTTTTCCTCCGAGTCTGAAAACAGCACGAGGAACAAGGAACAACACGTAACACCTTATTTCTTGTCAAACTCAAAATATTGCCTGTCACTGTCATTAATGTCATCATCAAGCATTGAGTTCATTCACTAATCATTCACTGACTCACTCTTTTTACTTTTAAAATAAGTGGCTTGCCATAGCGCAAGCGTTAATCCCGGCGTAAGGAATGTATAGTTAGTCCAAGGTTACTCCATGTTTATTAATAACATTGTAATAACGAAGTAAAAAGTCAGTTACTCTGAGATTAGCTAAGTTTAACTTCGAATTAAGCTTGGAATAAGCAATTTTTATTAATAAGACAGTTAATGTACTCAAATATGGCGTCGAAACATGAATTTCGAACAACACAACTCGTATATACTCTTGGTTCTCTATTTAAAAAATAAGTTGTAATGAAGAGTTATGCCTAAAAACTAAAATTACCGACATAGTCTTTCGTATATGAAAAGGCACATCTGTCGCAGGAGTTTCGGCTACCGTTGATTTAAAAGTATTGTAGGTAGGGTGGCACTTGGTTAGATAAAGCAAACATCTGCAAAAGGCGACGACAACAGCGTGCGCGAGGATAAAGATCGGGCCGACTGACGTGCCTTGCGGGAGGCCTGAAATATAACTGAGATTTGTTATAATTTTAAATATATAGAGATAAGGTGTATGAAAATTGTGTTCAATTTTAATATTCATTTAGTAAACATTTCTAATTCGTATAATTGATTATACTAAAACACTTAAAAACTTACCAAAAACACTCGTCGCCTCAAAGATACAAAACAATCACATAAAAATATTGTCATATTTTAAGAAGAGCAGATTAAAATGTTACTTAGCTACTTCATAACAAATAAATTAAATTATTATCTATTATTATGACTATATCGCAAAATACATGGTTTTCGCGCCTTTTTAATATTTAAAATTTATGATATGCGAAGGGCAAGAGTCATTGTAGAGCTGGCGCGACGTACGAGCGAGAGCATGTGACTGCCGTGGCAACAGTGAGCTGTAGTACGCTGAGATTTGATAGGTCAACGCATTGCTCACCACCCACTACTGTAAAAATATTTCTGTATATCTGTGTAACTGAAACTGTTTAAAAGTTTCTCAACAAATGTAATCTTGCTTTTACCTTTTAGTAACTCGGCCATACAGAACACTAATGACGGTCATTACTAGTTTAAAAGTTAGCCCAGCTATGAACTACCGCAGATTATTAATGAGACTATTTGGGATTTCGAAGTTTCAACAAGTATTAATTTTAACTGGTTTTTAATTTATATCGGATCTGTCATTATTTGATATCTTTATCAATCGGTCAATACAAGTCAAAGCAAGCGTTGGCGTTAGATTTAAGATATAGTACCAATTTCTTACATTGTGAGTCATGAATACCGTAATAATAACGGACCGTACTTCGTTAATCAACATACAGAACACACTTGGTAACAGTAATAAATCATGGAAGATTTCTTATACGGAAGAATTATGTCGAGACGTTTTAGTTAGCGACATGTTTACGTTCTATCTGCCTATAGGTTTTATTACGTTGTGTGCCATAGTCGTATGGCTTAGTGGTCAGATTACTCGGCTACTGCTTCGGGGTCCTGGTTTGGAACACCAGTCGGTTTTGCCTGTTCACTATACGGACTTCTATAGGCAATCGACGTCAAGTAAATCATGTACATACTTATAAAAAGGTTAGCAGCATCTTCGCAGGATCAAGAGAATGCTTTCGTACACAACCGCGGCCCCACCGGTACTATCCCCCCCATGGCAGCCCCTCCTTGGGGCAGGACTTCTCCTCCTCTCTTCCTTTTCAGGTCACCAAGACACAAACGTGCGTGCCTTGCTTCTAACTTTATCTGCGATCGAACGACGAGCACTTGAAGGCACCAGGTTTCCTGACCCTAGCTGTGAATTTCGTTTCTGGCTTCGCCGCCAACCATGTTTCGGCCGCGGAGGGTAAGAAGAGTGGTGCCTCGAATTACCGACACTCCTCTCCCCACGCGATCCCACCACAATAGCATCAACGGTGCGACCCCGCCAGAGTCGCGGTGAGCGTCTAGGGGCTCCTTGTTCACAGTGGATGTCCAAGCCACGGCTACTTAGCCTTTTCGCCCCAAAATGGCGTGGAAACTTCGAGAATTTAAATTGAATTCGATAAAATCCGTAACGACGTGAAATTAATTAAAAAACAATATTTCGTCGATAATATCGTTGGAAATTTAAAAAGTTAAAAATAAGCGCAATAATATCCGTAACATTAGTTTTACATACATAATCACGCCTGTCACCCAGAGGGATAGGCAGAGACTACAGACTTCCATTTGGCACGATCCTGACACACCTCTCTCGCCTCCTTCACATCCATATACCTACGCATACATGCTCGTCGGTTAAGGGTACTCCTAATTTGGCCCGTTTTCAATAAATCGCCAATTTGGTCGATAAATTTTCGCCTAGGACGTCTCTTTCCGACTCTGGCATTCATTTCTGCAACATAAACTTTAAACATTAGTTTTATTTAATAATATTTCAGTTAATAAGTTTTGTACATAAAAAAATGTCCGTTATCTGAGCTATCAATATCACTCCCATTTCACTCAATACCTAATATATATATATATAGGTATGCAATTAAGATAATTTTGCATTGTTCTGAAGAACAACTCAATTTTAGGGTAAATATAAATAATTATTAAGAAAAAACAAAATTTAAATTAGGAATAATATTGACATACAATTATTCATCACGGAGCGTAAATGTTTTCTGCGAAATTGGGCTATGTTAATTTGTAACCCAGTTTCTTGGAATCTTCTTTGTTTTATATTATGATTCAAAATGTAACCGGCAATCAATTTCAAATTGTTTCTCACACTATGACGTATGTACCAACAATTTTTTTTTTGTACCATACAACTACATAATTTAATTATATGGTACATGAATTAATTTTTGCTGTAACTATGCTTAACTAGCGAGAATGAGTTTTTTTTTAAATTTTTTAGCATAAAATAATATTATAATAATGCCATTGCTTTTGCGTTTGTATTAAAATGAAGTCCTATTTAAAATATTTAATATGTAATAGCCAACTCTATGATATATAAAATGTCTTAGCAATCTTGTTGTGTAGTATTTATAAGGGAGTCGATAACCTTATGTCACTCCACGGTTGCCGTAAATATATGGTATTTGTATTGTGTGCGTTTCTGAGATGTATTTGATTGTTCATGTTACCTATCATCATCATCATTACAGCCTTTCACAAGTCCACTGCTGAACATAGACCTGCCCCAAAGCACGGTCCTGAGCCACCTGCATCCATCGACTTCCTACATGTCTTACCAGGTCGTCACTCCATCTAATGTGGGGTTATTACCTATACGTATACTAATATAGAAATAGAATTAATAAATTAAAAATTTATTTTTGTAGTTGACATTCTGGTTAATTTTTTATTAAGGGGGAATATAACCTCAAATGGCTCAGCAAGATCCTCCGTTATACCGAAAATATTGCAGCATTATTTTGAAATAAATATATGGTAAAGTTGAAGATTAATGATAAGTACTATGTTAGACGAAAACATGATTCCGTAAAATTTTCTAGATAGAAAAAAATCCAAAGTTACCTCTAAACTGAACAATAAACCGCTGTTATTCATAAAATACTTTAAATAAGATCATGAAACTGAACTAACCATAAAGCACGGCGTATGTTTTTTATTTTTTAAAATTACCATTATTTTCACTGTAAAAAGAAATTACCTAAACTGTCGGCGTCCTGAAGCGTGGCAAGCTAATGCTGCAATATTTTCTGCATAACGGAGGATCTTGCTTAAGCCATTTGAGGTTAGATTTCCCCTTAATAAGTATGCTTTTTATAGATAAGAAATATAGAAAAATGGACTCGTGGTGGCTAAATTTATTTATACACGAGCTACCTTATTACGATCTCCATCAGCATCACTGAAAATATTACTATCGAATAATATGTATTTATTAAACTATCATCAACGCCATGTAAGTCCGCCATCCGCAGTCCGCCAGCATGCGGCAGCGCAGAAAATTTTTTCTTACTTTAAGAGGTGAGAGTAAGTCAGCTCAAATTCTAATTTCGCCCCCACTTCCCCGCGCGTCGTATGCTATGTACCGACATGTTTGTAATCACTAATACTCTAAGTAGATAGGTCGTTAGATACTTATTTCATTATGTTTATCATATATATGCCTGTTTCTTAACGCCAACCCAGTCGCTTCTTATTTTTATAACGGTTATTTCCCATTTTAATTTTACGTCTTCCTGTTGCGTAATGTGTTTTCTGATCGTAAGCGACACAACTTCTCCCTTCAAAAGCCGGAGCAATACTAACGGAGCGACAGGAACCAAGCTTACGCGCCGATAGTTTAGGTAATTTCTTTTTACAGTGAAAATAATGATATTTTAAAAAAAGTAAATAACATAAGTACTGCTTTATGGTTAGTTCAGTTAGTATGCAAAGTTTCATGATCTTATTTAAAGTATTTTATGAATAACAGCGGTTTATTGTTCAGTTTGGAGGTAACTTTGGATTTTTTTTCTATCGAGAAAATTTTACGGAATCGTGTTTTCGTCTAACATAAACCTTAACATTAATCCTCAACTTTACCATATATTTATTTCAAAATTAATGCTGCAATACTTTCGGCATAACGGAGGATCTTGCTAAGCCATTTGAGGTTATATTTCCCCTTAATAATAACCTCTCAGTAATTAAAGATGACCTGTGTCCAGCTGTTAGACAAATATAGGCCCTTATTTATTTTACTTACATACTGTCCTATATTAAATTAAATTCATATCCAGATTTATGTCGTCAACTATATCAGAAACCTAACTTTAAAATCCCTAGATGCTACCTAATGACAATATTCGTTACAAACAAACTTTGCAAATATTATCTCATGCTCAAGCTTGTTGCCGGAATAACGCCGGCAGTAATCATTTATAAATATAACATATATTTTTCCTTAGCTTTCTTTTTAAATATGCATGATTCTTTAAAATTGTTTAGTGTATACCTAAGAGCGAAAAATAGATTTACAATATCTATAGAGCCTGCGCTCACAGACGGCACGGCATGGCACCGCGTGGCAAGGCACACTTCGGCATGCCGGATCCTGTGGCATCCCGTGGCATACCTAAGAATCCTGTGGCAGACCGCGTCGTGACAAAAGCAACCGCGTCCGGGTTCACTTAGATCGCCGCCGCAACAAGGTTTAATCGAGCCTTCAACCTTGTTTCTCACACACATTCCTTTAACAAAATAACTAATATATGAATGCATGCTTCATGTGAAATGTTACGTGATTTAACGGCGTGCCGCAGCATATAATACCGTATAGAATACCATAGAATACCGTAACATGCAGCAGCAGTCCGGGGAATGAAGTGACGTGCAACAGCATGCCGCGTGAGACATTTTGGTATATTCGTGTTGAAATAAAGGAATGTCACTGTAAAGAAAGGAATGTTATTAAAATAAGGTCGAAAATCCTTTGTCCACGAAAAAATCCTATGATACGCCTTGCCATGCCGTGTCGTCTGTGAGCAGGCCCTTACGCTCTCAGCTTTGGCTTTGGCTTTTCTGTGTTATGGAGATCGATGAGACCAGAATTTCCTTACATAGATAACATGAACTGACCGAACATAGATACCGCTCTTCAAGACGGCTTGCTACTTCCTTCCCATATCTCTTCCGAAATAAATGGTGTTTCTTGATAACAAGTTCAACGTACGACTTGCTCTCGACAGACGGATATTCATTCGTCTTTAATCATTTACGTAGAGTAAACATTGAAAGTTATTCTATTAAAGCTATCTTATTTGATTTTATTTTACTACTCTTTTATCTATGGAGATATATTTTTGTAGCTAAGGAAAGGGCTATGCTATTTCTCTGCGTGATAAACTTAAAAATGAGGAAATCCGCAGTGGAACAAAACAAGTGGCAATGGTGGGGGTGTAGCTCAAGAAATAAGAAAAAAATGTTTCGAAGACATGCGAAGTTCGTGAACACGCATTGGGGCAGCGCGGCGGAAGCCCGTGCCCAGCTGTGGGACGTATGTAGGCTGTAACTTAAACTAACCATTTTATTTGATACACCAAATTTATGACCTTTTTTACCAAATAATGAATTCTAAAGTTCACCACAAACATCATGTGTAATTTTAATTTATGTAAATCTTGGCGTGGCAACCAGATTTTATCTCATATGTTCGTTCTTTATTTCACCTCTATTTAACATTTTAATAAAAAGTTGCGTAAATATGATTGGCGATTTTTTTAATAACGACCGATAGAAACCTACTTACTTAAGTATATTTTTATTATTACTTAATTTTATATGTATTTTATGTATTGATTGTTAGTAATCTGGTTTATTCATTAATTTGTCTTTTTATTAGGCGCAATCGCTTCCTTAGCATTCATATTTTGTTTTCCAGCTTAGAATGTTTCTAGGATTATCTACTTTACACTTTTATCTTTAGGTAGATTTCCAGAATCGAGAATTTTATTTGAGCATTGGACATCTGATGTATCGAATTCTATTCCGATCGATTGCACACAAATTACATAATTCTATACGTGATATTGAACAATCGATGCTGAAGTTATTCCTACTATATATATCCATGCAATAACATAAAGTTTTACAGTTTAAATCCGGGCCAAGAACATGAACCATGATTTCGTATTAACCTTTAAATCAAGTTTTTAAAATATATTATAACCCATCCAATTATGAAAAACTTTTGTATCTGTGTTCGCTAAATTTTAACTCGTGAAATTATCTTTATATCTTTTTCATGTTACGAGTATGTCACACTTAGTGTAGGTAGAGCCCAACGGATTAGTAAGCTGAAGTGGCAATGGGCCGGCCATATAGCTCGAAGAACCGACAACCGTTGGGGAAAAAAGGTTCTCGAGTGGCAGCCTCGTACTGGTAGGCGAAGTGTAGGGCGACCCCCCACTAGATGGAGTGACGACCTGGTAAGACATGCAGGAAGTCGATGGATGCAGGTGGCTCAGGACCGTGCTTTGTATGTCAATTTTGGGGAGGCCTATGTTCAGCAGTGAACTTGTGAAGGGCTGTAATGATGATGATGATGATGTAGGTAGAGTGACACTGCAGCGCTGCAGTAGTAATGGGTGGCCTCGACTGGGGAAACGAAACGCTTGCCTACCAGCATGAAGTTAAGTCATACGGCCTCTATTTATTGGTAAAGAAACATTATCATCTTAGTCTTAAGGGAAATAATTAGGGATGCCTCGATACAACTTTTTGCCGATAGGATACCGATACTCTTATAAAAATATCGGCGATATCGATACCGGTACGCTTATTGAATTTAAAAATGAAGGTAAAATAAATAAAACAAGTCAGGTTTTTTTATTAATATAAAAAAAAAAACAAATAATAGGACAAATTAATAAAACCGTTTAGAATTATAGAAAGGTTGGGATTAGTTAATACATAGTTTTAGTAATTAAAATAAACATTAATGTCATTTTTGTTTAAAAAACAAAGTATTCCTATGTTTTGCGGAGAAAAGTGATTTCGCAAATCTTTTTGAATAAAACCTGTGGTGGAAAATAGTCTCTCAGATGCGACTCATTTCGAAACTAGAGTACTTCTGCGCCATTTTTTTTCAAGCTTAAGTATAAGATGTTATTGCGCTAGAAAACGAACGGATCTGCGCCTCTCGATATATTAGGAGACCTTGGGTAGAGAGATGCCTTCTTCTTTCAGACAATTACAGCTCAGAGTAAACAGGTGAAACAAGGAAACAGGACACAGCACAGTATACTTAGTTCTTGCCTCTTTTGCAAGGGAATAGATTTTAAAGCAAGAAATTATAAAAGTATCGGTCATAAAAATATCGCCGATGCCGATATATCGGTATCGGATTCATCCCTAGAATTAACGTATAATATCATTTTAGCCGACTTCAAAAATGTAAGAGGTTTTCAATTCGATATTAAGTTTTTTGTATGTATGCTTTCTATGCGACAATATTTTTTTTATTCAGAACGGTTTTTAATAATTATTTTTGTTACACTGTTTAAACTTCAAGGATTGTCCTATATATACATATATTGAACGAAAAATTCCATCCCTAATAGTGGGAAAGGAAAGATAACGGTAAATTTTTAAAGTAATATTTTAAACAACTTCCAGTAGTCTACGTTCTAAAATTAAACTTTTCTTAAAAGCTAAAAGCCTAATATGATTTCAAAGATCTTAAAATAATAAAATTATTTCCTCATTTCTGCTTTAATTTTTTACGATATGCTTGATTTTTATTCTGAATAGAGAAAAGATTTTGAATGCCTATAGACACATCTTTACTTCAAAAAAAAAAACTTAATATAATGCTAGACGAGTATTTTTATAAGGGACTTGTTAGTAATCAATTGTTATACCTCATCGCCAAGTGAAACAAACTTTACGCACCAAAAATTCCCTTTTTCGGTTTTTAGCAACGCGTATAAAACAATTTTTTTTTAAAGAAAGTGCCAAACAAGCTTTTCATCTGACGGTAAGCTACTATAAACAAATGCTTATCCTTATGTAAAGAAATATAAAAGTGCCACACAAGCTCTAACTGTGCTGGCTAAATTAATATAATAATTTTTTTATAAAATAAGGGTTACAAATGAGCAATGTAGTCCACCTGATGTCACATCTATCATCATCGACATCTATCCTCGATTAAGAATAGTACGTAGTGCATATTTTATTTATTTTTTTATTTTTATTATTCACAAAATCCACAGCTTGTAACAATCTATTTACACACAATTCTTATAAAATAGGTCTTAAAGCCAATTACGGATTTACAGTATACTTTATATGCATTGTGTAAACTTAGAACTATATATAAGTATAAGATGGAATCCGTCATTGTTCAGTTCTTTACATACACCATACAAAACAGCGGCATGAAGCTGCAATTTTACACTGGTATTCTGTGAGAGCGTGGTTCTTTTCTGGTCAAGCCGACCCGTTCGTGCTACAATCATACCGTATTTGCAGCATGGCTCTACCACTTACAAAATATTATTATATAATTGCATTGAGCTATTATGTACTACGTACTAGAGGAGACACTGCATTCAGCTACTCTGTTCCACTCAACTGCGGTGCATGCACTGCACTTTAATCAGTCACTCGCTAGGCGCTTGTAGAGTTGTCACGTGTTGTGTTGATTTAAAAAAAATCTCTTGATAAAAATATGCCGTCTTGTGTACTTAGATATAGCACAAATAATTCAAGAAATGTCAGTAAAAACCAAGGAATTACTTTTCATCGGTTAATAAGATACTTATTCAATAAAAAAGTATTATAAATTAATAATAAAGCAAATTATTCCTAAGACGCCATCTCGTATCATTGAATATAGATTATGAAATTAATATGTTCAGATGCGACATTTCTGTGGGTACTTAAGTTTAGGACGAATATATTATTATACTACACATTTTTTTTTGTAGAAACATATAAGTTATTATAATTAAGCTAAATTTTTCATGTTTAAATCTGCTTATTATTCTTTTATTTTATTTTTAGGTTTCCACTTCAAAGTCAAAGTGGAATAAATTCGTCCATTTTTAACTCTCGCGTTCCCAGCATTTATGAACGATTATTTACGACATTTATGATTCTAATTTAAATAAATATATTTGTAATTTAAATTTTATGTTAATAAGTTTTATTAAACATACATTTAGTACGTTTTTTTATATTTGACATAGATACCTTTTAAAATATTCAGATAACAATATCATCAAAATGTAATTTTGACATAATATTATGTAATATTATATTAAATTAGCACATATACAAAATAAAAAAAAATTTAAAAAATTGTAAGTACTCGATATAATTAACAATACAATATAAATAAACAATTATTACATACTGACCATTCTACTTACGTATAATCTATAATAACAAAAACTGACCGCGCAAGCGCAAAGCGCGTTTATACCAACTGCGCATGCGCGACTCTACTATTACCGCGCATGCGCGAAGACATAGAAGTAGCGCACAATTTTTGTTTGGAATAGCTTCTCTAGTACGTAGTACATTATAACTCAATGTATAATTGTCATCGTTTTCACGTTGTTCAGCAAATAAACATTCAAATCAATGTTCAATGTTATTGTTTCATTTTAAAACTACATTAGGTGCTCGAATTTTCTTGTGATACTTATTCCTTTTTTTTAAGAGCCGTGGTAGCTCAGTGGTTAACGCTCGCTGTAAATATAACAGAACGCGAGTAACCCGGGTTCGATCCCCGCCGCCACCAATGAAATTGTTAATTGCAATTTTAAGTGCTGATTTACCACGTGCTCGGCGGTGAAGGAAAACATCGTGAGGAAACCTGCATGTCTGAGGAATAAGAAAAAAAAATATTTCGAAGACACGTGAAGTTCGTCAACACGCATTTGGGCAGCGCGGCGGACACTTCCTTGCCCTAAACCCTCTCAGAAATGAGGGGAGGCCTGAGCCCAGCAGTGGGACGTATATAGGCTGTAACTTAACTTAACTTAACTTATTCCTTTTTATGATATTTGTGTTTTTAATTTTTGTTTTAATGGATTCTGAAATAGATAAATAATTTGTCTCTCATGTTTCTGAACTACTAAAATTAAAATGTGGTATTGTTGACAATTTTAAAAATAATTATAAGTACTTTCTTTTCGGAATATCATTTATATACATACATAATATTTCCATTCAAGGTGAAGTAACTATAATACTTGTAGGGCAATAACGCAATATCGAAGTAACGTTTTTAAAATTTACTTACCTTTACAAGTTTTAAAAAATACGGTATGTTGGTCAATTAATTGACTTGTCATCAGAATCGACAAAATAAACCGAGATTGGTAGCCTACTTGACATTCAGGGCGAGTCCTTACGTCTCGACTCGCAGATAAATTGGGTCATACGGTCGCGACGGCTGTTATCGATTTTCGCCATCTTACGCAAATCATTGCTCTACACGTGTCCATGTGTTAAGATATAGCGTTGTTCAATTTAAGCGTGGTAAATTAACCTTGAATGAGTTTGGTTTTGTGTTTGAATATGCGGTGTCGTGCATATTTTGGGTCATTGTCTGTCCTCAGTTCTATTTTGGTGACAGCAATAAAGGAGACTAAGAAACTCTTACCATTAATTCTTGATTTAGACTTGTGATACAGGTTAAAGCTGAACAGGGAGATTGGCAACCGTGTTGGTAATGAAACCACATGTATGTAAAGATGTAAGGAAAATGCTAACTATTTATCCAAATGTGAGTCTTACCTATAAGCGATTTCTGGTGATTTACGAACGAGGCTCTGCGTTGAAAGTCAAGTTGGTTTTCTATTATCGTTAACGCTGTAAAAACACTCCAAAAATTATCGAAATTAACGTTAACTCACGTGAATTAACGATATTTATTACCTTTCATTTTTATATTTGTAAGTACCATAATAAGCGTTAATGAGTGTAGAAGGTCCACTTGGCTAACCCAACTGGTGATCCACTAATAGCGGGAAATCCGTCTATCAACGCAGAACCTACATTTTACATTGGAAGTAAGCCAGTGCAAGGTTATATTTAGTTATTTATTTGTACTCTTCCAGGCAAATATTTGGTGAAGGAGTTTATATTTGAACTAATAGAAGTGTACACAAAAACATATTTAAGCAATTTATAGATTTATTAAAATGTAACATATGTATTCAAATTCAGCGTTTTTTCCGAAATATACATACGGCAACATTTCCTTTAACAAAATACTTTTTTTTCATTACAGCCTGTCAAAAATTCACTCCTGAACAAAGGCCACCATGGATTACCTCATATCAACTATTACCAGAGAGATGTTGCTGCTCATCTCCTAGTTCAGTTTCAGTCTGTTGCCTCTTGTTGCCCACGGGATGAGGTAGTGGATATTTTTAGACAGCCACTACACTGTTAACAATACTACCTATTATTAACATATACGCTGGTATTTTGTGATTACCATATATCCTAATGTAAATAAAAGTAGCTGTTACTGGGCTCTCCCTCATTGGGGGTTAGGTTTGTATTTTTTGGACACCTAATAAAATTTATAACTAATATTACTTTATTGTTTTGAGTTAGAACACATCTGGACCCAACATTTGTGCAAAATCACGAAATTGTTAGTTTCAGGTAGAAATGTGTTGTGCATGTTTCCATGCTTATAATTAATAACAATGTATCCAAGTTTCAGATTTTAGAATAACATAGCTTAGGACGACTAAATCTCTCAGTTCTTGCCCGTACATTTACGGCACAATACTCGTATTATATACTGCCAAGTTAATGTCGCCGGACAGTGTTAAAAATCGTTGTCGTGATAGAAAAGATCAAGTAGTTACTTTCCACGATTCATGAGATTTGTATTAGACTAATAAAAAGTTAAAAGTAAAAGCCGACTTAAGAGGTACCGAAGAGGATAAAATAATTTCACATTGACAATTCGGTGCACGTAGTCTAGCTTGCATTAAGATTAAAGCTTTGTCTTTAAAATGTAAAATTATTTTAACCTTTTTTTTTTCTTAGATGTAGGCTTATTTAAATTTTATAAAAAGTAGATTTTTACCCTTTTGAGTGAATTAAGAACTCTCTCAGTGTAGTCTAATTAGTTATATTAAAAATTTCATACAAAGGCTATGAAATTTTTAATATACAAAATTTTAATAGACGGCTATATATTAGGGGTCAAATTTTTTCTCCAAATTTATATGGAAACTAAGATAGAGGTATAACCTATTTGATAATAAGAGAACCATCCAAATCAGTTCACAGTTAACAAAGATATCGCGTAACATAACATACATACAAAAAAACAAAATGCAGAATTGAGAACCTCCTCCATTTTTTGGCGACGGCTATTAAAAATAACAGTTAAAAGGATCACGGCAATTAATTGAATTATTTTCTTTATGCGGAATCTTTGTGACCGTAAGCTTGTGTTGCAAGATCGTTAGGGCCCCGCTTATCGCTCTGTTCCTTTTCTTGCGCCATATTATTACTGTCTCTATAGAAACATAAACCGCTTTCAAAAGCACACTAGGTAATGCGAAATATAATAGTGGTCTTTGTTTTACTTTGAAGTAAAAGGCGACTTCACATCTTCGAAAACATTTTGGTGGTATTCTGTTTCTAATACGCTGTTGTGATTTTTAAGATGAAACGATCATAAAGTTCACTGAAGAATTCAAGTTTTACCTAAACGCTTTTAAATATCTAAGTACAGTGTAGTAGTTCTTTTTATTCTGCCCACAGGAACCCGCTTGAGTTTTTTTTTTATCATTCATATATTTCATATTATATTCGTATATTCTATAAACTATTTCTGCTGTCATGCAGCAATGTTGTCCAATTTTGGGTTTGAAGAGTTCGACTACCACTATAATACCAGAATCAACCAGCGTTTGGGTATACGTAGGGTTTGTTGATGGTTCTTCCCAGGACAGAGGTTTTTTCCGCATTTGTGTTAATAGTCAAAATATGACTTTCAATAAGAATTTACTTACAAGTTATAATTAATAACTAGAAAACCCTAGGTGCGACCCGAAATGTTTATACGACTAACTTTCTAGTGGAAGGAATAAAAAAATATCATATGTATATTTTATACAAGTTTTCATTGGATATACAAAAAACGACTTGACCGATTTTGTTCAAAATTTAATGAGGTCTAATTTACATAGTTATGCGTTAAATGAAACTGGTCCCATATCAAAATCACTCTTTGTTCTCGAGATACACGAGGCGAAAATTAAATCCGTACGTACATACACACATACATACCATACTTACATGTGCACACACGGACATCCTCTTTAAAACCATACTATTCGACTCTAAAGACCTTGAAACGTGGAGATATGTTAAAATTTTCAATTTGCAAAATCGGACCCGTTACAGTAACTTACCGCGGGAAGTTAAAAATTATTCTGTTGAATAAAACTATTATTTACGGATTTTATCGCGTTTAATTACTTTAATTTATTTTTATTATTATCCCGACGTTTCGGGTGCTTTACAGCGCCCATGGTCACGGGGGGGACTGAGATGTTTGACGTCCCAATGTCATAGTTAGTCCGGCTACCTTCAGTTTTTTAATATTAATTTTTGGTCCGATTTACGCAAAACGAGCTTATAGTATCATGAAGTCTTGCAGTGGTATGCTTGGGTTTGGGTTTAATTTTGTTGATTATAGGATCCCAAGCAGATGGTAGCACCCAACCATCTTCTCTATTGAAATTTGGATGTTTTTTAATTTCAATAGCCTCGCGTATCATCCTTGGTAGGAATCGGTGTTCTTTTGCGAGAATTTGTGGTTTATCAAATCTAATGTAATGGTGGGGACGATCTTGAACATGTTCGCAGACTGCAGACTTCCCGGAGCGTCGGTGCTTCACATCAGCTATATGTTCCTTCACGCGGGTTTTTATAGATCTCTTTGTTTGACCTATGTAAGAGAGACCACATTCACAATCTAGCTTGTACACACCTGCATCTTGTAGAGGAATATTACATTTGATGGATGGTAAAAATTGACTAATCTTCTTCAGCGGCTTGTAGTATGTCTTAATGGACGCTCGCTTCAAGATGTAGCCAATCTTGTCCGTGACTCCTCCAACATATGGTAGTAGAGCAGGTGCGCGCTCGACTGTTGCCGGCTTCACTCGTTCACTGTGACGTAGGCGCGGGACCCGAAGCTTGTTGTCTTGCAATACTTGCTTGACGTGCTGAAGCTCCGCGGCCAGATGTTTTCTGTCACAGATCCCTCGTGCTCTCTGAAACAAAGATTTACCCACGGTAGCTAACTGTGAAGGATGATGGTGAGATTCACCATTTAGATATCGGTTGGTATGGGTCTTTTTCCTATACACAGTGTGACCAATAGTGTTATCAGGATTTCGGATGACTAAAACATCTAGGAAAGCTAAGGAATTATTTGCCTCTAACTCCATTGTGAATTGTATTTTAGAGTTTATGGAGTTAAGGTGGTCTAAAAATGCAGTTACTTTGTCAGATGGTAAAATTGTGAAAGTGTCGTCTACGTACCGCTTGTAGAACCTTGGATTTACAGGAGCAGTAAGAAGGGCTTTCTCCTCAAAGTCCTCCATGAATATGTCGGCGACTATGGGAGACACAGGTGAGCCCATCGCCACACCATCTACTTGCTTGTAGAACTCCTCCTTCCACAATAGATAGCCAGATGTGAGGCAATGTTCAAGTAGTATTGCATATTCTTGAGGCATGTTATTTTCTTCTAGCTTCCTAGTTACAATTGAGATGCAGTCCATAATAGGTAGGCATGTAAATAGTGACTGAACATCAAAACTGACCATAGTTTCATTGTTAGCGAGATGTAGGTCTTTTATCTCACTCACAAAATGGTATGAATCCTTTGTGTGTGCTCTGGTATGTCCTCTCAGTGGTGATAGTATTTTTGCTAAGTATTGTGCCAGCTTATAAGTTGGTGAATCGATCTGGCTCACTATGGGACGTAGTGGAGCGTTTGGTTTGTGTATCTTCGGTAACCCATACAACCTCGGTGGTTTGGCACATGATGGTATTAGCGAATTCACGTCGAGATTTAATTTTTCGGAGTATTTCTTTATTAAATCGCTAGTTGTTTTAAGCGTGTTAGTTGTAGGGTCTGTTTTGACCTTTTTATATGTACTTTCGTCCGATAAAAGTTGTTGTATTTTAAAATTATATTCCGACGTGTCCATTACTACCGTAGCATTTCCTTTATCCGCGCGGAGAATCGTGAGTTCTGGTCTGTTCCGTAAGTTATTTAGCGCTGTAAATTCGTCTTTGGGAAGGTTTGGTTTCGGCACTGAACTGCGACGTAACAAGGACGAAATATCTTGACGTATGGCCTCCAAATCTTCCTTACCGATATTAATCTTAAACAGACAATCCTCAACACTGCAGATAATTTCTTCGTACGGGATTTTTCGCGGAGTTAATGCGAAGTTCATTCCCTTCGCTAATACTTTCATTGTCGGTTCGTCCAGTGTATGTTTTGACAAATTACAGACAGTGCGTTGTTTATAGTTTGTGTCTATGGTCAACGGTTGTTTATTGTTCTGGCGTTGACTTGGATGTTTGGCATTTGATTTGATCGTTAATTTTTGGTATTTTTCTATTTGTTTATTTTTGCATTCATTGTATTTTGATGTTTCTCGTTTGTTTAAAGTTTCGATGCAATTATTAAAATCAAATGTCGTTAAAATTGTCTTTAGTTCACTGGACAAATTGTCTATGGTGTTGTTTATGAAATGTAAATCGAACCGTTTCTGCTGAATCACCGTCCGTAACAACTTTTTTACTTGCCTGATTTAAGATCTTAGCGCTTCCTCGAATGTCCTTCTTTGTTGATATTTTGACACACGTAGGAATGAGATTATGGTCTCTGCATCTCTTCAAGAAATTTAAAGATGTTATATATCTTGCGCGCTTGGTTTTAAGATCTTCTAATCGGCGAATTTTATTTGCTATTACCAGTCCGTACTGGTTCACATAATGATTTCTTAAATTTACGCGAACACTACACATTGAATAAAACTATTATTTACGGATTTTATCGCGTTTAATTACTTTAATTTATTTTTATTATTATCCCGACGTTTCGGGTGCTTTACAGCGCCCATGGTCACGGGGGGGGACTGAGATGTTTGACGTCCCAATGTCATAGTTAGTCCGGCTACCTTCAGTTTTTTAATATTAATTTTTGGTCCGATTTACGCAAAACGAGCTTATAGTATCATGAAGTCTTGCAGTGGTATGCTTGGGTTTGGGTTTAATTTTGTTGATTATAGGATCCCAAGCAGATGGTAGCACCCAACCATCTTCTCTATTGAAAGTTGGATGTTTTTTAATTTCAATAGCCTCGCGTATCATCCTTGGTAGGAATCGGTGTTCTTTTGCGAGAATTTGTGGTTTATCAAATCTAATGTAATGGTGGGGACGATCTTGAACATGTTCGCAGACTGCAGACTTCCCGGAGCGTCGGTGCTTCACATCAGCTATATGTTCCTTCACGCGGGTTTTTATAGATCTCTTTGTTTGACCTATGTAAGAGAGACCACATTCACAATCTAGCTTGTACACACCTGCATCTTGTAGAGGAATATTACATTTGATGGATGGTAAAAATTGACTAATCTTCTTCAGCGGCTTGTAGTATGTCTTAATGGACGCTCGCTTCAAGATGTAGCCAATCTTGTCCGTGACTCCTCCAACATATGGTAGTAGAGCAGGTGCGCGCTCGACTGTTGCCGGCTTCACTCGTTCACTGTGACGTAGGCGCGGGACCCGAAGCTTGTTGTCTTGCAATACTTGCTTGACGTGCTGAAGCTCCGCGGCCAGATGTTTTCTGTCACAGATCCCTCGTGCTCTCTGAAACAAAGATTTACCCACGGTAGCTAACTGTGAAGGATGATGGTGAGATTCACCATTTAGATATCGGTTGGTATGGGTCTTTTTCCTATACACAGTGTGACAAATAGTGTTATCAGGATTTCGGATGACTAAAACATCTAGGAAAGCTAAAGAATTATTTGCCTCTAACTCCATTGTGAATTGTATTTTAGAGTTTATGGAGTTAAGGTGGTCTAAAAATGCTGAAGAAGATTAGTCAATTTTTACCATCCATCAAATGTAATATTCCTCTACAAGATGCAGGTGTGTACAAGCTAGATTGTGAATGTGGTCTCTCTTACATAGGTCAAACAAAGAGATCTATAAAAACCCGCGTAAAGGAACATATAGCTGATGTGAAGCACCGACGCTCCGGGAAGTCTGCAGTCTGCGAACATGTTCAAGATCGTCCCCACCATTACATTAGATTTGATAAACCACAAATTCTCGCAAAAGAACACCGATTCCTACCAAGGATGATACGCGAGGCTATTGAAATTAAAAAACATCCAAATTTCAATAGAGAAGATGGTTGGGTGCTACCATCTGCTTGGGATCCTATAATCAACAAAATTAAACCCAAACCCAAGCATACCACTGCAAGACTTCATGATACTATAAGCTCGTTTTGCGTAAATCGGACCAAAAATTAATATTAAAAAACTGAAGGTAGCCGGACTAACTATGACATTGGGACGTCAAACATCTCAGTCCCCCCCGTGACCATGGGCGCTGTAAAGCACCCGAAACGTCGGGATAATAATAAAAATAAATTAAAGTAATTAAACGCGATAAAATCCGTAAATAATAGTTTTATTCAATGTGTAGTGTTCGCGTAAATTTAAGAAATCATTAATTATTCTGTTCTAAAAAAGTAATAGTCTGTTAGGCATATAATTTTAGACCTCAGGGGTCAGGGGTCAGGGGCCAGGGGTGACAATGCATCTGTGGCTTGTTGTTGGTTGCAGATGCAAGGGCTTCGGCGGCCACTTACCATCAGATGAACTGAGTTCATTTGTCTTTAATATTTAAAAATTAGAATGTTCTAAAGTTCTAATTTAGATACCGTTAAAGCCCACTTCCAACCATATACTGCTTCATTGGAGGGATATTTACTATAGATGGCATGCTTGGCGAGCGTGTTGGCAATCACAATTTTATCTTTTAGTTATTATTATTACCGGAAAGGGACGTTCTAGGCGAAAGTTTGTCGACCAAATTAGCGATTTATTGAAAACGGGCCAAATTAGGAGTACATGTGTGCGTAGGTATATGGATGTGAAAGAGACGAGAGAGGTGTGTCAGGATCGTGCTAAATGGAAGTCTGTAGTCTCTGCCTACCTCTCTGGGTGACAGGTGTGGGTGTTTATGTTTATTATTAGTAAGACTGCTGACTATCTCCTAGTTTATTTCCCTCTGTGGCTACTTACGTGATGGTCGCACGGGATGATATAATATATGGGGTAATCGATATTTTACACTGCTGCTACACAGTCAAATCTAAGTTTCATAATTTTAAACCGATTTTATATGCTTGTTAAAATTCCAGCATTAAAATTCTAAAGTGTGCCACTGTTTTAAGTTTTATATGTTTTCTTTTTTCAATAGTGACTGATCCGTTTATATTCCTCACTATTAAGATTCTAAGCTTTATTTTTTGATATTGTTCCTCATAATTCTAATAAAGAGTGTTCTATTACTGCATATTTTACAATATATGTACTACAACATTAATGGATTCTCGCGTTGTTTACAAGTCATTATAATCTCGTGCAATGGAACATGACATAGAACACTTCTGAAGCCGTTTGTTTCAAATTAATTCTAAATGCGGATCGAGCACTTCGCAACGGGCGTGAATTTTCCGTAATTAGGTCGCAGCGAGTACACTAGCGGTGGACCAGTGTAGTCAAGGCGAGAGGGGACATTCCGAACCAATGGCACTTAGCAATTGCCTAATTCAAAGGAGAAATGGCCGGAAAGTTAAAAAATAATAATTTTTAATAGTATACTGTTGTACGTATTAAAATTGTATAAAGTATGACCTTTACGTAATGTTTATGTTATGTTATCGTGTCATTTGCAAAGAATATTTTGATCTTATTGTTGACCTGTATCCGGTTAAAGATAATTTTACTAGATTTGAGTGTTCTACATTTCAGAATTGCATGACTTTAATTCTCCTTCTCCCTTCCACCCCTTTGGTGTCGACATATCACGCTCACCAACCAAACGGTATGCTATGTCTTTCGAGATGCGTAACACAAGAATAGATTATGGTAAATAATTTGCCAGCATATGTCTTTTCATCTGACTACAATCTAGGTGTCTCCTTTCTTTCTTTCTTTTCTTTTTCTAAAAACACACTAAGATTTTCTCTTGCATCGTGAAGATAATTTATATACATCCACACAAGGACAAACATCCAGATCCGTAACAATTACTTGTTGTAGGCCATACGAATACTTGTTACGTTAAGGATTTGAAACCGTGCTCCCTAGCGCCGTAAGTCATTAGGTACTAAAGCACTGCGCCACGGAGCCTTCATTCAGGGCAAAAGTGAATAGGATTTGTTAAAATAATTCAGTATGTTTTACTATCTTTAGCTACATCACACTACTGACCCTCAAGAACAGAGGTGGATTAACCCCTCATAATTATATTTAGAGACCCGGCTACAACTATAGTATAGTTGCAGCGTGGCTCGACCACGTAAAAAACTTTATACGTGGTAGAGCCACGCTGTACGTTTTACTTATTTATATGTAAGTCATCACCGTCATCATTCTCAATCCCTAAAAGTACAGTGCCCGACACGGGCCACTCCCATTGTGGAAAAGGTTTGCCTTGGCGGGAGGATTGATGATCCGATTACTAGACGTGTCGCGCTTCCCGTCTTGAGTCTGTATATTTTACGCCAGGCGTAAACAAGATGATTACGCCGCCGGTTTTCGGTTTTATTAATATTTTTAAAATTTATCTCATAGTTACCTCATTCGACCTATACCCCGGCACCACACGACAGGGGTGATACTGATTACACACGGTTATAAAAATCTGTGAGCTCGTTTTTACTTAATTGACATCAAACGAACAAAAACATACAAATCTTCAATTGTATTGTATAAAAAACATTCAAGAAAAACCACATCGAAGTTCGTCTAGACTTAGAAGTACCGATTCGCGCGAGTCATCGCTCTTTGCAAGGTCACAAAGCTTGGGTATTATAAAACAGTTGTTCTCTAGTTTACTGCCTTTAGAGAACTTTGCCTTTGAACAAAGTCCACTTTTTGACCATTCGTTAAAGCTGGCTCTATAAGACAAAACGTTAGACTTTTTAGAACAGCAAATTAAGCGGTCACATCGCACGAATCCTTATTGAGATTCTTGTTTTATAAAATAGGTACATTTTATTTTCATTATTAAATACGATCATGATAAACATTTATCATATTTATTAAGATAAAACATTAATTATTAAATTATTGATAAATGCTAAATGATAATCTATTGTTTAAAATCTGATAAATATTTATATAAAATTTTTATAAAAGAAAAAGTCTAATCAGTAAGTTATTTTTAAAACGAAATTTTAATTATTTTACATTGTAAAAATTATGAGTTACAATTAAAATATTATACATAATATTTAATTATATATAATATTTAAAACTCATGACCTAAATTAACTCAAGTACACAAAGTCTTCCTTTATATTCTTAAAAATGCTTTATTCCTTTAACAAAACTCTTAATATTTATTTGTAACTCAAAAAATTGCTTTGAATACTTATTTAAACCGGATTTTTAACATATTCTTAGCACTTTTTGGCATTATTTCTTGCTCAAAATAAATTTAAAATAAATATTTATTTAGGGCAAGAAATAAATATTTTAAATTTAATGAAGTGTCTTAATTACTATAAAAAATTGCCGGTTTCTATGAAAATAATTCCAAGAGCATGAGTAGAGCTATTATATGTCGTGTCTCGTAACATGTGGACCTTACAATTTCCCCATTTTATAGCGCAGCATCAAACAGATAGGTCGTGGCACCAACTTACCGAGGCGGGTGTGGGTCGTCGCAAAGTATTCGTATGCGCCGGGACGTCGTTGCGTATAACTGGGTCACGGGGAGCAGGGGAATGGGGCGACTACCCAGTCCCTATGTACTTTTGTTTACGTGTACAGGTTACATTGTTTCACTGTTGAATAATTTGTTTTCATTTAACTCTATTTGGAGGGAACGTGAAATTCAATGTCGTGCATGAAAGTTTGGATTAATTTGTGCCCAAATACTCAAACGATGCTCAATTATAAGACGCTGTTCAGTCTCGTGCAATCACTTAAAGTCGAAGTGACTGTGAAACCCACGAGACTTATAGACATCTTGAAATTTACTAGCGTTTGAGTATTTGACCATTAAGGGGAAATATAACCTCAAATGGCTTAGCAAGATCCTCCGTTATGCCGAAAGTATTGCAGCATTAATTTTGAAATAAATATATGGTAAAGTTGAGGATTAATGTTAAGGTTTATGTTAGACGAAAACACGATTCCGTAAAATTTTCTCGATAGAAAAAAAATCCAAAGTTACCTCCAAACTGAACAATAAACCGCTGTTATTCATAAAATACTTTAAATAAGATCATGAAACTTTGCATACTAACTGAACTAACCATAAAGCAGTGCTTATGTTATTTACTTTCTTTTAAATATCATTATTTTCACTGTAAAAAAGAAATTACCTAAACTATCGGCGCGTAAGCTTGGTTCCTGTCGCTCCGTTAGTATTGCTCCGGCTTTTGAAGGGAGAAGTTGTGTCGCTTACGATCAGAAAACACATTACGCAACAGGAAGACGTAAAATTAAAATGGGAAATAACCGTTATAAAAATAAGAAGCGACTGGGTTGGCGTTAAGAAACAGGCATATATATGATAAACATAATGAAATAAGTATCTAACGACCTATCTACTTAGAGTATTAGTGATTACAAACATGTCGGTACATAGCATACGACGCGCGGGGAAGTGGGAGCGAAATTAGAATTTGAGCTGACTTACTCTCACCTCTCTGTACCGCAGCGGAACTGAGCGACACGAGTTGGTCAGTTGATTAACTTTGCTGCGCAGTTCTGCTACTATACAGTGTATTCGTAGTTCCGTTGTCGCTTAGTGCGTGTTATCACATATAATTTCATATAAAGAATATATTGATGCGTCGTGTCGCTTAATTCCGCTGCGATGAAGTTTCGCCTAGTGCGGTCCCACCTTTAATCATAAGCACGTGTAACACTTGACGTTCTCTGATTTCTCTATCATTATCTATGAAAAGCTCTAAGAGTAAAAAGGTAAAGTAAGTGATTGGTAAAACTAGGTCTGCTCTCTATTAATTTAATAACAATTGCATTCACTTTATTACTTCCATATTTCAACATCGGCTGTGATGATAGTCAAGCAATTACTTATAATAAATAAAGAGAAATCCTACAGTAAGTAAATTGTATTAAAATATAGTTGTAACTATGTAGTGGCGGTGTATGAATACCCACCACCCCATATCGTCCCGTGGGTGTCGTAAGAGGCGACAGAGGATAACAAACCAGGAGAAGGGCAGCAGCATCTTCCCGATAACAAGTCAAAATAATAAAAAACTGGGGTTGAAAACCCGCTCGCCGTGCGTGTCAACTATAGCAAAATTCCCTCTATGAAGCAATCTATGGGGGAGACCTATGTTGAGTGGACTTTTATAGGCTGTGGTGATGATGATGTTGATAGTTACGTGGTAAGAGCTACGCTGCAGCTATATTATAATCAGGCATAATGCAAAGGATCACGCTCTCACACAATACCAGCGTAAAATGGCAGTTTAATACTGCTGTGTTTCGTATGGTGAGTGTAGAGAACCGGAGACCCTATTTACTTGGAATCGAGTCATTCCATCTTAGTCCTCAAGGATGACAACGCTTCAGCATTTTGATTCTTAATCGATGTTAAATGTGGAAGATGTTTATGGGCCACAGCATCCACTTACCATCAGGAGGACTATGTGCTCGTTTGTCACCTTTATCCTATAAAAAATAGTTGTAACTGTAGATAGAAACATGTCAGCTTCTTCATCAGCTTGCTAAAGTCCGTAGTTGGATAGTCCGGCCTCTTCCGCAGTAGGGGGTATTTGTCAGAATGTGTCACTCTTGGCATTATACACTATATATATACGTCAGTTTCACGCTTAGTGTGAACGAGATGGTTACACCACTGTCAGAAGCTGTAAGATCTTTGTGGCATTTCACGCAATCGCAGCTTACGGCACAATTGAGAAAAAGTAGGGTGATGATTTCTCTTAAGCCGCTTTCACATGGCTAGCAGAGATATTAAACGAGGCATTCCATCTTAGTCCTCAGGGGTAACGACGCATCTGTATCTTGATTCTTAATCGAGAATAAATGTAGATATCTATAGGTCACAGCTTCCACTTACCATCAGGTGGACTGTGTGCTCGTTTGTCATCCTTAATCTATAAAAAAAATTTTTTGGACATAAACGTCACTTTAAAATATTGGCAAATATTTTTATAATTTTTATTTTTGCCTATATAATATGGGTGATAACGATCACACAGTCCACTTGATAGTTAGCGGATGCTGTGGACCCTTGATATCTACATCTATCCACCCTGAAGACTAAGATGGAATGTCTCATTTCCAGTAATAAGGGTATCTATACGAAACACGGCAGCATTAACTTCCTATTTTATGCTGATATTCTGTCGGAGTGTCATTTCCACGGGTCGAGCCGACCAATTCGTGCTACAACTAAGTATATTATATCTGTAGGGATGTAGCATGGCTCGACCACGTATACACGTAACGTTTAATTTGGATTATTCATAACATTCGTTACACTAAGCATCACATGGAAATAAGTAGATATTTGCCTACAGTTTATGTTTGGGACCACAGCTAAAAAGAATTGATAAAAGATACACATAGAAAAAGAGTTTACAGATCCTTGAAGTCTTAGATTCATGATTACATAAATTCATGTTAAGTATACATACATACATACATAAACACTCACGCCTGTCACCCAGAGGGGTAGGCAGAGATTACGGACTTCCATTTGGCACGATCCTGACATACCTCTTTCGCCTCCTTTACATCCATATATCTACGCATACATGCTCGTCGGTTAAGGGTACTTCTAACGTGGCCCATTTTCAAAATATCGCCAATTTGGTCGACAAACTTTTTTCTAGGGCGTCCCTTCCCGACTCGGCCGTTCACATCTGCCATATAAATTTGCTTTGTCACTCTTTCATCATTCATTCTTTCTACGTGACCAAACCACCGAAGCATTCCTTTCTTAATCCTGGTCACAACATCATCTTGCATACCACATTTATCTCTTATCACGCAATTTCTCACCCTGTCATTCAGATTAAACCCTAGCATATTTCTTAAAGAACGCATTTCTACAGCATTTATTCTACTTTCGTGCTTCTTCTGCCACACCCAGCTTTCACTACCATACATTAACGTAGGGACTAACACAGCATTATGAATTACCATACGTGCCTGTTTTGACACATTCTGGTTCTTCATAATAGAGTGTAGTGCCCCATTCACTCTATTCCCTGCATTTACTCGTCGTTCTATATCCCTATCATATCTACCATCCCTGCTAAATACACATCCCAAATACACAAACTCATCCACTTGCTCAATTAACTCTCCTTCTATTCTTATTTCACATACCGTTTTGCTTTCTTCTCTTTCAAAAATGTTAAGTATATTACCATTTTATTCACCACGTTATCTTATATCGATGATAACTAAACCAAAGGCCTTTGAAGTAATAACCCTTCAGACCGAAACAGCAGTGCGCGCACTGATTCTTGAAGATAGAAATAGGTAAGAGGGCAGTAAGAAAATCAAAACGAGCACATTAATTTTATTTAATGTTGGTTTTATCGAGTCTTTAATTTTTCTAATTTTGTATTCTTCCTTTGTCATTTTATAAACCATGGCACTTTTGTAATACCGCCATTTGAAAATCCTATACCTTTAAACGAGCAATTTTTGTATATATATATATCGGCTCCAACGATTTTCATAAAATTTAGTGTCCAGGGAGTTTCGGGGGCAATAAATCGATCTAGCTAGGATTCATTTTTATAAAATGTCGTTTTGTCCGTATTTTCAGGCAATGAAAAACTGCTATATGATAAGAAGGTAAATTTTAACACTTTTATTAACAATCGTAATGGCTCAAGTGGATATCGGGCCGTCGCGAAAGCGTAGTGCCCTGGTTCGCGTCCTGTCTTCGGTCCGACTTATTTTCCTTTTTTTTTTAAAGTTCACTTCTTTGGTGAGAAAATCTATTATTTCGAGCCCTTTTTTTAGTATTTTTTTTAAAAATACGAAAATTTAAATTCAACTAATTGCTGATTTTTTATTCAAATAACCAGTTCAGTTTTTTTCTATTATGTCAATAACATCAAAAATATTATTCATGTTTCATCAGGTAGATTACTGAGATGCGGATATGTAATTTGTATTTAAATATAATTTCCAAATCACACGATTTCAAAAAAAAAAAACCGAAGAAAGCTCGGTCATCAGGTACTAGTTATAATGACGATAAAGCGTTCTATAATATATTCTTTATTTAAACATTATTAAATTACACAATACAACATAATTTACCTCAACAGTGCAAATTGTCTTGGTGAATTGTGAAATTGGAACGGATCCGTTTGTTGTGTCGCTAAGCACACCTAACGCGGTTGTTATCATAGCAAACTGGAATTATCTTCGCAACAATTTGATAACCTACTTCCTTGACGTGAGTTGTGATATTGGCTCGCAATTCCAAACATTTGCCTGAAATGCTTTCATATTGCGTCCAACAGCGTTGAGTGGTCCTATGAGATTCCGAGTTCTGGCAAGATTATGGCGCTGCGGTACAAATTATAAAAATATTGCAAACTTTATGTTTATTTTGTTTAGTTATTTGTTGGTATTGGCCCGATAAGTTACAGAAGGTGTACTCACTTTTTGAGAAATCCGGCGTGCAATGTTTGTCAGAAATCAATATAGGTACAAGTACCCGGACTTACGGCTGGGCAAAAGTAAATTATTTTATACAAAAAATATTTTGTGAGCGGAGGAATGTACATTTTTTGGCGTTTTGCATACTTTTAACAGATTGATCATCTTTGGAATAAGTATTTGATTCATTCATCATTTTCATTTCTTTCATTTCATTTTCATTTTCATTTCATTTTCACAGTATTCTTACAGAAAATTGTTGTATCACATCATCGGAGAAGAGTTAATTTTAACCGCTATTAAAGAGGTTTTAAAAAATGTTCTGCACAAAACCTTTATTTTTTTTATAGAATAGGGTGACAAACGAGACACAGTCCACCTGAGGAAGTGGTGGCGGAAACTCTTTTTTGGTAATATAACTGAGAAGGTTGATTTATTGACATACTCAAAAGAATTCCTTTAAGTAACAACACTGTACAAAGACGTATTGATAAAATGAGCTCTGATATAGAAAGCTTCTTGTGTAATTATCCGCAAACCACTAATTTGTGTATTCAATTGGAATCAATATTTAATGTCCTGAGTGATTTTTTTACAGAAACATCTATTTCATTTACAAATATTATTTCGGTGGTAGCAGATGGAGCTCCTGCCATGTTTGGGCGATATCGTGGGTTTATAAGCCATCTTAAAAGAATAATACCAGAACTAATTGCAATTCACTGTGTCATCCACCGACAACACCTTGTAGCGAAAAATTTGAGCGATAGATTGCACCAATCGCTTCAATTTGTGATTAACGCAGTTAATAAAATAAGAAGCATGCTTTGAATACCTGTTTATTTGCACTTTTGTCCGATGAAAGTGATGAAGACTTCAACGACTGCTCTTACATACTGAAGTACGCTGGTTGTCGAAAGGTGCATGCTTATCGAGATTTTACTCACTTTTCGAATCAGTGATAGAGTGTCTGGAAACGAAAGCACCAGATTTAAAAGAAAATCTGATCAAATTTAAAGCGGACATTGCGTACTTAACAGATTTGTTCATAAAATTTTAAAGGAGCATATTGGACATCACATAACGGGGAGATTACTTCTTACAAAACTGAAGCCAAATATTGATAATTTGCTGTCAATTCATCAAGTACATCCGTCTCATTAAAAGTATGACTATTTTTTATTGTTGATTTACATTTCAGAGTTCATTGTTGATTTTTTGTCAATTGTTGATTGTTTTTAATAATAAATGTTTATAATTTTCTATAACAGCACTCCACAAGTATTATTTTAATAAATAGGACACAAGAAAATGTGCTACTTTTGTTTCTTCTTATTTGGGGTGATTTTTTTTAGGACTTTTGCGAATACAGTAGAAATGTCAGGGGGTCTACCTAAAGTAGTAAAACTTTGAAAGTGGTCCACGAGAAAAAAGTTTGGGAATCTCTGATATAGACAAATTGATTTTTAATCAAAGTTATATTAGGAGAAAAGTTATTTTTCAAATCCGATATTTTAATAAAGTAAGGGGTACCTCTTCCACGGTTAAAATAAGTTCTATTTATTATTTCCACTTTTACCCTGTCTCGTAGACTCCACATATACCTGGAATATTGCCAAATAAACCAACCCAGCTGCACGTAGTGCTTTTTTATCAAACAATCACTCCTTTAAATTCAACCAAAGTATGATCGCGTTCACAATATAGGTTTGGATTCAATAAAGACTGAACAATCGATTTTGAAATATCCCGAGACGTTCGGGAAGTCATCTGACATGAAACACCATGATTATCTATACTTATTACCACTACCACACACTTAACATATTCAGGACAATTTTGGATATCTTTCTGAATACATACATTACGATATTTTATGTTTTTTGTAGTATAGGTTTTTATGGAGTTGTATAAAATATAGCGCTTAATATTTGGGATTTATTGTGAAGCAAATGCAAGTTATATTATGACATAGTATGTAATTTAATATTTATGGTGTTGAGACGTTTCATCTTGGTTCTCAAGCGTGATTTTATTTTTGTGACCTTTGTTTAAACTACTGTAAAAAGGTGTCCCTAGGTTACTGTAATAGGCCAGTATATGGCTGTGAGGCATTGCACCTTTGTACTCAGTGGTTTCAACAGACATGTAGCTTTCTTTGTTTAGTTAATCTTCTTTGTGTTTGCATTTGTATGCAAGTGTAAATGGGTTGCAGTAGCTATTTTTAACAAGATAACTGATAGTTCGCTTGTTATTAATGGGTGCGTTTGGCAGAAAAAAGCGCTAGCAAGCGCTTGTAAGCAAAATGGCGATCGTAAGCGGTAAGCGCTGTCAAATCGTAAGTAGCTATTTTCCTCTAGGACACGATGTTAGTTTTAACCGGGGAACCTAACCTAATTTAAATATATGTTTGTGAAGTATTCATATTAAAAACTTACCAATCATGAATTTTTAATAACATGTATATGTCTATTCATGTCATTATATTACTTAAAACTAATATTGCAAAAAACAACTTATAAACACTACGTCAAAACAAACAAATTAAATAAGCAAAATGGCGGATTGTGTCAGCGCTACTGAAGTAGGAATCGTGTCCTGGCCGAAAACTATTTTAGCGCTAGTAAGCGCTTGCTAGCGCTTTTTTCTGCCAAACGCACCCAATGTTTAATAAATAAACATATCACAGATTTTTTCCGTCAAAATATATTACTTAAACTCATTCAAAATTCAGCGCAAATTTTTTACATATTATAAATTATGTACCCGAGGTAAAATCTTGTAAGCAATATATATATAATTATTTACCAAGATTCAATACATGGCCTAATTATTACCAAGAACCTTCTCGACTGGTTTGGACGTAAAGTATACGTTCGAATTTCATTGTTCTCTGTTGCTTTTAATTTGAATCACGCGATGCTTAAGTCGTGCCGTTAAAGATTTTATTGCTATTGAAATAAAGAACAAATTTATCCACCGCTTCTTTTATAGCTTTTGTTACATGAACAATGTGAGATTATACTTTATTCTTTAACTTAAGTTAAAATCCCATCTAAAATTATTATTTTGCCTAAAAGTAAATTATTATCTTTAGTTAGTACGTACTACTAAGTTGTTAATTACATGAAGTACTAAGGAAGTAAATCACTAATGAATAAACAATTGTCTTTACGTATTTGATGTATTTATTTGTCACCTACCTCAGTGAAGTTATTCTTTGATTTTATAGTCTTTTAATTGTTGCCATATTTTCGCCATGTGGTGGCATAATAGAATCTTATTCTCGAAAAATCTTGTGGCCCCACTGTCGGCAATCAAGGTCCAGTGGCCGCCGCCGCGCACTCTGCTTAGCAAAGATGCGGTCTATTTTCGGATTATTGTATCAAAACTATCCACACCCGCCAGTGCAAACATCGCAAACGCGCTACAGTAGCGCGGCAGCCGCAACAGCACCCAGAATGCCTTGTCGTATTGAGTACGTAGGGCACTATAAGCCTTTTTGTTGTAGTTGGTCCATAGAGTGCAAGAATAAAATGACGCACAATATGTTTTGATAAGCGTGATCTTGACAGCGTCAGTGCAGCGACCAAATCTATGCACTAACATATTCGCCCTGACCGACAGTGCCCTACGTTCTCTTTCAATGTCTTCATCGTCTTTAAGGCTGTCAGTCACAATCAGTGGCGGCGCAAGACCTAAATTTTATGTGGGCAAGATACATTGTGGGAGGCCCTCTGCCTGCGCAAGAAAACGGATTATATAAAATGAAAAACAAAACACTTGACATTATGAAAGTTTTATTCATACAAAATCATTAAGTACCAACACCAAACAATTTCAAAAAAAAAATGAAGAAATAGATACTCTGCTTTTTATCCTTAATTATAGCCTCATAATCCTCATAGATCCTATATCTGCCTGAATAGATAAAACTTTCAACGTTGCACGTTCAAACGTGACATTGCATGCCTGAGATAATTTTTAATGAGTTTTAATTTTAAGAAGCTTCCTTCAGCGGAAGCTGTACTGATCGGTATTGTTAAATGATGATGTAAATGTTTGAGTTTTTTTTTCATTATTTTCTGTAACGTATTGGAGAAGCTGTTTCACATCTGTTATGAAGTTTAGTAAATTAGGGATCATTAATTGTGATTCTTCATATAGTTCGTAAGGTAGAAAGTCACTGCTTTTACCCACTCGTAGGGCTGTATGTAAATCTTGACAGTTATTTTAATATTAGATGGTTCGGAATATTTTTTAACTTGTTTAAATCATAAAGGAAACCAAAATGTTCATAATGTTGGTTTAAAGCCAGAACAAGCATGGTGTTGAAAAAATCTGCTTCATACTGACTTTTAGGAGACTATTTATAGGTTATTCCTTGCCTTTATAATCCAACATCCTTTTGTTTTTGGCTGCTCTCTTATTTTAAAGTCTTTTGGCAGATCATAACAGTTTTTTTCAATAAACTGTTGAGCACCAGACAAGCATTTTTCGAAATAAGTTTGTCGACGCTCCGGGAAGTCTGCAGTCTGCGAACATGTTCAAGATCGTCCCCACCATTACATTAGATTTGATAAACCACAAATTCTCGCAAAAGAACACCGATTCCTACCACGGATGATACGCGAGGCTATTGAAATTAAAAAACATCCAAATTTCAATAGAGAAGATGGTTGGGTGCTACCATCTGCTTGGGATCCTATAATTAACAAAATTAAACCCAAACCCAAGCATACCACTGCAAGACTTCATGATACTATAAGCTCGTTTTGCGTAAATCGGACCAAAAATTAATATTAAAAAAAACTGAAGGTAGCCGGACTAACTATGACATTGGGACGTCAAACATCTCAGTCCCCCCCGTGACCATGGGTGCTGTAAAGCACCCGAAACGTCGGGATAATAATAAAAATAAATTAAAGTAATTAAACGCGATAAAATCCGTAAATATTAGTTTTATTCAAAGTTTGTCGATATTCTTTAATCCAGTCACAAAATGTACGTAAACGTTCAAGAGCTTTTTTATAGGTGAAGGTTTTTTATAGGGCTTTTTTATAGGGTAGGTTTTTTGGAGGTGACTTCACCTATAATGACAACCCTACCAAAATACCTAACAATTTTGCAAGTTCTTAAGAAGCTTTGTGTCTGTTCCGTTTATCTACTCATGTGCGTACAGTGCGAAAATATACCTACCACAGCCACGTTGGCTGCTGTACCGTACTCTTTACTCGACTGCCACGCGCCCACGATTAAATAAAGTCAGTATTCTATGTCTAACAAACGCAATAGTAAATCCTCAGCCTTTGTCGCCCCCATAGATTACTGTATACCTATGTATATACTGGACGCCCGCAGCGGGGATTCCCCGCAATAGCAAGGCAAACTAATGTTCCTAGACTGAATAAAGAAATATTTAGTTATGTCAATAATATCGATTCATGACAATGAAATTTTTTCGGCGCGTTTACGGTTTTACGTAAAGCATAAACCTCCAGGGCGCAAGGCCCCCTGGATCGCGAGGCCGAAGTCGGTGGCCCACGTCGCCCACGCCTTACGCCGCCTCTGGTCACAATATGTCCAATATATTTAAAACAATAGACCCTTTCTAGTGGTTCATTATAGAGCTTTATAGGTGGTACCAAACTAGGACAAGCTATATTTATATAGCTTCATGTTAAAATCATAAGTTAATTAAAACTTCTATCATTTTTAAACACGTTTAAAGAAGGACGTGACGTGTATTCGACTGTGTTTTTGTAATATGTACATGTAACACGATATCCCTGAGTTTTCTAAACGAATGTATTAATCTTAATATCTCAGAAAAAACCCTGATACTAATATTATGAGTAAAGTCATTAAAAGTGAAATACAATACTTTAATAACTAATTTGTTACGAGCTTCATGCTTCTCTTTACTTAAAACGTTTTTATATTATATTGGGTCTTTCTCGCAGATCAACTCTTAGCTCCCCAGTATTACCTGCTCTCTCTCTGATTTTCTAGTCTGTCTATAATTGTTGAAGATCTATTTCTCTTTTTACCTTTTTTCTTTAGCATTTAAATTTTAAGTGTCGTTCCGTTCACCTTGTACTTACTTATTTTTTATGCTTAATCGACTGCCCTAGAAGACTTTCGGTAGACTGTATTATATTATTTTTTTATAACTTTTGTTGCCTTAGCGGATTTACTTAAGTGTCATTACATTGAGAGTGTGTGAAATAATACCAATACAACATTCGTAAAATTAGAAAAAGGTGCATAAAGTACGTACATATTGTCTAACGTGTTCTTGTATATGTACTAGTAGATATACAAGAACACGTTAGACAATATGTACTACGTCAAAGCTCGCCAACACAGTGGCTAAGTTTGGCTTCGGCGCGCCGTTACTAAGACTGTGCATTCGAATCCTGCACGCACGTAACGAGTAATAAGTTATTAATAATAATTGTTAGTAATAATCATAGAATACTATAATACACAATAGAATATCTCAGTCAACTTTACGTTTTTGTACGAGGCTTGGCGTCGCCAAACCCGATTCGCTGTGTTGACAGACTGAATAAATTTACACATTTTAGACTTTTGATAAATGTTCAAGATCATCATTAAAAAAATCAAAAATTTGGCATTTTTTAAATAATTTGTATGCGAATTTTGGAAACGATTGTAACGTCAAAACACATCTCGTGTTGACATTTATACGTGTGAATTGACGTGTTAGTGACATTTTAGTGGCTACGCGGTCTTTGTCCACTCCTTCGTTCTATTATGTATATATATGTAGTTTTATAGTATTCTATGGTAATAATATATAGTTATTAAATATAACTTGTATAATTTATTAATTATTGTTACTGCAAAGAAAGAGTGATTGCCCCTCTGACATTATTAATGTAAAACGTCTCTGCGATACATAAGGAAATCCTAGTATGAGGCGGGGCTACGATGACGGTCCACCTTGATGGTAAGTGGCTACTGCAGTCCATGTGGACCTGCGGCCAACTTCAAACAAAGTTTACAAATACTTTATCGCCTTTGAGCCTCACAGCCTGTAATTATACTGTATCTTTACTCTACTAGCTGTTTGACTCCACGACAGAAAAGGAATCTTATCACCTGGTACGTGTTGCGCAAGTTTTTTACTAAATACTATACCAAATACTATATAGGTATATAATATTATACCTAATGATTATACGTTTGTGTAAAATATATCCATGCATATATAATGTGTTGTATAATATTCTTATAAACATTGATATCACTAGCCTTAATGATGTTCTAAAATTCTAAATAGTAACTCAAGTGTGAAGGCGATTTCGCACGAATGCATCATGTGATCTGTCAACCCTGCGCGGCGATTGTTCTCAAGCGTTGCGATAACAGTATTGCGTACTACAAGCTTGTTGTTGGTTTTCTTTTACTTCTTGAAATTAGAACGCCCTCCCACGGGCTAGATAAGTGGGTTAATGCCAAGCCCACACTGCCTGTGCCGCTTTTACACTGACACACTACGTTTTTTTTCTTTTGTCTAAGTTTTTTACTAGAAGTTGACTTTGTCTACGTAATAATCAGGTTGCACAGACGGTGAAAAGCGCATACTAAATCTTATTTAGATTGGTAGCATAGAAGCTTATTATTTACTGCGGTTTCTTGTCTTTCTCATTTCTTAAATGAGTTTTGTTACCTTTTTTGTACATCTTTTGCCGTAAGATGAGGTACTTATCATATATAATAAAGGTAATAAAAAATGAGTAAATAGATAAGGTATTTATTTCATATGTTATATTCGTTTTTGTAACGAGAATTGACTCAACCGAAGTAAGGTAGATAACAAAAATAGATGAAGTTAGGAACATATTTAAAGTTTTAATCACAAAGAAAAATAAATTCTTCCCTTGTCCCATAAAAATAGTAGTAAAAACAATTCCCTATTATATATTCCCTAAATCTTATACGTTAAACTTTAAGATAATGCATTTTTTTTTAAATTTCAGTCAGGTCTCTTGACATTCATTAGGCTAGTGTCAAATGTGCGTGTTCTAGATTATAACGTGGTGTTAACAGATGATAGAAACGGGGTCATTGACAAGCTTTGAGGCGAGGTTCCGCTGTCAGTTATCATTAGACGTACCGACAGCCCGTCATATTCGAGAGTTAATGTTAGGGCTCGTCAACATACGTAGATACTGCGAAGGTTGGTCTTACTTCCGAAAATAAATCTTAACTTTTCCACAATTACATATATATATATTTATATTGTTGTTAATCGCTTGATGAGAAATTATGCTTCTAAGCCTAATAGAAATAATTATTTAGTTAGAATTGTACGTGTAGCGATGTAGAGCGAAATGTGTTATCTATGGGCCGGTATGCTGCATGGCACGTTTTGAATCAAAGTATCATTCCATAAGCACTCGTTTTGAATCAAAGTATCATTCAACAAGCACTCGTTTTGAATCAAAGTATCATTCAACAAGCGCTCGTTTTGAATCAAAGTATCATTCAACAAGCACTCGTTTTGAATCAAAGTATCATTCAACAAGCACTCGTTTTGAATCAAAGTATCATTCAACAAGCACTCGTTTCGAATCAAAGTATCATTCAACAAGCACTCGTTTTGAATCAAAGTATCATTCAACAAGCACTCGTTTTGAATCAAAGTATCATTCAACAAGCACTCGTTTTGAATCAAAGTGTCATTCAACAAGCACTCGTTTTGAATCAAAGTATCATTCAACAAGCACTCGTTTTGAATCAAAGTATCATTCAACAAGCACTCGTTTTGAATCAAAGTATCATTCAAGAAGCACTCGTTTTGAATCAAAGTATCATTCAACAAGCACTCGTTTGGAATCAAAGTATTATTCAACAAGCACTCGTTTTGAATCAAAGTATCATTCAACAAGCACTCGTTTTGAATCAAATTATCATTCAACGAGCATTCGTTTTGAATCAAAGTATCATTCAACAAGCACTCGTTTTGAATCAAAGTGTCATTCAACAAGCACTCGTTTTGAATCAAAGTGTCATTCAACTAGCACTCGTTTTGAATCAAAGTATCATTCAACAAGCACTCGTTTTGAATCGAAGTATCATTCAACAAGCACTCGTTTTGAATCGAAGTATCATTCAACAAGCACTCGTTTTGAATCAAAGTATCATTCAACAAGCACTCGTTTTGAATCAAAGTGTCATTCAACAAGCACTCGTTTTGAATCAAAGTGTCATTCAACAAGCACTCGTTTTGAATCAAAGTATCATTCAACAAGCACTCGTTTTGAATCAAAGTATCATTCAACAAGCACTCGTTTTGAATCAAAGTATCATTCAACAAGCACTCGTTTTGAATCAAAGTGTCATTCAACAAGCACTCGTTTTGAATCAAAGTATCATTCAACAAGCACTCATTTTGAATCAAAGTAACATTCAACTAGCACTCGTTTTGAATCAAAGTATCATTCAACAAGCACTCGTTTTGAATCAAAGTGTCATTCAACAAGCACTCGTTTTGGATCAAAGTATCATTCAACAAGCACTGGTTTTGAATCAAAGTCTCATTCAACAAGCACTCGTTTTGATTCAAAGTGTCATTCAAGAAGCACTCGTTTTGAATCAAAGTATCATTCAACAAGCACTCGTTTTGAATCAAAGTATCATTCAACTAGCACTCGTTTTGAATCAAAGTATCATTCAACAAGCACTCGTTTTGAATCAAAGTGTCATTCAACAAGCACTCGTTTTGGATCAAAGTATCATTCAACAAGCAAGCACTCGTTTTGAATCAAAGTGTTATTCATCAAGCACTCGTTTTGAATCAAATATCATTCATCAAGCACTCGTTTTGAATCAAAGTATCATTCAACAAGCACTCGTTTTGAATCAAAGTGTCATTGTTTTTTATAGGATAATGATGACAAACGAGCACACTGTCCACCTGATGGTAAGTTGTTGCTGTGGCCCATTGACACCTACATGTACCCTCGATTACGAATCAAAATGCATATGCGTTGTCTCCCCTTAATACTAAGATGGAATGCCTTGTTTCCAGTGAAAAGTGTCTCCAGTTCTCTACACTCACCATACGAAACACAGCAGTATTAAGCTACTATTTTACTCTAGTATTCTGCGAGAGCGTGGCCCTTCCCCGTTCAAGCCAACCCATTCATGCTACAACCACACCACCAATATAGCTGCTGCATGGTTCTACCACGTCTAAATGTGTCATGAGTGACAAAAGCTAAAAATTTAGGTACCGAATGCTCTATAAGGCTATAGGGTAAATTTAGTTTTTATGTTCCTTTATTATTTTACTTTATAAAATCGTATTTTATACTTATTGTCAAATTAAACAGTAATGTTAAATATATGTATGTATATGTATATTAAAGGAATCAGCTCAGAGAGCGACCATTAGCCGTAGAAATTGTTTTCCACATTTCTCTACTGGTAAATAAAGAAATCGCTGAGCGTCCGTTCCGAGACATAATCCAATAGAGATGGCCGGCCAAGATTGCAGGCGGAATAAGCTCCTTTCCGGAGCGATTACAAAGTAGAACTGTCTTATTACTTCTTAATAGCATTCTCTGTAAATGCGAGCTGAAGTTCGATTTGGATTTTCGACTGACCACCGAAATGTGTTAAGTTTATTTCACATTCAAGATCAGCTTTTTAAATGTTAGTTTGATATAAGGCTTTTAAGTTTATTGTTTTGAGTCGTGTACATTAAGAGTTGTTTCGGCATTAAAGAGTTTATATTTAACCTATAAACAATCAAAAATAAAATTGGAAATATCTGTGTGTAACTGGCTTCCGTTAGGTTCAGCGTTTTATTTACATGCTATTAAGATATTAAAGACTACTTTTAAACTTTTTGTGTGTCTGTATTTGCTGGCTAATCTTTGAAGTGGATAAACAAATTGTGATGCAACTTTACAAACAGATTGAGAGCATTGCCAGGAGGTATTTAAGCTATAGAGCCGTGGTAGCTCAGAAAGTTAACGTTCGCTGTAAATATAATGGAACGCGAGTAACCCGAGTTCGATCCCCGCCGGCACCAATAAAATTGTTAATCGCAATTTTAAGTGCTGATTTACCACGTGCTCGGCGGTGAAGGAAAACATCGCGAGGAAACCTGCATGTCTGAAGAATAAGAAAAAAAATATTTCGACGACATGTGAAGTTCGCCAACACGCATTGGGGCAGCGCGGCGGACACTTCCTTGCCTTAAAACCCTTTCAGAAATGAGGGGAGGCCTGTGTCCAGCTGTGGGACGTATATAGGCTGTAACTTTACTTTTACTTTTTACTTTATTTAGGCTATATATTGTCCGAAAAAATTAAAGATATTTTTGAAAAATTTAACGTAAAATAGGTAAAATAAATGGTCTTTGATTATTTTAAATCTAGATAAAACCACATTAATAGATCATATCTAGGATATTTAATATTATAATAACCCTTGTTGTAAAATCTTTTCTTCTTTCCACAGAAATAGTAATAATAAGGCAATAGAAATGAATTAGCTCTCGACTACTTCCAAAACCAACGTCGCCACCTGCAGCCGTATTATAAACATACGCAATGCACAATGATATCTAATGTTTCACCTTACATTGCTTGGCGAATTTGTCAACTTCGTGTATTACACTAGAACGAAAGCAGCAATGGTAATTGTCAATACAAAAAGTAATAAATGAAAGTTTACAAAGGTAAATATCATAGTAAAGTATTCATCTAGATGTAAATTAGTTAAAACAATGATAATTACTAAATAATCAACTTACCGATGAAATTTTATGCCTTTATTAGTTAAATTCCACGTCCGTGATGAGTTTTTACTACTTTTTTACTATTATGCTGCAGGTCACCATTATAATAACATAAATTCACATACGACGTTCCTCGCGAAACTAAATCACAAAATGGTGAATCATGTTCGTCAACACATAATAGCGGCGACAAGGTCACGGCGTCTATGCGACTTCTATTGTCGTATTATTACGATTTCTGTGGTCCTTTCTTTCTGAATTTATGTATAAAAAAATTGTGTTTTTCTGGAAGTTTCTTTTTAAAGCGTTTACATAAACCTCATAAATGGATATCAGACAATGAGGGGTCTTGTAACAATTTCGTTGTTGAAAAATAACGAAATTCTCAGCGGGCGCTAAGTCTCTGAGCTATCACGGCTGTTATAATATAGTCACAACGTCGGAACATTTTAACAAAATGATAGATTGCCTATAAAAATATTATCGTAAACAGTTATCAATAGAAGAGTGTGGTGATTGTCATCTCGTGGGTGCGTCGTGTGGGCGTCTCTATATTGCGATGTCTCCGCACGCGAATTACTTCACGCAATAACAGATCGCGTTAAAGAGAACCGCTAATTGCCCTGGTTTCATTCTCCCTGTCATACTGTTAGTATATTGGGGCGGGCATACGAAACGAAGGCGGTAGACCGAAGTGGGTTAGCGGCCTCAAATCTGGTGGATTTAGTAGTGTTGCGCATGTTACGAAATGCTGTGTTGTGGTGGCGTAACACAGTATCACCCCGTTGTTGTTTTAAGAGGCGACAGAGGAAATAAGTCGGCTCGACCGGGGAAGGACCCCGCTCTCACAGAATCTATCCACCCTTCCACTGCAGCCTATAAAAGTCCACTGCTAATTATAGGCCTCTCCCATAGATTGCCTCATGATTTTGCCGTAGTTGCCACGCTTGGCAAGCGGCTTGGCAATCGCAGTTTTTTATTATTTTGACGGCTCTGTGGTGCAGTGGCTTAGCAATGAGTTTCAGCGCTAAGGGCCGCCGGTTCGAATCCCGCACGGAACAAGTATTTGTCCTTGTTTGTTCTATAAGTAATTGTTCCCGGTCTGGATGTACGATACAGGAGAAAATCCTAGAGTGGAGGTGAATTTATAAAAAAAAAAGAAATGAAAAAAAAAGGAAAAAAGAATTGTTATTAAAAAGATGCTGCTGCTTTTTTGGATTGATTTCATTAGTCTTAGGGGTGACAACACTTATACTTACCATCAGGTAAACTGTGTGCTCTTTTGTCATTGGGCTTATGATTTTTTAACGTTATCCTTATTTATTGAAAAATATTTCAACAATCTGTCACAAAGCTATATTGATCTATGTGCAACATAGACATAGATCTCATGTGCTCTATGAGTGATACTTTCAGATAGAACCGGCTTGGATTGACTATCAATTCAAGACATTCTCAACCACGCGCGCATCATACACGCCCCACGTTATTCACGCTGTAAATGCGGTCAATGCGTTACTCGAACACAATAACTTCGTTCACGTCTAAATTGACGACCTTTGTCATTTAGAATCAGAGAACCTTATACTAACATGCCATTTTTAATAAATGTTCAAGTTATACGAAAGTCAACCTTATGGTTTTGCAATAGATTTCAAAACTTTATTAGAAAACTATTAAACAGTACGTATATGCCATCTATCGACAGTTGAGTCACGACCTCCTAGGTTATGGAAAACGATAATGATTTATGTTTATACTGTTTACTTAATGCAGGCGACTTTGGTAAATAAACAGTTAAAGGGGTAAATTGAAGCGTCTAGTTAGATTTATGGCTGTATTATGAACTTGTGAAGGTCACGCTACCTACTCAAATTGTATTGCGCTTTTTATTTTCAACGCATTAATTCGTGAAGATAAGCACAAAATCATTGTACAAAAAATTATATCGTCGACGGTTGTGAGTCTTTGATATAATTCTGACAAACGAGCGCACAGTCCACCTGAGTGGACGCTGTGGCCCATAGGCTTCTTTCTTCATTTATTTTCAAATAAGAATCAAAAGAGAATCAAAAGAGCCGTGGTAGCTCAGATGGTTAACGCTCGCTGTAAATATAACAGAACGCGAGTATCCCGGGTTCGATCCCCGCCGGCACCAATGAAATTGTTAATTACAATTTTAAGTGCTGATTTACCACGTGCTCGGCGGTGAAGGAAAACATCGTGAGGAAACCTGCATGTCTGAGGAATAAGAAAAAAAATATTTCGAAGACATGTGAAATTGGTCAACACGCATTGGGGCAGCGCGGCGGACACTTCCTTACCCTAAAACCCTCTCAGAAATGAGGGGAGGCCTGTGCCCAGCAGTGGGACGTATATAGGCTGTAACTTTACTTTTTAACTTTAAGAATCAAAATACAGATGCGTTGTCACCCCTGAGGACTAACCTAACTATAGAATGCCTCATTTCCAATAACGAACATTTTAAAAAAACCATTAAATTAAAACCGGCAGTTTTACCTGTAACCAAAAACTCATTCTCAAATGATCCCTGTAATAGTACTCTTCACTTTTAATTTTTTTTTAAATTCGCTTTACCATTTTCGGCTGCATCACCACATACCATCAGGTGTAGTAGGCATAAAGTACTAACTTAGAATAGTAAAAAATATTTTTTTTTATGTCGAGTAGTAATATAAACGTAGATAAATGTTCATCAAATTCTTACTTACTGTTCTGTTACTTCGCCATAATAAGAAATGCAAATAGAGATAACATTCTTTTTGGTTAACGTGAGAGATCGAGGTGTGTTTTTTGGTCTTTTGGACAGCTATATTTTGGTTATAGCATGAATTGGTCGGCTCGACCGGGGAAGGACCACGCTCTTGCAGAATACCAGCGTCAAATAGCAGCTCAGTGCTGCTGAGTTTCGCATGGTGAGTATAGAGAACCAGAGAGTCTTTTTACTGAAAAGGAGGCATTACATCTCGGTCCTCAGGAGTGCCAACGCATCTGCATTTTGATTAGTAATCGAGGATAGATGTAGATGTCTATGGGCCACAGTATGTCCTCCAGACCGAATGCCTCTATTCCCTCACTCTCATAATCCGATGGGACGGTAAACCGACACGACCGTAGAGAGATCAGGTGCAGGACCAACGGCTTTACGTGCTTTCCGAGGCATGGGGGTGAGACACCGCCCACTTCCTGACTCCGGGCAGCTATTGAGAATTTCTTGACAGAAAAACTCAATAATTGATTTTTGGCCCGACGCGGGATTCGAACCCAGGACCTCATGATCAGCAGTCGCACTACTACAACCATTAGACCAACGAGGCAGTCAAACGGGCCACAGTATCCACTTACCATCAGGTGGACTGTTCAGTTTGTTGCCCTTATTCTATTGATGATGATGAATTGATTGATTCTATATGAATAAGAAATATTTTTAGTGACTCAGGACCGTGCTTTATAGCATTTCTTGGCGGGCGCCTATTTTTAGCAGTGGGCTTGTAAAGGGCTGTAAGGATGATGATGACGGTGTAGAAAAGTTTACTGAAAAACGAATATCTGCAATATGATAGTGATGCGAAATAGTATATTAACTCATAAGTATATTACACTCAATAATATTGTTTTTTTTTTTCTTGCAACTAGGTTTTTGTCAAGATGCAAAATAGTAACTATTATGCAATCTTCAAGGCCAAGTTATAATGAGGACAGGTGGTTACGTCACTGTGTCACCCGCGCCCCACGCTCTGCTTCTGTTATTTTACTTTCAGTTTCCAAATGCTTCGTGTCTTTTCTTGTTTTTAAGAATTGCAAATGTAGTTTTTCTTGAATTAACCATAGCGCATTTTAAGTTCTTTCGTATGGTTAGCTTTTAATTCTGAAACATAAAGATATTAGACGTATATTACAATTTTTATAACGCAATGAAAAAACCTAAATATATAATTATTAAACCTACAACGCATAGTATATTTGAAATAATTCGACGTGTTTTTAATAAATTTCATTTTTATATAACAAAAAGCATCCACTGATATTCTCAGAAGCGACAACGAATTGATTTAACTGTCGTTAGGATGGCTGATTTATTATCAATAGCGTGTAGATCACTTATGTGTACCCATTCACATTAATTAACTAAACTTTCGTTAGGACGGCTGATTTGGCATCAATAGCGTGTAGATCACTTATGTGAATGGGTAGGTGCAGTTCCGCCTAGTGCGGTCCTACCTTTAGTCTCGTGGGTTTCAACCACTTTGACGTAAAGTGATAGACACAGCACGACACTTAACGGCAACTTAAAATAGAGTAGCGTTTCAGTATTTGGGCTTTGGATTATTACAAAAATATAGGTAAACAGATTTCTGTTTTCATCAGACCTGAACGAAATTTGACATCAATGTTACTTTTTTGTTGAATTGAGGGAGGGCGGGAGGTGCTCTTCAATCCGGGTAAGACACATCATTGTATTTAGTTAGAGGAAGGTTGCAAATTAATTAATATATTTATTATAATGGATTTCCGCAAAGTAACGCCTGATTCTATCAGTTATCAATGTAACTGTTATCTAACATTAATATATTTAATTAGTTCAAGTTTATTTATAGTTTCTTCTTGACATGACAACGATAGTACAATGTACTCTACTAGTGGTCAATGGACAGTTAATTGTTAAAAACCTTTAAATTGATTTTCCGGGTAAAATACTCTTTCGAAGCTTAAAATAAACGCTTTTCCGGCGTTTGTGGCGGTCGTCTCATCCGACAAAACAATGGCCGGAATCGTTTCCATGAATCGATTAGCCATAGATATCACAAGCATAGTTTTCTATTCTCTTTACCCATCGATTGTATTCAATAACCGTTGACCTCTCTGACTGTACTTATTTTACTGGGAGCATATTTTCATACTGATAAGTATGCTGATAAGTATGTACTGATAATTCTATGTTAGGCCTCAGGGTTACTAGGCATTTGAGTTTGATTTTAAATCGAAGATACGTTTATACAGTTTTACGTTTATACATCCACTTACCATCAAAGAGACTATGTTGATTAAAACTACTTTTACGGATTTCATCGCGTTTATTTTAATATTATTTTTAATTCCCGACGTTTCGGGCGCTTTCCAGCACCCATGGTCACGGGTAGAGATTGCAAAATCCGGATTTTTTTGAAATCCGAATTTTTGAATTTTTCTATGATTAAAATCCGGATAATCCGGATTTTTCGAAGTTTTAGGGTGATTTGATAAAACTAAAATAAAACAGCATAAATCAGTTAAAATCTGCATTTATTCTGACACGACGGAATAAAATAAACAAAAACCGTGTAGTGGTGGTTAAGAATATCCATTACCCCATGTCTCCTCGTGGGTGTCGTAAAAGGCCACAGAGGGAAGCAGTCAGAAGATGGGCAGCAGCATCTTCCTGATAAAAGTTACAAAAAACTGCAGTTACCAACCCGCTCGCCAAGCGTGGCAACTATGGCAATATACCCCCCATGAGCAACGACGCAAATAGACGGCCGCCAGACCATGGTAACGGCAGGGCAGGGGATGCTATAAGAATCTCCAGTGGAGGTTCAGTTGCCACCTAAAACGCCTCGACCTGACAAATCACAACGCATGCAGCCTGAGGACTGACGCGAAAATCCTGGAGCGGAAGAATAGATAGACAAGTTGTGTTGGAATATTATAGGATTATCCGAGGTCCGAAGAGAGGGGGAGGACACGGTGATTCTCGAATCCGGAAACTCGTTCTATCACCGAGAGGATGACCATCTGTCCCAAGGAGGTGTCGGATTTATCGTCCACAAGTCTCTCGTTAAAGACTTTATAAAGATTGGGAGTGTGTCGACGAGGGTTGCGTACCTTATAATCAGAATCACCAAACGGTATTCACTGAAGGTCATACAGGTTTACGCACCAACGTCGGTACAACCCGATGAGGAGGTGGAGGAAACGCATGAGGATATCTCTAAAACCATGCATTCCTTCAAAACCCACTATACGGTGTTAATGGGAGACTTCCACGCAAAGCTAGGCACAAGAAAAATCGGTGAGCTGAAAGTAGGGAAATTTGGGATAAGGCAAGGACCAGCAGCTGGCCTTAAGTTTTTTTCCGTCCGGGTTGAAATTTTGGGGGGAGTTTTTTCGTTGGGATGCACACACTGTAGTGGGGGGGGTCTGGTTCTCGGCTATTTTTTTCCTTCGTGCTTTGCAATGCAGTGGTCGTGTGGACTGTCTATGCAGTCGGAGCTGATTTCTGCAAGACCCGCCGCAGAAGAACACAAAAACTCTTCGATCACACTCTTAACCTCATGGATGTTAGACGGGAGATGAAGCTGCAGTCGTCAGCAGATTTGACAGCATACAGGCAACTGAACAGACAGATCTCTAAATGCACGCGGCGGGACTTACGCAACTTCAATACAGCTCGTATTGAAGAAGCGATCGAGCAGAACAAGGGCTCCAAAGTCTTTGCCAGAGGTCTGTCTGTCAGAAAGAGCCAACTGTCAAGGCTGAAGACTGAGTGTGGTAGCATCGTTTCAGGGACACCTGAGATTTTGAGTGAGATTGAGAGGTTCTATGGGCAACTGTACACATTATCGTTGGAGCCACACGCAAGTGTGAGTAACGATCCAAGAGCAAGTCTTATCCGACACCATTCCGATGATAACCTGGACGTCAGTCTGAGCGAGATTAGAATGGCTCGCCAGCACCTTAAAAACGGCAAGGTCCCAGGCGAGATTCGAATTACAGCGGAGCATCTGAAGGGATGAAAAACCGGTACTTGAAGTCCTTCAGAAGTTCTTTAATTCCGTCCTCCATGGCACTACGGAGGCGTGGAGCAGTACGGTGGTCTTGTTCTTCAAGAGAGGTGACAACGCTCTCTCGCGTCTACGTGCCATTTTCGAGAGTCATTACGAATCGTCTCGCACGCAGACTCGATGACTTCCAGCCTTCCAAGCAAGCCGGTTTCTGAAAAGACTTCAGTACCATAGACCATATACATATCCTACGGCAGATTGTACAGAAGACCAAAGAATACAATCTGCCACTTTGCCTGGCGTATGTGAACTATGAGAAAGCCTTTGATTTCGTCGAAATTTGGGCGGTGCTACAGTCCCTTCAGCGGTGCCAAGTTGACTGTCGGTATATCGAAGAGCTGAAGTGTTTGTACAGTAGGGCTACGATGGCTATCCGAGTACAGAATCAGAGTTCGAAACCTATCTAACTGCAGAGAGGTGTAAGACAGGGTGACGTTATATCCCCGAAACTCTTCACCGCTGTATTGGAAGACGTTTTCAAGCTACTGGACTGTAAAGGATACGGTATTAACATTAATGGCAAGTACATCACTCACCTTCGACCGACGATATAGTCCTTATGGCAGAATCGCTGGAGGACCCAAGCACTATGCTCAATGAACTCAATAGTGTCTCCCAACAGATAGGTCTTAAGATGAACAGGGACAAAACAAAGATCTTGTTTATTGTCCATGTCACATAGCCGGTAGTTGTTGGGATCACTAAGCTCGAAGTTGTTGACGAGTGAGTTTACCTGAGACAAATAGTCCGACTAGGTAAGTCCAACTTTGAACGAGAGGTTAATCGACGGATTCAACTCATCTAGGCAGCGTTCGGGTAATTACAACACATCTCGTCAGGTAGGTCAGGTACCTCAAAACCTAAAAACGAGACTGTACAACCAGTGCTTGTTGCCAGTGGTTACTTATGGATCTGAAACGTGGTCTTTCACTGCTGGGCGTATAGGGACACTCAAGGTCGCTCAGCTAGCTATGGAAAGGACTATGCTCGGGGTTTCTCTGCGTGATAAACTTAAAAATGAGGATATCCGCAGAATGACCGAATGACCGACATAGCCCTACGGATTAGTAAGTGGAAGTAGCAATGGACCGGCCATATAGCTCGAAGAACCGACAACCGATGGAGAAAAATGGTTCTGAAGCGACCCCCCACTAGATGGAGTGGCGACCTGGTAAGACATGAGGAAGTCGATGGAAGCAGGTGGCTCAGGACCTTGCTTTGTGGCATTCCTTGGGGAGGGCTATGTTCAGCAGTGGACTTGTGAAGGACTGTAATGATGGTGGTGATGATGAAAATAAACAACAAAACACAACATAAACTGAACGTATTAGCGTATTAGAGTAGGCAACGCCTACCGGTTCCTTAGTTAGAATGAAATTTGTGGATAAATGTAAAATATTATCCATTAAACTCAATTTTCACTAAAATCATTTGAATCTTAAAAACCGGATTTATAAAACTCTGGAAAATCCGGATTTTTCGGTTATTTTCGAATTTCGAATAATCCGGATTGCAATCACTAGTCACGGGGGACTGAGATGATTAAATATATTTAAAAATTAAGGGGAAATATAACCTCAAATGGCTTATCAAGATCCTCCGTTATGTCGAAAGTATTGCAGCATTAATTTTGAAATAAATATATGGTAAAGTTGAGGATTAATGTTAAGGACTGTGTTAGACGAAAACACGATTCCGTAAAATTTTCTCGATAGAAAAAAAAATCCAAAGTTACCTCCAAACTGAACAATAAACCGCTGTTATTCATAAAATACTTTAAATAAGATCATGAAACTTTGCATACTAACTGAACTAGCTATAAAGCAATGCTTATGTTATTCACTTTTTTTAAAATACCATTATTTTCATTGTAAAAAGAAATTACCTAAACTATCGGCGCCTTGAAGCTTGATTCCTGTCGCTCCGTTAGTATCGCTTAGGCTTTTGAAGGCAGAAGTTGTGTCGCTTACGATCAGTATACACATTACGCAACAGGACGACGTAAAATTAAAATGGGCAATAACCGTGATAAAAATAAGAAGCGACTGGGTTGGCGTTTAGAAACAGGCATAAATATGATAAACCTAATGAAATAAGTATCTAACGACCTATCTACTTACAGTATTAGTGATTACAAACATGTCGGTACATAGCATACGACGCGCGGGGAAGTGGGGGCGAAATTAGAATTTGAGCTGACTTACTATATCCCCTTAAATGAAGAAATATAGAAAAATGATTAAATATAAGAAATCATTAAAGAGACTATGTGCTAGATTGTCCCCGAATCGTTTGAAAAGTAGTAAGATGGTACTTTTTCTTTTTTTTTTATAAAAAAGGTTACCCACTAGGCTTTTTTCGTGTATCGTGGAGGAAGTTTTCACACATAAATTTTACTAGGGCAAACATTCAGACCTCTGTGCCGCAACTCAATTCAAGCAACTTCGCCACGGAGTCGTCATTATTAAAACGTGCCTCATTTCTGTGACCTTATTTATTTTTAAATCCGTACTTGCTTATGACTTAAGTTTATTTCCTGTTTCACGAAACACGTTTCAAAACGTTTGACAGCAAGTTCGTTAGTAGCGCGTGCCAGATGTGATCGGAAACGGATGTGTTCGTCTCTCCGCTTTCCTTCTTAGATTGATGGCCGATTGTGTAACTTGCGAGCTATGATAATTCACTTGTACGAAGCTTTTGATATGCTTTGTGATAAGTTTCTACACTTGTTATTGTCATCAATTCAAATAAACTTTATTTGTGATTTGGATTGACACATGTACTTGTTTCAATCATATTTTAATTAACGACTAAATAAGTTAAAATATTTCGCATTACGGCATAATAAAAGTATATACGGCATCATCAGGGTAATATAGTGGATGATGCCGTAAGTATTATTAGGATATACTGTAGTTACGAAGACTTGCTAATGAGTAAGGTGGACAACTTATTATTTGGCCTTTATATGAAGTTGGTTGCAGGTGTCCAAGGGCTGCAGTACCTGTTGGACTTCATGTTCGTTTGTTACGAATTTCAGTTGACAAAAATAGTTTAGATTAAAATTAATGAAAATTTTATATACTCGAAATTCAGATTGATGCAGCTATTCGTAAATATTGTCACATTTTTTTAATTCTATTATAAGCACGACATTAAATAAAAATTTTAATTTAACTAACCGAAACTTGATTAGAGCAAAATTTTGAGAAATGTGGTATTTGTGAGACGCGTAAGAATTTTTGTGGCAATATTTCGTAATTATCAAAAGACTCGAAAACGGGCTTCATAAATTGCATTTTGTTAGAAATCTTCTCACATTAAATTTCCGGTTGGCTGTTAGTAAATGCCCTATGGCTTTTTAAGTCCGCCGTTTGTACCTTTAGTACAAAAAGTGTATATAAGTAGATTAATATTCCGGTAACGTTAGTTCGACTATATCGCCGAACAATTGAGTTCATAAAAGTGAAGCGATATTGCACTGCATTGCACGATATATACGTCACGGTAACTTGACAACTTTACAATTGCAGCTAGAAATAGTCACATAACAAGCCCATACACGAGTAGAAGTGCTTTTGCAATAGGGGATTGCAATTGCTCTTGTAACGCATCATGCCACTTCGCTCTTATTCATGAATGCTATTTGAGACCTTTTTAATAAATCTACAAGCGATGCGCCTCGGCTTCTTCCGGGTGATTTCTGGATCTCGGCAACAGCGCCACCTACCGAGTACAATGGAGTTTTTACCCATCAAGGGACTCACTCAAACACACACAAAAAAAATTCATCAAAATCGTTCGAGCCGTTTTCGAGTTTATTTTTTTATAGCATTGGGTGACAAACGAGCACACAGTCCACCTGGTGGTAAGTGGATGCTGTGGTCCATAGACATCCAAATTCATCCTCAATTAAGAATCAAAATGCAAATGGGTTTCTTAAATTTATTTATTAATGTGAGTCCCCCCCGTGACCATGGTTGCTGTAAAGCACCCGAAACGTCGGGAATTAAAAATAAGTAAAAGTAGTGAAATAAACGCGATAAAATCCGTAAATTTAGTTTTATTCAATGCAAATGGGTTGTTACTCCTGAGGACTAACATGAAATGCCTCGATTCCAGTAAAAAGGTTCTCCGGTATTCTACACCATACGAAACAAAGCAGCATTACGCTGGTATTCTGTGAGGGCGTAGTCCTGCCCCGGTCGAGCCCATTCGCGCTACAACGTTACTACCACGTTTTAGCGAGACTAATGGTCGCCACACACGGTCAGTTCATTTGATCATTTCAACTGATCAGTTCAAACTAAAACTGTTGATATTTTATAAAATATTGGATTGTCGATATATCGATAAATAAACTTATATATTAAACTCCGATATCGATATATTTATAATTATCAATGTGTCGAATGTTAAATATTTTAAAAAATATCAACAGTTTTAGTTTGAACTGATCAGTTGGAATGATCAGTTGAACTGACCATGTCCGGCGTCCATAACGGACAGCAATTAATTTTTAGGTATTATAAGAATAATATTTTAGATCCTTTTTGTGAATAACACTGTTACACTAGACCTAGACTATAACAGAACAATATTAACTTATTTTATTTATTTCATTTTTATTGATTAAAACTACTTTTAAGGATTTTATCGCGTTTTATTTATATTAATTTTAATACCCGACATTTCGGGTGCTTTCCAGCACCCATGGTCACGGGGGACTGGACCATGGGTGCTGGAAAGCACCCGAAACGTCGGGTATTAAAATTAATATAAATGAAACGCGATAAAATCCGTAAAAGTAGTTTTAATCAATATGAAATAGTGTTCGCGTAAATATAAGAAATCATTATTTCATTTTTATTTCAATAAACTGTACAATTAATTCCAACAATGCCTTCATCTAAAAATAGTCTACAATAACGGGTACCTGAACTAGGATAAACTTGTATCAGATGTGATATAGGGTTTTACCGTTACAGCCTATTAAATTCCACTGCTGGACATAGGCCTCCTCCATAGATTGCCTCATAGATATTTGCTATATTTGTAAGTAACACTTGGCAAGCGGGTTGGCAACTGCAGTTTTTATTTTTATTTTAATCGTTATTAAGGGGAAATATAATGTCAAATGGCTTAGCAAGATCCTTCGTTATGCCGAAAATATTGCAGCATTAATTTTGAAATAAATATATGGTAAAGTTGAGGATTAATGTTAATGATTATGTTAGACGAAAACAAGATTTCGTAAAATTTTCTCGATAGAAAAAAAATCCAAAGTTACCTCCAAAATAAACAATAAACCGCTGTTATTCATAAAATACTTTAAATAAGATCATGAAACTTTGCATACTAACTAACAACTATAAAGCAGTGGTTATGTTATTTACTTTTTTTAAAATACCATTATTTTCACTGTAAAAAAGAAATTACCTAAAATATCGGCGTCTTGAGCTTGATTCCTGTCGTTCCGTTAGTATCGCTTAGGCTTTTGAAGGGAGAAGTTGTGTCGCTTACGATCAGAATATACATTACGCGCCGTAAAATTAAAATGGGAAATAACCGTAATAAAAATAAGAAGCGACTGGCTTGGCTTTAAGAAACAGGCATAAATATGATAAACCTAATGAAATAAGTGTCTAACGACCTTTCTACTTACAGTATTAGTGATTACAAACATATCGGTACATAGCACACGACGCGCGGGGAAGTGGGGGCGAAATTAGAATTTGAGCTGACTTACTCTGTCCTCTTAAGAAGCCGCTGCTGCCCATCTGATTTGATTCCCTCTGTCGCCTTTTACGACACTCACGGGATCGATAAGGGGTAGTGGATATTCTTACACCGCCATTACACGCTATAGGGTATTTGTTAAGTACGAGGGTGGATTGAAAAGTACTCGGCCTAACACAGATCCATTCAATTCTAAAAATCAAATCTACCCACATTATTTAGTTCAGTTCAGACTAGTTCATTGTGTGAAGTTCGAAACGTGTGCGATAATTAGTTGTGATTTTATAAATTTATTAACAAAGTAATCGGACATAATTTCCGCGAATGGAGCAAATCGAGCAGCGTGCCGTCATTAAGTACCTCCAAAGAAGGGGCTATCATCAAAAGCCATCCATGATGACATGGTCAGTACATTAGGCGATTGTGCTCTGTCATATTCATCCGTCAAAAAATGGATAGCAGAATTTAAGCGTGGTAGAGAGAGTGTGAAAGATGAACTCCGCTCTGGAAGGCCTTCGACGTCAACTACTGACGAAAATATTAAAAAAGTACTTGATTTAATAATGGGAGACCGCAGATTAAAAATTAGAGAGATAGCGGAGATTATAGGCATCTCTTATGAACGAACTCAAAACATCATTGACAAGGTCAACGAGTTGGGTTTCCACAAGGTGTCTGCGAGGTGGGTTCCGCGACTGCTTTCAGTTGAACAAAAAAAGGGCGCGATTGACTATTTCACGCGACTGTTTGGAGTTATTTGAAGCCGATGCAGATGATTTTTTGAATCGTTTTGTTACTATGGACGAAACATGGGTTCATTACTGTACACCGGAAACAAAACAACAATCAAAACAGTGGAGAAGACCTGGTTCACCACCCCCTAAAAAGGCTAAGTCGATTTTGTCGGCAAATAAGGTTATGATTGATTATCTTGAAAGGGGTCAGACTATAAACTCTGATTACTACTGCACCTTACTACGTCGTTTACGAGAGGAAATAAAAGAAAAACGTCGAGGAATTCTCAGAAGAAAAGTCCTGTTTCATCAAGATAACGCCCGTGTTCACACGTCAGTACAGTCAATGGCTGAAATTCACAACTGTGGCTTTGAACTGTTACCGCATCCGCCGTATTCACCTGATCTGGCACCATTTCTTTCAGACTTCTTTCTGTTCCCTAACCTAAAAAAGCACTTGGGAGGTCATAGATTTTCGACAAACGACGAGGTCAAAGCAGCTGTAGACGCATATTTTGACTCTAAGGAAGAATCATTTTTTTTTCAACGGTCTAAATGCTTGGAAGGGGAGGTGGCAAAAGTGTATTGAACTTGATGGTGATTATGTAGAAAAATAAAAATATAACTGATTTAGTATGTGTTTATTTTCTTGGTTAGGCCGAGTACTTTTCAATCCACCCTCGTATAATCAATAAGTAAATTTTCAAATTCATTGTGAAAACACTTACAACATTTTGCATGTATTGCAGTTGATTTAAACTCCGATAGGCCAGGTAGGCCGTTCCGCTGATTTAATTCAATCGAAGTGTTGCTCTTGTGAAACACAAGATAGTGTCAAAATACTATAAATTTTTCATTTTATAACGTAAAATTTTAGTTTTATACCAGTATTATCTTATCCAATTTTTTGCTGCAGTACTACAAGTTTTGTCGAACATTAGTCAATATTGTAATCATCTAGTTAAGGAATTCTGCCATTGCTATTTCATACCTGTAGCTATAATGATAATTACTTTTTTTTTAAATGCATTTATGTACCTATAAACCAACCAGATAAGAATACTATTTTTTTAGTTTAATAAAGTTATTGGACTTTGTGTATGTTATATTCTTTGACATATTTATAAGACATGCGTTCGTTATATTGGTTGATTAGAAGTAGAGCAATCGTTCCACTTTGCCTGCCAGCAGACTAATCACGTAACTCTAGCTATTTTAGGCCCCGGGTTACGATCAAAATTCGAGTGATAATGTGCTTTCTTAACGCAATTGCATTTGTTCAAAGGATAAGGCGTATGTTTACAAATATATAAAATCAACGCCGTTTCTTGTTAACCTTCAATACATTAATAACTCGTGATGCTTGCGATCTTTTATCAAAGACCAGCATAAATAAAGTACATAGAATGACCATCTCGAGAAATAAGTCCCACTACAAAACTGTAAATTAAAATTTTGTGAGATTTTGTGAGACACCGCCACCACACAGTTGTACTTTAAGTGTATGTATATAAATGTATTTATTTTAATTTTAATATCGTTTTTTAAAACTTAACTACCCTTTGCGGGTATTTACAATATTAAGTGAATGATAATTGAAAAAAAAATCATGTGATACTTCTTTACGTAATACGATTATAGATCTTACTAATAATAAATTTGCAATAAGTTTCTGTGCGTCAATGATAATTAACTTGTTCTTTGCTAATAACCGTTTTTTCCTTACAGGTAATTTAATTCTGCAATCAGACATGGATCCCTTGTAATATGAATGCAAGTGATGGTCACCTATACATACATATATACAACTTCTATAAAAGGTATTGTGATTAGTTTAGTTTAAACAAAACAACAAAATATTATGTAATACTTTGTTTAATTATTGATAAACCTAAGTTACATATACAGTCACATTAATTTACTGTCTGAAAAACGTGCATTTTCACATTGTTCCTCTTAATGTGAATCGTGTTTACATTTTTTCTGTAGTATAGCTTATTGGATTTATCCTAAATCTATACACAACGTTATCTCATAGCACAGGTGTGTCTGATTTTATCATCATCATCATCATCATTCATCATCATTACAGCCCTTCACAAGTCCACTGCTGAACATAGGCCTCCCCCAAGTAATGCCACAAAGCACGGTCCTGAGCCACCTGCATCCATCGACTTCCTGCATGTCTTACCAGGTCGTCACTCCATCTAGTAGGGGGTCGCCCTACACTACGCCTACCGGTACGAGGCTGCCACTCGAGAACCTTTCTTCCCCATCGGTTATCGGTTCTTCGAGCTATATGGCCGGCCCATTGCCACTTTAGCTTACTAATCCGTTGGGCTATGTCGGTCACTCTGGTTTCACTGCGGATATCCTCATTTCTGAGTCTATCACGCAGTGAAACTCCGAGCATAGCCCTCTCCATAGCTCGCTGAGCGACCTTGAGCGTCCTCATACGGCCAGCGGTGAAGGACCACGTCTCAGATCCGTAAGTCATCACTGGCAACACGCACTGGTTGTACACTTTAGTTTTCAGAGATTGAGGTATACTTGATGAGAAGATGTGTCGTAATTTCCCGAACGCTGCCAGGCCGAGTTGAATCCGTCGATTGACCTCTCAGTCGAAGTTGGACTTACCTAGTCGGACTGTTTGTCCCAGGTAAACGTACTCGTCAACAACTTCGAGCATAGTGCTTCCAACAATTACCGGCATAGGTGTGACATGGACATTAAACATGATCTTTGTTTTGTCCATGTTCATCTTAAGACCTATCCGTTGAGAGACACCATTGAGGTCATTGAGCATAGTGCTAAGGTCCTCCAGCGATTCTGCCATAAGGACTATATCGTCGGCAAATCGAAGGTGAGTGATGTACTCGCCATTGATGTTAATACCGTATCCTTTCCAGTCCAGTAGCTTGAAAACGTCTTGCAACGCAGCGATGAAGAGTTTCGGGGATATAACATCACCCTGTCTTACACCTCTCTGCAGTTGGATAGGTTTCGTACTCTGTTTCTGTACTCGGATAGCCATCGTAGCCCTACTGTACAAACCCTTCAGCACTTCAATATACCGATAGTCAACTAGGCACCGCTGAAGAGACTGTAGCACCGCCCAAATTTCGACGGAATCAAAGGCTTTCTCATAGTCCACATACGCCAGGCAAAGTGGCAGATTGTACTCTTCGGACTTCTGTACAATTTGCCGAAGGGTATGTATGTGGTCTATGGTACTGAAGCCTTTTCGGAAACCGGCTTGTTCGGGAGGCTGGAAGTCGTCGAGTCTGCGTGCGAGACGATTCGTAATGACTCTCGAAAATAGCACGTAGACGCGGCTCAGAAGGGAAATCGGTCTGTAGTTCTTCAAGAGAGCGTTGTCGCCTTTCTTAAAGAACAAGACCACCGCGCTTCTGCTCCACGCCTCCGGAGTAATGCCACCATGGAGGACGGAATTGAAGAGCTTCTGAAGGACTTCAAATACCGGTGTTCCACCCGTTTTCAGAAGCTCCGCTGTAATCCCATCCTCGCCCGGGGCCTTGCCGTTTTTAAGGTGGTGGAGAGCCATTCTAATCTCGCTCAGACTGACGTCCGGGATATCATCAGAATAGTGTCGGATAAGACTTGCCCTTGGATCGTTACTCACACTTGCGTGTGGCTCCAACGATGATGTGTACAGCTGCCCATAGAACCTCTCAATCTCACTCAGAATCTCAGGTGTCCCGGAAAGGATGTTGCCACACTCAGTCTTCAGCCTTAACAGTTGGCTCCTTCTGGCAGACAGATCTCTGGCAAAGACTTTGGACCCCTGGTTCCGCTCGATCGCTTCTTTAATAGGAGCAGTATTAAAGTTGCGTAAGTCTTGCCGCATGCATTTGAAGATCTGTCTGTTCAGCTGCCTGTATGCTGTCAAATCTGTTGACGATTGCAGCCTCATCTCCCGTCTAACAACCATGAGATTAAGAGTGTGATCGGAGAGTTTTTGTGTTCTTCTGCGGCGGGTCTTGCAGAACTTAGCTCCGACCGCATGGACAGTTTCCACGAGCTTGTCATTCATATCGTCCACTGCATTGCAATCCTCTAGGCACTGAAAGCGGTTTTGTAACTCGAGCTGAAAGGTTTCGGGATTCTGGATTAGAGCACGAGGGGGGACGGAGCGTTGACTTCATTAGACGAGACCTCTCCAACTTAACGTTTAGGTTCAGTGTGCCTCTAACCATTCGGTGATCGCTGCCAGTTTTCACCCTTGCGATCACTGAGACATTACTGAACAGTTGGCGTCTGGTCGTCATAATGAAGTCAATCTCATTTTTTGTCGAACCGTCGGGGCTCGACCAGGTCCACTTCCTGTGGGGCCGCTTCTGGAAGAAAGAGTTCATCATAAAGAGTCCCTCTTTCTCCATAAAGTCGGCCAGCTGGCCCCTTCGGTTCCGTTGCCCTACTCCAAATTTCCCCACCTTCAGCTCACCGCTTTCTCTTGTGCCCAGTTTTGCGTTGAAGTCTCCCGTCAACACCGTGTAGTGGGTTTTGGAGGAATGCATGGCTCTGGAAATATCCTCATACATTTCCTCCACCTCCTCATCGCGATGTGCCGAGGTTGGTGCGTAAACCTGTATGACCTTCAGCGAATACCGTTTGGTGATTCTGAGTATCAGGTACGCGACCCTCGTCGACACACTCCCAATCTTTACAACGTTGTTGACGAGAGACTTGTGGACGATAAATCCGACACCTCCTTGGGACAGATGGTCGCCTTCCCGGTGGTAGAACGGTGGTAAAGTTGCCGGACTCGAGGATTGCCGTATCCTCCCCCTCTCTTCGGACCTCAGATAATCCAATAATATGCCAGCGCAACTTGTCTACCTCTTCTTCCAGCTCCAATATCTTCTCGTCAGTCCTCAGGGTGCGTGCGTTATATGTTGCCAGGTCGAGTCGTCGTAGGTGGCAACCGAACCTCCACCGGAGATTCTTAGCACCCCCTGCCCCGCCGTTACCGTGGTCGCCACCGTATCCAGGAATAGCGGGGCCGCCGGGGACTGGGGGCCGTTTTTTTGCGTCATTATTCATGGGGGGATATTTGCCATAGTTGCCACGCTTGGCGAGCGGGTTGGCAACCGCAGTTTTTTATTATAACACAGTTGTTATCTGGAAGATGCTGCTGCCCATCTCCTGCCTGTCTCCCTCTGTCGCCTCTTACGACACCCACGGGAAGATATGGGGTAGTGGATATTCTCAACCGCCACTACACGGCAAACTGATTTTATCAGTTTAGCTCAATAAAAATATTATATATATATATATATATATATATATATATATACTAGGGGTGGGCCAAATACTCGGCCGAATGTTCGGTAAAAATTTTACGAACCGAATATTCGGCCGAACATTATTCGGCAGAATAACCTCGGGATCTAACCAATTTAATACCGTACTTGTAAACTTGTTACCGTAAACCGCGCGGGATTAGCGCCAGACCCTGCCTCTCGCTCAACGCCACACCTGACAGTTATTGCATGATCTAGTACTGAGCAAATTGCCGGCACATGCTTATGTTTTGACTATTCTTGTGAAAAAAAAAGGTATTTCGTTGTATAATTCTTAGTGAAAATTTATAATTATATGATAAAAATGAGCGGCAGGAGATTTACTATTTGGACTCATTTTAGAGAAACTGACGATCAAAGTAAAGTGAAATTACTAATGTGATATAATGTTTCTTTGTTTGAGTCCAAAAACATTTTATCAAGTTTCTATTTGCTATAATCGGAAATGAATCTACAGTGCCTCAAAAACATAAATGTATAGATTTATGCATTTGAGACACTCTAGAGTAAACCCATAAATAAAATGTACTTTCAACAGTAAAAGACATCGCATTACTCCATTCGTATAGTTCAATACATTGGACACTATTAAAACGTATATTCGGTAAAGCTGCCGAATATGCCGAATACCGAATATAAAACGAATATTCGGCCCATCTCTAATATATACATATAATATAATATTTTTATGTCTTTAAATTATAAAAAACATCATCATAACAGCCCTAAACAAGTCCTCTCCTGCATGTCATACCAGATCGTCACTCCATCTAGTGGGGGGACGCCCTATACTTCGTCTACCGGTACGAGGCTGTCACTCTAGAATCTTTCTTCCCCATCGGTTGTCGATTCTTCAAGCTATATGGCTTCCCATTTCCACTTCGGCTTACTAATCTGTTGGGCTATGTCGGTTATTTTGGTTCTTCTGCGGCTATCCTCATTTTTAAGTTTATCATCACGCAGTGAAACCTTTTTGCGGACTATTTCTTCCAGGCAAAAACATACTTGTCAACAACTTCGTGCTTACTGCTCCCAACAACTACCGGTATGAGTGTGACATGGACGTTAGATATGACTTTTGTTTTGTCCATGTTCATCTTAAGACACTATTGACTTAAGAGACACTATTGAGGTCATTGAGCATAGTGCTTAGGTCCTCCAACGATTCTGCTATAAGAACTATATCGTCGGCAAATCAAAAGTGAGTGATATACCTGCCATTGATGTTAATACCGTATCCTTTCCTCTCCAGTAGCTTTAAAACATCTTCCAATGCAGCGGTAAAGAGTTTCGGGGATAGCCGTCACCCTGTCTTACATCTCTCTGCAGTTGGATAGGTTTCGTATTCTGGTTCTGTACTCGGATAGCCATCGTAGCCCTACTGCACAAACCTTCTGATGTCTGTGGTATAAACGTTTCAGCATTTCGATATACCGCCAGTCATTTTGGCACCGCTGAATGTACTGCAGCACCGACTGAATTTCGACGGAATCTAAGGCTTTATCATAGTCTACATACGCAAGGAGAAGTAACAGATTGTTCTCGTTGTTCTTCTGTATACTTTACTAAAGAGTATGTATGTGGTCTATGGTACTAAAGCCTATTTGGAAACTGGCTTGTTCAGAAAGGCTGGAAGTCGTCGAGTCTGCGTGCGAGACGATTCGTAATGGCTCTCGTAATGAGCACGTAGACACGGGCCAGGGAGGAAATCGGTCGGTCATTCTTCAATACAGTGTTGTCGCCTTTCTTAAAGAACAAGACTTATGCTGTCTGATTTGCTGAAGACTTCAGCTTCATTTCCGCCACATGCCACATGTCATCAACATGGAAGATGAGAAACGTTTGATTTTTATTTTTATATAAGAGGGGGCAAACGAGCGTGCGGCTCACCTGATGTTAAGTGACTACCGCCGCCCATGATCAACAGCAACACCAGGGGAATTGCACGTGCGTTGCCGGCCCTTTGGACAGCAGTAAGCTCTTTTCTCTTTTCTTGATGTCTTCAATGCAACCGCCAGGCGTAACGATCAAGGTTAATCTTCGTTCCTCCTTATTGTACGAGAAGTCCGTGTTCAGTCACTGCAGGCAGATTTTGAAAAAGCAAAAATTAACACCAATTAGTGGCGCAAACTTACTAAGACCAAAATTGCACACAGTTTCTGGAATAACAGGTTAGGTTTTCAGGTGCATGTTATTGCACCAATTTAATGGTTGTTATTATTTTTAGTGCGTCGCAAGCGGCTTAGGATTTGCGCAAGTGTTGCGTGACATTTTGACGAACAGAAATACCGCCACGGCCTATTTTATGTGCGGTCAACCTGACTGCTCTACTATCATTTACTGGCTAGACGAAGCGTTGAGAACGTGTACCTATGTATAACTGCCTTATAATAATATTCTTTTTACTTTTCTACTTCACATGTATTAAACATTTTGTTTTCAGCTAACTTGATAAAAGGGGGGAGGATTTCAATTCGATAATATTTTTTTTCTATGTATGTTACGCGATGTCTTCCTCAGTTGTGAAGTTGTAAGTTGTAATGATTATTTTTGTTAAATAAATTATATGTCAGGGGTTGACCTATACAAATATGGAGAAAATTTCCACATTTATATGGAACTGTTATATAAGTTTTATTTTATTTGTCAATGTCCGTTTTGTAACAAGAATTTTTATTCAATAACTGTACACTTTTTTGTAAATATGGTTAAACACAAATTTATTTTATTGATTTTATTGCTATTAACGAGAAATGTAATGCAAATATTGGATGCTTTATAATACTACTTCTGTACGTGGTATAGCCATGCTGCAGCTATATTATTAATATAGTTGTAGCACGAATGGTTCGGCTCAACCTGGGAAGGATCACGATCTCACAGAATACCAGCGTAAAATAGCAGCTTAATGCTGCTGTGTTTCGTATGGTAAGTGTAGAGAACCGGAGACACGTTTTACTGGAAATGAAGCATTCCATCTTAGTCCTCACGGCAGTGGCGAAGCTAGAGCTCCAAGCTAGGGCAAGCCCAAGGTATAAATTGATAAAAATATAGATTGTTGTTTTTAGCAGTTTTATAAAAATACACCAACCAATCTTGATCTGTCTCCACGCTTCAGTCTCATATTCAGGGTTTGTTTGACCGAAAGAAAAAAATATTTACATCCAATACAATACATGTACAAAAGTAAAACACGAACAAAGTACAAACAAACTATGTACAAAATTAAAAAAAAGCAAATTATTTAAATTCTAATGGATAAGAGATAAGATAAGTGGAATCGTCTCGCTTTCTTATGGAAAGATTTAATTACGTCCACGTAAAATGTTGGTGAACGTTTTAATTTATATATGTACCAATAACTGTTTTAATTGCGATAATTGATAAGTCTGAAATACACTCTTAACCTTGTGTATTATCTCAACAAAGTTTAAAGATTTCCTCTCCGATTATCACTTTAACACACTTCAATTCATCACAAGAAACACTGTTATCCTCCATTTTCATTAAAAATCTTTAAAAAAGCATAAATTTTGAACTCGTAATATTAAATCACTTAAGATAAGCACACAGAGTAAATAAACATTGAAACGTGAAATTAACTTGCAAACGTATTGCCCGCGCGCCTCCGCTTTTAACAAATTTATTCCCAAAAGCCTGGCTTTAAATCTCTATACTAATTGCTATATATACATTCGTAGTTATATTTTATTATAGAATATTTTGCCATAGGTTAGAAAGAGAGCGATCGTCTTCTCGAAAGCCCCGTAAAAAGCCCACGCGAGCGAGGGAGACAACTATTAGCTCTATTAATACTCATTTTTTATGACAGCAGCAGTATCGCTAAGGCAATACGAGGTCATCGGTCGACATGTGTCGAACAGTGGAGTGCGCGGGAAATTTGAAATAGCTTGAAAAATTTTACGAGTTATTTTATTAGTTGATATTATTGATTGATTCAGGTTTAATAAGGCAAGTCCGGCTTTTCGGCTTTAATGGAAGCTTCGCCACTGCCTCACGGGTGACAACACATCTGCATTTTGATTCGTAGTCGAGGTTAGATATACTCGTAAATGTCTATGGGCCACAGCAACTACATAACATCAGGTGGACTGTGTGCCCGTTTGTCACCCTTATCCTATAAAAAAGATACGTATACTTCCATAATAAAGCATTATAGAGGTATATATAGTACATCTGAATATCAGTCAGTGTCAGCAAATCAAATAGTGTTTAATTCTTTGACAATAACAGTTGTTCTTACAATCAAATCTTACAATAAAATTACTGATACAATAATGCTGATGTTGTTCAAACATTGGGATTGGACAGATTAACAATCGGCTTAGTCGCCGTCCTAAATGTTTTACGTGTGGCATAAATAATTCCGCTATCTATCGAAAGCTGTAAGAGTTATTGGCAGTTTCCATAGTCACCTCTTACGACATCACGGGACGAAATGGGGTAATGGATTCCACTACATTATTTATTATTAGACAATATTCGGAAGTTATCGCCGTTATTGAAATTCGACAAGAGCCTGCAATAGCATTTAATACGACCTGAACTAATATGACTCAGTCCCACTTTTACTTCAAAAACCTACTCAAAACTTGGAGCACTAATATTTTCCATCATAATTCCCATCCTTAATTGTATCTATCCTACCTATTTTCAACTGTCATCAATCATTATCTTGTGTTTATATATTTTTTTACTTAATTGTCTAATTAATGTACCTACACCTTCCCTATTCGCAATTCGTTGTAAACTGTTCTTTGCGCAAAAGCGTTGTCTGGAAAAATCGCGATAAGACAGCCTGTTGTACTTTCTATATGTATATACTCGTATATAGCAACCGAGCACACAGTCCACCTGGTGTTATGTAGTCGCAGTGACCCATAGACGTCTACATCTATCCTCGATTACGAATCAAATGTAAATGTGTTGTCTCCTGTGAGGACTAAGATAGAATACCTCATTTCCAGTAAAAAGGGTCTACTGTTCTCTACACTCACCATTCGAAACACAGCAGCGTTAAGCTGCTATTTTACGCTGATATTCCGTGAGAGCGTGGTCCATATTGTTTCGTTTAAATGTATATTGGTGTGCAAAGTATATATTAATTGACCCTTGACGATGAATGTATATTACCGTTCAAAGCGTTTTACTATTTTCCCACCAGCGCGTTAAAATGCATTTGGAAAGAGGCGATGCATTCAATCAGGTCCGTCTGCCGTCCGCATCGCTAATGAGGCTTATCTGATTTTAATTATTTATAGCCGGCTATGGCGTTGACACTAAGCGCTGGCCGCGACCTCTGCAGGAGGATCCTGCAGATGCGAGCCGTTAGTACGGTGCTTTATATTTATATATCTCCTGTCCCTTTCTTAAGATGACACATCGAAAAAGTGGCTGCAGGCTATCGCCGTACTGATCCGAGTGAATACATAATTTCTATTAAAACTTGAAAAAACGACGTCATAAGGTCTAAAATTGCATAGCGCCCGCGACGATTAAAAGCGCTTAGAAATTGTCAGAATCTTAATAAGAATCTTAAATATTTCTTTAATAATTATTGATTTAAGTAATCAAAATAATGAACAAGTAAATAGAGGCGTTTTCGCTAATAATTATGATCGAGTCAAAATTATACAATCGTGTTTTTCAACAATCAAATTCAAGATAAAGATATGAATTAACCTATATCAAAATTCCAGTTTCGTTAGTGGTGTCATAGTCCTATACTACTCGATGAAAGGAGGTGCATTTTTTCGCGGTGTCGCCTTAAAGCGTTTAATGTATTTTTTCTATTTCAAAAATAATATCCTCACTTGCATTGCTAATTTTGAGCAACGCGTAACTTTTTCTAAGTTAAAATTTAAATTAAGTTAAAATTTAATTTTACTAAGTTAAAATAAAGCTTTTTTTTCTCCTTACGATTTCATACAGTAAAAGGTTTTTTTTCTAATAACAAGTATAGTAAGTGTGTATAGTAAAGGAGTGAGTTATCAATTTGAATTTTAATTGTGTTTACGGAAGTTATCAATTTTAATTGTGGTTACGGAACCCTAAAAAGGAACAATTAAATTAAAAAAAAATCCTAAAAAGAGTTAGTAATAGGGTCCCGTTGGTCAATGATAACCAACGTGACCCTATTCGTTTCGTCTTCCGTCCGATCTCATGATCCGTAATAGGTAGACAGTTGATATTTTCACAGAATGTGTATTTTTGCTACTGCTATAACAACATAATAATAAATTAAAAGTTAAAGGGGGCTACTAGAAACTTGTTTTATGATGGTACGGACCCTTCATGTGCGAATTCGACTTGCACTTGGCCGGTTTTTAATGTAATGCAATATATCGGGGTTTGAATTTTTAGCGTTTCATGCCAAAATTAGACATTAGAATTACAAAATTGCGACGTACACGCCGTGTAATTCTAAGATACACCAATAGTCAGCTGCCGTATTTCTGAAAGAGTCCTTGAGAGGTCTTAATCTCTCTTGAAATCTTTCGGTTATCTGTTGGAGTCAGTTTATACTCTTTCAATAATGCGAATATGTACAAATTTTAATTTTTACATTTAACTTAATCTATTAATGGCCGATTACTGCTAATATAGTTCCGTGTGTTAGCTAATTTTATATGTAAAAAGTTTATTTTAATTCTAGATAAAAATACCTACTTAAATACTTTAACTTTAATAACTACATAACTTTTACTTTAATAATAGTGTAACCAAGTTTAAGAAATTCGTATCCGTAAAATGTATAGAAACTTGTCTACAACTGTAAATAATGTAGTCGATAAGTACATCATTATTTTCTTGGTTTGAGTCTTTTGTCTATGATTGGTGCACCGTAAACTAATAAAAATTATAAGTGATGGTCCGCCATAAAAAATGCTGTCGGTGCACGGTCAATGTCGAGATTAAATCTGAGGTGCATGTAGAATAAAATAAATATCAGATTGTTCATCGCCATATCTCATGCATTATCTTACTGTGTTAGTTAAAAGATCTATGTATTGCACCTGCTTGATTGTACAGTAGAATAAAGAGTTTGCGCGAGTCTAGAAATTATTACACAATGGTGTAAACCTTTCCGACTTTTCCTGAATAAGATCTATTAATGTAGCGTTATTTGGATTTAAGATGAGGACTGCTATATGAAGCAATCTATAAGGCGAGGTTTTTTTTTTAATTATAGAATAAAAAACGAGCACACAGTCCACCTGATGGGAAGTGGATGCTGTGGCCCATAGAGATCTACATTTATCCTCGAATAAGAATCCCTGAGGACTAAGATCAAATGCCTCCTTTCCAGTAAAAAGGCTCTCAGGTTCTCTACACTCACCATACGAAACATAGCAGCATTGATCTGCTATTTTACGCTGGTATTCTGTGAGAGCGTGGTCCTTCCCCGGCCGAGCTGCAGCGTGGCTCTACCACGTATATAATGGCTGATGTTCAGCAGTATACTTTGATAGGCTGTATGACTGTATAAATTATGAGTGTATACAATAAATGTCTACAGTTACTGACTCAACAAGATGCACAGTTATATGACTTCTATTTATAATGCTGCAGTTCCTTTGACCGAGGTCCTTCCTTGATATATATCTATACCTAGATCTTAACGCAGGGGGATTTTATTCGCCCTCCGGTGTTTAAATTAGTTTTCCCATTTGATTAGTCACACAATTGGTTGGGTCCGAGCATAGGTATTCTCTGCTTGAAGGATAACTACTTCCTCCCTATCTATATTTTTTTTTTCAAAGACAGTATCTAGTGTACACACTTGGTAGTGGCTTAAAAGGGTCCGTCATCCCCTCTCATCTCATAGCTGTCGTAAGAGGCGACATATTCTTTATGCGCTCGTAAAAGTCCACCGCTAAACATGGACCTCCCTCGTTATAGGCTGCAGCTATTTTATGTTTGTAGCACTAATGGGTCGACTCGACCGGGGCAGGACCACGCTCTCACAGAGTACCGGAGTAAAATAGCAGCGTAATGCTGCTGTGTTTCGTATGGTGAGTGCAGAGAGGGTCTCCTTTTTACTGGAATCGAGGAATTCCATCTTAGTCCTCAGGGGCGAAAACTCATTTGCATTTTGATTGTTAATTAAGGATAAATGTGCATGTCTATAGGCCACAGCATTCACTCACCATCAGGTGGACTGTGTGCTCGTTTGTCACTCAATGCTATAAAAAAATAGGCATTTGCACACTTCTTACAGCTTTTGCGCTACTTCCCGTCGGTATTCTGGCTATTTTACGCCTGGCGTTGTTGCAACAAGTTAGTTACACCACCGTTTATGAAAGCCGTCGTCGTCTCCTATGACTGACACGTCGTGCATGTAATGAAGCGATGTTTTCTCTTATGTCTCCAACGCACGGCTCAAGAGGCGGCTATTTAATTCCCGACAGATATGTTGTGAATGTTTGGTGGCTAGTGTATCTTAGGGGCTTGTGTAAGGAGGAAAATGAAGTAATTGTTCACATACGTAGTAGTTTATTTATTTCTACATCAGAGACGCCTGTTCACATGACACAGAAAGGAACTGCCTACCCTACTGCACTCTAGCTAACTGACTTACAGACTGCCGTCTCGCTGGCGGCGGTCATTATCGTATTTCATGCGAATTACATATACATTGACACGGGCGACGCATGTGTGTGCTGTGTCCGCAGCACCCACAGTTACTTTCAGAATCCATGTTGTGTTTAATTATTTCTTAAATTTACGCGAACACTACACATTGAATAAAACTATTATTTACGGATTTTGTCGCGTTTAATTACCACATTAACTTATTATTATTATCCCGACGTTTCGGGTGCTTTACAGCACCCATGGTCACGGGGGGCACTGAGATGTTTGACAGTTTGACGTCCCAATGTCATAGTTAGTCCGGCTACCTTCAGGTTTTGAATATTCGAAAACTTCGGGATAATAAAAATAAGTAACATAGTAACTAAATGCGATAAAATCCGTAAATAATAGTTTTATTCAACATGTAGTTTGTTACCCACAGCCCACAAGATATTGTGGAGAGCTCCATAGAAGCAGTAATCTTACTACGGCATATAATTTTAGTTTTACAATATTCAAAGTAAAACTTCTTTAGAAGTGAGTTGAATTTTACTTAGATCTTAGACGGAAGTAAAATTCACGGTCCGTTTACGTAGTTTCCGCATTTATAAAAACAACGCGATTGACTATAATATATTTTATGAACATTTGTGTTAATGCAGTTTTCAGACTAAAAATTGAAAAATAAAAACTTAAATTTATACCCATTCCACTTCTATATAGGTATCAATAAATATATTAATAATAATTTTAATATGTAAATAAGAATTATTAAATAAAAAATCATATCATTAAAATAAATACAACACAACATAAATTTTAATTTTAATATTTAAAATTTTGCTTCAACCGCGAGTAAAGGTTAAACGCACTCATTTTTTTATTATAATAGTCAACTAATTCCGTCGGTTGAGTTTAATACATAATATAAAATGTTGTTTATGTGTTATTTTAAATGTAAAGACAATGGAAATGTTTTGCTTTTGATAACTTGTGTAAATGTTATTTTTTACCTAAATGTATATAGTTCGAACATCAGCTTTTTGCCTGAAGCCATATTAATATTCAAAGTTTAGCTTGTGTTATCCGTTGTAATACAACAATACTACAAAATATGTCAGTAGTATTAGCACTTTTTCATTTTGTGTATTAGAAATTGAAAATATTAATATTAAAAATGATAACCAGTAATATATTTTCGTAGTCGTTTTGTTAATTTTTTGACACTTTCCATCGAAATTTTTTGGCCACCTTCAAGTTTTCAGCACACGTCACAATTTTGAGAGTTTAACAGTGTTTTAGCTTTTCTAATGTCAGAGAAATTCTAATTGCTATTCAAGCTGGCATACCTACTTACTTCTGTGTAAAGAATAAGTATGGTTTCATTGTTGTGTTTTTGTATTAAGTTTTGGACGGGACGATGTGATCGCTCTTCGACAGAATTCTTTCATGATAAATGAAAATATTAAATATAATTTTTATCCTTACTTCCTTAACGCATATTATATTATATTATGTTGTTCATAGACCGATAAAGTGGTCTGTATAATTTGAATAACTAGAAACTTCCTATTTAAGAAGTATGTTTTACTATTACCACATATGATTGGTAATAAATGATAACCTTTTTCAGTAATTTTTAGCAACAATAGAAATAGAACTATGAACTTAACAGCACTAGTTTGAACGTTTAATCTCATGTAATACTTACGTTGGAAAAGTTACATGCAACGCAAGTACTAGTGGCATATACATATGCGCAAACTTTCTCACACAACCGCACTCGACCACAAGTTTTCTACGTCCAGAAACCAAGACTATATATATAAAATGAACGTGTATATAAAATTACTTTAAGGTTCATTGTTCACTATGAATAATGAACATTTGTGATATGAATGGCAGCAGGCACGACATTGACATTTAATTAAAAGGTAAAAACATAATTTTGACGCGCTCATCAACCAATGAGTCAATGTCTTAAGCTTCGTGACCTACAAAAGCTGTTCTATTGTAGTATGGTTATTTAAAGTTCGTGTGTTCTGTGAAGGCTGACATAACCATTATTATAATGACAGCAGTTTTCAGTTACATTGCAGGTATAGGTGTATCACAAATATATATACATATATCGATTCCATTAGTCATGATTGATAAAAAGCGGATGGTGACTGATAAGCGTACATTACGCGCTCATGCAGGCGTCAATCACTGCATTAGACGGTAGGTTATTCGTCAATCACGACCGTGATTGTTCAGCCTGCATGAGCGTGTAATGTACGCCTAAATGAGTAGCTTCTGAGTGACAGGCACATTACATTAAACAAGTTTCGCCCTAGCCCTGTAAGTTAAAGAGATATTTATAGTAGTAAATATAGACCGTCAAGAAAAACATACGTGTGTGCAGTCGTTCTGTAATAAGACGGTCCCTAATTTAAAGATACATTCTAAATATATTTAACCTTTTCACATATTATGTATGAATATTATTTTGACCTCTTTTTCTTCAGCTCTTATGTTATGACCTGTGAACTTTTAAAAATATGTCACCGATAATTTTTAAACCGGAAATCGAAGTTAGACTCCTTGCAAAGTAAAAATGTAGTTATCTACAGCCTGTATTATAAGTCCCACTGCTGGCCACAGGCTTTTACCTCTTATTTCTCAGAGGGCTATGGAGCAATTGTTCTGCCGTGCTGCTAAGTATTTTATTCCTGATAAATGTAGGTTTTCTTATGATCTTATCCATTACAGACACGTGGTAAATTGCAATTCATGATTTCTTTGGTTTAAGTAATTTCACTAACTTATAATTTTTTTATTAAAAGGGTGAACTGATACCCTTTGAGTAAAACTATTTAATACTTACCAGAAGATAATCTAAATTTATTCGTACTACCGAAATACGGCTGAACATATTAGAATATCGTTTGAGGAAGTTCCCTAAAGAAGCGCGATAGGGCAGCGACGGCTGCAGGGTTAAGGATCGAGCAGGGAACGTTGTTCGATACTGGAATATATTAACATGTATAAATGTGTAATTTACTTAAACTGTTGGTTCCTTCAAATTTTGTTACCTTAAAATTACAATACTAACCATAAACAATACATGACCAATATTATGTGTAATATAGCAGACATATTATTGCTATAGGCGCATTTAACAAAAGGCCTTTGTACAGCTTTGTTAGCAACGTTTACTGTGGTGTGGTTGAAGTTTTGCACTAAAATAATGTAGATTATTAATTATTTACACTTTACTGATAAAGAAGATACTGAACTACAATTTATTTAGTTAGCGGAATTTATTTAGTTAGCGTTACATCATTGTATTTAGTTAGCGGAAAGTTGAAAATTAATTAAATTATTTTAAATTATTATAATGGTTTTCTATCAATTAACTACAATTTAGTTATATTTGGAATAAATTGATTAAATAAACAATTGAATAAAATGTTATTGAACCATAGATAAAACAGTGATTTGATGTCTATTATTTGTTGAAAATTTGTTATTTTTGAAAAAAAAAATTGAATTTGATCCAGCACCACCTTAAATAATGCCTTTGGAGAATATATATTATAATACCACACACCAAGTTGTCCATATCCAACATTTAACCGTCATATCCGGCTCTATGAAGTTGTGATAAGTTTCGTAAAAATCAAACAAAACAATCACAACCCGGGTGTAGTTTAAAGCTAATCATAACTCTGTTCCGATTTAAATAAATCAAGTAGCATATTATAGATATTTTTTAAAACTATTTTAAGCTAATGCTTAACCGAAATTGCTTCTAGTGGTGAATGGTAAATCGCACTGTCTTAGCGAAACAAAGTATTTTCCTTTGTGTTTGTCAGTACGCTATAATATACGTAGAAATAATACAGATTTTCTACATATTTACTTACATCTTTAATCGGTGTTATTTATAGGTTAATGTATGCACAAGATTGTGTTCTACAAGTATGCGTTGTGGTCGGAATTCATAATGCACCTACATGATCCTGATGAATACTAGGGAATGTAGTTATCTTAAACTTAGATAACATTTAAAGTATTTAGCATTATATAGCACACTTTCAACGCGTAGCGGAGACACATTAAATTATTTTAATACCGCACTCATACAAGAATAAAAGTATATTGATAGTAAGAGGAAACACTAATTGAATAAGCCTGTGATGCTTTTATTAAGTTTTGCAATACGAATTATTGAACAAAAAAGTCCAATGAAAAGATTTTTTGTCGCCGTCCGTTATGGTATAAAAATAGTATGCTACAAAATTATCTCGAAAATGAGTTGACGAAATGATGCCGGGTTGGTGCTTGTGTTTTAATAAAATTATTAGTGATAAAATGGCAGTTTGATATATAAACAAAAACATATTCTGGAATAGTAATCCGTGTCGCTTACGATTAGACCAAATAGAATACAAAAAGAAAAATAAATTATTATTTTTTTATAATTTTTATATTAAAACAAAAATATTGCAAGTCGATGAACTTTTTGACAATCTTTTTTTGTAAATCTACCATTTGTCTTAATATTTATAAAAAATAAATGTAATATATTTTTGTGTTCATGAGGGAAGGTGTGGACTTTAAAATTTTCTAAATATTTTTTTATCTTGAGCTAACGTAAACAAACTGACAGGAATAACTAAAATTGTTCGGTTGCTGTATATTCGGGAGCATTGTACAAAAGTATTCTTGTACTTAAATAACACTTTCATAGCGTTTCAAGTTGACGGGCGGCGAAAGTGTTGGGAGACACTGACATGGTCGCGGCAAGATTTCGCTTTTCTGACCTCAAAACACATCTGCACGGCGACACCGCGTCGGAAGGTCAGACGATTACCAGAGGTAACAATTAATTTGGAGGTTTAATAGCACTTACATATATTTTTGTGGCCTGCTTTTTTAACTGTAATTAATAAAATGCTAAAGCGAAAAAGGAAGCCAGGTTCTTGATTTATTTATTTTATGTTAAGATTTCGTAACCCCTGTAATAAATAAATTAAAAAATTAAAAAAATATCGTATCTATATAAATAAAAATTAACGACTCTTTGTTTGTTCCCTATGCGTTCTATACTCTTCATCTTCATCTTCATCCGATTACGATGAATGAAATTCTGGTGAGGAGCCGCGAAGATATCTGACAAAAATTAAGAGAGAAGTTCCTTTGTTTTTTTTATATAGAATAAGGGTGACAAACGAGCACACAATTCACCTGATGGTAAGTGGATGCTGTGGCCCATAGACACCTATATTTATCCTCGATTAAGAATCAAAACTCAGGTGCGTTGTCACCCCTGAGGACTAAGAGGGAATGCCTCTTAACCAGTAAAAAAGGGTCTCCGGATATCTACACTTACCATACGAAACAAAGCAGTATTAAGCTGTTATTTTACGCTGGTATTACGTGAGAGCGTGGTCCTACCCCGGTCGAGCTGACCTATTCGTGCTACAACTATAATATAGCTGCAGGGTGGCTCTATCACGTATAGAATGTTTGTTGGTTTTCTCTGCGTTTTTATACAATTTACCCGATTACCGTGAAACTTTTGTGAAATTTTGACAAAAAAAAGAGGCCGGTCACAGCTAGTGACTGATAATTTCTGGTCGTGAAATTATATAAGCATCGTCATCACTCGATGGTAGAAACTTCGATAATTGTAGTGTTACTAATTTTGCTGAGCTCCTACCTATTATCATCATTTGTACATTACATTTCACATTTACATGTGATACAAATAATTACAATATAAGGATAAAAGGATTCTTTTTGCTTAGGTAGGTCCATCTGGGTTAGTACTGCCTCCTTATCTCTAACTGCCGCAAAGTAGCCGTTAACTAATTGGTGGGGTTCCACCCTTGAACGAATTAATTCGTTCAAGGTTCCACCTTATAATGTCCTCCAAACCGAATTTCGGCCACGGCGGCCTGCCTCAACGGAGGCTAGCCATCGGAGAGGACAGGATTATAGTGCCCAAGTGTATACGCAAACAAAGGTGCACTCTCATAATCCGATGGCACGGTAAACCGATTCGACCGGAGAGAGATCAGGCGCAGAACCAACGGCTTTACGTGCTTTCCGAGACACGGGGATGAGACACCGCCAACTTCCTGACTCCGGGCAGCTACTGAGAATTTCTTGACGGAAAAACTCAATAATAAATTTTGTTGGCCCGACCCGAATACGAACCCAGGACCTCATGATCAGCAGTCGCACTACTACAACCACTAGACCAACGAGGTAATCAGGTTCCACCTTATATGGTAAGCTCATATAATTACAGGCTGACTGCATTTCATCTCATTCCTTAGGAGTGATAACGTACTTACTTTGCTTGAAGTTGGTTGCAGTTGTGCGTAAACTGCAATAGCTTACTGTCACCTAAACTGTTAGCTTGTTAATCTCCCTTATATTATAAAATAATCATTATATGTGGTTTGAGTAGAATCTAGAAGATATTTTATGTGTATAACCCGCATCTAAAACATGTTTCAATACTATGTTGCAATGATACTACCATGGAACATAAGCTTACTAGTAAGCATGCAAATTGTTGCATGCAACTAGATGGAGTGACGACCTTATAACATGCAGGATGTCGATGAATACAGGTAGCTCAGGACCTTGTTTTGTAGCATTCTTTGATGAAGGTACATGTTCAACAGTGGGACTTGCGAATGGTTGTAGCGGATGGAATGGAAGAATGCAAATTTGTTATTATACTTACGTTATGCATGTTGCACATGTTCTCAAATGTAAAATATTCTCGATTATATCTTTGAATATCCGTGAAATATATGCGTGAGTTCTTCGTTACTATAGACAGTTTACCAGCGTCTAACGTTTTGTAAATAACGTAAATGTGTTTCCTCACTTTTGTCTCCTTAGTGAAGTTTTTTTTTGAATAACTTCACTTAGGACACAAAAGCGAGGATAAAATATGAAAAGATCTTTAAATTTAAAAGATACCTATCTTGTCTAGACAAGATATTTGATTTTTAGGCGAAAAAAGATTTAGAAGACTGTCATAATTCAATTTGCAAAAATTAGCAGCCACCACATAGCACTACTGGACGAATGAGGGGAGGGTTATTTTTAAAACATTATTTACTAATATTATTCTTTATTGGGAAAATACAGAGTTCATTATATCTAGGTCATAACGAGATAACTGTTAATTTGTCGTCTAATTTACCGTAGAAATATAAATCGTTTTCGTGCTTCATCACAAAAGACTATTCGATATACCCACTTAGGTATATATAGTAGTAGGTAGTATTTCATTTTAAATTACGCCTATACGTACAAAAAAAACTCAATCTCTGAATAAATATGCACATCCCTTAAGTTCACATCATACGCTCAGCAGCACTTGGAAACACTCCTGTTATGTTAATCAACACAGTTATTATGCTAATACAACAATGCACAGAACAATGCATGCAAACAAGTCATGCACAATGCAACGCAATGAGCGCACCTGCTTGCCACACGTACTCGTAGACCGTGCATCATGAGTTACCTACACTTGATACGGCGCGTTCGATCGGTGATCAAACCCATCCATTATTTTGCGATTCTCTTTGTTTGTACTTTAGTGTTAAGTACAAAGTTAAATATTATCTCGAATATTCATAACGTGTAAGGATAACAGGTTTCAATAATTGTCCGTAAAATACGTGATAAATCAATTATTTTAAATGAACACGCGTTTTGGTGAGACCAATTTTACAAATTCGTGAAATCTGCAAATATGCAATATACGTAATATGTTACTATCGTTTATATAATTTATCACTAGTAGAATTCAAGATGCAACGTATTAGCCTCAAAAGTCAGTTTAAGATGGAGAATGAAATGATAAAAGAACAACAAGAGCTAAATGTTGTGATCATAGTAATATTTAAAGTTTCCTTGTGTTCCCGTATAAATTTAAACCAGACTAAATATTGTGTGAGCCGGTTTTATTAATTTTTACAATAATCAAACGTGCATTAAGTTTGCAAAAAAAATAGCGCATATTAAAATAAATTTTGAAATATATTATGATTTTTTTAAATATATAAACCTTAAAATACATTCTAATGAAAAATCACTACCCGTTAAGAAACACAGCCTAAGACATATTATATCACGCAACTAGCGAATTCCCAACTACAATTATTATCACAGTTACGCTAAAAATCTGAAATTAAGCGACCACCTGTGTGTAAAAAGCTTTAAAATACAGGATGTAGAACGTGCGCCGCTTTTCGTAATTATTCCTTCGCTAAATACGTCCTGTGCTTTACGAAGGAAGTCTTAATTGTTGCCAGTGAACCAGTTCGCTCGGAACGAGCGCTTTGTTGTCGGCTAGGGGGAAAAATGCGAAGTTTTTATCGATACTTCTTGAATAAGATGCTAAATTCCTATATGTGGGCTAAAAATAGTTTAATAGCACTATCAGTCACTTTGCTTTTACATTGAATGAAGATTATTGCTCCGAGTGGACCTTATCGTGAGTTTTGTAATATTTTTATTCTTACATAAATGTAATATATCAACCTTAAATTATAAGGCTTGTAACTACGAGGCCTGTATGTTGAATAATTTGGAATAGTGCTATGCAGCACCCTTAGTCACGGTGTGCACCAGAAACGTCGGGAATTATTTTTATTATTATTTTATATTATTATTATATTATATTATCTGGATGCTTGACGGTCCACCACTGTACGTTTCACAAGGAGTTTTCTTTCACGTACGACCTGTCTGTGGAATAGTTTACCACTGGCGATTTTTTCGGACCGATACGACCTGGGGACCTTAAAAAAAAGAGCTTAATCCTTTCTAAAGGGCCGGTAACGCACCTGCAATTCCCCTGGTGTTGCGGATGTTCATGGGCGGCGGTAGTCACTTAACATCAGGTGAAACGTATGCTCGTTTGCCCCCTCTTCTATAAAAAAAAATAAAAGCGATAAAAACCGTAAAAGTAGTTGAGTACAATGATAGAATTCCTCGTATATTTATCCTCATATAGGTTGTATAATAGTAAACTTGATTATGTAGCGTTCTGTCTGTTGATAAAATGCTATTTGGAAAATACACTCAACCGTCTTCAAAAAGTAGGTTCTCAACTCGTCTCTATTTTATTCAAAATTAATAATTATCAAAAGTAGGAAGTTATAGATTTCGAACTGATTTTGAGAATGCGAGTTTTCATCAGATCTCCACGTTTTGAGGTTTAAAAAGCTGTTCCGACTATTTACGGATGGACGTCCGGCCGTATGCGTGTGTGTATAGTGTAGCTTTAGAACGAACCAACCGATCTAGATGAACGATACGGCGTTCGAAAATGTTCATTGAGACTTCGACCTGATTAGATTATGAAGTCGATCGATCAAGCCGTCTTAAAGATATTCAAAAAATAAAAACTAAAAAGAAATCTAGAAATCGAAGACACTTTTTGTTCTTGAAAAACTTCAAAATCGAAGGACGCGTTCAAAAATATAGCTATTTAAAAATTTCTGAATAATCGTTTTCTTTCAAAGATAACTTTTAAGTTCATCACTCTATCGACTCAAGATTTTTGTCTGCGCGAATGCGCCAAGTAAATCAAAATCGAACGAGACGTTCAAAAGTTATAGCCGATCAAAAATTTCTTAATAATCGATTACTCTTATAACTTTAGAATTTTTGACCTCGAATGGCAATAATTGAAAGATTTTAGAGCGTTGCTCAAAAAAAGCGAGAAGTTCCAGGGTTGCCCTTTCCTGTCACCTGTCAACCGCTCAGAACTTTTTTCTTGGTGAACCGATTTTGATGATGCAGACAGTGATTTGGATCCTGTAAGAAATAAAAAAGCGTTATTAACAGGCAATTGTTCTTACATCAATCGCCAATTACTTAAAAAAAATGCAATCAAATTAAAGCCGGCGTCGAGATTGATTTGCTTTTTGCCACAATTGTGAAGTCCGTTATAATTAAGTAACGGGGTTGTGTTTAAGAGGAAAAAAGAACAATAAACAATTTTGCGCTCGACGTCGTCGTATTGTCGGAACACAGGGATATTAATTAAAATATCCAATACAGATTGTATTAAATATTTTTTGTCGTTTGGTGGCGCATAGGTGAATCTGTCATTTGTCATTGCTTCTTCTAACATTGTACCATTTGGGTGAACAACTCGAGCGGGTAAAACCATTGAAAAACCGTTGCAGTGTTTCGTATGGTTAGTGTAGACAACCGTAGACCCTTTTTACTGGAAACTAGGCATTCCATCTTAGTCCTCACGGGTGACAACGTATCTGCATTTTGATTCTTAATCGAGGATAAATGTTGATGTCTATGGACCACAGCATCTACTTACCATTACGTAGACAGTGTGCTCGTTTGTCATCCTATTCTATAAAAAATAGTCTAATCTTACTGTATGTTTGCACTGAGAAACATTCAAAACGTAATGTTTTGAAAGAAATCGCATAAAATAAATCACACGACATGTTTATGGTGGCGTTCGCACTCACAAAAACTGTGTAAAACTTTCAACAGATATTCAAACTTATCTTTCAACATGACAATATTTCGCCAAATTTGTTTTCAAACGTTTTGTTTCTGTGGTTATAGAGATATAATATAGTTAAAATATGTAATGTACAATAAACTGTCAAACATATTTCACTACAACATGTTCTTTGACTATGCAAACGCTTTTTGATACATTGATAGAAAACAGTGTTTAAAACATGTTTTTTGTGAAAATCGCGTCAGTGCAAACTCACGGTTAGACTGTAGCAAGTGTTAGTAGTTTGTTCTGTGGTGTTGCTGGGTTGTGGTCTTGTTAGATAGTGTTTTGACCGATTCTCATAAGAATCGGTCAAACCACTACCAATGTTGTTTCCAAAACTCATTGCAAAGATTGAATGACCAACCCGAGCAGTTGAAAACAACTGCTAGAGCGGTTTTAAGTGAGTGACTGCTTGAAAGTTAAAAAAAGACTGCTTAAGCAATTGTTAAACAAAATCCATTCAAAAATCCTCTCAGGTATGATAGGAGGCTTTCGCTTAACAGTGAAACGCAGGTAACTTATTTTAATCTTAAAAGGACGTTTTTTTACTTAATAAAAAAATAATTATATATCCTTAGAACCTACTTCAGTGGTTTGAAACTAAAGTTACGGCTCAACACTCACTTCCCACTGCTTGGCACAGACCTCAATAGTTAAATAAATACAATTATAACTTTTATTTGTAATATTAATGTAAATGTGTTGTAGTACGTTGAATAAAACTACATAGTATGAGCATTATTAAAAGACCAATAAACACCTTCAAAATTGCACAACTCTGTGTATAAGCGCCATAGTGTGGTGCAAATTATGGACTTTCAAACTCATCTATACGGACGTACAATACCTGCGTGTCCGGTTTGCATAAGCGTCGCCCGAATGTGCTATTATCATTGTAATTGCATTTAATTGCTGATATAGGAAAAATAGAAATATTTTTCTATTTCAAGTTAATGAATATTTTTTGTTATGTTAAATTGTTAGGTGTTAAGGTATTATTTTTCTATAATAGTCTATATGATCACCACCAGAAGCAATGAAATTGTTAATTGCAATTTTAATATCATGCGGAAATCGAGTCTAAGAAATAAAAAATATATTTCGAAAACACGTGTAGGCTACTAAATCTAGTCCAGTTTAATAGACACAAGCGCGTTAACAGCTAAAAAGTATCCCTTTGTCGTATCTCCTCTATTTCAAGGCACGCCCCTTGTTGCATCAGCTAGAATCCTCTGTTCAGCTCCGCCGTCGCTTGGAAGGCAAGGCCGAATTGGCCTCTAAAAAGCTTAGTTTGCTTTGTAGAGCGGGATAGTAATTCATACCGGCACACCTTTTGCGATATGTTAATTGATTGAGGGACTGTGTGAGGAATTGTGACACCCCCTAAAGGGGGGGGGTGTAACTTTTCTTACATTGAACTTGTAAGCAAGGCGCGAGTTCGGACTGCCATCACATTCAGCGCAAAGCGGTTCAAATCGTCGGCGACCGAGCTCTTTCGGATCGTCTTGACTCACTAGCGCTGCGAAAGGATGTTTCATCTCCTCGCGTATTCTATTGCATCTACCACGGGGAGTGATCGGAGGAATTATTCGGACTAATTCCAGCCGCTCAATTTGACCATCGCATATCGCGAACAAACTCGCGCTGGCGTCGATACCATCTGGATGATAGGCGGTCCACCACTATGCGACTTACAAGAAAGTTTTCTTCCTTGCACAACTTCTTTGTGGAATCGACTACCACCAGCGATTTTCCGAACTGATACGACTTAGGGGCCTTCAAGAAATTTTTCTTTTTTCTCTTTCTCGAGGAGCCGGGAGCGTATTTGCAATTCCCCTGGTGTGGCAATTGTTCATGGGCGACGGTAGTCACTCATATAAAAAAAATCTGCTTACACGCATTATGGCAGCGTTGCTAATTTAAAACCAACTAAGAGGTGAGAGGAGGCCTGTGCCAAAAATATGAGACGTAAATAAGCTGTAACTGTTAATATACGAGATAATTGCAATAAACAGTTATTTATTGAATACCATATTATCTTAGTCACTTTCTATTCTCTCATGCCGTCACTACGTGGTAAAAGCACGGAAACAAATAATTTCATGAATATTACTTTATTTAAATAAAACTAAATGTTCTCTATCATGTTATAAGATGAAAAGTTCTTCATTAAGCTGTTCTCTTTCACTTTTTAAATCGATCTTTCACCTGCAAATACAACGTAAATGACCGCAAGATTTATTTGCCAACATAGACAATACTATTAATTTGGCTATAAACTTTTTATATAAAGAAAGTTTGTCTTGTGAAGCCAAATGAAGAACCCGAAACTCGAAGGGGTGGCCTTTGCCTGTAAAATTAAGTCAAGTATAATTATTTACATAAGGCTACTTGAAGGCATTGATGTATAATATATAAACGAATGTAATTGAAAATATAAAAGATAATCACACAAATTCAATACTAATTTGATATAGTTTATGATACTCTTAATTAGTGGAATCTACTGGGTACGATTTTATTGTATTTAAACACTACGTTAACTAGCTAAACCTATTGATAAGAAATTAGTACAAACAAAATTAAGCACAGAAGTAAAACCAATTCTTGCTTTTGTAATAACCGTTTTTTATTTTATATATTCTTCCATTGTCTTGAGCGATCAACGTCTTAATTATGCCTGTTGTAGAAAGGATCTGCGTGATATGCGGCCAATTTTTTTTTCCTGAGAATTTTTCTTACAAAACGTCAGTTTAACTTTGATTACATCATTTTTATGCGAAGTAAGAAAACAAAGTTAGTTGTAGAGTTTTACTCAATTGATAATAAATAGGCCCGCCTCTATATTCTAGATATAGAAAATAAAATAGCTGGCAGGCGGGCAACGGAACGTCTAGACTTGGGTTTTTAACTTCGTCGCCTTTTCAGATCTACTCCAATGACACGCAGTTTTTATTCTTATTACCTGTTGTAAAGCGCCGTTTTACGTAAATTTCCGTTTCTTGCTGGTGTTGATTGCTTTACACGCTGTGCTGATTTGATCTCATCTAAGTGCGGAGAAAGCAGTGCACTCAGTTCATTTCCAAGGCGTACCGTAATTTGGTGGTGTTTAACCTGAAAGTTGGTATTGAACGCGCTCTTTCATCCTAAAAGGGGGTAATGTTTTTCGAGTGTATGTATGTATTTAACATAGAATACTATAATACGCAATAGAATGGCTGTCAACTTTATTTTGTACGAGTACGCTGTGTCGACAGACGGAATAAATTTACACATTTTAGACTTTTGATTAATGTTCAAGATCACCATTAAAAAAATCGTTTAAATTTTAATACATATTTAATTGTAAATAGGGTGCAATTTGGCATTTTTTTAATAATTTGCACGTGAATTGACGTGTTAGTGACATTTTAGTGGCTACGCGGACTCCGCCCACACCCCCGTTCTATTATGTATGTATAATAAGTATTCTATGGTATTTAATATGTGTATGTATGAAATCTATGAGTATGACCATTTTTTTGGCAAGCTCTGTAACCTAAAGGACTTAATGCATTTTAATATATGGCGTGTCGTTTGATTTCGTCTTAGTTGTTGTTTTTTTCACACTAACTAGTGTGAAAAAAATTTAGCTTTGTAGACGAAGGCATGCCAAATAAGGTAATCAATCATTCGTCTTTCTATCGTCAAATAGCAGTGCTTGCACGTCTGTGTTCCGGGGTATAGTGAGCCAGTACCGTACAAGGTACGGATACTTAGAGGTGACAGACGCAGCCTTCGTTATTTGTTCTCGGCTGCAAGTGTCCATGGGTTGCAGAAGCCATTTATCAAGTGGTTTGTAAGTTTGTTGGTCACTTTAGACAGAACAGGCACTAAGTTTTCACTTATTGCCCTAATGCCTCGAAGTAAACTATATGAATCTTTTGATACATGCGAAATACATGTGTTCGAAATTCGACCAATTGTGTGAAAAATCGCTAAAGATTTGTTTGCATCACTTTTTTTGTACTATTTTCCCGCGCAGGAAAGGCAAAGGGATCTCAGCTCATACTGCCATGGACGAGCAATATTTTTTGTTATTTGATTTTTTGAAGCGTTTGTGTGGAATAATCATGTATGTATGTTCAATTTATGTTGGTGCCTGTATGTTTGTGGAGTTTTTCGTTTTTGTACACATCTATGATGCAATACTTTTCTAAAGATATGTTTCATTCCCATTGTTATGAGTACTAAAAAAAAGGTACTTTAATTCACGTAATAATACAATCATAACAAAACAGTCCTTATGTAACTAAATATGAAAAGAAAACAAACATAAAAGGGTTTCATTCGCACAAATTCGAGAACAAGAATTGGATTCAAGGTAGGAGGTACTGTAAGCTTTTGTAATTGACAAACAGCGTTGTTGTGTACTTAAGTCTCAACGAACATCATCAAACGAAAGCAATCTCATTTAGTTGGATGCGGAAACTACGAGAAGCACTATCGCTAAGGCCCTTGTCCCAAGCGCAAAAGCAGTTGCAAAACCTTACATGGAATGTCACACTTTACGACATACAAACTGTATCTGTTATTCTGTCGTTTTGTTTTTATTGCGACGACTATCAACGTTTTCTTCTCAATTAAGAAGTTTGGTGCTGTTATAAATAGGTATTTTCTCTGTCCCTTCGTGTTTTACAATAGAAACTATCTCAATATCTCAATGTGTTTGAATTTTAAGGCTTTTATTTACTAGGTAGTTAAGTTACTATTCAATCTTGAAGTTCGTCTAAGATTGTACCTCCCCTCTTATCTGTGAATCCCACTAGTGTGTTCTTGTCTGAAATGTAACAAATCCAGTGTAATATCTGGCTATATAAAGCCTTGCATCTTAGCCTTCAGCGCTAACTGCACATGCCATTGTTTATTTAAAATAGGTTAAAGTTTCATATGACTGTGAGCTACAGTATGTGACCTTCAAACAGATAGACAGTTAGTTTACTTGTCCCCTTAGTTTTCTAAAAATAAGTACCTAAATATTTTCCGTGCATAATTTACTGGTGAAGTCTAAATTGCCTCTTTTCGTGACACTGTACAGTTAATAAATAGTCGATAGACGTAGGGCGCCCCTTGCTATTTCTTCTAATAATATAAAACCGAGGAGTTGTTAAATTGAAAAAAAATTAGTTTTACGTTAAGAGTTTTGCCAATATCCAAAACTCTACAACTGATTGATAAATAATGTTACATATTGTGTATATTATGTAATTATGCTGTGTATATTGTGGTAGAGCCATGTTGCAACTATATTAATTGTATAGATGTAGCACGAATGGGTCGGCTCGACCGGGGAAGGACCAAACGCTCACAAATTACCAGCGGATAATAATAGATTAATGCTACTGTGTTTCGTATGGTGAGTGTCGAGAAATGGAGACTCTTTTTACTAGAAAAGCGCATTCCATCTTAGGCATTCCTCATGGCTGACAACGCATCTGCATTTTGATTCGCAAGCGAGGGTAAACGTAGATGTGTATGGGCCACAGCAACCACTTACCATCAGGTGGACTGTGTGCTCGCTTGTCACCCTTATTCTATATAGATATGACAATAATACAATATAGTGTATTGTGCTCGTCATGGACGGTAGCTCAGGTTTTAAGTGCTCGTCTTGTAATGTCATAGTCCGTTAAAACTTGTTGGATCTCCAGCGGCACTAATGAAATTAAAATAAAATTCAAATGCTGATTTATGTCGGTGGAGAAAATCGTAAGGAAAATCATGTACGCATGTATGAGAAAATTTTATTATTTCGATGACTTGTAAAGTCCACCTACACGCACTGAGACAGCGTGGTGAACGTGTTATGTATTGGTGTATGTATAATATCATCGAAAACCGCTCCCAAAATTTAGAAGAAACCTGTGTCCAGCATTGGGATTGAAAATTCTTTTATTTATTAAGTATTAGCAACAAAGTTGGTTCGTGAAATTGACATGGAGAAAAGGCACGTATTACCCCTTACATAAAGCAAACACGAAAAGTTAGGAGATATCTTTGCATAAGTACACTATTGATTAAAATATAAAATTAATTTACTGTGAATTTAGGAAAACTATAAACAGAAATTCTGATTTCTTTGTTTCTCCAAATTCTGTTTGATCATTAAAAGCAATGTCATGTTTTTATTATACTGTGGTCACCAGTTAAAGATAATAATGTTACATACGTTAGCGATGTTAGTGTAATGTTATTTCTAAATAGATTATTACCACGCTATCTTATCACTAGACTCGTCGTCCTCGATTACTGCGATGCGTAAATACATGACGTGATAAACATGTCAGTGTATAGGAGATCCGACGGTCAGTATAATAATTACGTTATATGTTTAAAACTATGTATTAAAAACAATCAATGATGTAGTGCTACTATTCGTTTTACATTATGAATTTTTTAAAACTAGCATGTAAGTACAAGGGTAGAATTTATTATGTTAATGCTATTAAAAGTTTCCCTGTCCGCGAAAAAGACAATAGTTAAACAGTCGAAATGTTCATATGACTCTCGGGACAGTGAAATGGTTAATTAAAATGGTTATATAAATGAACATGACATGAAAAATAGAAACGAATTCCTATAATGTGTAGGTACTAAGAAGACCAAAATATATTGCGAAAAGATTTCAAATAAATACTACTAACCGTGCGTTCAATTTCCACACGGAACAATTATTTGTATGGCCTATAATTGAGTTTTTAGGTCTGAGTGTTTGTTCGTTTACCATCAGCTCGTAAAGGTCTACTGTTGGACATTGGACCCTCCCGTTGAAAGTAGAATTTGTTTTAATTTCAAGAAGAACAAGCATGAGCTTGGCAGGATTATCTTTGGATTAACGCAACCCCCAAACGACTCATAACTTTGACGCTGCTCCGTCAACGGTCTGAACATTTTACTTCTGACGCAAACGAGTAAAAAATTATTCGAAGCTCTAAGAATTTTCCTGCATTTCCCATGATCACCTCTTTACGCCACCCACGGGCAAAATTGGGTGATGAATTCACTTAAGCCGCCACCACATAGCTCCATGTGCAATTTGTGTACGTAAAATGCCTTCACAGTAACGTTTATTGAAGACAAAAAGAATTCTCATCGTGGATAATTAAACCTTCGCAGAAAATAATATTTCCTGCTGTTTATTAACATACCCATTGCCCTCAAAAATTCTTTTTACTAGCAAGATAAAGGTGTTCTCAGAATGAACTGATTCAGACACATTTTTCGATAGATAAACCATGTTCCGGATGAAGCAAGACGTGCATCAATTTAAGAATTGTAATGCCTCGTCACGTTTTGTACTGATTCATGAGAAATTCGCAATTTGTGGAAAAGTTGATAAGAATTCATTTAGTTCCGTTGACGATCGCAAAAATAGTCCAACAAATATTTTGATCGAGTTTACTCTTTCTTTCGATTACACTTTTATGTTTACGATCAGTTTATTGTCTTTTTAATTAAAGTTATCGCACATAGTCATAAAATATAACTTAATGTCTTTCAGAAATTTACAGCCGTAGTTTCGTTTTAAAAAGGAGTTTTTTCTTCTTTTGTCTCTTTTCTCTTAGCTGATTGGTTAGTTGTATTATACCAATAAGCTATATTAATATTTATAATGATTTTCTCATACAATGTAAATAATATTCTAGACATATCATACATTATTTTTATTTGGGATTTTGATAAGCAAGAGTTGAAAGTATTAAAGAGAATGAAACTATTAATACCGATATTAAGCGCTCATTTACTACTTAATCGGTGGTGAAGGAAAACATCGTGAGGAAACCTCCATAATATGTTTTCCATTTCCATCACGCAATAAATTAACTGCACCATATCCCTTTCAGAAAAAAAATAATGGAAGCCTGTTTCTAGCAGAGTAATATATAGGCTGTAACTTTAATTGATACGACCCATTGCATCTATCACGTTTAAGACAACGATAATGAATTGTTTCATTGTATTTCGTTAAATTAACATCTGTCTTTACCTTATCTGTATAATAAGTGTTAGCTTCTTATGAATTTGTTAAACTGCGTTCATTAATTGTTGCGTTAAGTATTTAATGCAGGAAATCAATTAAAAATGCAATCAGTAGCCGGAAACGGCCATTACACGTCGCGCGGAAAGCGGCATTGTTTTAAAATTACCGTTGTTCGACAAGATGCGGCGTGAGTCAATGGTCGTTTCAGTTGCCTGTTAATTAGTGAGATAAATACATATAATATATTTGCTTATTGGTTAGCGGAATAACCTACGGTAATATTTATAGCAGGAATAACCAACTTTTCTCCTAATGTCAACCTCTCCTGCACGTTATGCATTCTAGTCCTCAGATTTACAAAGAAAAATACACATAATACGACTTAAATGATGCCGAAACCATTTTTTTTGATAAAAATGAATCGACAAACAAATTTAGAGTTTTTTTCTATAGAATAAGGCTGACAAACGAGCACACAGTCCACCTGATGGTAAGTGGATGCTGTGGCCCATAGACATCTACATTTATAACACGACTTAAATGATGCCGAAACCGTTTTTTGATAAAAATGAATCGACAAACAAACTTAGAGTTTTTTTATAGAATAAGGCTGACAAACGAGCACACAGTCCACCTGATGGTAAGTGGATGCTGTGGCCCATAGACATCTACATTTGGCCTCGATTAAGAATCAAAACGCAAATGCGTTCTCACCCCTGAGGACTTAGATGGAATGCCTCGTTTCCAGTTAAAAGTAGGGTCTCCGGATCTCTACACTCACCGTACGAAACATAGCAGCATTAAGCTGCTATTTTACGCCGGTATTCTATGAGAGCGTGGTCCTTCCAGGTCTAGCCGATCCATTCGTGCTACTACCATAATGTAGCTGCAGCGTGGTTCTACCTCGCATAAAATAATAATAATAATAATAATAATAATAATAATAATAATAGAGTTTGATGGTAAGAAGCTACTGCAGTCCACACCTGCAGCTAACTTCAAACAAAGAAGGCTACGGTGCGTTGGCCCTTCTAAGGACAAAGGTGGATTGCCCCACAACCTGTTATTGTACTGACTCTCTATACCCTTCAGATTGGAACGCAATAGTGCAGCACTGCTATTAGGCGCCAGAATTATAAAATAATTTGCACCCAACAAAATTGTTTTAGATGCACATGTGTGCATACTGCAGATAGCAGTGGAATTTTACGAAAGAAGCAAAGGAGGAAGTTGTGCGTGTGAACGCATGTTAAGTAGCTAAGCACGGCTTCGTTAACACTTGAAACGTTCGTAGTATCTTCTGTATCTTTCTTTGTTTGTCTGAGTCCCAGCTATACTCTGTCAGCGAAAGGATAACCAATGCTAAGTATTATCGGTACTGCTCTCTCGACCCGCCAGTATAAAGTGTTAATAACAGATAAACCTTTCAAAAACTGCATGCCGGTGTGCGCATCCCTAGGAAGACTTATATTCAGATTAGGGATGCATAAGGCTGTTTTCCAAAAGCAGTGCATTCGTTCGGTTTTGTATATTGGGTATGGAGATTGGAGAGCTAATATTATTTAAGTGTAGTACGTTCAGCCGTATTCCTCAGACGATCCAAAGCACCTGTAGTGTATTTTGTTGGAAGTAATTCATACACTGCATTAACCACTTGTCATCATGTAGACGACGCTCAGTTCGTTTGTCAGTTTAATGTTTTTAACGCAAGTAATGCAACGTTGGAAAATGATGTTATTAACATTCTCCAACATTGTGTTACAAAATATCGCTTGGTTTTTATGTTATGCTACTAGTTCACTGAAAATGATTGCCAAAGTACTTTTAAGCTTCAATTTTTCTTATCGATACTGTCACCCATTTCGCTTGTGAGTCAAGATAACAGCTTTTGATAAAATTTTATTAGTTTTCGTGACACGGTTTCCAAACGGGGGCAATCTATAGTTCTATTGTTTCTGTAAGCAAAATCAAGCATGTAAAATAATTGTACACATGTAAAGCAAACATCATACAAGTATTGTTATTATAGTCAATCATATACTGTAAAGCTTGAAAAAAAAATTATTTCCCTCGTTTTTGAGTAATCGAATGAAATCCTTCAACTCTAGGAATATATTTATTATATTTTTAGTTATTATTAAACATAGAATTTAATGACTTCTCATATTTATGCGAACACTACACGTTAAAGAAATGAAATCATTTTTATGGATTTTATTGCGACAGCACTCATGGTCACGGAGATCACGTAGATTCTGTTTAACGTTCTAAACCTGGGGGTAGCCGAGTTAACAATGACATCGGGACGTTAAAAACCTCAGTCCCCCTCTTGACTGGGATTATATCTATTTAATTTAAATTACCAACATCGGGAATTAAAAAGTCAAAATTAAACGCGATAAAATCCGTAAAATTAGTTTCATTTACATTTGCATTAGAATTAAACATTAAGATAATATGTATGTACCTACTATTCTCGTCCCACTTTTAGGTAAATAACTCTTTTCATTTGTGAGATGGTTTTATAGAATGGAAAGTGTCCGCCGTGTTGCAATATGCAACACTGCGGACATGCATATAAATATAATAACATTGTGTAATTTAAAAAGTCGTCGATGTGTTTTATGTAAAATAAAAACTACAAAAAGAAATGAATGACGCATTTATTATTAGTTAGTACTTTCGTTACAAACTTGTTCTATAAACGTATAAGATCAAGGCTCCTTATTAGACGTTTATCACGCTATTGACCCTGCCAGCGTTTCTGTTTACGAACTCAATTTGATGGTATTGCTTAAAAGAAGTGTATTCTCGCATTCATATTATCTTGGTCAATGAGTAATTGTAGATGTCGTCTACAAAACTGGGGCAAAACAACGGTCCTTTTCATCACTGTTCAATAGTCCCCTGAATCATGATTTCGCACCGCCCACGTTATGGGCAAATTGTTGGCCTAGTTTGCCAAATGTTGGGACAATCAATTTGTCATTACAAAATCTGCAGCAGTGTGAGCGAATGTAAAGCGACACCCACACGCTGTCGCCGAATTTGGTGTGAAAAAAAAAAACAATAGGCGCCGTAACGGCCGCACATTGTGATTCGGCGGGAAACAGAATATGTGTCAGAGGCTTCGCTTTGAACAATGTCATTTTGCATATCGTTGCTTTGGTATAACAGTAAATTAAATACAATGAATATATAGTACAATACTAGAACATACTGAGTGATCACGTGGTAGAGTCATGCTGCAGCTATATTAGTGTTATTTGTTGTAGTTGTAGCACGAATGGATCGAATCGACTGGGATAGGACCACGATCTCACAATAACAGCGTAAAATATCAGCATAATGCTGCTGTGTTTCGCATGTTGAGTATAGAGAACAGGAGACCCTTTTTGCTGGAAACGGGCATTCCATCTTAGTCTTCACGGGTGACAACGCATCTGTATTTTGATTTGTAATCGAGTATGGATGTAAATATTTATTGGCCACAGCAACCACTTACCGTACCATAATTTTTGTTACTTACCATCAGGTGGACTATGTGCTCGTTTGTCACCCTTATCCCATTGAGTTATACAACACTAGAGGAGCAAACCACATTACCGCGCGTCGAAAAAAGTGTAACCACTATCCAAACGCGACGACGTAGCTTTGAAACTAATAACAATTTTAAGTAAACATATATCTATCTCACTTACACAAGTTGCGAAAACAATATCGTCGCTAAGATTAGATAAAGATAGACACACAAACATGCAATGGCGGGTTGGTGTGGCTTACTATATGAAATTTTACCTAAAATACGCAATGAAAATGAGTTTTTTTTAAAGCTGCACATAATTTTTTTATATTAAAAAATTATATTTTATTTTAAAGTCTTTTACGTCCCCTTAGAGAAAAAAGGATACAAAGCTTATCAGATGAATAGAAGTAAACATAATGATGAAATAAAACGTATTTTTATGGGACTAATAAATCAAACAATATAAAATAGGTAATAAAATATAATTAATATAAAATTTATATGAAATTATAAATAATATAAAATCATTAATATAAAATTATTAATATAAAATAGGTAATAAAATATATTTAATAGATAATTCATGAATTAACTAAAATAAGAATAATTAATTATTTGTATGAAAGTTAAAACGTAGTTTTTATTATAATTTCTAAAATATTTAAAATCAGAGGTAACAAATTAACTTAATCCATTAATTATATAGTCTCCCATTAATGTAGGATAATCACAAATGCGGAAAAGTGGCAACATTAACCCTAAATGGCAATATTCTATAATTTTATTTAATTATTTGAGGTTTTTTACGTTTATATGAAAACAAGAATTAAAAATTATGTGTTGAAAGTGATTCCGCTTGATTTATTACATTTTTGTGACCTTGAATAGCATTCTTTCACTACGCATTTACCCATTTTTGTCGCGGCTCAACTCAGTCGGCGTCACATTGAACAATGAACTCACGTTAGCTAGGCATATGGCTGTGGCCATATGCGCAGTGACAACGCTTTGGCGCGGTTATTACTGATCTAGTGTTGTATAAATCAATGCCTTATCCTATAAAAAAGATCATCGTCAGTAAACAAAGATGAAGGCAAATAAGATTAAGATATGATATTTAATCGTCAGATAAAAGTTATCCATCAAATAAATTATAACCTGACTGAATACAAGTAAGTAAAACAACTTAACTATTTTATTCTGCAAAATGTATTTTTTAAATTTGTTTTTGTTGTATTACATCCTCTAAATGTCTGATGATTGAAAGTCAGCGCTTAATTAAAAACTTTTTTTTTTATAGGATAGGGTGACAAACGAGCACACAGTCCACCTGATGGTAAGTGGTTGCTGCGGCCCATAGACATCTACATCTATCTTCCATTACAAATCAAAATGCAGATGCGTTGTCACCCGTGAGGACTGAGATGGAATGCCTCATTTCCAGTAAAAAGGGTCTCCGGTTCTCTACACTCACCATACGAAATACAGCAGCATTAAGCTACTATTTCACGCTGGTATTCTGTGAGAGCGTGGTCCTTCCCCGGTCGAGCCGACCCATTCGTGCTACAACTATACTACTAATATAATTGCAGCATGGCTCTACCACGTATAAAATTTACTTTATTTCTTTGATTTAAGAAATTAAAATTACCCGTGTTAATCGTCATTTTTAACTTACCTTTTCAAAATAAGCTTCTTATGAATGAATGACACGAATGCACACCCTACATGAGATGACAATATCATGCTAATAATGAACATTGTAATGTAACAACAATATTCTTATACTATTTCGTATTTTTAAAGTTTTTGTATTTAGACAGGAGTGGCCTTGCTCTGTGACTTCAGCTATGACTAGTATAATAGTATTGTCACAATGTTACCACAAAAAACAACCTTAAAAATAAATTTCATGTAATCATGGCGAAAAGTGAAACCAACGAAATGCCGCTCGATCTGTGTCTTGTTCTTTGTTTACGCAACGTGTTAACACTACAACAAGTTTAATAGCCATGTTGATATAATATTGCTAATAAATACTTAAGGGGAAATATAATGTCAAATGGCTTAGCAAGATCCTTCGTTATGCCGAAAATATTGCAGCATTAATTTTGAAATAAATATATGGTAAAGTTGAGGATTAATGTTAATGATTATGTTAGACGAAAACACGATTTCGTAAAATTTTCTCGATAGAAAAAAAATCCAAAGTTACTTCCAAAATAAACAATAAACCGCTGTTATACTTTAAATAAGATCATGAAACTTTCCATACTAACTGAACTAACTATAAAGCAGTGCTTATGTTATTTACTTTTTTTAAAATACCATTATTTTCACTGTAAAAAGAAATTACCTAAACTATCGGCGTCTTGAGCTCTTGAGCTTGATTCCTGTCGCCCGTTAGTATCGCTTAGGCTTTTGAAGGGAGAAGTTGTGTCGCTTACGATCAGAATATACATTACGCAACAGTACGACGTAAAATTAAAATGGGAAATAACCGTGATAAAAATAAGAAGCGGCTGGCTTGGCGTTAAGAAACAGACATAAATATGATAAACCTAATGAAATAAGTGTCTAACGACCTTTCTACTTACAGTATTAGTGATTACAAACATGTCGGTACATAGCATACGACGAGCGGGGAAGTGGGGGCGAAATTAGAATTTGAGCTGACTTACTCTATCCTCTTAAGCAATCCCACATAACACAATCATAAATGTCACAGTTATTCGAAAGACATTTGATACGCTATAAATGCGCCTAGCTAAGAACTGTATGCAGGAGCGTTTTTAGAGAATATTCTGTTTGTTTCGAGACTTGTTACGTCGTCGTCTATAGTCCCTATTGTTCTGCAATGATCTTGATGTATACGAATGTTTAAAACATGATTGTTTACGATTTATTTGACAGTAATGATTAATTTTGCTTGATCTGATTAAACTGGATAATTAAATAATGTGTTCGGATGTATGATTCCATACGTTGTACGTATATGCTATCTGTTTCTGCCATATTGTCTGTACATAATTATCAGTTCAACAATTGTATAAATAGATTTTTACGATAACTACGAACTACGAACTAACGAAAACTTCATAGACCTTTCGCCGCAATCAAGGGTACGAACTGTAATATTTCTATTTTTTTTAAATCTTAGCAATGTTATCAAAATCACTAATATTCCCTTTAACCACTCCTGGTAAGCTTAAAACGCTTGTGTTAGGAGTGGTTCACCACAGTAGTGATGCTATATGCTTTCGATGTTTATCATCGTAAAGAGATTTATTCGGACGAACGCTTGTATGTTAAACCCTAAAGTTCTATTAAGCAATTTGATTTGATGCAACCATTATTTTACTGTAACTAAAGATTTTGAATTTGTGCTTAAATGTGTAAGAGGTAGATGTGTAAGAGATATATGCAAATGTGTCAGTATGGTCAAATCACTTTAATTAAATTTCATATTTTGGAGACAACCGCCTCTACGTGCGGGTTGTGTGGCTATAGCTCAGATCATATAAATATGATCAGAGGGCTTAAGATGAACATGGACAAAACAAAGATCATGTTTAATGTCCATGTCACACCTATGCCGGTAGTTGTTGGGAGCACTATGCTCGAAGTTGTTGACGAGTACGTTTACCTGGGACAAATAGTCCGACTAGGTAAGTCCAACTTCGACCGAGAGGTCAATCGACGGATTCAACTCGGCTGGGCAGCGTTCGGGAAATTACGACACATCTTCTCGTCAGGTATACCTCAATCTCTGAAAACTAAAGTGTACAACCAGTGCGTGTTGCCAGTGATGACTTACGGATCAGAGACGTGGTCCTTCACTGCTGGCCGTATGAGGACGCTCAAGGTCGCTCAGCGAGCTATGGAGAGGGCTATGCTCGGAATTTCTCTGCGTGATAGACTCAAAAATGAGGATATCCGCAGTAAAACCAGAGTGACCGACATAGCCCAACGGATTAGTAAGCTGAAGTGGCAATAGGCCGGCCATATAGCTCGAAGAACCGATAACCGATGGGGAAGAAAGGTTCTCGAGTGGCAGCCTCGTACCGGTAGGCGTAGTGTAGGGCGACCCCCCACTAGATGGAGTGACGACCTGGTAAGATATGCAGGAAGTCGATGGATGCAGGTGGCTCAGGACCGTGCTTTGTGGCATTACTTGGGGGAGGCCTATGTTCAGCAGTGGACTTGTGAAGGGCTGTGATGATGATGATGATGATGAGAGCTATAGTGATAAAATCAAAACTTAAAATTGTGCACACAGAATAATATAGACAGATGTAAAGAAAAACATAGTCCTTAAGACAGAATCGCTGGAGGACCTAAGCACTATGCTCAATGACCTCAATGGTGTCTCCCAACGAATACTTAGGTCTTAAGATGACATGGACAAAACAAAGATCATGTTTAATGTCCATGTCACACCTATGCCGGTAGCTGTTGGGAGCACTAAGCTCGAAGTTGTCGACGAGTACGTTTACCTGGGACAAATAGTCCGACTAGGTGAGTCCAACTTCGACTGAGAGGTCAATCAAAGGATTCAACTCGGCTGGGCAGCGTTCGGGAAATTACGACACATCTTCTCGTCAGATATACCTCAAACTCTAAAAACTAGATTGTACAACCAGTGCGTGTCGCCAGTGATGACTTTCGGATCTGAGACGTGGTCTTTCGCTGCTGGCCGTATGAGAACGCTCAAGGTCGCTCAGCGAGCTATGGAGAGGGCTATGCTCGGAATTTCTCTGCGTGATAAATCCGCAGTAGAACCAAAGTGACCGACATAGCCCAACGGATTAGTAAGCTGAAGTGGCAATGAGCCGGAGTGGGAAATATAGCTCGAAGAACCGATAACCGATGGGGAAGTAAGGTTCTCGAGTGGCAGCTCGTACCGGTAGGCGAAGTGTAGGGCGAACCCCCACTAGATGGAGTGATGACCTGGTAAGACATGCAGGAAGTCGATGGATGCAGCTGGCTCAGGACCGTGCTTTGTGGCATTACTTGGGGGAGGCCTATGTTTAGCAGTGGACTTGTGAAGGGCTTTAATGATGATGATGATGATGTAAAGAAAAAGAGCTGGTTAAAATAATCAGTAACTCGTTGGATCTTTTGGATTCTACAACCGGGTTTCTTCATATGTAGATTTACACATATAGTTTTATTCTAAGAAGAACCTTATTTAGCGTCGTCTAAGTATCATAGTTAATGGTCCCAATTTAATTAAATTTATTAATTGAATATTTTATCATTTGATTAGTTGTGTTATAAATACATTCGTCATATGTCGTTTGTAATAATTTATTTTAAGAAACGAGTAAAATTGTGAAAAGAAAAACATTCAGAAAATATTGTTTTTGATTTAGCTTTGTAATTGGTAAAACAAGTCCACCTAACGGTAACCCAAATTATAGTTAGTGAAAGATCCTTTCTTTTTTTTACAAGCAATAACTTACTTCACGGAAAACGTTCACCAGTTTAATTTATTGCTACAGTTGCCTGTTTGCGGATTAGGTGTTTTAATTATACCATGTGTCATTTGTACATGAAATATCTACCAAAATAAGTGAAATAAATATAGTATAACTGTAATATGCAGACCAATAAAAAATATTGGTCTGAGCTGTAATATATTAAGGTTTGTATTTAGATATGCCCGCAGCGCGTCGGGCGTGTTATGCCATGTTGCCTACCGCAAATTATAGTTGGTTTTGGACGAAATTGCAATGCATAGATAATGCTGTCACGTCTGCTGGTGGCTATAGTATAGCATGTATATGTTACATACGAGTTTTTGCAATTAGCAGCACTCTCCTGATATAATATATTGTGTGTATAATTACTGGTAAGATTGCTATTTTTTAATCATAAGTGAGTAATTTAAATTTAAATTGTTAGGGATACGATATTAACGCAGAATTAATAACGTCAATATTTCAACGTTACTTGATATTAATTTATTCCAGTATTTATTTTCTGGAAAACATCAGATACTATTATCGTCTATATAGCGCGTGAAGTGAAGAAATGATGAAGGATGATGAATGATGAAATTATGCGCGTGAAGAATGAGATATGGCGGTGATGAAATTTCCTTTTTTATTAACAATGAGAAGAGCTAAAAGCTGTTTAGATTTAAGCAAACATATTAGAGAATATATCAGTTTGAACTAAACTTGTTTACTAGGTTCTGGAGCTACTTTTCTGACGATAGGTGTACTTCAGGATGGATACCACCTTGTTCCCGCGTCGCTTGCCAATACTGCCGTCAAGTAGCAGTGCATCCGCTGTTACTGGTTGAAAACTCATCTTAGCCAGGGCAATTCATCTGAGCTGTGATGGCTTAACGAGCACATTACAGCACATTAGAGTTAGCGCTTAGCCCCTCGTTCGCTGTAAATTTGACAGTACCCGAGAAACCCGGGTTCGATCCCCGCCGGCACCAATGAAATTGTTGATTGCAATTTAAAGTGCTGATTTACCACGTGCTCGATGGTAAAGGAAATCAACGTTAGGAAACTTGCGTGTCTAAAAAATACTAAAAAAAATATTTCGAAGACTATGTATGAAAAATTTGTAGTTCGCTAACATGCATTGGGGCACCGTGGCGGACATTTCCCTCTCAAAATTAGAAGAGGCCTTTGCCCAGCAGTGAGAAGTATATAGGCTTTAACTTTAACTAACTTTAAATCATCTTAATCCTAAGGGGTGACATATGGCGTTTTGTTTAGAGTTAACTGCAAAACGGCCATATTTGTTTCATAGTTCGATGGAGTGCAACATCCTCATCATTAGGTGGACTGTTGTTTTTCGTCAATCTATTCAAGGAAAAACAGAACAGCAGTGTAATTCTTGTTGTACATTTGAGCAAAATAAAAGAGCGACGAGTCCGTTCGTCCTTCAATCGTATCAGTGCATGAAAACAGTTGGAAGATCCGTTATTAAGACTAAAATACAAGTACGCATAAGACGGACTCAGTATGCCTAACGGTAAAAGACGACCGGCGTCCACCGACGAATGTAAAATTGATACTGGTCTGTGCCGACGATTTATAGAGGCTTTTTATACGCCGTCTGGGTTTTCGAGAATCCGTAAATGTTTATTCCGCAAAAACGCGAATGTTGAATTTTTCACACGTACACCGCGTATTACGTGCGTCAGTCTGTCAAACTGTCAAAACTGTCCTTTAACAAATGATTATTTCTCATTGCTTGAGTTGTAAGTTGTAAGCTACTTTTATTGGAAGTTGGATATTTAATATTAAAGAGGGAATGGACATAGAAGATGTAGGTAGGTAGGTAGGTTTTAACTTAATCTCTTTACTAATGGTTTAAATATGTTTTTTTTTTATTTTCTTTTAAATTTTCAACATAATTGCTCCTGAAGTCGGTGTTAAGACATGTGTATCAGAGAATTAAGGGCCCGACTTCAGAAGCTACAAAATATTTTTTTTATAGAATAAGGGTGACAAACGAGCACACAGTTCACTTGACAGTAAGTGCATACTGTGGCACATAGACATCTACATTTATCCTCGATTAATAATAAAAATAAAGGTGCGTTGTCCCTGAGGACTAAGATAGAATGCCTCGTTTCCAGTAAAAGGGTGTCCGGTTCTCTACACTAACGATACGAAACACAGCAACATTGAGCTGCTATTTTACGCTGGTATTCTGTTAGAGCGTGGTCCTAACGCAGCCGTGTCAATCCATTCGTGCTACAACTAAAATAGCTGCAGCGCGACTACCACGTAAATTTATACGGCAATTTCATAAGTCTTTACCTATGAAATTGCCGTTCTGCAGTACTGGCTATTTCATATTAGAATGAACTTTGTTTGGCTAAGAATTCTAATTTCAAATTAATTTTATTTTAAAAACATCGTAATATTTTTTCAAAGTTAGCCATTTGTGATCTTTTTCGTCTTCATGGATACGTTAAAACTTTGGGTAATTATAAAATATGAGTACCGTCGTACGCAACATTAACGACGTTTACGGAGGGAATACTACAAATGAACGCACCACCTGTTATTTTTTTGCCCGCTTCCGTTCTGGGAATTTCGACCTGAAAAATGAACCCCGTGGTCGTCCGATAACTTTGTTTGACAATAACATAAAGACGATTGTGAAATATGATGATACCTACTCAATCTACGGCTGAATTAGTATCTGCTCGACGTTAGCACCAAAACAATATTAGTCCATTTGCGTCAAGTTTACAAGGTAAAAAAGCTTGATAAATGGGTGCCCCACGAACTCAATGATCGCCAGCGCTAAGTACGCGTCGAGACGTGCCTTGCACTGCTCAGCAGGCACACAAACGAAGGAATTTTGAACCGCATTGTTACGTGCAATGAAAAATGGATTCTGTTTGACAATCACAAGCGCTCTTCAAGTTGGTTGAATCCTGGTTCAGCACCTGAACAATGCCCTAAACAAAAACTTACCTCTAGAAACGTGGTAGTCACTGTTTGGTGGTCTAGCGCCGGATGAGCATTACTGCAGATGTGTACTGTGAAGAACTGAAAACAATTATGGAGAAGCTCGCACGTCTCCAACCAGCTTTGGTCAATCGCTCGTCCCCGCTACTCCTAAACGACAAAGCGCGACCTCGTAGGTACTGCATAACAGACGATCTCCAAGTTGCAAGAGCTGGCCCCCAAGTTACAAGAGCTGTGTTGGAAGCTCTCCGTCATCCCGCGTACTTCACGTTGTGCTTACAGAGTTCTACTTTTTCCAGAATTTGGATATCTTTTTGGCGACAATAAATGAAATACCCGAGAGGCAGTACAATATGCCTTTGTAGAATTTGTTGCCTCCTGTCCAGCTGATATCTTCAAGAAGGGCATCAATAAACTGCCACTGCGTCGCCAAAGATGCATCCATTGCATGGGCGACTACTTTGATTAATATAAATAAAAAATATAGAAAAAACTTACGTTTACTTCATAAAAAAACGTCAATTTCATAGGAAACAACGAATACTATTCTTTTTAGTTTTTGATGTCGGGTTTTACTTTTTTTAGGTCTAGTTTTTTGTCCTTTTGAGTGGAATATTGGACAAGGACATTAGCAGGAATATTGTAAGTTCGAAGCAACAACTGATAATGTCCTCCAGGCCGAATTTCAGTGACGGCGACCGGTCTCAACGGAGACCGGTCGACCAACCACTTCCTATTCCCTCACTCTCATAATCCGATGAGACGGTAATCCGACACGATCGGTGTTTAGCCATTAGGTCCTGCGCCTGAACACCGTTGAAAACCATAGGTTTTACGTGTTTTCTGAGACTTGAGGATGAATGCCTGACAGCTCCTGATACCGGACTGCTACTGAGAATATTTTCTTGATAGAGAGACCCAATAACTGATTTTGATCCGCCCCGGGATTCGAACCCGGGATCTCATGATCAACAACCGTCTTTACTATTTTGTAAACTTAAACGGTGCTATTCTTTCTAAAATTTTATGTAAAGTACTTATACTCTATTATAATAGATTCAGCCATTTTCGAGAAATCGATGAAGACACGTAAAAAACAAGCATCGAAAAGACATTCATTAAACGAAAAGGTTCTAAACCTTTTCGTTTAATGAACTCTGTTAATAATAGAAAATATAAGTAGAATAATTACCAACAAAATCTTACTCCTGTAAAAGGTATCTGTTAATTTGTATCCCAGTTATACTGGGATCCGATAGGTAGCGCTGTAGTCAAGGTTCAAGTTTGATTACGTGGATTATTTAGTGATGAAAAAGAAAATCATAAAATCTGGACCAAATAGGTGACGCTGGTTGAGTTATTAATTAATTTTATATTTACACTAAACATGTGTCATTCATCCAATTGTAGTGACCCAATCATTCAAGTATTGATTTGTCTGACGAACCGGGTCATTCGGGTCGAGAATTCTAATGGATCATTTTGAGTTTCACTCTTTGATCTGTGATCTGTGAGACTCGTTTGTTAATGTCGGTCGTCGGATAGAACTATACTCTTCAGTCGTAGGTCCTGTCAATCGCTTGATCCAGAACGTTCTAAAAATGAAATTACAATCATTGATACGTTGATGCGTACCGAGTCAAATGAACGAATCATTAACGATTGACACATGACTAATTTACACTATAAAAAGTCCGGACTGACTGAAAAAGTTTGGAATGAGACGCTACCTAAAAAAAGTGGCCAGTACAACGTCTGCAAGAGGCAGTTTGTTTTGAAATAGATATTCCTTAATTTTTAGAATTAGTTCATTAACGTATTGAATCTAGAGAACATTGGAATGAATGTCTCCATATTTCAGTCTTCTGATTTATTCCGATTAAATTGAAACCGGTAAGAAACGTAGCGTGCGAAAACGTCATTATCTCCAGAAACTAACTCAGTGTCATTGCTGTATTCTGCAGTTGTAATTACACGTTAAAAGGATGCAAATGGAATAATGTACTATTATTCATGCGGCTGCTATTATCGTATAATATGTAGTAAGAGTATATTTACCAATATAACGTTGAGAAGTAATAAATAATAATAGTTGGGTGTAATCGCCCATTTGTTATGATGGCCGTTGCGTTGTAGATACCTACCATCCTAATCCGTCTGCCTTTTATTTTATTAAATTATATCAAGCTCGTGGCGGTGTAAGAATAACGACTACCCTACGGATTGTTCCGTCGGTATCGTAAGAGGCGTCTGAGTGAAACAAATAGGAGATAGACAGAAGTATGTTCCTGATAACAGCTCAAGATTATAAAAACTGCGGTTGCCAACCCACTTGCAAACGTAGCTATTGCAAAATCCCTCCCTATGAGGCAATCTTTCGGGGAGCCCTACTTACCACGGCCACAGATGAAATAAGTACTTATTTATTTATTTTTAAAAGTCAGATGACAAGGAACGGTACCCAATGGTTTGAACCATCTGGTGCTACGAAATATTATCCACAATCTTATACGTGGTAGAGCCATGGTGCCATAATATTAGTGGTATAGTTATAGCACGAATGGGTCGGCTTGACCGGGGAAGGACCACGCTCTTACAGAATATACCAGCGTAAAATAGTAGCTTAATGGTGCTGTGCTTCGTATGGTGAGTGTAGAGAACCGAAGACCATTTTTACCGGAGACGAGGCATTCCATTTTAGTCCTCACGGGTGAAAACGCATCTGCATTTTGATTCGTAAACGAGGATAGATGTATATGTCTATGGGCCGCAGCAACCGCTTATTACAGGTGGACTTTGCGCTCGTTTTTCACCCTATCCTATAAAAAAAACCGCCGAGCTTGACGTTTGCCGCATGATCGGAAACCAGGTTGCAGAATCCGGTTCTCATTTAATTGGCTTAGCTTTACCGCTACAGTCGATTAAAAGCTCACTGCTGAACATAAGCCTCCCCCATATATTGCCAAAGTTGCACTTTTTAATTGCCTATTTTAAAAGAATAACATTTTATTAGGAACGTTCGTATAGCAAAACAGCTATTAATTAGGAATATTTACAACTTTATGTTATTTTATGACGATAATAAAGTGCTATAATTTCATGCTAATCCACAATGTGTACAGATTTCCTTTTTGTGGTGACAGCCGCGTTCTGACTCATAATGTCTCAAATGAGCCGGTTTTAATGTCGTCTAGTGTGTTCGTGTTTGCGTGCTTCCCGCCACGTCTTGTTGACCTTAGTCCGTGAGTTCATGAGTTTTGAGCTAAAAATGACCGGTTTTCGTGAATTTCCTCAGTATCTAAGATGTTTTTTTTTTAATTAATGTGACAAACGTGTTTAGAGTTCACCTGATGGCAAGTGGCTACTGTATTTGATTGTGATTTGCAGCCGACTTGGAACGCAGAAGGCTATAAATGCGTTGTGACCTCCAAAGAACTAAGATGGAACGCCTCATAGTCACAGCTTGTAATGGCTAACTCTCTATACTCTAAGGACCGAAATACAAGAGCACTGCTATCTGTCGTTAGAAAAAGGTAAGAGGGTACCACCTACCTAGTCGGACTCTTGGGCTAAAAATGTAATGAAAGTAAATGATTTTCTTTGATGTTACTGCAAATAAGCTCTGTGAATATAATCACGTTCGAAATATCTGGTCCGATACGTTATCTTCTAACACACAATTTTTTTGTATGCGAAACACTTACAAATAGCAGATGCCATTTAAACATTAGAAACTTGTGTTTTATTCAATTAAAGAACACACTCGTCGGCAATAAAAATTTGTTCTTTTCGAAAAAAAAAGATCGTTTATAAAGCTTTATTGATTACGTTACAAAGATATCTCTTGAAAAGCTCGGAAGTGCGCCAGATTGAGACAAGGAAGCTCGTTCATCTCGTGTTTTACTCGACTGGCGCGTTGACCCTGTGTTGACGTCAAACATTGCGCAACTGTCACGTATCCAACACCATTTAGATTCGTTGATGGTCAATGTCACAGTTTCTTCAAATATCTCGGATATTGTTAGTTAACTTAAGTTAATGTTATTTAAGTGCACATATTACATATATTCATATGGTACATAAAAGTTAGTTTATTATATTACATTTCGGTACTGGGTTCTCAGAGGTATATGGTAAGCCCATTGCCACATCAGCTTACTGATCTGTTGGATTGTATAGATTACTGTGGTTCTACTGTGTATCGGATGTGTATCTTTACTACGGATTCTATGAGGCAATGGAACTCTAAGCTGTCCATAGCGCGGTAGGTGACTTTGGTTTTCTTTATACGGCTAACAGTGGGAGAATCACGTCACTTACTTGCAGTTAGTCGAACCCAGTCGGGACAATGTGTCCTTGGTAAATATACTTAGCTTATTCTTTTTTAAAAGACCGGCAACCCCCTTTACTGGAAACGAGACCTTCCATCTTAGTCCTTACGGGTGACAAGAACGCCACTGAATTTTGATTCGTAATCGGGGAAAGATGTGGATATCTATGGGCAACCATCAGGTGGACTGTATGCTCGCTTGTCACCCTTATCATATAAAAAAGTACGCAGACTATATAGTTAAAGGTGCGAAATGTCTGGTGCTGCGATCGTCATTCCGCTTGTCAAGCGTGACGATGACTAAACCCTTCTACAATGAGAGAGGTTTATGTCCAACAAGTAGACTTACAGGCTAACAACACCGATCATAATGATGGTGAATGTGTCTCAACAATGTCGTCACACTGACCTTAAAATATCATTTACCTTGTTATTTTAAATTTCTTACGGTGGTTTCATATAAAGATATATTGAACTTGATCAATTAATTATAATAATACACATCTGTAATAAAGAACGAAGGCATCATGTGCATCAAAATTGACGATGTATTTATGGAGTGCATCATTGCGGGAGTCCCATTTGTTAAAATGCACACGTCTCATTTTATAATTTCTGAGCTATAATAATCATTAACGCAAGTACTATCTTTGACTATATAATTTTTTTCTTTAGCTTGGAAGGGTAAAAATGAAGTAATGTCATAGTTGCCAGCATCTTTAGTATTTCTACTTCACATATGAATTTTAACGATTGAACATCACGTTGCATGACAAACCACAAAATGACTAAAGTTTATTGTTTAATTACAGGTAACGACTTGCGAGGCTGCCGTACAATGTATTCTGAAGTAAGGTCACGTTCATTTCAACTAATACTGTAATGAAAACAACGTACGTACGTGGTAGAGCCATGCTGCAATTATATTAGTAGTATAGTTGTAGCACGAATGGGTCGGTTCGACCGGGGAAGGACCACACTCTCACAGAATACCAGCGTCAAATAGTAGCTTAATGCTGCTGTGTTTCGTATGGTGAGTGTAGAGAACCGGAGACCCATTTTACTGGAAACGAGGCATTCCATCTTAGTCCTCACGGGTGACAACTCATTTGTATTTTGATTCGTAATCGAGGATAGATGTGGATGTCTATGGACCACAGCAACCACTTACCATCAGGTGGACTGTGTGCTCGTTTGTCAACCCATCCTATTAAAAAATCTTACTAGATTATAACTGACTGTTTAACGGATACACGTCAAATGTGAGTTTAAATAAATATATTGTATTAAATTACCGTGTAATGATGGTGTAAGAATATCCGCTGCCCCATATCGTCCTTTGGGCTTTTTAAAAGGGAAACAAAACAGGAGATGGTCAACAACGTCTTCCTAACTTTGGTTACCAACCCGTCTGCACGGCGCGGTGTGGAAACTGTGCAAATACTTGCATTATGAGGCAATCTATGGGGGAGTTCTATGTTCAGCCATGGATTTTTAATGATTGAATGAATGAAATAATAAATTATCTACCTATAAATTATTGGTAAACTTTGAATGTCTTACTTTGACCATGGGTGCTGCAATCTGCAAAGCTCTCGCAAAATAGAGAACAAAATCTATAAATTTATATTTGCGATTCTTGTAACTTCGTTAAACTCCAGCTTCAGTTTTGTTATTTGGATAAACACTTGTGTGAAACCAGTTCACAATTTTTATTTTAAATTATTATTATTATACTTATTATAAAAGTAGACCGGATAAGCCTTACCGCGTCGTCACGGTATAAATTCTATAATGTTTACTTAAATTCATTACTTCACTTAATTTTATTTCACTCGATTAAAAAAACCTACAAGTTATCATGGTATGACCTATGGACAGGCGGTCAGAACGAAATTATTACTAAACACTTAATGTTTTATTAAGCTTATAGTATACAAAACAAGCCTATCTTAATTTAAATTCAACGTAATACTACAGCAACAAGGCGCATGTGACTTCCGGCTACGTAAAACTACCACCGCACCGGCAGTGATGCTAATGGGCAATAATATATTATATTCTTTGCTAATGGACACTTCTTGTACGCTAAGCCCGATATTAAAATACATAGTATGTACTCCTAATTGAAAGCTTAGTTATATTATGGCTCCGTATAAGATTTTCAAAAATAAGTTTAACCTGTGACAATTATAAATTTCGTAAATTATTTTAAAAATATATACAATATATACATTATTCTATATTACAAACTTTTGGCTATAATTAAAAACGGGAGGTTTTCAATTCTACTGTATGTTTTTTTAGGGTTTCGTAGTTAAACAACCAGGATCCCTGATAGTTTCACATATCGGTCTCCCGTCCGTCCATCCGCGGACCCTATCTTACGCCTACAAAACTGTGAAATAAAATGTTGCAAAATATTTTCATTTTGAGTACTATAGAGGCAATTTTTTACCCGGCTATTCCATCGTGTTTTGGATAGATAATTGGATATGTATTTAAAAAATATTGCGAGTATGGAACAACATTTTGTCGATTTAGGTGTCCGTTTGCGAAATATTTAGCTTTAAAATGATATTTTTATTAAAAGTTATATCGGGGAGTTTACGTGGTAGAGCTACGCTGCAACTGTATTATAGTTGTAGTACGAATGGGTGGGCTTGACGAGGGAAGGACCACGCTCTCACAGAATATCTACGTAAAATAGCAGCTCAATACTGCTGTGTGTCGTATGGTTAGTGTTGAGGACCGGAGACCCTTTTTACTGGAAACGAGGCATTCTTAGTCCTCACGGGTGAGAACGCATTATACATTATCATTTATACCGATGTTTTCTAAATGTGACAAGTATGCAAGGCAGTAGTATATAATATATATACTATATATATATAGTATATAATATATATACTATATATACTATATATATATATATATATATATATATATATATATATATATATATATATATATATATTACGAACCAAGTATACATTTAAACAATTCACACTTTCTGGATCAGGAAATATTTACCTATACAAAAAATGTGTCCTTTATACTTTGAAACCATCCAGCTGATTTTTTTGAAATTTTGTGTGTCTGTTTGAATGGTTTATATCCACATTTGAACCCGGTAGATGGCGCTGTTACCGAGATCCGGAAATCACCCATGCGAAGCCGGGGCGGACCGCTAGTATTATATAACCATTTGCTAAAAGTAAAGCAGTAGGGTAGTTTAGTGGTGGTTTACGGTAAGGTTCGTTACGATCGTCTACATAGCTTATGGTTGCACTGGCGGGAATTAATTAATGTACATGGAACTATGACCATTTTTGTATTAACTTGGCATGTGAATGATTGTGTTATTTTCAAAATCAAAAAGGTTTATACCAGACACATCTCAGCTACAAAATGTAATAAAGCGACTAATTTACTTGATAAATATAAAAAATTTATAACGGTGCTTTTAATAACAGCTATAACCCAAGTTTCCCGACGCGCTCAGGTATTTAGGTCCAACTTTAATGAGCAAGGTCCACAGTAAATACCAAGAGACACAAGATATTTAACATAGTCCTGATGATCTCTGAGAGAGGTGCTTTACTTTTAGCAAATGGTTATATAATACTAGCGGTCCGCCCCGGCTTCGCATGGGTGATTTCCGGATCTCGGTAACAGCGCCATCTACCGGGTTCAAATGTGAATATAACTATCAGCTGGATGGTTTCAAAGTATATAAAGGACACATTTTTTGTATAGGTAAATATTTCCTGATCCAGAAAGTGTGAATTGTTTAAATGTATGCTTGGTTCGTAATATATATATATATATATATATATATATATATATATATATATATATATATATATATATATATATATTCTTTGCAATAATGAAACGCGAGAACGTAGTTCATCTGATAGGATACGGTTGATATGGTTAGTGAATGTTGTAGCCCATAGACGTCTACATCTGTCTTCGATTAACAATTAAAATGCTTATTATGCGTTATTATCTCTGAGTACTCAGATGAAATGCTCTGAGTAGTAAGTGCAACCGATTCTTGATCCTTAGTCCTTACTATACGAAAACACAGCAGCAAGTTTCTGTGCGAGTGTAGTTATTCCCCGGTCGAACCGATCCATTCGTGATGCAGCTTAAGAGTGATAACTGATAACCAAGGTGTAGGATGGAGTGATGATTTTTTTTTCTAATATTACCATAAAACAGCACTATGTTAATCCATAGGAATAATAAAAAATCGATCAAAACCGAACCCAAAATACTTAGTTATTTTGTATAAGTAAAACATTAACCTCACTATTATTCCTGTATCGCGGAGTCGTTTTACATTCATAAACTACACAGCGTCAGTGTCAGATATATTCAATTAAAGCAAGGATATCGCTTCCGTGCTCAACTGTCGCAGTAGTGATTTTCCACTATTAAAAACAGCTACTAATGATGACGGTCGAAGCGCCGTCGCGCAACGGAAGGCTGCCGATGATTGACCGCTTGTCAGACAGGATGCTTTCTATTCCTACGTACTACAAGGCACGGTAACGTAACAATAATCATTTATCATACGTGAACAATATTGTTACGAGCTTAGGGTTCGTGACAATAAAAATTGCCGATAGAATTACCAACATTAACTCTTTAATCCACTTTACACTAATTAAAACCTAGAACACTAATAATTTAACCACACTGATTCACTTTATTTCGCTCCGAAGCTTCGTTTGTCTCGCCAAATTCAATACTTCCCCGATCGCATCTTGCAGCGCCTATAAATACAAATTAGCACCGAAAAATCCAGAATATTCAAGTAAACACGCGCAAGGGGCCGAGAGTTCGAGGGTCGACTTCTAGAAGCTTAGTTCTTCGTTCCGAGACTAGATGGCGCTGTCGCTCGAAAGATTAGTGATGTCATTTTCTGGAAAGCTCCCCTCGCTCTCGTCCCTGACACAGATGGCGCTAGTGCCGGATACATGACGTCGACTTATTCGCGCAACAATATTATAAAATATACCAGAAACGTAAAATAGAAGCGTGATTCTGTTGTTTTGTATGGTCAGTGCCCGGTGTAGAGAGAGCATCCGGAGACCATTTTTACTGGGAGGCATTTCATCTTAGTCCTCAGGGGTTACTAAACATCTGCATTTTGATTTTTAATCGAATATTGGGCGTAAATGAGCGTGTGTTCGTTTGTCATTTTTAACAACCTTACCTGTCCGCGAAAAAGACACTAGATAATCAATCGAAATGTTCATGTTTATGACATGGAACACTGAAATGGGTAACCTATAAAAAATAATTTTTTTTTGTTATTGATGTAGCTTTCTTGGTGGTAAATTTTAATCACTGTGGGAGCTTCCACATGAAGTTGGAAATTCAATTGTACTGAGGATGAAAGGGGAGCGTGTTGAGGCGTATTAATAACCTTGATTTGGTTGAAACCTATCTTGTCAGCCTCGAGTATAAACGTAAGTATAAACGCATAATACGTAGCGTAGGATTTCTCCATGCCGACTCTGCGTTACAAATGGACGCGTCGCGGAAATCATTTACCGGGTAAAGGCACCCCCGTCCACGTACATACATCTATTAACTCTAGAGCTCTAGACGCAGTCGTTCGTAAATTCGAAAATTCCATGCCTACGATATTTACTTCGAATTAGAGCTGTGCAAAGATAAAATCGTTAACATACGTGCATACCCATAAACTCTTAAATCTGGCACCAAAAGGTTAGGCAGAGACTATGGAATTCCATTTGACACTATCTTTACACACATTTCTCGTTTCTTTCACGGTTATTCCACTAGTTTAGTTAGTAGTAGTAGTAGTTAGTTAGAAAAGAAAGGAGAGAAGCATTTTCCCTTTGATGTCTTAGCATATGCATTATCCTGGAAGAGACAGCAGATAAGCATTTCACTTAGATTTTTTTTTATAGAAGAATGCAAATGAGCATACGGTATATAAGGTAACAGATAGAATTTCTCGCTAAAACGATTTCCCAAGTCATAGAGTTCAATGCAGGTTGATGAAGTATATATTGAATACGTCCGTTATTTATATCATAATAAAGATGTCGATACGTAATTATCAAACGTCCGAGTATTATTTACTATGCTATAATTTATTACAGAAACAAATTACATTGTCATTATTATTATACGTATAATATTATGTTAGTAATACAAACAGTACAGGAGTTAAGATAGGGCAGTATAAAGAAAAGGAATCTCGTCCTCGATTTTGAAGAAAAAGCAACATTAAATGATTTTAGAAAAATTTCTCACATAATATGTAGCTTTGGGTAGAAGATGTTTCTCTTCAAAAAATGACTCATTAGCGACGACTTCTACACAATATCATTACATAGTAGAAATGTAAACAGTAAAACAGTGGTACTAAAATTTCAGTGGTAACAAAATCTTTGTACATTGGAGATCACAAGAGCAAAATTCTATTTACGATCCGAGGTAGATGCCCGATTCCGAATCAATGATAATATTCACCTTTCAGCGGTATCATCGTTATATTTACCAATAAACAATATCGCTTTTGGTATATTGCAAACAGTCTGTATGAAAATCATCACGTAGGAAGAGTGGCCAGTTAATCTCAGTGATAATATTCATATTACTGTTTACTCACCGAATAATCATGATCTGATATTTCTGGTGATAACACTAGGTGTCAGTTAATTATTGTATAATCCATGCATCCCGATACGTTGTGCACAAATCCAAATCAATTTAACGTCTGGAAGTGGTTGAAAAGTGTTAAGAAAATTTCATAATACTGTTACGCACTCAAGTCAACTAGCGCCATCTAGTGTCAGGAACGAGAGCGAGGGGAGCATTGAGAAAATGACATCACAAATCACTTAACCGACAGCGCCTAGTCGAAACTCGAACGCTCGGTACCTTGCGCGTGTTTACTTGAACATTCTGGATATTTCTTTGCTAATTTAAATATATAGGTGCTGCAAGATGCGATCGTGGTAGAGTTGAACTCAGCGACACAAGCGAAGCTTCGGAGCGGAATTAAGTGAATTAGTGTGTTTAATTATTAGTGTTTTTAGTTTTAATTTGCGTAAAGTAAATTAAAGTGTTAATTTAGGTAATTTTATCGGCAATTTTTATTGTCACGAACCTCAAGCTCGTAACAATTGGTGTCAGAAGTGGGATAAAATCATGCCGATTTTACCTAAGGAGGAAACGGAGGGTGTTCGTACCCGCAGTCAACGCCAGCATGAGACGGACCAGAGAAGATTTGGTGGTGCAACGCCGCAGACGTCGGAGGGCCAGCCGCCGGCAACGGAGGCCGGTTCGTCAGTAGCTCCTGCATCTGCAGCACCTGATTTAGGCGCCCTGATGGTGATGCTGCAGGAACAGGCTCGCCGACAGGAGGAACAGGTCCGTCGGTTGGAAGAGCAGCTGCGGGGCGGACAGGCAGAGCAGGCTCGCCGACAGGAGGAACAGGTCCGTCAGTTAAAAGAGCAGCTGCAGAGCGGACAAGAGGAACAGCTCCGCCGACAGAAGGAACAGGCCCGTCGGTTGGAAGATCAGCAGGCAGAACAGGCTCGTCGGTCGGAAGAGCAGATGCTCCTCATGAAGGACCTTCACGCTACCTTTGGGAAAGAGATAAGGGAGGTGAAGGATAGGGTTGCTCAACATGACAACCGCCTGTCGGAAGCTGAAACACGAATCGAAGAACATGAAACCCGAATTGACCAAGTGAACAATCGGGTTGACAACGTAATGGCTGACATGAGGAAATCACTTGACGAACTCAAACTTGGAGATGGAGCTACAGCTCCCGTAGTAGCTACAACACCTTCGCTACGTGGGTTCAAGGTGTCACCATTCGACGGGACTTCTTCCTGGTCAGCCTACAAAATCCAGTTCGAGGCTGTTATGAAGGCGAACGGCTGTAATAAAAATCAGGCCATGACTGCTCTCACACTAGGCCTGCGTGACCAGGCCTTAACAGTTCTGGAAGCTCTCGGTGAGGAAGTGACTTATGAGCAACTCCTTGAGGCATTGGAGGCGAGATATGGCGACGCTCATCTGGAACACGTCTTTCGTGCGCAGCTTAAAGATCGTGTGCAGCGCATCAACGAAAACCTGCAGCAGTGGGCTCTAGAAGTGGAGAAGCTGGTGCGAAAAGCATACCGGTCTGTACCTGCGCTCATTGAAGGGAACCTGGTGCAGACATTCATCGACGGCATCCGCGACCTGGAAGTCAGAGCTGCTGTGAGGCTCGGGCACCACGAGACGCTTAAGGACGCCTTGGCCCATGCACTGGAAGTGGAAGCCGTGCGGCAGGATCATCGTTCCCATCGCGTCAGGAAGGTTGCAGCAGCTACAGTTCGCGACCGCAGCAAAGGATACAGCCCTATGTGCTATGGCTGTGGGGAAAAGGGCCATCTTCGATCCAGCTGCCCTAAACTAACCGTGGAAAGGAGAGTTGATCGATCTCGAGAGGGTAGTACAGCTAACGGCACTGCCTGGCGGCGACAGGATCATCGTTCACCTCACGCTAGGGAGGTTACAGCAGTTACGGTTCGCGACCACAATAAAAGATACAGCCCTAGGTGCTATGGCTGTGGGGAAAGGGGCCATCTTCGGTCCAGCTGCCATAAGCACACCCTAGGAAGGGAAGGTGAACGGTCTCAGAAAGGAAGTGCGGCTAACAGCACCGCCCAGCAGCAGCAGGAATACGACTTTACTATCAGACACTGCAGCGGGAAATCTCACGGCAACGCAGATGCATTGACAAGAAGACCTTGTCCTGAAGATTGCAACCATTGTAGTAGGCAAGAGAGTAAGGAAGTGGTATCCGTGAGGATGCTCAGGACAGACCACCTCAGCAACGGGTGGTAGGACAGCCTACGACATGCACAGCAGGAAGATCCGGACATCAAGCCGATTCTGGGATGGATGAAGGCCCGTGCTACCAAGCCTAAGTGGAGGGACGTCTCAGCGATGAGTTCAACCACGAAAAGCTATTGGGCCCAATGGGACAGCTTGCTGATTCAGGATGGAGTCCTGTGCCGTAAATGGGACAATGGTCGAAGGGACAGCTGTCGTTTGCAAATGGTTGTCCCTAAAGCTAAAGTGCCGAATGTTCTACAGCTGTGCCATAATGGTCGTTCAAGAGTCCATCTGGGAGTTAAACGAACTCTACTGAAGGTCCGAGAACAGTTTTACTGGGTCCATTATCGTGACGATGTCGAGGATTGGTGTCGTACATGTACAAGTTGTGCGGCCGTGCGGGGACCTCAGACACGTAGTAGAGTAGCACCGAAATTGTACAATGTTGGTACACCACGGGATAGAACAGCCCTTGACATTGCGGAGTCGTTACAGAAAGGCGCAAGAGGGACTCCTAAGATCGTCCATGTGAATCGCGCATTGCGGGAGTCCCATTTGTTAAAATGCACACGTCTCATTTTATTTTTTCTGAGCTATAATAATCATTAACGCAAGTACTATCTTTGACTATATAATTTTTTTCTTTAGCTAGGAAGGGTAAAAATGAAGTAATGTCATAGTTGCCAGCATCTTTAGTATATAATATATATCATACCATATAAACATTTCTACTTCACATATGAATTTTAACGATTGAACATCACGTTGCAGGACAAACCACAAAATGACTAAAGTTTATTGTTTAATTACAGGTAACGACTTGCGAGGCTGCCGTACAATGTATTCTGGAGTAAGGTCACGTTCATTTCAACTAATACTGTAATGAAAACAACGTACGTACGTGGTAGAGCCATGCTGCAATTATATTAGTAGTATAGTTGTGACACGAATGGGTCGGCTCGACCGGGGAAGGACCACGCTCTCACAGAATACCAGCGTCAAATAGTAGCTTAATGCTGCTGTGTTTCTTATGGTGAGTGTAGAGAACCGGAGACCCATTTTACTGGAAACGAGGCATTCCATCTTAGTCCTCACGGGTGATAACTCATTTGCATTTTGATTCGTAATCGAGGATAGATGTAGATGTCTATGGACCACAGCAACCACTTACCATCAGGTGGACTGTGTGCTCGTTTGTCAACCCATCCTATAAAAAAAACTTACTAGATTATAACTGACTGTTTAACGGATACACGTCAAATGTGAGTTTAAATAAATATATTGTATTAAATTACCGTGTAATGATGGTGAAAGAATATCCACTGCCCCATATCGTCCTTTGGGCTTTTTAAAAGGGAAACAATACAGGAGATGGTCAACAACGTCTTCCTAACTTTGGTTACCAACCCGTCTGCACGGCGCGGTGTGGAAACTGTGAAAATACTTGCATTATGAGGCAATCTATGGGGGAGTTCTATGTTCAGCCGTGGATTGTTAGTGATTGAATGAATGAAATAATAAATTATCTACCTATAAATTATTAATAAACTTTGAATGTCTTACTTTGACCATGGGTGCTGCAATCTGCAAAGCTCTCGCAAAATAGAGAACAAAATCTATAAATTTATATTTGCGATTCTTGTAACTTCGTTAAACTCCAGCTTCAGTTTTGTTATTTGGATAAACACTTGTGTGAAACCAGTTCACAATTTTTATTTTAAATTATTATTATTATACTTATTATAAAAGTAGACCGGATAAGCCTTACCGCGTCGTCACGGTATAAATTCTATAATGTTTACTTAAATTCATTACTTCACTTAATTTTATTTCACTCGATTAAAAAAACCTACAAGTTATAGTTAAATATGACCTATGGACAGGCGGTCAGAACGAAATTATTACTAAACACTTAATGTTTTATTAAGCTTATAGTATACAAAACAAGCTTACCTAATTTAAATTCAACGTAACACTACAGCAACAAGGCGCATGTGACTTCCGGCTACGTAAAACTACCACCGCACCGGCAGTGATGCTAATGGGCAATAATATATTATATTCTTTGCTAATGGACACTTCTTGTACGCTAAGCCCGATATTAAAATACATAGTATGTACTCCTAATTGAAAGCTTACAAAGTCAAAGAATATATATTATGGCTCCGTATAAGATTTTCAAAAATAAGTTTAACCTGTGACAATTATAAATTTCGTAAATTATTTTAAAAATATATACAATATATACATTATTCTATATTACAAATTTTTGGCTATAATTAAAAACGGGAGGTTTTCAATTCCACTGTATGTTTTTTTTAGGGTTTCGTAGTTAAATAACCAGGATCCCTGATAGTTTCATATATCGGTCTCCCGTCCGTCCATCCGCGGACCCTATCTTACGCCCATAAAACTGTGAAATAAAATGTTGCAAAATATTTTCATTTCGAGTACCTCCAATAGAGGTAATTTTTTACCCGGCTATTCCATCGTGTTTTGGATAGATAATTGGATATGTATTTAAAAAATATTGCGAGTATGGAACAACATTTTGTCGATTTAGGTGTCCGTTTGCGAAATATTTAGCTTTAAAGTGATATTTTTATTAAAAGTTATATCGGGGAGTTTACGTGGTAGAGCCACGCTGCAACTGTATTATAGTTGTAGTACGAATGGGTGGGCTTGACGAGGGAAGGACCACGCTCTCACAGAATATCTACGTAAAATAGCAGCTCAATACTGCTGTGTGTCGTATGGTTAGTGTTGAGAACCGGAGACCCTTTTTACTGGAAACGAGGCATTCTTAGTCCTCACGGGTGAGAACGCATTATACATTATCATTTATACCGATGTTTTCTAAATGTGACAAGTATGCAAGGTAGTATATGATATATATACTATGTATATATATATATATATATATATATATATATATATATATATATACGCACCAAGTATACATTTAAACAATTCACACTTTCTGGATCAGGAAATATTTAACTATACAAAAAATGTGTCCTTTATATACTTTGAAACCATCCAGCAGATTTTTTGAAATTTTATGTGTCTGTTTGAATGGTTTATATTCACATTTGAACCCGGTAGATGGCGCTGTTACCGAGATCCGGAAATCACCCATGCGAAGCCGAGGCGGACCGCTAGTATTATATAACCATTTGCTAAAAGTGAAGCAGTAGGATAGTTTAGTGGTGGTTTACGGTAAGGTTCGTTACGATCGTCTACATAGCTTGTGGTTGCACTGGCGGGAATTAATTAATGTACATGGAACTATGACCATTTTAGTATTAACTTGGCATGTGAATGATTTGATGTAGATTGTATTATTTTCACAATCAAAAAGGTTTATACCAGACGCATCTCAGCTACAAAATGTAATAAAGCGACTAATTTACTTGATAAATATAAAGAATTTATAACGGTGCTTTTAATAACAGCTATAACCCAAGTTTCCCGACGCGCTCAGGTATTTAGGTCCAACTTTAATGAGCAAGGTCCACAGTAAATACCAAGAGACACAAGATATTTAACATAGTCCTGATGATCTCTGAGAGAGGTGCTTTACTTTTAGCAAATGGTAATATAATACTAGCGGTCCGCCTCGGCTTCGCATGGGTGATTTCCGGATCTCGGTAACAGCGCCATTTAGCGGTTTCAAATGTGAATATAAACCATTCAAACAGACACAAAAAAATTCAATAAATCAGCTGGATTGTTTCAAAGTATATAAAGGACACATTTTTTGTATAGGTAAATATTTCCTGATCCAGAAAATGTGAATTGTTTAAATGTATACTTGGTTCGTAATATATATATATATATATATATATATATATATATATATATATATATATATATATATTTCTTTGCAATAATGAAAGGCGAGAACGTAGTTCATCTGATAGGATACGGTTGATTTGGTTAGTGAATGTTGTAGCCCATAGACATCTACATCTGTCTTCGATTAACAATTAAAATGCTTATTGTGCGTTACTATTTCTGAGTACTCAGATGAAATGCTCTGAGTATTAAGTGCAACCGATTCTTGATCATTAGTCCTTACTATACGAAAACACAGCAGCAAGTTTCTGTGCGAGTGTAGTTATTCCCCGGTCGAACCGATCCATTCGTGATGAACTGATAACCAAGGTGTAGGATGGAGTGATGATTTTTTTTCTAATATTACCATAAAACAGCACTATGTTAATCCATAAGAAATAATAAAAAATCGATCAAAACCGAACCCAAAATACTTAGTTATTTTGTATAAGTAAAATATCGGTAAAATAGTAAAATACCTCACTATTATTCCTGTATCGCGGAGTCGTTTTACATTCATAAACTACACAGCGTCAGTGTCAGATACATTCAATTAAAGCAAGGATATTGCTTCCGTGCTCAACTGTCGCAGTAGTGATTTTCCACTATTAAAACAGCTACTAATGATGACGGTCGAAGCGCCGTCGCGCAACGGAAGGCTGCCGATGATTGACCGCTTGTCAGACAGGATGCTTTCTATTCCTACGTACTACAAGGCACGGTAACGTAACAATAATCATTTATCATACGTGAACAATATTGTTACGAGCTTAGGGTTCGTGACAATAAAAATTGCCGATAGAATTACCAAAATTAACTCTTTAATTCACTTTACACTAATTAAAACTTAGAACATTAATAATTAATCACACTGATTCACTTTATTTCGCTCCGAAGCTTCGCTTGTCTCGCCAAATTCAATACTTCCCCGATCGCATCTTGCAGCGCCTATAAATACAAATTAGCACCGAAACATCCAGAATATTCAAGTAAACACGCGCAAGGGGCCGAGAGTTCGAGGGTCGACTTCTAGAAGCTTAGTTCTTCGTTCCGAGACTAGATGGCGCTGTCGCTTGAAAGATTAGTGATGTCATTTTCTGTAAAGCTCCCCTCGCTCTCGTCCCTGACACTAGATGGCGCTAGTGCCGGATACATGACGTTGACTTATTCGTATGGTCAGTGCCCGGTGTAGAGAGAGCATCCGGAGACCATTTTTACTGGGAGGCATTTCATCTTAGTCCTCAGGGGTTACTAAACATCTGCATTTTGATTTTTAATCGAATATTGGGCGTAAATGTGCGTGTGTTCGTTTGTCATTTTTAACAACCTTACCTGTTCGCGAAAAAGACACTAGATAATCAACCGAAATGTTCATGTTTATGACATGGAACACTGAAATGGGTAACCTATAAAAAATAATTTTTTTTGTTATTGATGTAGCTTTCTTGGTGGTAAATTTTAATCACTGTGGGAGCTTCCAAATGAAGTTGGAAATTCAATTGTACTGAGGATGAGAGGGGGCGTGTTGAGGCGTATTAATAACCTTGATTTGGTTGAAACCTATCTCGTCAGCCTCGAGTATAAACGTAAGTATAAACGCATAATACGTAGCGCAGGATTTCTCCATGCCGACTCTGCGTTACAAATGGATGCGTCGCGGAAATCATTTACCGGGTAAAGGCACCCCCGTCCACGTACATTCATCTGTTAACTCTAGAGCTCTAGACGCAGTCGTTCGTAAATTCGGAAATTCCATGCCTACGATATTTACTTCGAATTAGAGCTGTGCAAAGATAAAGTCGTTAACATACGTGCATACCCATAAACTCTTAAATCTGGCACCAAAAGGTTAGGCAGAGACTATGGAATTCCATTTGACACTATCTTTACACACATTTCTCGTTTCTTTCACGGTTATTCCAATAGTTTAGTTAGTAGTAGTAGTAGTTAGTTAGAAAAGAAAGGAGAGAAGCATTTTCCCTTTGATGTCTTAGCATATGCATTATCCTGGAAGAGACAGCAGATAAGCATTTCACTTAGATTTTTTTATTTTTATAGAAGAATGCAAATGAGCATACGGTAGATACGGTAACAGATAGAATTTCTCGCTAAAACGATTTCCCAAGTCATAGAGTTCAATGCAGGTTGATGAAGTATATATTGAATACGTTCGTTATTTATATCATAATAAAGACGTCGATACGTAATTATCAAACGTCCGAGTATTATTTACTATGCTATAATTTATTACAGAAACAAATTACATTGTCATTATTATTATACGTATAATATTATGTTAGTAATACAAACAGCACAGGAATTAAGATATGGCAGTATAAAGCGAAAAGGAATCTCGTCCTCGATTTTGAAGAAAAAGCAACATTAAATGATTTTAGAAAAATTTCTCACATAATATGGGTAGCTTTGGGTAGAAGATGTTTCTCTTCAAAAATGACTCATTATTATTTTTTTTTCATATTTTAAATGTTCAAAAATGTATCAAACACATTTTCTGATTGATTTACTTACTGGTTTCGTTGGAGACCGTAAAAACTGTTCAGTTTGTACAAAGTACATTCAACCGATTGCCCGCATTCGAGGTAAAATAATTGAATTCAAAACACGAATTAGGAACTTCTTCCTTTATAGAGTTAGACCTCACGTATACATGATTTTCGGAAGAACAGTTCCTTATTTTTAAACAATAGTTTTTATAAGTGAAGACCATTAGGAATATGTATAGTTGGCAGCATATACTGCGTGTTGTGTGTTCCTGTCCAAACACAAATATAGATTGTCAGTATCCATATTTTATTTGCATGTGTTGTAATTGGGATTACCACCACGTCTATGTAGCCAAGCTTATATGTATGTATCATATATATAAATCTATATAGATACGATCATTTTTCATAAGTGTGATATCGGATATCACTGGGGAAATCGTGGTGGTTTATACGTGGCAGAGTAACGCTGTGGCTATATTATGGTTGTAGCACGAATTGGTCGGCATGATCGGCATCCACTTGCCATCAGGAAGACTGTGTGCTCGTTTGTCACCCTTATTTTATTTAAAATTATGTAAATACTGTATTTGCACGTACATGTAGGCTACTGCTACAATATCGTTAGAATAAGAAGATAAATTTTGACGGACCGTTAGTGATTATAAATAGTTTAATTGGTATAATGGTCGGTCATAGAATCGTAAAACCCCGATTCGAGCCCAGACCGACCGACCGACTTTTTTTAACTTTTTTTTCATGTTCCTTTCTTTTTTCACAAAATCTATTTTTTCGAGCCCTTTTTTTTAGTATTTTTTAAAAACACGAAAATTTAAATTAAAATAATTGCACTCATGATTTTTTATTCAAATAACCAGTTCCGTTTTTTCTGTTATGTCGCTAAGATCAAAAAATATTATTTATATTTCATCAGTATGTAATTTGTATCTAAATATAATTTCCAAAACACACGAATTAAAAAAAAATCGAGCGAAAAATACCGAGCAAAGCTCGGTCAACCAGGTACTTACTTATATTCTTATATTATTCTAGCCAGGATTAGACAACAATCCTTTGACGGTAAGTGGTGATGAAGTCCTAGATTAAATCGAAGTGTCTTAGCGTAATAAAAACCTATTTACTCTTGTCGTGACCATGTTAAAAACGAACGGAAAGACTGAAGTCGGAAAATTATTACACTCTTTTGCTGTTACAAAAAACTAAGGATACCGTTTGATTCGAATGAGTAAAGCATCGACAGCAAATCGGTAGAGACACGCCGATCGTCTAGTTTTCCGATGGTGGAAAGTTGAGGGAGGAATTTAATAATACGCCTAATTTCTGCGCACACTCTTCGTAATATGTCTTACAGAATACCGCGAGGCTGACTCCTCAACGTTTATACTCGAGGCTGACGAGATAGGTTTCAACCAAATCAAGGTTATTAATAAGCCTCAACACGCTCCCCTCTCATCCTCAGTACAATTTTTAGGACATTTTTTGTTCTATGACAAGACGCTGAAGATCTGTGATTAGAATTTCATAAATATACTGCGGATGACTGTAAAACAGTTTTAAATTCTAACTTGACGAGGCTCAAGGGATGCGTAAGGCGGTTTTTAGTTTAGGTGCTGCCCACACGACATTATGGTATTATATTAATGTTAATTGTAGAGTAAGAGAAGTAGTCCAATTAAATACAGACAGAACTACATTTCTCCTTCTCATATATTGACACCTTATAACATTACATGGCTACCCTGCCAGGCCGGAAATTATGAAGAATGATATCAAATAAATTAAAATTAAATAACTATAAACTGACACATGTTTATACTGGACAAGATAAGAAAATAATAATATGACAAATACGAGAAGAGGTCACAATAATAATTTTATAGAAGCTGACGAAAAAACTAAAAAGTTTGTGTAGTAAATACTATGAACACAATTAAGAATCTAACAAAAAATGAGGAAAATATTTCATCAATTGTCAAAAAATGGGCTATAAATAGGCTTCAAGTACTATTGTAGGATCGTTAGGTGTTGTGTTATGTGTTGTGGTACAGAATAAATAATAGTACTACGTAGTTAAAGGTGCAAGACGCCTTGTATTGTGATCGTCAATTCGCCTGCCAAGCGTGATAAATAAAGCGTATCTTCTCTACAACGGAAGTCTTTGTATAGCAGTACACTTTTAAGGGCTTTTAAAAAAGAAGAATCATTATTTTACTGCCCCTTTTTTGCGTTCGAAGCAAATAAGGGCAACCCTCCGGTAACGGGGGAAGGGAGGTGGTGAATGCTCATAGCATACCACACAGACGGCTGTGTGGTTATCTGGAGACTTTACACTAAACACCACCTTTTGGGATTGGCTTAACGATCGGACGAGAGATCTTTAACCTGTTCGCCAAGCGAGCGCGCGCCATGTTATACTCCCGTTCACTCGGGACCTTTTTTGGCGGGAAAATTTGTAAGTTAGCAAATTTTTTGCTATATTGCAAATTTTGCTATATTTTCACTTTGAGACAATATTTATGGATAAAACTTACAGGAATTCTTGTTGAATGTATAAACTATCGAATAAAATTATTTTTGGTTGCTAGAAATTGTAATAAAATACGTAAATTACCCTGTATAGCATAGTAGTAGCATATACTTCAATTTTAGTGACAAAATTACTACTAATTTGAATTCTACACTTTTGTTTTTGGAGAAATTTATATCAAATTGTTTGGAAATATGTATATTTTTATGTTTTATGTGTTTCCATTCGTTACTCATACCAAAATATTAAAATATAAAGAAATTAAAAAAAATTAAATTATAATATTTTATCTGTGTGACATTTAGAACAATATTTCTAAAATAGTTTTGTGTGAATTTGAAATAAATACAACGTCAAGTTATTTGAAATATGTAAGAAAACTATTTTTACTTACATTTTACACTAAAAATAAATGAGAATGTGAAAAATACCACATTTATGACCCAGCCGCCATAATGGGCCTTCCAGATTTTGAAGCACTTTTGGCAATTTACTTTTCACTTTTTACACCACAAATTATATATATATATGTTCACTATATTACAAGGAATATAAAAAAGTATAATACTTTCGTTTTTAGTCCAGACACAAATATAAAATTCTATAAAAAAAGACGGAGCACCTTCAACAAAGTGACACATGGAACGCCGGAAGTTCAGAGTGATTTCTTTTTTTTTTTTCTAAGAAACATTGCCAGGTTATGGTTTAAAATAAAAGAGCATATCTTTGTCTTTGATACTAATATCTATTGCATAGTGTCTTTGGTTTTGTTTAAAACGAAAAAATAGTTTTTTCATAGGTAGACATGTTTACATAATTCTGATCTAATTCGATCACTACTTGGCGGGCGTAAGGTTGGTATTGCGCGATCGAAGGTGAGCTAGGCTTGGTTAACAGGAGCCGTAAACGGACGCGACCCTCCTTGGCAGAAAGGACGGCGCAGCCTCTTATTTTACACTTGGTATTTATATATTGTTATCAACAATATTATAGTAGCTCAAGTGTTTGTGCAAACACAGTAAATTCGAACTAATTTACTCGTATAACGCCTATTTTTTATTTTATTTATTTAATCTTTATTGTGATACACCTTAATCTAAAGGTTACAATGGGTGGATTTAATGCCATATGGCATTCTCTACAGTCAACCCAGGGAGTGTTAGGCGAGTAAAAGTTAGTAAGTGCTAAAAAATATTAAAATGACTTGACATACCTATATTATAAATAAACATAAAATTTAACACGCATACGTGTACTAATTGCATGTGCATATAGAAAAAAAAATGTGGGCGTCGTAATTTTTCTCGTCTTTTCTGAGAAAAATACGAGGAAAATTGTACAACATGTTTTTCAATACTTAACCATGTCGTTGACGATTTAAGGTGTACCACACTTAAAAATTTATAATAATACGAGGAAACAGAATTTTAAAGTCATCAGTTCCTATAAATGAGTCAACAAAAACAGTAAGTCCGTACCTTCAATAACACGTGTGCGGTCGCGAGATAGCTGAAAAAGCACCCTCACAATGTGATCTCCATATTCATTGTGGGCGTGTAACGGTGTGTATACATGTGACGTCACGTGGCCCACTTGCGCGCCGGTCGATGCTGAGTCTGACGCATTTCGTTAGCACGTCAGGAGCGTAGGGTTGCCAGATTTGTAAAGGACGAAATTTACGCGTTTTTGGTATGTTTTTGAATTGGTTTTAGATTTTATCGCTGAGCTAAGTATCTAAGTTGTTATTTTATGTTGGTATTCTGTGGAAATGTTCTTCATTCTGTGGAATGCCGTGTAGTGGCGGTTGAGAATATCCACTACCCCATATCTTCCCGTGGGTGTCGTAAGAGGCGACAGAGGGAGACAGGCAGGAGATGGGCAGCAGCATCTTCCTGATAACAACTGTGTTATAATAAAAAACTGCGGTTGCCAACCCGCTCGCCAAGCGTGGCAACTATGGCAAATATCCCCCCATGAATAATGACGCAAAAAAACGGCCCCCAGTCCCCGGCGGCCCCGTTATTCCTGGATACGGTGGCGACCATGGTAACGGCGGGGCAGGGGGTGCTAAGAATCTCCGGTGGAGGTTTGGTTGCCACCTACGCCGACTCGACCTGGCAACGTATAACGCACGCACCCTGAGGACTGACGAAAAGATAATGGAGCGGAAGAAGAGGTAGACAAGTTGCGCTGGCATATTATTGGATTATCTGAGGTCCGAAGAGAGGGGGAGGACACGGTAATCCTCGAGTCCGGCAACTTGTTCTATCACCGGGAGGGCGACCATCTGTTCCAAGGAGGTGTCGGATTTATCGTCCACAAGTCTTTCGTCAACAACGTTGTAAAGATTGGGAGTGTGTCGACGAGGGTCGCGTACCTGATACTCAGAATCACCAAACGGTATTCGCTGAAGGTCATACAGGTTTACGCACCAACCTCGGCACATCCCGATGAGGAGGTGGAGGAAATGTATGAGGATATTTCCAGAGCCATGCATTCCTCCAAAACCCACTACACGGTGTTGATGGGAGACTTCAACGCAAAACTGGGCACAAGAGAAAGCGGTGAGCTGAAGGTGGGGAAATTCGGAGTAGGGCAACGGAACCGAAGGGGCCAGCAGCTGGCCGACTTTATGGAGAAAGAGGGACTCTTTATGATGAACTCTTTCTTCCAGAAGCGGCCCCACAGGAAGTGGACCTAGTCGAGCCCCGACGGTTCGACAAAAAATGAGATTGACTTCATTATGACGACCAGACGCCAACTGTTCAGTGATGTCTCAGTGATCGCAAGGGTGAAAACTGGCAGCGATCACCGAATGGTTAGAGGCACACTGAACCTAAAAGTTAAGTTGGAGAGGTCTCGTCTAATGAAGTCAACGCTCCGTCCCCCTCGTGCTCTAATTCAGAATCCTGAAACCTTTCAGCTCGAGTTACAAAACCGCTTTCAGTGCCTAGAGGATTGCAATGCAGTGGACGATATGAATGACAAGCTCGTGGAAACTGTCCACGCGTTCGGAGCTAAGTTCTGCAAGACCTGCCGCAGAAGAACACAAAAACTCTCCGATCACACTCTTAATCTCATGGCTGTTAGACGGGAGATGAAGGCTGCAATCGTCAACAGATTTGACAGCATACAGGCAGCTGAACAGACAGATCTCCAAATGCATGCGGCGAGACTTACGCAACTTTAATACTGCTCGTATTAAAGAAGCGATCGAGCGGAACCAGGGCTCCAAAGTCTTTGCCAGAGATCTGTCTGCCAGAAGGAGCCAACTGTCAAGGCTGAAGACTGAGTGTGGCAACATCGTTTCCGGGACACCTGAGATTCTGAGTGAGATTGAGAGGTTCTATGAGCCACACGCAAGTGTGAGTAACGATCCAAGAGCAAGTCTTATCCGACACTATTCCGATGGTATCCCGGACGTCAGTCTGAGCGAGATTAGAATGGCTCTCCACCACCTTAAAAACGGCAAGGCCCCGGGCGAGGATGGAATTACAGCGAAGCTTCTGAAAGCGGGTGGAACACCGGTACTTGAAGTCCTTCAGAAGCTCTTCAATTCCGTCCTCCATGGTGGCATTACTCCGGAGGCGTGGAGCAGAAGCGCGGTGGACTTGTTCTTTAAGAAAGGCGACAACGCTCTCTTGAAGAACTACAGACCGATTTCCCTTCTGAGCCGCGTCTACGTGCTGTTTTCGAGAGTCATTACGAATCGTCTCGCACGCAGACTCGACGACTTCCAGCCTCCCGAACAAGCCGGTTTCCGAAAAGGCTTCAGTATCATAGACCACATACATACCCTTCGGCAAATTGTACAGAAGTCCGAAGAGTACAATCTGCCACTTTGCCTGGCGTATGTGGACTATGAGAAAGCCTTTAATTCCGTCGAAATTTGACTGTCGGTATATTGAAGTGCTGAAGTGTAGAGTAGGGCTGCGATGGCTATCCGAGTACAGAACCAGAGTACGAAACCTATCCAACTGCAGAGAGGTGTGATTAGAATTTCATAAATATACTGCGAATTTATTACATTAATAAATATATATTTTCCCAATTTATGTTTTTGCGTATATCGGCAGCACTAAATGAACACTAAATTATTATCTTATATCATTAGGTGATAACTCACATGGATGTCAATGTTTCATCACATACTCTGCTAAAGATGTCAAAGTAGCAGTTAGCGGTATTTAAAAATAATAATTTCCCAAATCCTTTTTCGTTTACCGACAGCACTAAATGAGCGCTAATTTATTATCTTATATCATTAGGTGATAGCTCACTCTGATGTCAATTTTTTCATTACATACTCTGCTAATGATGTCAAAGTAGCAGAGTTTATGAAAATAAAAAAATATATTTTCCCACGTTTGTTTTTGCGTATACCGACAGCACTAAATGAGCACTAAATTATTATCTTATATCATTAGGTGAGAATCCACTTGGATGTCAATGTTTCATCACATACTCTGCTAAAGATGTCAAAGTAGCAGAATTTATGATATTAAAAAAATATATATTTTCCCAATATTTGTTTTTGTGTATATCGGCAGCACTAAATAAGCACTAAATTATTGATGCTTCTATTTGTTGCTGTATTAAGTGCTTATCGATTTAATAGGTAGAACACTGCTAGCTTAATTAAAAGCTAGCATTTTTCTAATTTTTGATAAAGCTATTTTGGCGTGAAATTTAAATTTGCAGCACTAAATTAGCACTAAATGAGCACTAAATATTTAGCAAAAATTGAAGTGATTTTGCCCAAATGACCATTCCAGCTTAACAGACCTTCGGTAATTGTTGGGAGCACTATGCTCGAAGTTGTTGACGAGTACGTTTACCTGGGACAAATAGTCCGACTAGGTAAGTCCAACTTCGACCGAGAGGTCAATCGACGGATTCAACTGGGCTGGGCAGCGTTCGGGAAATTACGACACATCTTCTCATCAGGTATACCTAAATCTCTGAAAACTAAAGTGTACAACCAGTGCGTGTTGCCAGTGATGATTTACGGATCTGAGACGTGGTCCTTCACCGCTGGCCGTATGAGGACGCTCAAGGTCGCTCAGCGAGCTATGGAGAGGGCTATGCTCGGAGTTTCACTGCGTGATGGACTCAGAAATGAGGATATCCGCAGTTAAACCAGAGTGACCGACATAGCCCAACGGATTAGTAAGCTGAAGTGGCAATGGGCCGGCCATATAGCTCGAAGAACCGATAACCGATGGGGAAGAAAGGTTCTCGAGTGGCAACCTCGTACCGGTAGGCGTAGTGTAGGGTGACCCCCCACTAGATGGAGTGACGACCTGGTAAGACATGCAGGAAGTCGATGGATGCAGGTGGCTCAGGACCGTGCTTTGTGGCATTACTTGGGGGAGGCCTATGTTCAGCAGTGGACTTGTGAAGGGCTGTAATGATGATGATGAATGATTCTGTGGAAACGCATTTTGTGCTGGTATTCTGTAGGAACGTGGTCTTCCCAGGTCGAATCGATATATTTATGCTACAACCACGTATAAAATTGTAATTTGTTATCATGAAAATGACTTTAAATTAAAAATTTGCAATGTTATAACTATAGAATAAATAAAAATAACTTTTTATTTTTATTTATAATTGTTTTTAGTAACTCTTCGAGATTTCTAAAAATGTTGTTTCACAATTAAGGGAAAATCAGGTACGATTGTGTAGATCTTATATTCGGCCTAATTTTTTTTATCTAAGCCTTGTAACAAAAAATCGTTGCTAACGCCTCAAAGGGGCGAACCACAATTTTCAAAAAATTACAAGAGAGCAAGAAAACTTGCTCTCCTGTAATTTTTAGTGACGAATTATATAGGGCCCATTTTTCACGATGTTTTTTAGGGTTCCGTAGTCAACTAGGAACCCTTATAGTTTAGCCATGTCTGTCTGTCCGTCTGTCCATCCTCGCTTAATCTCTGTGACCGTTAGCACTAGCAAGCTGAAATTTGGTACCAATATGTGTATCAATCACGCCGACAAAGTGGTAAAATAAAAATTGGAAATTTTTTTTTTATTAGGGTAGCCCCCCTATATGTAAAGTGGGAAATTTTTTTAATTTCAACCCTAACGTGTGATATGTTGTTGGAAAGGTATTTAAAAATGAATAGGGAGTACTAAAATCATTTTTGATAATGTCAATAATTTCGGAAATAATCGCTCCAAAAGTAAAAAACAATGTGTCCACCCCCCCTCTAACTTTTGAACCATAAGTTTAGAAAATATGAAAAAAATCTGAAAGGTAGAAGTTTATAAGGACTTTCTAGGAAAATAATTTTGAACTTGGATGGAAACAACAGTACCCACTACCGAGAGCAGTTGCAGGAGCGCGGAGCGCTGCTGGAGCGCGAACATAATGGATACCCACCTTTAAACTCATAAGTGGGAACACTTATTGTGACGGACGGGAAACTACGGAACCCTACACTGAGCGTGGCCCGACACGCTCTTGGACGGTTTTTTTTACTAATATCTAATCCTTACCAGTGACCTCATTTACAGAGCTTGAATCATCTTGTTACGTTTTTCCGCTTTAAGTTGTGTTTTAACTCATAAAAAAAATGGTTTATCGATTCCAATGTATTTTCTTTTTGAACACAGGAGTTCCTTTAATGTTACTCTATTATCTCTGAATATTTGCAGATTATCATCTTACAGATGACCCCGAGTCGAATATTTAAAAGAAATTCACTGTAATTATTTTTTAGGGGTGGAACAATACTTGAAAAAGGAGTCGAAAAATATTTTTGCCCTAGCATGTGGTGTATCATTGTCAAGAGCTTATTGAGTTGAGCGAAAAAAATAATGATAATAATTCTCTTTTATTTTAATACTTTTATTTTCAACTACCCGGCTTTGCACGTTTGATTAGATCAGCCAGGGACCCATTGAAACATACACAAAATATTTATTAAAATCGATCAAGCTGTTTTCGAATTTTAGCGCGACAAACGGACAACAATAGATTTTTATGTATAGAGACATAGAAGATAATAAATAATTGGGTACCGTCACAGTTGTCAGTTGACGACCTTTTTCGTTACTAGGTCTATCACCAATACTTTAGTAGTAGGGAAATAAAAATTTCTACATATTTTGTACCTTATACTGTATTCAAATTACAAATACTGAAAATATTGATTCATAATGTAGCTTTCAAGCTATGACCAAAATATTTTCGGTTCGTTCCCCGCCGGCATCAACGAATATACCACGTGTTCGACGGTAAAGAACAACATCGAAGGAAAACCTTCATAGCTGAGGAATAAATATTGTTGAAGTTATTGTCCGCCAGCACGCACCGTAGCAGCGTGGCAGACTAATTGCTCCATAACCCTTTCGGAATTACAGCTTCGAAACAGGGCTTTACAAGAGTTTTACAAGACACGCTCCTGAGCCACCTGCATCCATGGCCTGCCTGACTTGGTCTAATGTACGACCACTTGGTGTAGTGTACGAACGCGGTTGCAATTATTTTCTGAAACTGTTTTTTTCAGCAGCAACTCGGAGTCAGGAAGCTGGTGTGTTTCATTCCCGTGATGCACGTACAGCCGTAGGTCCTACGCCTGATCCCTCTCCGGGCGCGTCGGATTATCATCCCATCGAACAATGAGAGTGAAAAAATAGGGATTGAACCTGTGCATCACTTGGCACTATAATCCTGTCCTGCGCAGTTGGCTAGGCTCCGTTGAGACTGGCTGTCGGGACTGAAATTCGATCTAGAGAACGTGACTCCACCTAGAGGGGGGAGGCATTCTGCAGCTAAATAATGGTTGTGAGCATTCCATCTTAGCCCTCAGGTCGACAACGCATTTTCATTTTGATTCCTAATCGAAGATAGATGTAAGTATCAATGGGTTTCAGCATCCACTTATCAGGTGGTCTGTGTGCTCGTTTGTCACCCTTATTCTATAAAAACAAAACCTGATTTTGTTGACTCAAGGCAAGATTAACATTTTGTGTCTTGACTCATGGCAAGATTAACATTTTGTGTCTTGACTCAAGGCAAGATTAACATTTTGTGACATTGAAATAAAATTGTCAGTTTACGATAAATATGGAGTTGTTCGTGTTACATTTCCGTGAATCATTGATTATATTGTATTATAACGCGTGATGATATTCCTACAGCGATACACGTGTAGCACGTAATGTGAGCTGCATAATTATTTCCGTCACACATGTTTAGTCTTACACCTAAATCGTGTAATTGCGATTATAGAAATTCTAAATATTCTAACTTAGAATATCCACTACCCGGTATCGTCCCGTGGCTGTCGTCGCGACACAGAGACAAACCGGCAGTGCAAGCTCCTTCCCGAACACAACTGAAATTAGATAATGCGATTGCAAACCCGCCTGCCAAGCGTGGCAACGATGGCAAAGTGAAGCAATCAATGGGGAGGCCTATGTTTAGTACTGGACTTTTCGTAGGCCCAAACGATAACCTTAGTTTTTACGTTACTCTTAGAATATTAAACTATTCAATTTCACAATAGGTACAGGTATATACTCGTATTATTAATAAAAAAAAATTACTGTTGTATTGTTATGTCTTATATTCCACATGTTGCTTACATGCATATAAAAGTAAGTGCACATACTTGTTAATAAAATTTATGAACATATATTTATTATTAAATTATCATATACACACTACAACACTATAATAACGACTATATTTTCATAGTTTAAAAATAGTTTTCGAGTAACATTATTGACTTCTAAGTCGTCTTCTTGAAGAAAGCTCCAAATTTAAATGACTCGTCATATATTTTGATGTCGAGCAATGAACCCGTTTAAAGAAGAATAATTTAAAGAGTATGTAGGTAGTAATAAATTTAAAAGTATGGTTATATTAGCGATGCGATTAAATGATAAAGCTACTTAATTTATCGGAGTTCAATACTCTGTTACAGTTCACTGCCTTTTTCTCATGAAACAAAAAGGAAACATTCAGCTTAAGGTTGTACTTTGTAGAGGTCACAGCAAAAAATATTGTTCTTTTTAAATTATGGACCGTCTTTGAAAATTCATTCGTGAATTTATGTGTCATAGGAAAACTTATAACCGCGGTAGCTCAGATGGTTAGCGCTCGCTGTAAATTTCACAATACTCGAGCAAACCGGGTTCGATCCTCGTCGGCACCAATGAAATTGTTAATTGCAATTTTAAGTGCTGATTTACCACGTGCTCGGCGGTGAAGGAAAACATCGTGAGGAAACCTGCATGTCTGAGAAATAAGAAAAAAAATATTTCGAAGACATGTGAAGTTGGGCAACGCAAACCGGGCCAGCGCGGCGGACACTTCCTTGCCCTAAAAACCCTCTCAGAAATGAGAGGAGGCCAGTGCTCAGCAGTGGGACGTATATAGGCTGTAACTTTACTTTTTACTTAGGAAAACTTAACAGTCATTTAAATGCACAATAAAAGTAAAATCAATAAGTATTTTTTCTATAGGGGAGGGGGCAAACGAGCATACGGCTCACCCGAAGGTAAGTGATTACCGCCGCCCATGAACAGCTACAACACCAGGGGGATTGCAGATGCGTTGCCGGACTTTTAAAAAGGAATAGGCTTCTTTCTTGAAGGTCCCTAAGTCGTATCGGTCCGGAAAAATATCTGGTGGTAGTTGATTCACAAGGAAGTTGTGCGAGGAAGAAAACTTCTTTTAAATCGCTTAGTGATGAATCGCCAGTCATCCAAATGGTATGGATGGTATCGCGAACTTTGTCGCGATGTGCGATGGTGAAACTCTGCGACTGGAATTAGTACGAACAATTCCTCAGAGCACTCCCCGTGGTACATGCGATAAAATACGCAAAGAGATGCAAATGTATGCAAATGATGAAAGTATAATGAATATTATATACATCAACCGTTTTCCAGCTGTTTAAGAATATCCACTTCCTCGTGTCGTCCAGTGGGAGTGGTAAACGGCGAAAGAGGGAAACTGTAACAGGAGATAGGCAGCAACATCTTCCCGATAACAACTCAAAATCAGCAAGCAGTGCACGTTGTAATCCTTACATTTAGTCCTATTATTACAACAAATCATTTATTATCAGCCTGTTAAAGTCCACTGCGGCTCAGACTGCTGGATGGAGGCGTCTCCCACCCTATGGAGGTATTGCCTTTATCGTCACGCTTGGCAGGCGAATCGTCCTTCACTAAGTCTGGGCATTTTACGTCTGACGAGGTCATTGTACTGCCATCTATCGGAAGCAATAAGACTCATAGTCGTATAATGATCCTCACTTGACGAAATAGGGTGATGGATTATCTTACACCCCCACCTCAGGGTACATTTGAATAAAATTAAAAACTAAAGTCGCCTACGTATCTTGGAATATTTATTGACTTATGCTCCATAAAATCTATTACATTACAATGAAACAAAGATACACTAGTAGATGGGAACAATTCTTTTTATTTTAAAACTAAATGAAACTAAAAATTTAAAAAGAAGAAATAAACAAAGTAGAGTTTGAATGGAGACGAGGGAAGTTCTAAGAAATGCTTACTTATCACCTAGCACTTTTCTGGAAAGACCTTTGTCGAAAAATGAAGTTAATATAAAATAAAAAGCTAATAAAAAGCTGACTATGAAAGAATTTGTAACAAATATTAAACCACACACGAAATATCTGCTTTATACTATATTTAATATTTATATTCTTTTTTTAAGTCCTTAAACAATCCACTGCTATAATATGCTATATGTATATAATTATAGTAAAGTAGCCCTCAAACGCCTACGCCTTTTCTCGATTAAGAATTAAAATGTAGACACTTTTCAACCGACTTCAAAAAGTAAGGTGGTTCTCTATTCAATTGTTTTTTTATGTGTGTAACACACTTAGAACTTTTTTCTACGTGAACCGGTTTTGATGGATTTTTTGTTTTAAAGCTGGTGCGCCTCATGCAGTCCCATATAAATTTGGTCAAGATCTGAGCAGTAGTTTTGAGTTATCCTTAATAATGCGTATTTAATTGACTTCGACTACATTGGTGGTGTTCTCATTTTATTTATATTGAAGTCGATTATTTTTAGAAGAGGGGTCAAACGAGCATGCGGCTCACCTGATGGTAAGTGACTACCGCCGCCCATGAGCAACCGCAACACCAGGGGAGTTGCAGATGCGTTGCTTGCCTTTTAGGAAGGAGTAAGTTCTTTTCTTGAAGGTCCCTAAATCGTTTCGGTCCGGAAAAGTCGCCGGTGGTAAACAACAACGATACGGTTGTACAATTTCTTTAATTTTACTATTTGTTTTAATTATCACATCTGAGAGCCAAAACTGAAAGTTGCCGTTATTGTCACAATTGTTTTGATGAGTATTATTAATAATAGTTAAATAGATGGTACAAAACTTAGTAAAGTTACAGTCTATATACGTTCTCAGTGCTGGGCACAGGCCTCCCCTCATTTCTGAGAGGGTTTTAGGGCAAGCAGTTAGGTAAAGTAGGGTGGATATGATTTCAAAGAAGTGTGCGCCGCGCTGCCCCAATGCGTGTTGGCGAACTTCAAATCTTTTCGAAATATTTTTTTTCTTATTCATTAAATATGCTGGTTTTCTCACGATGTTTTCCATCACCGCCGCGCACATGGTAAATCAGTACTTAAAAATGCAATTAACGATTCGATTGGTGCCGGCGGGGATCGAACCCGGGTTACTCGCGTTCTGTTAAATTTACAGCGAGCGTTAACCATCTGAGTTACCACGGCTCTATAGGTATATATCGCTATTTCTATACATCAATACTACCAAATAAGTAGTATTAATTTCATAATAACCTAAATTTTACACAACTTTCATAACAGCTGTCGCTAACTTAAGCGTACTTAGTTCGTTTTTTGTTTTAGTATTTTAAAAGTTGTTTCTAATTTATTATTGGCTGATTGTTTTCCTGTATCGATAACAAATTCCGATGACCTTTTCTGCCTATGTGACCACTTATTAGTTGACTCTTTACTTACTGTAAATGAATGATGGAATTAGAAAAAGTAAGTCGTGTCTTACTAAATACTTATGTAATGACGACTTATATGTTAGAAATAGTTTAGAGGCAAAGTTTTTATTAAATTTCCTAGTACCTTCGCAGACCTTATATCTGTTACGTAGTTGAAACTCCACCAAAAACTTCGCAATGTGACGTATCAGCATATAGTTAAGAAAAAATCTATAAAAGAAGATCTTGAATGAAATGAAAACATGACTTAAAGGACAAGCATCCTAGCCTAAAATCTTAATAAGAACAAAATAAGTCGATGTCAATTGTTCATTGTCAATTATTGTCATATCGTTGTCGGTTCAAACAACGTCACAATTTCAATCTCTTAAACTCAGTAATTACCAGCATATACATATATGTAATATATGTAACTCTAAGCTCTTAAACTCCGAATGTCCCTGCCAACCAAACTGAAAAGTACAGAGTACTTTACAGTGAGACCGAAAAACGCCGCTACTACTTAATGGCTCGTAAAAAAAATCACTGTGATTTACGTCGCCGGCCCTTCACCAGTTCTCTGCTGAACATAAGCCTGAAACATGTCGCAGATCACAGTCTTGAACCACCTGCATACATCGACTATATGTTTCATCATGATATAAGATCGATCGTCCTACATTGCGCTTGTCAATACGATGTTTATTCGAGCTATATGGCCGACCCACTGCCACTCAAGCTTATTGATCCGTTGGGTTATGTATGTTAACTTTGTTTTGCTGCCTCTATCCTTCCAATTTTCCTCCTATATTGATATTTTATTGCTACGATAAATTTTTAATCCTGCCCTGATAATCCGTCAATTATTTAAGATAAGGTAAGAAATAAGACGAAGTCGAAATCGGACAACAGCAGATTATCTAGTTTTTGTTACTGGAAATTGTCAAGATGGCTAAAAAAAACCTTTTGTATTTGGGAATACTTGCTGCAAGTATCCTTTGCCAGTGTTTACTGTGTCAATATATGAAGTGATTCGGTCCGTTACCTGCAACAGATTGTACGCGTGAGTCAACCGAAGTTCCGCCATCACCATCAATGACCTGCTGGCTCACTGGACCGTTGTCCTCTGACATAGCTTTTGCGAAGATTAAAAAATAATATTTGAATTAATTTTGCAAAAGTTTTCTCCACCTGTATTGAATTTTTAACTTCCCGCTAAGAAAATTTAAAATTTTCATAAATAGGGAAGTTATTGGTTTTATTCCGTACGATCGGTCAACAATTAAATTCGAAGGATTTTTTTTTATTTCTCACGTTGTATGATGTCCATTTTATATTTATTGTAATAAAATGTCTAAACAGTAATTCCGTCTTCGCTTGGGGACTTACGAATTAATTAAAATAATTTTTGGGTAGTAAGCTTACATTCGAGCTATTAAAAATTATATGGTTTATATAAAATAAGTCCTTAAGTCATTTAAAGAGTCACAACAACCTTCCTTTCCCTGCTTGTGTTTGACACAGGAGTTGTTGATTAAAATCAATAATTTTTTGCTTAACCTGGAAAACAATGTTCGTTATTTTTAACAAAAAATATTTTCGTTCTATTTTTTAAACAATGCTTTTATAAAAATATAGTATAAGAGATTTTTTATAAAGATTTTTTAACAAACCTCCTACATTATTACAAAGACACCTTTCGACCATTACCGCACTGGCAGTGAGGTTTAAGATCAAGTCTTACAGCGAAGACTTTGTTATAAATCCATAGAAGGCGTTCATTTACCAAAGTTAAAAGGACCGCATATCACACCATCATCACCGAGCGTCATAAAACTCCGGCAATTAGTAATTCTAGTCCGTGGTCATTAACTTCTATACATCAACAAGCGCGGTCGTCGACCCGCGCGTGTATTGTACCCGACACGAGTGACCCGCTGCTTTACATCGCCCACGCGCCATCTCTGTTCGCTGTTTTCGCACTGCAATAATTGCTCGTTCACTAACAACTGTGTCACGGGATGTTTTGTATTAGATCGATTAAAATGTTTTTATTCTTCATTCTTTTGGTTTAATGCTTTTCTTTTCGTTTTTATGGCGACTTCGCCGCTGTGGTTTAACTAACTTTTTTATTCAATGTCGATTATAACAATTCTTATTGAGTCACTTTTTTCATTTACCACTGGTTCGCAAAAAAAAACCTCTGTCCTGGGAAGAACCAGCAAGAAACCCAGCGGGTCTATTTTTTTTTTCAATAATAGCTTACAATCATGTTTACAATTAGCAACACAAGACAAATTAGAAATAGCTTACTATAACATTTTTGAACTTTGTGTATGACAAATTTTGTATATTTTCTGGGATTTTGTTGTAAAAGCGTACAAGTACATCGCCCCAAGAATGAATTACTGACTCGGTGGAGTCGAGTATCGAGATGATGATAATGATATTTATTTTCAGTTAGTACAATTGAGCATTTCCGAAAGAAGAGGAAAGAGGTAGCGAGATAAGTATAGATGAAATAATGAAAGCAATGAAAAGCATGAAAGCAGGTAAGGCTGCCGGATATGATAGAGTTTCACTCGAAATGCTAAAGGCTGGAGAGGAAGTGGTGGCAGGCCTGCTGCACACCTTGTTTAATTTATGCTAGGAACTGAAGCGGGTACCGGTAGACTGGTGCAAAGCCGTGCTAGTCCCAGTATATAAAGGAAAAGGGTCGCAGCAGGGCTGTAAAAACTACCGTGGCATCAGCCTTCTTAGCATTGTGGGAAAACTGTATGCTAAGATACTGATTGAAAGGGTCCTGAAAGAAACTGATGGAAAAATTTGGGATGTGCAAGCGGGATTTAGAAAGGGAATGGGATGTACAGATCAAGTCTTTTCCATGCGCATGATCGCGGAGAAGTTTTTGGCAAAAAACCAAAAGGTTTTTTGTGCGTTCATGGACTTGGAAAAGGCCTATGACAGAGTGGATAGGGTTGTGCTATGGCAACCACTGAACTCATTTGGGTTGAGCGCTGGTTTGATACAGGCATTGGAGTCTCTTTATAGGGACTCTAGTGCTTGTGTTAGGATCAACGGGGTCCACTCGGACTGGTTTGACATCCATAAAGGTGTCAGACAAGGCTGTGTGGCTTCTCCGTGGCTGTTCAACCTATTTATGGACAGTTGTTTGCAAAATTTGAAAGCTGAAGAATGCGGATTAAGAATGGGTGAGTTAACCGTCAAATGCCTTTTGTACGCCGATGATCAAGTTATTCTTGCATCGTCGGCGGTCGAGTTGCAAATGATGGTTACATTAATGAACAGATCATTCAAAGAAAGGGGTATGAAAGTAAACGCAAGTAAGACGAAGGTTATGGTTTTTGAAAGAGAAGAAAGTAAAACGATTTGTGAAATAAGAATAGAAGGGGAGTTGATCGAGCAAGTAGATGAGTTTGTATATTTGGGCTGCGTATTTAGCGGGGATGGGAGATATGATAAAGATATAGAACGTCGAGTGAATGCGGGAAATAGAATAAATGGGGCCCTGCACTCTATTGTGAAGAGTCAAAATGTGTCGAAAAAGGCACGTATGGCAATTCACAATGCTGTGTTGGTCCCTACTTTAACGTATGGTAGTGAAAGTTGGGTGTGGCAGCAGAAGCACGAGAGTAGAATGAACGCAGTAGAAATGCTGTCGTTAAGGAGTATGTTAGGGCTGAATCTGAATGACAGGGTAAGAAATTGTGTAATAAGAGAAGAGTGTGGTTTGCAAGATGATGTTGTGACCAGGATTAAGAAAGGAATGCTTCGGTGGTTTGGTCATGTGGAAAGAATGAATAAGGAAAGAGTGACAAAGAAAATTTATGTTGCAGAAGTGAATGGCAGAGTCGGAAAGGGACGTCCTAGGCGAAAATTTATCGACCAAATTGGCGATTTATTGAAAACGGGCCAAATTAGGAGTACCCTTAACCGACGAGCACGTATGCGTAGGTGTATGGATGTGAAGGAGGCGAGAGAGGTGTGTCAGGATCGTGCCAAATGGAAGTCTGTAGTCTCTGCCTACCCCTCTGGGTGACAGGCGTGAGTGTTTATGTATTTATGTATGTACAATTGAGCATTTTCGTAATTAAACTACTTAATTAAAAAATTAACAACCTTTATAAACATATAGTTCATTTCACCCCCTACTGGGTAAGACCCTCCTCCCATTATTGACAACAAAATGGAACGGGAAGAGACAGATGCACTGCTGAGGCGTGCGGTGCTAAATAACTTCAATATATATTTAATCCTCGACGTGTAATTTACAATTTTAGTGTGTAGTACATGACGATAATGAGGATTCGAGTCAGGTTTCTCGCGGAATATGAAAATTAGAGCGACCATGCCCTTGTGCAACTACGGCACTTTTCACTTCCATATAGTAATGTAAATTTATAACATAAAATCAAGGGGAACAAAATCTTCTTCCTTGATTTTATATGCTGCGAAGATATCCAAAGCTTACTATTATAATTTAAATAAAATTTTGCTATGCTGTCTACGAGAACGGCTTACGTGACGAGAGTGACCAAAGAATGGGGTCATTTCTAAATTGGTTTGTGACCCGTATCCTAACGCGGATGCTTCAAGGGACAGCTCTTATTGATATTTACATTTGCTATATTTAAAAAAATCATATTGTTTAAATTAAGGAAGAAATTTGGATTGAGTTATAAGTTGCATAATATTCATTTTTATTTTTATTTTTAAAAAGTTCTAGAAAGCTTGGCCTATGAAACGCTTTTAATGATACCTTCGTATCTTATATTTACCTGATTTGTTTTCACTTCTCTATCAGTCTTTTGAAGCCATGAGTGAGCCTTGAAAGATTTTCCCCCTCACACCACGTGCGCTGATTGGTAAAAGTATGGCTGATAGCCTCTACCGACAATGACTCCTACTGTTTATCAATACAGTAAGTATATTTGGAGCGGTTTTTTACTACTGTCGGCGGTTAGTGCCCTTTTTATAATATGTTATACCAGGAATTCATTAACTCATCTTAATATATATAAATTACGTGTCACGTTGTTTGTCCGCGATGGACTCCTAAACTACTTAACCGATTTTAATCAAATTTGCACATCGTGTGCAGTTTGGTCCAACTTGAGAGATAGGATAGTTTTTTTTGCCTATGAGTGACCCACAATTTTTTTTGCGAATTTAAGGATTTTTAATAGGTCATGACAAAGGTTCGTCGAAAAGGGCAACGTCTGCCTGGTAAGCTAGTCTTAATATATATAAATTACGTGTCACGTTGTTTGTCCGTGATGGACTCCTAAACTACTTAACCGATTTTAATAAAATTTACATACCGTGTGCAATTTGGTCGAACTTGAGAGATAGGATAGTTTTTTTGCCCATGAGTAACCCAATTTTTTTTTGCGAATTTAAGGATTTTTAATGGGACATGACAAATTGTCGTCGAAAAGGGAAGAACAACGTCTGCCTGGCAAGCTAGTAACATATATATAGTATACAACTATAGACTATAACGTACAGTAACTTTATATAATAATGCAGTATAATAACAGACTGTCAGACAATCCATCCTAAGACGTGACAACACATCTACAGCCTTCTTTGCTTGAAGTTGGCTGCGGGTGTACTTGGCCTTCAGTCACAACTAGTTACCATCAGGAGGACTGTGAGTTTGTTTATTATATCAATTTTATAATAATAGAGTCACTGATTTTAAGAAGAACAAGGTTGACATCCGCCCCTTTTGTAAAAAATCAAATTGAAATATTCATATCCTCATTATATATTGGGATTAACTATCTCAACTGTCTCTATCTCTATGTATAAAATACAATTGCTGTCCGTTAGTCTCCCTAAAGCTCGAAACTTTTTTTTGTGCGTTTGAATGGGTTCCGGAGCCGCAGCAAGTGCCATAAGTCTGCCTTATAAATCGGTGGGTGAGAGAGAAGTTGCTGTTTCGGAATTGGAGATAATTCTCAGGAATGAATAGTAGAGTTTCTTAAAGATAATGGCGAAGGCTTGAAGTTGTAGATTCCGAAGGTTGTTGGTAGCATGTTCAAATCTTATAACTCAATTTTTTATCTTTATAGTCGAATTTTGCGGAGAAGATTAATTCACTAGTGAATCTGCTCTCACTATGAGAGCAGAAAAATCAAACGTAAAATTTATTGTAAACCTTCGATAAATAGGTACGCAGTGTTATTTATCTATATATATAATAAAAAGCGCTATATAAAAATCCTATAGTAAATAGAAACAAAAAGGGGTTTATCTTAGATTATTAAATGCTTACTTATATATACTCTAAGAGTTTTATATGCTTTTAATAAATTAAAGATGAATAAAATCATATACTCGTACTTAAGAAAAAAGTTTTTAAGAAATATAACTATGCAAATTTTTAACAGTCACAACAGACAGTTACATACACCAAATAATAGTTATGGAAAATTTACGCAATCGCAATACGCAAAGGTAGAAAAATTTTAAGAAAAATGTTCTCCAAAAATTAAATGCAAATAATATTACTAAAAGGGTGAAAACAATAAAAGGGTAAATGGGGAACTTGCAAGGTTGCATTACATTAGCGTACAAAAATTTGTAAGACTTCATAAGGAAACCTAAAAGGTCTTTCTACAGTTTTACAGATTTTGTTAGAACAACAAGGCAATGAGCGTAGTTATCAAATAAATTAAGACCGCTAAAAATAAAATTAAAATGACATGGAATATAATTAATAGCGAAACCGGTAAAGACAAACTTCGTTACACAAATTATCAATTGAAAATTAATAATAAATTGACTAGATGAAATCAAGAAGTCGCAGCGGTGTTTTTGAGAAATATTTCACTGATTTTCCTATTTTGACAACAAAGCCATTGAATAGTTCTCCAACTGTCGCCGATTCGTTACTCAAACAGAATGTGTGTTTAAAATAATTAAGATTTGAAAAAGTATTACCACAAGATATTGTAAAATATTTCAAAAACATTGATTTAAAGAAAACCGCCAATTTATGGGGATTTCCGTTACAGTTAATGCGTCTATAATAGATTTAATTGCACCTCATCTTGCTCTTATTTTTAATACTAGTATCGAATCTGGTGTGTATCCTGATTTAATTAAACATAATGAAGTAATACCTTTATTTAGATCTGGTAATACATGATTTGGACCCCGCTAATTTTAGAACTATTTCTGTACTACCAACTCTCAGTAAATTTTTTTAAAAGATCAATTGTTAATTTTTTTTAATAAAAATGAATTACTCCATATAAAATCAATTTAGTTTCAGGGGGTCGCCCAACGACTGACGCAGGTATTGTGCTTATTTTTTAATGCCTGGAAGAAACACAAAATGCTTTAGGTATTTTTTTGTGATCCTTTCAAGGCTTTCGATTGCGATCATCATGAGATATAAATCAGGAAACTACAAAATTACGGTGTCAAAAGTATTGCGCTTAGACTTATTATTTCATATTTAAGTAACAGAACTCAAAAAAGTCGTTATCAATGGTAAAGGTTCCTCCGGATCAGTAGTATTAATGTGCGTTCCTCAGGGCTCGCTTCTAGGCCCACTTCTGTTCTTAGTCTATATTAATGATTACCTTATCTTGTAGGGGACAATCACGATATAGTATTATTTGCTGATGATACCTCTTAAATTTTCAAACTTAAACGATAGTCAATTAGTTTTTACAATGTAAATAATGCTCTATCGAAATTAGTACATTGGTTTAACGCCGGAAATTTGCTCTTAAACGGCAATAAGACAAAATGTATTAAATTTACAATACCTAAGGTTAAACATTCAAATACCAATGTGCTCCTAAATGAGGAAGAGTTTAGTCTTCTGGAGACCACTGTTTTTTATTTGTATTACTATTGACGCGAAGCTTCAATGGGGCCCCCATATATCTAAATTAGCAGGCAGACTTAGTTCTGCAGCACATGCTGTAAGAAAGATTAAAAGTACCACCAATGTTGAGATAGCTAGATTAGTTTATTTTAGTTTCATAGCGTAATGTCTTATGGAATCTTGCTGTGGATAGGGTAACGTGATTGTCATTGAAGTCATAGTTGTTTTGCAAAAGAGCCGGACGGGTGTTTTATAACTTAAATTGTAAAAAGTCTCATGGAGAAAAAAATTAAAGAAATAAACATATTAACTTTGGCATCGCAATATATTTTTGAAAATGTAATGTATGGTCATAAAAACATAATTAGCTTTCATAAGAATAAAGATTTTCATACTTTTAAACATTAGGAACAAACATAAGCTTGTAATACCAGTTACTAGACTTCACAGAATTAGTATTTTATTTATGGAGCAATGTGTACGCTTTTACAAGAAAATCCCAGAAATTTACAAAACTTGTCATTATACATGATTAAATGTTTTATTAAAGAAAATTTTTACAAAAAGGGTTATTATAATATCAAAAAATACATAAATGCAAAATATCCCCAGGGAATGAGGTGATCGCAAGCATGCCGGAGTTGAAAATTGTACAAAATGAATTATTGTAGTGAAATACGTTTTAAAAAAAGGCCCGCTGGGTTTTTTTTACTGTTTTTTTCCAGGACAGAGGTTTTTTTCCGAATCAGTGGAAAATAAAAAAAAATACTTTCAATAAGTATTATGCAATAATCTATTTTGGATAAAAATCATTCATTTCATTTTAATGTAAATATTATGTGATTTGATGAAATTATACTAGTATATTTGGAACAGTATTTGAGAAACTAATTAAAACATACATATATGAAATCACATGTCACAGATTAGTTTACAAATAATAAGTTTGTGTAAATGTTGTTTCGTTTTATGTGTACTCGATAGTGTGAATGACTTTTAACAGTTTTAAGACGGTCTTCGAACTCGAACCCATAATAAAGTCGTAAAACGAAGAGGTGTAATTATCATATATTAGAAATTGTATAATTTTACGATCATTAATGATGACCTAGAGCAATTAGGATTTAAAAAAATGTTTATTGCAAACACCTTTGCAAATAAAGAAGCGAAACATTCAAAGCGACTTATTTATTAAGGAATAAAAGAAGTGAATCTTATTCGTAAAACCATTGTAATAGATGATAGTTCTCACGGCTAGGCCTTATCTAATATTTTATTACTTATAAGGGGTTCAGGAAAGAGTCCAGCCTGCTGTTTCAATGTAGGTGGATTTCACATATCCTCGAAATATTCATAACTTTATGTTCACTTTAAATTGCAAATAACAATTTCATTGGTTACGAAATTTTAAGGCAATTGATTTATTTTTCTACTTTTGCACATCCATTATTATATAAAATTGGCTTTTAAGCAATTGGATTATAGTTTAGTACTTGATATCTTTATTAACCTTATTCTAATTTAAATTTTATTAATTAATTATTTATTTAAGTGTCTAACCTAAGCAATTCGACAAATACAGGTGGTGTGGAAGGAAAACTACATATTTCATAATGATGAATCATAGTATTATTCTAAAAATTATCTAAATGTTTTCGTTTACTTATTATTATTTCGTTTGCTTATTAAACATATTCATTCGTATAACAAAGTGTGTTTTATTGACAGCTTCGGGTTTGAGGAGTCTCTGTCTCGAAAGAAGTCCCTTAGCCGCAGCACTTAGCGCACACTCTTCGCACGAAATTTGACGTTTGCTGTCGAATTTCATACTTAACATATTTGGGGGGGGGGTGTGGGGGGGGGGGGGGGTGGCGAATTTTGGGGAGTGTTTTCCCAATTTTTTAAAATAAAAATTATTTTTTATTCATTATTTTACTTTTTGTTGAAGTTTTGGCTTTTCCCGCACCCAATTTACTTTCCACGGGAATTCTCTCTTGAAACTAACTTTGGTTCATACTTGCGACTAATTATTATAAACTTCTAGATTAGTAATAAGGCTTATACATTCTTTTCTTCATAATTTCAGTAAAGGAATTTGCTGTATTTGTTTAAATTAGGCAATTGTTACTTACTCTGTAATTGAATATATATTATTACTCATGAAATAATGCGTTATACACATGTGATAATATTTCTTATATCTTATCAAGTATTTTTATTATTTTTCGTATCTTATCTACAAGTTATAATTTTGTTTTGTCTATCATCATAATAAAATGTAGGTGTAAATTTTTACACTGACAATCAGTGATCAGAAGAACTAGAGAAGGTTAGCAAAAAGCAGCTCCTTCTTCATTACCTCGTAAATGTCATGGTCATGGCGGATCATGGGCCTCTCCTGCTATAGGGAGGATTTTTGCCATAAATGCTACGTGTGGCAGCGGATTGACGATTACAGTGCCAGACGTTTCATACCTTTGCAGTTTATAACTTGCGATCTTGTGATTCGTCGAAGGAACTGTTTAGAGAAATTAATATTTCAACTTTTACAAGTCAGCGTACATATTATATGAAAATATAATATATTAACGTAAATATTAATACGATATATGCCAAAAAATAATGATCGACATCATCTTTTTTATAGAATAAAGGTGACAAACGAGCACACAGTCCACCTGATGGTAAGTGGATGCTGTGGCCCATAGATATCTACATTTATCTTCGATTAAGAATCAAAACGCAGATGTGTTGTCACCCCTGAGGATAAGATGGAATGATTCGTTTCCGGTAAAAAAGGGTCTCCGGATCTCTACACCCACCATACGAAAAACAGCACTAGCTATTTTACGCTGGTATTCTGTGAGAGCGTGGTCCTTCCCCGGTCGAGCCGACCCATGATATAGCTGCAGCGTGTTTCTACCACTTATCAGCGCAGCTTAATTAATTAGTAACAAAATTGATAATTCAAAATTTAAATTTAGTAAGATAAATAAGTAATTGTCCTTAGAGACGTGTCTTCCGTCCGTCCGTCGTGTACACAGACATCTGAAAGTCGTGCATAACATATTTTTATATGTGTTACCATCTCTTCCAGTTTCCCGCTAATATTGATACTATTTTTCTTTCAATTTTCTTATATTAAATACGTGTAAGGTGTGAGTCACACAAGGCGATGTCTCGTGCTTTTGTAAATTGTAAAGTGGGTTCACGTAGACGCCCCGGGGTCGTTGGACACTGGATGATGCCAACAATGCAGCGGTCTAGACTTGAAGATGGGCATTGATAACTAGAAATTGTTATGAACACCCGCTCTTTTATATCGTATGGCGAAAACAGGTTTGCTTCCACCGTATTTATGTATGTAAATGTTTAAGAACGTTCTTAAACATAAAAAGGTAGTAACCTATGAATATTAGAGGGCTTTTATATTAATTTTCAGTATCTTGCGGTATCACCAGCCAAGATTATAACCGGGGAGGCTAAAGAAGATAAAGAAACGCGAACTAAGGATGATTTTGTGTTATAAAGTTCAAAATCTACTTTAAGTGCTTTGTGATTTGTATTGAATAAAAAGTAAATTTTGTGTGGGAAATACGATGTCAGAAACGCCTGGGCAACTACTATATCGATACAGTTTCGTATTTGTAGCGATCAATAGTTGTTGTTTTTTTTTTTGCTACCGTGCGCTACAAATATTATATTTCAAGAACATTAAAGCCTAAGTTGAATTCTTGTAACGATATCGTATTTTTTTTTTGTTGAACCAATTTTATTAAATTCACATTTTTTGTTGCAGGTAATAAAACTTCTGGGCTGCTGTATTGGCTGTATTGGTTATGTCCGACTGTTTTCTTGGTAACGAATCATTGTTATTTTTAGATTATTATTATTAATATATATGGTATCTGTAATAATAAGTTTATGATGCATCGGTCATGGAAGGTAGGAGCTCGTATTTATCGTAGTACGAAAGCGCAAGATAATAATTATTGATCGTTAATATGTTTTAAACAGAGCATGAATACTTACCGTTTTTAGAGATAGAGTCATGAAACTTTCGTTATAGAATCGTTTATAATATTTTAATAAAGTTAAAGACGTTTTTGTTAAGATGAAAAGAAAAAAAGGTCGTTTTACATTTCAAACAGTAAGCAAATAGGTTAAAAAAAATAAACACGTCAATTAAGTCAATTAGCACAGCATTATAAGAAGGTAACAGGTAACATTGTATCAGTCTACAGCTTTGTAACATTATGTTTTCCTCAAGGTAGCAATGAAGTTATCGATCGGAAATCGTAAAAATTCTCGACCAGATTCCTTCTCGGGCGACGGATGCTGCGTGTTAAAATAGCAAATATAATTGCCGGTAACACGAGTCGTACTAAGTTGTGTAACGCATCACACCTATATTAAATAATTTACCTTTTTTACTGAAGCCTATTATAAAATATTAATACTTTCAAACCTTTTTTTTCTCGCCGTACCTCACCTAGGAAGTGAAGCAGCTCTGTGTTTGTTTTTATCATATTTTAAAACGAATGTCTGTAAAAGATAATTTATTTTCTGCCTAGGTATGCTTCTGGGTTTGTGCCACCTTCTTAACTATTTCTATCGCTAAGCAACAGTGCGTACGCTGCTGTGTTCCGGTCTGAATTTCATAGAGAACCGGTATAATTACAGGCTATGAGGTATCCATCTTAGTAGTGAGAAAGTTTGATAAGCTAAAAAAACAATAATGTTAGAGTTAGTCAAGAAAAACTAAAATAACACTTGTCGATCTGGAGCTATTGTTCTAGTGAGAAAACTAGATCATAGACATGAAATTATTGTCGTCAGTTCTTGATACCTCTGCAAAATTTCAGATTATTCAAATGTCTGAAAAGGATGAAAACTCAATTGAAAATTCTATTAAAATTCACTTATATATACAAGGATATAGGTCAAGCTTATAAAAGCGTGTTAAACTGTTAAAATCTTTAACAACACTCATTGATAATGCTAGTGAAATGCTGTTATCACCCTAGTGAAATTTTTGTACTTATTTAATGGACTGTAATGAATGATTTGATGAATAAAGATATATCTGAGTGTTGTTCGATCATCATCATCATCATTTACAGCCGTTCACAAGTCTACTGCTGAACATAGGCCTCCCCCAAGTAATGCCACAAAGCACGGTCCTGAGCCACCTGCATCCATCGACTTCCTGCATGTCTTACCAGGTCGTCACTCCATCTAGTGGGGGGGTCGCCCTACACTACGCCTACCGGTACGAGGCTGCCACTCGAGAACCTTTTTTCCCCATCGGTTATCGGTTCTTCGAGCTATATGGCCGGCCCATTGCCACTTCAGCTTACTAATCCGTTGGGCTATGTCGGTCACTCTGGTTTTACTGCAGATATCCTCATTTCTGAGTCTATCATGCAGAGAAACTCCGAGCATAGCCCTCTCCATAGCTCGCTGAGCGACCTTGAGCGTCCTCATACGGCCAGCAGTGAAGGACCACGTCTCTGATCCGTAAGTCATCACTGGCAACACGCACTGGTTGTACACTTTAGTTTTCAGAGATTGTGATATACCTGACGAGAAGATGTGTCGTAATTTCCCGAACGCTGCCCAGCCGAGTTGAATCCGTCGATTGACCTCTCGGTCGAAGTTGGTCTTACCTAGTCGGACTATTTGTCCCAGGTAAACGTACTCGTCAACAACTTCGAGCATAGTGCTCCCCACAACTACCGGCATAGGTGTGACATGGACATTGAACATAATCTTTGTTTTGTCCATGTTCATCTTAAGACCTATCCGTTGGGAGACACCATTGAGGTCATTGAGCATAGTGCTTAAGTCCTCCAGCGATTCTGCCATACGGACTATATCGTCGGCAAATCGAAGGTGAGTGATGTACTCGCCATTGATGTTAATACCGTATTCTTTCCAGTCCAGTAACTTGAAAACGTCTTCCAACGCAGCGGTGAAGAGTTTCGGGGATATAACGTCACCCTGTCTTACACCTCTCTGCAGTTGGATAGGTTTCAAACTCTGGTTCTGTACTCGGATAGCTATCGTAGCCCTACTATACAAACACTTCAGCACCTCGATATACCGACAGTTAACTTGGCACCGCTGAAGGGATTGTAGCATCGCCCAAATTTCGACGGAATCAAAGGCTTTCTCATAGTCCACATATGCCAGGCAAAGTGGCAGATTGTACTCTTCGGTCTTCTGTACAATCTGTTGTTCGATGAACATCAATAAATATTTCGCATTCTTTTGTTTTAGAACTCAAATTTTACGGTAATATTATTTGATTTAGAAACAATTGTTGCTCATAAAATGCTTAAAATGATAATCAGTCGTTTGAAATTATTATGATGGTAGGCTGTAACGGTATTTAGACATGTGCCGGGGAAAGAAAAGCGGAGATTACCCACCGGGCAGGGTGTTCTGTCTAGGGAGCGGCCAGCGCTTCTTGTGATAGTTCGGAGCTATTCTATATATTATACTGTTTTTGATTCGGAACTTTGATAGCACGATTTAGGCTTCGATGTGTTTCGCTTGTGGCGCGACAACAACGCCGCCACAGACATCTGGTGTGGGTGAAAACTATGCTAAAAATTCTGTTACACTGTATAAACATAAATAGTACTAATAAAAGTGTGTTAAAAATAAAACGACGTAAAGACTATATACTTTAAAAAAAGTAATGACAGCATTCACAAGTCACCATGTTTTTTTATTTAATTAATCACTGATTCATTTTCAATCAATAAATTAGTTCCTGTTTGTCTTGACGAGACGATTTCCATTGCTAATGGACTTTTAAGCTCCCGCATTCATGTATATTAAATCGCTCTATTCTTGGTACTGGAACGTATTGCTCGTTTTTTCTGCCATCACACATAAAGTGTCTTTTACGTCGTGCAGTATTTATTGAACATTTCTTAACTGTAATGAATAACTTAAATTAAGTAAATAGCTTTGTGCAACTGTGCTGATATTGATTTAAACTAATGATTTCTTATGTTTACGCGAACACTACACATTGAAATAATACTAGTTTTTACGGATTTTATCGCGTATACCCGTGACCATTTATAGTTAAATATACGCGATAAAATCCGTAAAAACTAGTATTATTTCTATGATTTAAACTATTTTTACGGATTTTATCGCGTTTTATTTATTTTTATTTTTAATACCCGACGTTTCGGGTGCTTTCCAGCACCCATGATCACGGCACTGAAGTGAGTGACGTCCCAATGTCAAAGTTAACCCGGAGTACCTTCAGCTTTTTAATCATTGTCTTTGGTCCGATCTACACAAATAAATAAAACGCGATAAAATCCGTAAAAGTAGTTTTAATCATGTATAGTGTTCGCGTAAATATAAGAAATCATTATGTGCTGATAATGTTATTATTATTAAAATCACTGTATTTTTATATTTTACCACTTAAATATTACGCCTTACTATGGAAATTACGCCCATGTCATGGAGGCATTTTAATCATCATCATCATCATCATATCATTGCGAATCCACTGATGAACAATAGGCCTTCTCCAAAGATCCACAATTGTTTTGAGCGAACTGTATCGATCGACTTTCTTACTACACTCCACTAACTGGGTAGCCAATAGAGGACCTCACTTTTCTATCGGTTGTCGGATTATCGAGCTATTTGAACGACTCACGGTCACGTGATCTGGACTTTACCCATAGAAATCAATAATTAGTTAGACCATGAAAATTTGTCTATGCGGAATCGAACCTCATCATTGCAGCAAAACATCACAAAATAAAATATCAAATATTAGCCATGCGTTGCTAATTTATAAGCTTCGCAAATAATACAAGCAACCACTTATATCGTCTACCGTTCAATCTGCTAAAGTATTGTATGCCGAATTTTTCTACATTTTACATAATGTTATAAAAATATTAGCTTTCTCTTCTGTTATCTCAGCCTATATTTTCCCTTGAGACATCAAACAAACCTAAACACGGTTGTCGGATCTCCGTAAAATAGTGTCTCAAGTAAGATGTCAAACACGTCTTTGCCGCCGACTCTCGCTTCTGTGACCAACGCAAGTTGTCGCAACTTATAAGCGGTTAGCGTGTTCCACGTCTTGTATACAATTTCAATTCAGCTGCGCTAAATCTACTTCGATATACAAATATTAGCCTGGTTTACTATAGAGATGTAGATTATTAAGAGGTTAGAGTAAGTCAGCTCAAATTCTAATTTCGCCCCCACTTCCCCGCGCGTCGTATGCTATGTACCGAAATATTTGTAATCACTAATACTGTAAGTAGAAAGGTCGTTAGATACTTATTTCATTAGGTTTATCATATTTATGCCTGTTTCTTAACGCCAAACCAGTCGCTTCTTATTTTTATTACGGTTATTTCCCATTTTAATTTTACGTCGTCCTGTTGCGTAATGTATATTCTGATCGTAAGCGACACAACCTCCCTGTTCAAAGGCCGAAGCGAAGTGACCGTGCGGCAGGAACCACGCTTCAAGAGGCCGATAGTTTAGGTAATTTCTCTTTACAGTGAAAATAATGGTATTTAAAAAAAGTAAATAACATAAGTACTGCTTTATAGTTAGTTCAGTTAGTATACAAATTTTCATGATCTTATTTAAAGTATTTTATGAATAACAGCGGTTTATTGTTTATTTTGGAAGTAACTTTGGATTTTTTTTTCTATCGAGAAAATTTTACGAAATCGTGTTTTCGTCTAACATAATCACTAACATTAATCCTCAACTTTACCATATATTTATTTCAAACTTAATGCTGCGCTAAATATTTTCGGCATATACGAAGGATCTTCTAAGCCTGTTTTAGAGATTATATTTCCCCTTAATATATAGAATAATTATCGAAATAAAAGTTATAAGACCTTAGATTGCCTTCTTTAGAGATATTTGTCATAGTCGTTATGCTTGACAGGGGTTGGCTATAATGGTCTGTTGTATTAATTGACCTTTTAACATGATAATGCGATTGTTTTACATACTTTCTTCTGCCAATCTTGTAGTTTCAGTGTCCCTCTGTCTTATATCTTGAATAAGGGTGGCATACGAGCACACAGTCCACCTGATGTTGAAATGGATGCTGTGGCCCATAGAAATCTAAATCTATTATCGATTAGGAATCAAAATGCAGATGCGTTGCCACCCCTGGAGACTAAGATGGAATGCCTCGTTACCTGTAAAAGGGGTCTCCGGTTCTCTACACTCACCATACGAAACACAGCGGCATAGAGCTGCTATTTTACGTTGGTATTCTGAGAGACCGTGGTTCATGCATGCTACAACCATAATATAGCTGCAGCTTGGTTCTAACCACATATACAATTCTCATATACCACCGGCAAATAAGTTATTGATATATATTATAAACTACTGCCACTACATCTAGGAATCATTAAAATTAAAACGGTATTTGTATATTATCTATATAGAGTTGTATGTACTTTTATCTGAAAGAATCAAAATGCAGATGGTTCTATATAAATATTGACTCGAACAAGCGTGTTTCGAGCGTTTGGTTCGTGCTCCGCCTATTGTCGGTTTTTTGACGAACACAAAGGGATTTGAATCGCATGCATCGATTTGCATTTTGTAGGCTCGTTATACGTCCACACTTGACACCGCGATTAGAGCGGCTCAGCTTGTGCTCAGCTCGTGCTCGGTTCCTCTAGCATAGACCCACATTAAAATGCTATTTTACTTATTACAATGATTACAATATAGACTTTTCCTTGCAATAATTTTTAGTGGCGGCGTAAGAGAACCCGCCACACTAGTTTATCTTGAACGTGTCTCAATGGGCGACGGTTTCAGGCAAATCGTCCCTACGACAGGAGACTCCAGCTGTGGACTTTCACAGTATGATAAAGAAAAAGAAGAAAAAAAGATTTTTTGAATTTTTTCAAATCCTTGTGTATTGATTTTAAGTGAGACTTCAACACGTATCCATTACAATAATGTTGTTGTTTGCAAGAAAAAAAGTACACGTACAGCATAGGTTCCACTGATGCACAGCACTTGGGTCCAATACTCTCATTTCTGAGAGGGTAAATTTCGCCGTGAGCAATAAAACGTAAATGAATTTAAATTCGATATGTCCAAACGCACCGCCCGTAACTTAAACCTGTCTGTTGAAGTAATAGCAACCTCGATCGATAAGCCGAGCTTATCGGTTGCGAGAACCGAGAATAGCCACCGCCAACCTCATGGCAACGCCCTGACAACACTCCCAGCTTTCTTGCCTCCGATACGAGCTTAATCGTCGATCTTTGAGGCGGTTTGCTTTAAGCAAATGATATCTTCAAGACAGGTTGAATAGATTATTTTAGTATTTAGTTTCAATTTTTTTTTATTATATTTTTTCAAAATATGAACTAGTTCATGTGTACGGTCCCACGTGATGGTCAGGGACGGTGTAGTTTTGGATAGTAGAGCGTAACAGTTTTGTAAATTAAACTTAAAGAAATATGATTTGAAGACATACCCATTGTTATATTTAGACGTAAAGACTGACTGACTGACCGTAATGCTGACAGTACAGTTTGGAAGATACCTGATGACAGCTACTAATAAATATGTTAGAATGTCTTTTCATCGAATCTAAAGCCGAGAGTTGGTATTTGGTAGCATCAGACCATTTGTGATACCCACCCACGGCTGGCCCACCCTACTACCACCACGGCATTTTACCACGTAAGGCGCCAAAACTTTAATAAGTTATGACCACAGAATATAACCCAGTTGGTTGTACGCTGACCGCTGAAATAAGCAACTGCTGTCTTCTTGCATTTATCGTTGTTGTTTTAAGATTTCGATAAATTTATTTAATTTTTTACCCATTTTTGTTTTCCCCATAATTAAAAGGGTTATAACCGACGGTCTTAAGGACGCGTTTACAAAATGGATAGGTATAGAATCGCACTACTACATTGACAAAAGTCACACACACACTAGTGTACGCACGGTTGGCTGTGGGAATCGTAGTCAAATGAAATTATTTTGATAATTTGAAAGATTGAATTTGTTTTTCATTTCTTATACCTACCTCAGAAATATACTTCGATACGAAATATGAATACCTGCTCCAAAGACTGCTTGGCACTGGAAGCCCTCTACTGGTAGTGAGATGTTAGCTTTGGACTTTGAACTGGTTTTGTCAGTTATAATAAGACCTTACCTACCTGCGGACTTGATGGAGTGACCTGAAGGTGTAATTAGGTGATTACAACAATAGGAACTCCTAGACTGGTGGAACTAGGTGTGCCGAGTTTGGGTTCGTTTTGTTGGTTATGATGAGACCTTACCACCGGACTTGATGGAGTGACCTGAAGGTGTAATTCAGTGATTACAAGTGGAACTCCTAGACTAGTAGAACTAGGTGTGCCGAGTTTGGGTTCGTTTTGTTAGTTATGATGAGACCTTACCACCAGACTTGATGGAGTGACCTGAAGGGGTAATTCAGTAACTACTGCTGGAATTTCTGAACGAGTAGAACTAGGTGTGCCGAATTTGGGCTCCGTTTTGTTAGTTATGACGAGTCCATACCTCCGGACTTGATGGAGTGACCTGAAGGTGTAAATCGGTGATTGCAACTGGAACTCCTAGACTGGTGGAACTAGGTGTGCCGAGTTTGGGTTCGTTTTGTAGGTTATGATGAGACCTTACCACCGGACATGATGGAGTGACCTGAAGGTATAGTTCGGTGATTACAAGTGGAACTTCTAGACTTGTAGGACTAGGTGTGCCGAGTTTGGGTTCGTTTTGTTAGTTATGATGAGACCTTACCACCAGACTTGATGGAGTGACCTGAAGGGGTAATTCAGTAACTACTGCTGGAATTTCTGAACCAGTAGAACTAGGTGTGCCGTACTAACTAACAAAACGAAACCAAACTCGTCACACCTAGTTCTACTAGTCTAGGAATTCCATTTGTAACCACCTGATTACACCTTCAGGTCACTCAATCAAGTCCGGTGGTAAGGTCTCATCGTAACTAACAAAACGAACCCAAACTCGGCACACCTAGTTCTACAAGTCTAGGAGTTCCACTTGTAATCACTGAACTACACCTTCAGGTCACTCCATCAAGTCCGGAGGTATGGACTCGTCATAACTAACAAAACGAAGCCCAAATTCGGCACACCTAGTTCTGCTCGTTCAGAAATTCCAGCAGTAGTTACTGAATTACCCCTTCAGGTCACTCTATCAAGTCCGGTGGTAAGGTCTCATCGTAACTAACAAAACGAACCCAAACTCGGCACACCTAGTTCTACCAGTCTAGGAGTTCCAGTTGCAATCACCGATTTAGACCTTCAGGTCACTCCATCAAGTCCAGAGGTATAGACTCGTCATAACTAACAAAACGGAGCCCAAATTCGTCACCCCTAGTTTTACTCTGCAAGAAGTTCAAATAGCGGTCACGAAAGTACACCTTCAGGTCATGCCATCAAGTCCAGAGGTAAGATCTCATCATAACCAACAAAACGAGCCCAAACTCGGCACACCTAGTTCCGCTCGTCCACGAGTTGCAGTAGTAGGTAAGTTTATATATCCTACTTATTTTTAGCTAAATAAAAACTGTGAGTATAAAAATAATAATTTTATCACTTGTCAAGTACCTATGTTTCCAATTTGTTTTTTTCTAATATTTTGTGTATGTACAGCGATCTTTTCAGAATGAGCCGCTGCAAACAGGCGATACAGTGTCCACTCACGACGGCGGCCGAGCGCGGACTGTGGTTTCATCGAAATCTTTGTACAATAAATCAAAGCAGGCACCAACAATAAAATAGCCCTTATTGCAATACATTATGATTCATCCATATTACCAAAATATGCGAAAAAATGTGCATCAGTTTTTATTTTTTTTATGACTATTAGTGACATTTTGTTAAAAAATAAATTTTTAATTGAATATGTCTGTCATCTTATAGTATTTTTTAAATTTTTTAAATATGTTGATAATAGACCAAAACATTTACCGAAACACAAGCCGGTATCGTTAATTTTGTAGAAAATGGCAACGAAAGTTCGTTTTTACAATATAAAAAACTACTATTTTCAACAAAAGAGTTACAGACATTTGCAGATGAAGAACCAATCTATACATGGTAGTTTTTACTTATATTTGATTTGGTTTAGTTTTGTCACAAAATCTACCGAAAAACACCCTAATTTTGGTTGATTTGCAAACGCGTCCTTAATGGCTTTTGTCATTCTCTCCCAAATATTTTTTAAATTTTATCGTATTCTATCGCTAAGATTAGCGATAGAATGTAATAAAATATAAGATAGAATATAATAAAAAGCGAGTTGTAGAATATGATAGAATAGATATTATATCGTAAAAAATGAGGGAATATTTATATATTGAGTTTTTGTGTCGTAATTTAAATTATTTTAAGAACAATTATGTTGTGCGTTTAGCCCTGCTTTTCTTTTCTTTTGTAGCTATTATTGTTTGGTTACTTATTAAATTTATGCATGTTGTATTTTTAAATTTGACTCCATTTTTGTTGCTCGTATTTGTGCTATGTCCTTTAAACGACGAAAGATTATGTTAGTGTATTTCTATTAGTGAGAACCTGTTATTGGCTTCTTGAACATGTTATTTACTTAAGATTTGTAAGCTGTTGGTTTTCCATAACATAAAAATAAAATAAAATAAAATAAATATATAACGCAACGTTAAAAGTCTTAAATATATACACATCCAATTACTTTTAAAAGTAAGTCCACACATTTTATAACTGTCAATCATACTTAATATGTCGCAAGAGCAATTGACATTCAATTAAAAATATAATGGCGGTTTATAGCCTTGTTCTCTTTTGTAAATAATAGACTTCTGTTCTGAATATGCTGTATTCTTAACATTCAACAAAATTTGATCGACGTCGACATTTAAAGTGCTATAGGTTTTTTTAAATTAATCTTTAGACAAAATTGAATGGCAATTTGAGCAACGACTCAATCAAAACTTAAAAACTAGTTGAATCACTTAATTTGTGATGTCGTGATTGAAAATAAATTTTAATTAGTAAAAAAACATGGGTATCCAAGACATCTTAACAACTCATTTACAATTTACTTAATTATCTTGTTTAAATCGATGTTTTAAATACTTTGTAGTTTTTCTACCTATAAAATTGAATGCATGATACAATTTGAACGTTGTTAATATATTTTTGTGGTATTCGACGATTATGTTGGTATAATGGTTAATACTCTCAATCCTCAGAAACACGTGTCTTCATGTCAATACACGTCATTTTAGCCGCGATAGTAGTCTCCGGTTTCCTTCTTTCGGTATAGAGGCTTTGTTAGGAATACGTCGGTACTTGTGATTCTCGTATTTCCTTTGTTTGTTTTAAGTGAAGTATTTCCCGACGCTTTCACCAGTGAAAGATAGCGAAGAGAACACACTTGCGATTGTAACAGGAATATCTGATTTGGAAACAGTAGTCAATATACATACCGATAATTTTTTATCTAAACGTCTAAACGGACTCTGAAAGCATGAGCTTTCGGTGTTTTAACAATTATTTGCTATATATTATATATTTTACTTTTGTTGTAAATGTTTTACGTTGTAGAGCAATGCTGCAATTATATTAGTGGAATAATTGTAGCACGAATGGGTTGGCTGCAACCGGGGAAGGACCACGCTCTCACAGAAATCCAGCGTAAAATAGCAGGTTAATGCTGCTGTGCTTTCGTATGGTGAGTGTAGAGAACCGGAGACCCTTTTTACAGGAAGTGAGGTATTCCATCTTATTCGTCACGGGTGACAACGCATCTGCATTTTGATTCGTAATCCTCCACCATCCGGTGGACTGTGCGCTCGTTTATCACCCTTATCCTATAAAAAAATTACTAAAATTCTTTCCATGTGGCAGGACTTTCCTCACTGCCTTGGAGATTGTCTGGGTAGGCATTACCCTCTTAGCTATTTCTGCCGCTAAATGGTAGTGCATGTATCGTAGTGCTCCTGCCTGAAGGTTATAGAGAGGTCAGTATAATTACAGGCAGTGAGCCATTCTATCTTAGTCCCCTGAAGTGACGACGCCTTCTTTGTTTGAAGTTGGCTGCTGGTGTCCATTGACCGCAGTAGCCACTTATCTTCGTATGCACTGTAATTTTGTTTGCCAATTCCAGTTTTATACAACAAAAAAGGAAGCTGTAAAGTTTTACACGATAAAGTCACACTATAGCTACTATACACTAGAGCCATACTGCAGTTATATTAGTAGTATAATTGTAGCACGAATGGGTCGGCTCAACCGAGGAAGCACCACGCTCTCACAGAATACCAGCCTAAAACAGCAGTTTAACGCTCCTGTGTTCCGTATTGTGGGTGTGGTGAAGCAGAAACCCTTTTTACTGGAAAGGAGGCATTCTTTCTTAGTGCTTACGGGTTACTTTTGATTTGTAATCGAGTATAGATGTAGATGTTTATACGCCATGACATCACTTAACCATCAGGTTAGACTGTGTATTTGCTTGTCAATCTTATTCTATATAACTTTTAAACAAAACAAAAAGAGCTGAGCTTCAAATGGCTGAACAGGTTCTTGAAACATAGCTAAGAACACTCTCGAGTAAGACCTTTCAAACGAAAAAAAACTTAACCAAAATAGTTTCATCCATTCAGGAGCTTTGATGCCACACTACAAACTTATAACACCCCTCTGTTTTCGTTGGGGGTTAAAAGAAGTCCTATGTATATACGGCCCAGGGATCGACACAGACCTCTTATTTCTGACAAGAATTACGTGCATGGAAGAATCTCCCATGCTGTCCAATGCGTATTGCTTGTAAATGTTATATAATTTCTGAAATGTGCAATTTTCCTCATGATGTTTTTTTATTGACGAACATATGGTAAATCGGCACTATAAAATTGCAATCAATAACTTTAGTAGAGCTACCAGCAATTAACTCGGTTTTCTTTGCTTGTAAAGTAAAATTACAGCTCATATAATACCTATGTCCCACAACTGGTAATAGGGCCTTCCTGTCGATTCTGAAATGGTTATGGACTTATGAAGCAATTAGTCCCCCGCTTGATTAGCTTGAGTTGTATTTTTTAATGCGTCCGATTATGCGTTTTAACCTACTACGACTCCTGTAAAAACTGAATGTAAAAACAGTCTATTCATTACTGAAATATCTTTTTTATACAACTTTAAAAGTGTTCGAAACTCAGTCTGTTACTAAACGCACTTTCCACTTAACACGTAGATGATTATCCTTCTTCTCTAAAAGTTTCAGTGGAACTTTTATCGTGCGAACGTTCCTTTGGTACAAAGTAAGTGCTCAATGAGTGTCCTTTCGCAATTTTTTTCATAAGACTTTTAATAGAATTTTTATGTTAACGTTAAAACTCTAAAGTAGCATATAAAAGGTAAAAATAGTTAGGCAGGTTTTGTTATGATAATTCTACATCCTCCACTTTTTTTACTTCTCGCTTTGAGTTAGTTACAAATAGATTTCGGTCCGATTTTTTTTTACTTTGAGAATGCGAGTTTTCATCAGATCTCCACGTTTTGTGTCTTAGGAAACTGTTCGCGACTATTTCCGACTGGACGTCTGACCGTGCATGCGTGCGTGCGTGCGTGCGTCCGGCCGTATGTGTGTATGTAAATAAAATATTCTTGTACGATATCGTTAAAACGAATCAACCGATCGAGATGAGCGATATGGCGTTCGCAAATCTTCATTAGCATCAGTCAATCGATCGAGTCGTTTTAAATAATAAAAATAAATATTTTCATGTTTTCTCTATATAACTTTCAAAATATTTGACTAAATCAAGTCCAGACATCGAAGACACTTTTTTGTACTTGAAAAACTGCGTCGAACGTAGCCAAGGAAGTCGAAATTGAACGACGCGTTCAAAATTATAGCTATTTAAAATTTGTCATTAATCGTATTTTTAGGTAATTTTTTAATTTATCGATCTATCGACTCAAGACCTGACAACAATTGTTTGCGCTTAAAAAAAACTGCGTCGGATTACGCCAAATAAATCAAAATTGAACGAGGCGTTTAATAGTTAAAACCATTTAAAAATTTCTAAATAATAGTTTGATTTTCAGACACAATAGTAAGATAATAATAATGTACTATAATATGTGGCTCATGGGATAGGGAATAGGTTATGGAGTCCCGTTAATTATATCACAATTAAATGTATTATTACTTTTGTTTTGCTTTCTGTTTCAGTTTTCTAGTCAAAACGAACAGTAGCATGAAATCCTGCTAATATAATAATCCTGTTACGGAATACTGTGTTTTAATTTGCAATCAGGAAATTTCAACTGTGCTTAATTATAGTGTGTATAAATATACTATAGTGAGTATATAAAGATTTGTTATGTATTTACATGATTTTTTTAAGCCACATCACTGCTTTTTTTTTTGTTACTACTGCTGGAAATGTCAATTCAAAATCGAAACGACACTACTAACGTTGTTATAAGTAATAAGCCATAATACTAATATTCAGTCTATAGCGATTTTCATTTTCTTCGCTTTTGCAAAAATTAAAGTCTATTTATTTGAATCGATCTTGCCAAGCAGGCAATCCGCCAGCGCGAAGTCAGACACAAGGCCGTAGACTCGATAGGAAATTTACGTTTGTTACAAGGAATTAGGAGGAATTTATTGCATGCAATGTTCAGATAGAGGGAGCGAAATGCATTAGAACATGATATATGAAACGCGCTTTGATTTATTTTATGTTTATATTCAATGGTTTGAACTATTATTAGTGGTATTACATGATCTCGTTCAAATTCAAATTCAAATTCTTTATTGCATGTCACGTTACAAATTTAAGATGATACAATTTTCATAAGTATACATGTGACGCCCCGCAACACTAGAGGGCTAACTATTTTCGTATTATCTAATTTTTAAACATAAATTACAAATTATCATATCATCAACATTCAATATTATTTTATATAAATTAATTTAATTTGAAATACAATGTACCTAGTCTAAGTAATCTTACTTTGTCGTTATTTATCGTCAAAAAATTCATTTAAATTATAATGACATTTATTAATAAGAAATATTTTTAATTGTTTATAAAATTGCACAGGATTTTCCAGAATTTTTATGGAATTCGGTAAATGGTTATAAATCTTTATTGACATTTTCAATTTGGGTAGGGTATTAAGCTTATATAAATTTCTATTATTTCTTTTAGTTTTTTTAATAGGTGAGTAGAGTCAGAGTAGAGACGTTGTGATTAAATATTGTTAGCCGAGCTGGGCTGCTGACATATCTTTAAAGCATTAGTTGTCATGATCAATAATCTCAGCTGAACTTAGGCCTTCCCTGTAATAATAATAATAATAATAATAATGTCCTCTATACCGAATTTCGGCCACGGCGGCCTGCCTCAACGGAGGCTAACCAACGGCGCCGGACAGGATTATAGTGCCCAAGTGTATGCGCAATCACAGGTGGACTCTCTATTCCCTCACTCTCATAACCCGATGGGACGGTAAACCGACACGACCGGAGAGAGATCAGGCGCAGGACCAACGGCTTTACGTGCTTTCCGGGGCACGGGGCTGAGACACCGCCAACTTCCTGACTCCGGGGAGCTACTGAGAAGTTCTTGACAGAAAAACTCAATAATTGATTTTTTGGCCCGACTCGGAACTTGAACCCTGGACCTCATGATCAGCAGTCACACTACTACAACCGCTAGACCAACGAGGCAGTCAACTTCCTTCTCTATTAATTCTTATAGTGAGCATATTTCCCGTAGTTGCCAAGCCTCGCAGGCGCATTGGCAACTGCAGTTTTTTTATTATTTGCGTTGTTACCACAAAGATGCTGCTGCTCATCCCTCATACCTACCCACGTGATGATAAGGAGTAGTGGATGTTCGTTCACCTCCACTACACAATGTAATATTTGTAGCTTAAATAGATGCGTTTTTATTTAATATTGGTGTACGCAATAAAAACGATGTAAGTGGATAAAAGTAAAAAAAAAAAACATTTATTAATAACAATGTTTCAATAACCGGTGAAACAAGGGTTTTTTTTCACAATTTGCTTTACAGTTGTATGGATGAGGTTTACTCTGTGTCTTACATTAGCAGAAAACAATATAGGTATAAACTTAGAAAAACATGTATTTTAATAAATTTTGTGTAAACTTTTGTCAATTTAGTGACAGTTATCCTCATGCATAATTTACACATTTCGCTTTAATTGAAACCCTAAATAAGGGTATAAACAATTTAAATTTCGAAGCGCTTAAAAACAAACTTGTTTCTCAGTAACATTTTCTTTTATCGAGATCTCGAGAAACGAAAAAAACGAGTCTTACTGCTACGTACATTGTGCTTTTTAATATTTGCGTAACAGATCAATGAATTTTAAATGTTTGAAAAATTTAAAAAGGAATCCTTTGAAAAACAATTGTAAAATAAATTTTTAAGAAACGCAGGAGACCGTTTTGGATGTCAGCAAGATATCTGATTACAAGGCAATTTCGACGCCTACTGACTATTATTGTAGTATGTAGTGATGAAAATATTTGATATCGATAAGAAATGTGATAATAACGAATACATATGTATGTATTATATAGTGCGCTGTACAAGATATAGTACTTATAATTTAGTAACATTTTACAGGCGTTGAAATTTTATTTTGATATTGAAAAAAATATTTACGAGGTATAAATTAACTAATTAACAAAAGTTCTATATATGATTATTAATAAAATAAAATAATTTAAGTTAAGACGTTAAATAAGATTATATGGTAATAAGATATTCGAAATAAAATTTAAAATTTTACAAAAACTTAGTGTCTATCAAGTACATATTTCAAAAAAATATTTTGTTGAATCTATGGTTGTATAAAGAATTATTTTTCCGTACGTACCACTTATTGCAACAAATATCGGGGCACATCTATTGTATGCTTTCTTTTAACAATATTTTATTACATATCATCTCGGTGCAGCTTGGCTGTGCTCAGTGTACTGCACTGTCCATTAATAAAGAAGGCAAAAACTCAAATGGCTGTTATCAGCAAACACATCGATACCTTTTTCGTATGGAGTTCATTGCGTTGTCTATGGATCTGCTGTAGCCCTTAAGGGAATAGAGTAAGTCAGCTCAAATTCTAATTTCGTCCCCACTCGCCCGCGCGTCGTATGCTTTGTACCGACATGTTTGTAATCACTAATACTGTAAGTAGATAGGTCGTTAGATACTTATTTCATTAGGTTTATCATATTTATGCCTGTTTCTTAACGCCAAGCCAGTCGCTTCTTATTTTTATTACTGTTATTTCCCATTTTAATTTTACGTCGTCCTGTTGCGTAATATGTATTCTGATCGTAAGCGACACAACTTCTCCCTTCAAAAGCCGGAGCGATACTAACGGGCCGACAGGAATCAAGCTTACGCGCCGATAGTTTAGGTAATTTCTTTTTATAGTGAAAATAATGGTATTTAAAAAAATTAAATAACATAAGCATTGCTTTATAGTTACAGTAGTAGTAGTTGTAACAGCGGTTTATTGTTCAGTTTGGAGGTAACTTTGGATTTTTTTCTATCGAGAAAGTTTTACGGAATCGTGTTTTCGTCTAACATAGTTCTTAACATTAATCCTAAACTTTACCATATATTTATTTCAAATTAATGCCGCAATACTTTCGGCATAACGGAGGATCTTGCTAAGCCATTTGAGGTTATATTTCCCCTTAATGTGAATCCCTGACCAAAATGTTGCGAAAGTGCGTTTTACAGACTCTATTATCTCATTAGTTATGAAAAATAAACTACATCTAAAAGTACGTTATTAATGTTCGATATCTTATCATCGCATTCCACGTTCTAATTTATTTTTATGTGCTATAAATACATTTAAAATCAACTTTTAAAAAATTACTAAAATTCTTGATTACATGCATCTGTTGCTAAACGCAACGCTCTAATCATTTGAGGATAACACTAATGGATAGATAATTAAAAAAATCTATATTCTCCACGTTTTATTTAAATTTTTAAGTTCGTTTTTTCTCTTTTAATTGAAATAATTCCGAAAATTGTGTGACTTCTATGATAAAGGGGCGTGCGCAGAGTGCGGGCGACATTACGCTGTATGCGTTCGTACGAGGTGGCCGCGTCGCTGGTCGCCGCGTTCCGTATTTCGCCGCAAACATAATATTATTTGAGTACCTACCAGGGTTATATCTTGAAAGATAGGCTTCAGATTTTTAATGCGTATGTTTTTATACAATGCATTTCCTACTTGTGTTCCAAGTTTTATGATTTACTTAAATATACTTTTTTATATAAACAAATATATAATAGGTACTTTGTGAATTGAATAGGAAGTGTTCAATAAAAATGCGTGTCGTTTTATGATTGGTAGATTTGTTGTGTTTATGTTTGAATAACAGATCGGTCTTATAAATTTGCGGCCGAAAAATATTTGCGCCTCGGCTGAGACGTACGAAATGCTTTATTATTAAAATTTTAAATATAAAAAATCCGCATTATAATATAAAGCTTAATTAAAAATTGTTTTGGGAAACATGGACAAGTTGGAGTAAAGGAATATCTTTTACTTGGTTATAGATACCTGCAGCTACTTTACAATTTATATGTTTGGTTTTAAATGAAGTTTGGATTTATTATTTTTTTTATTTCTATTCTATTTTCTGAAAGGGTCCTAGGAAAGGAATTATCACTGCGTGTTGGCGAACTTTGCATGTCTTCGAAATATTTTTTTTCTTATTTCTCAGACATGCAGGTTTCCTCACAATGTTTTCCTTCACCATTGAGCACGTAGTAAATCAACACTTAAAATTGCAATTACAATATTATTGGTGCCGGCGGGGATCGAACCCGGTTTGCTCGCACACTGTGAAAATTTTAGCAAGCGCTAACCATCTGAGCTACCACGGCTCCTCTCCTCTCGAGCTAGAGACTTTATTTTATTTATCGTCAGGCCTGTTGGTCTAGTGGTTAGTGACCCTGACTGCTATGCCGCAGGTCGTGGGTTCGATTCCCACCCAGGACAAATGTTTGTGTGATGAGCACGATCATTATTTGTTCTGTGTATGGGTGTAATTTATCTATAATATTTATGTATTTAGAAATATAAGTATGTTATAGTGTCTAGTACCATAGTGGGGCGTTGTGTGATAGTTGTGGAATATTATTATATTATTATTGTTGGGGTATCTGTATAGTTTTCTCATCTGGTTGGTTTTTATAAATATAAATTAAAATGAAAAGATAAATATAAATAAATATCAATAAAATAAAATAAATACAAAAAATATACAAATAAATAAAGATCCAACCATATTAAATAAAAAATAGTCTCCTATCTTTCTCTCTATGTTTTGATCTCCTAAAACGAGTTTGAGTTGGTAAAATCAATTTCAAGTTGTCAATTATTATTTTGATAATAAAACTAGTGAAATTCCGCGGTTTTATATGCGCAAGGGTGAACGTAGTTAGAACATAATATAACCTTTATGTTTTCCATAAATATCCTAAAAAACTTATTATTTTAATATTTTACTAAGTACCTATAAAATTAACAAGTTTATTGCATTTTTATTTGAGTAATTTTTTATGCAATTTCTTTATCTACGTCTATTTTTAGGAACCTTTATTTAGTCTGAATCATACATAACACTATATTACTGATTTACTTACTTATACCTAGTTTTCTTTTTTTGCAGTTACAAATATCTTGTGAGGTTGAAAAAGTCAGTAATGAAAAAATAATAAGAATAATAATAAATGACGTCAGCCACTTCTTTTCATAAAAATTTCAGATCATGGTCCATTAGGTTGCAGCTTCACCGAACCACAACTTATAATAATAATAATGACAGTAATAATATAATTTTTTGTATTTATTTTATTTTATTGATATTTATGTATATTTATCTTTTCATTTTAATTTATAATTTTTATATATTTAAATATTTATATAACCGAACCAGATGAGAAAATTATACGGCTCCAACGATTTTAGCGACGAACGCTTGGATTTATTTTTAGAAAATGTCCTTTTGTCCATGTTTTCAGGTAATAAAAAAACTGCTACAATATAAGAAGGTAAATTTCAACAAATTACTAACGGTCGTTATAGCTCAGGTGGTATGTCGGTCGGGCGTGATATCGGAGTTCCGTGGTTCGCGTCTTGGCTTTGGTCCCGCTTTTTTTTTTCAATTTCCCTTCTTTTGTGAGAAAATCTATTATTTCAAACCCTTTTTTTAGTAATTTTTAAAAATACGAAAATTTTAATTTTAAAATTTAAAAAAAAATATCTATTTAAGTTACTCTATATTTATTATTTTAATAATTACCTACCCAGTAGGTAAATATTAAAATAATAAATGTAGCATTATAAACAGTAAATCTCCCTCAAACTCAATTTAATAATATTGTTCCTAAATAAGGAATAGCAGATAAAAGATTAGTAGGTAATAACTATTGCTCCTCAAAATTATATTTCACCTCAAGGTAAAACATATCCTAAAATTCAGTAGCTAAATAAAATAATAATACCTACTATTCAAGTATATTTTCAATATGTAAGTAAATGAAAATAACAAAAATGAAACACCATTAGCATGTAAAGTTCGAATCCATAATTAATATTTCGACATATATTATAATTTACACTATAAAAAGCTAATTCAATATTAGCAGTATAGTATATAGTTAAAAATAATCAAAATAGTCATTTTTTTAATTAGATAATATATTAGAATACATAATTCTAATATAATGTAACTAATATACCGAATAAAGAAAATTAAAATACATTTATCATTGTACGCCGTGTCTATTTCCATAGAATAGTTCATTGACATTGAAAAAATAATACTAGGTTCGTAGCAGTAGGTGGCGTCTTTTGGCGATTTCTTACGCGATATATTGTAGCGAGCGTCGACAGACCAAACGCTCAAGGTCGTTCGCTGGAGGTATCGCCTTAACATTTGAAAACAATCTCGCTTAGTACTTCGATGTATTTATTATTTAGTAAAAAATCTCTACTTTTCAGTATTTGAAATCTCTGGTGCATGATAATAAATAATAATATCGACACAAGCACATCCTTAGAGCATGTTCCTTAATTTATTTTGGCCCCGCTGCGCCCGCGCGGTTAGGACTTATAAATAGAGAGCGTATAATCATACGATGCGATAAACTTTTCTAGTCTTACTCGAGGTTTGGCAGCAGTAACACACATTACTTACTTTAAAATGTATTAGAGAATTCGTGAAAACGAGAATTTATTAAGGTATTATTATCAAAGAAATCTATTTGGTCCCAAAATTAATTGTCATAATCTGTGGACATTTTCGTTAATTCTGCCGCCGTAATAAAGTAGCAGTGTAGCTCTACCACGTAAATAATATTTATATAATAATGTATAAGCTAAATGTAACAATGTATTCTTGAAGGGTTCAAGTGGGATGCACGTTGTGCACCGCCAAGGTTTTTGCGATTAATGGCGTTTATTCATGCACGAATGATGAATAAAACGTGAAATGTATCAATTCATTGTTCAAATGCTGTCTCACTTGCACGTAGTGTATTTTAATAATGTCGTCCAGACCGTATTTCAGTCACAGCAGCTAATCTTAACGGGGACTAGCCATCTGCACAGTAAAGGACGAAATCACAGTACACGAGGGTGTGCGCACGCACTGATGCACTCTTTACAAGTATTCTCCCACTCTAAGCCTGAGATCCATGACATACGTACTTTCTTTGCTCAGATTTTACTTCTAAGCTAAGACAATGTTGGTATTTATAGAGCTAACAACGAATGCAGAGTGCCGCGCTTAGTAAAGCCAAATTAACGAAATCGACTACTTACGAAAAACTCAGGATATTAACCAAAACCACCGCATGAATTTCAAATTGTTGTTTTTATGTTACTCTAATTATTTATAACAATAAATAGGTAGTTTTAGGCTGTCTTCTAGAAATAAAAGCATTAATCAGTTTTCTATTTACATAGGCTTTCAAACTTATTTCGAATTTTTTAAAACCTTCTTTTATCTTTGTGATTTTGGACTCTTCTCATTCATTCTCTTTTACAATCAATTCGAATCAGCAGAAAAAAGCAGCATATTTTGGCAAACCTTTATATTAGGAATTATTTTCTAAATTTTTTTTTTGTTTTTTTTTTGTTTTTTTTTTTTTTTTTTTTGGGGGGGGGTGGGGGGAGAAAAAGAAAAAGGAAGAAAAAGGGGGGGGGCTGGAGGGGGTGGGGGGGGGATATGGGGGGGGGTGGGTTTTGGGTTTTGGGCCAAGGAAAAAGGGGAAGGGGGTGGCCTTTTTTTTATTAGATAGAACTCTATATTCTCCATTATATCACACATTACTTAAACAAGCTTGGGTTAAAGAAAAGCCAAAAATAATGTCAGGTCCTAATTACGGAAGCGTAGGTCGAATAGGTTGGTAGGTATATAGGTAGGATCGGGAGTCCAAGTTCCAAAGCCAGTCCACAATAAAAAGCTAGTCTTTTAAATATAAATAAAAACTTAAAATGTACACAGTGTCAATAACCAAAAGCTTCACGTTTGAAACAGTAATTTAACAGCGCTTGAGTCGGTCGGTTCCGTTTCTTCCTCATATTTTAAACTATAAAGTCGAGAAAAGGTTTCTTCGTATATATTTCAAACTTCAAAACATTTTTTTTTCAAAATTTAATTATATTTAATTATAATATATATGTGCCACTTTGTTCCATAACTTATAACCATCTTGTATATAGTGACAAATCCCGTGGATGTAGAAATCTTGGGATTATTGATCAAAAAATTGCGACAAGTAGTTTTGACAGTCGTTGCGTGGTTTGACAGTAGAAAATCATCCTGCAGTTATTCGCACAAATAAAATAACGGCTATAGTTTTTCTAATAAATAGTCTTCATTTCCTGCAAAGCCTTTATTTTATATATGATATTTTACATCTGGTTTATATAAGCTGTATACCTACATCGTCGATTCATGGCTATGAGATCATGCTGGCATTTCATAAAAACTAGGAATTAAATATTGAATGTTATTTTGTTATGTGTGTTTTTTTTTAATTTTGTAATATTGTATACTGTTCTGATGATTGTAATTACTTAACCAAAATGAACATATAATTTCGAAATTAATAGACTGAAGCAATTAGCGTATGGGTTTTGAAGCGTGCCCGCCAACCGAAATTGCTTCCTGTTTAGTTAAATGAATTCAACAATAATCGAATGTGCTTATTTAATTTCTATCTTTATATTTACTAGTTGGTAGAACCGTCTGGTTCATCACTTCATCCCCCAAGAGGATCGCACTTTCCAGTACGAGGCTGCCACTCAAGTATATGTTTTTCTTTGGTAATAGATTTGTACGGTTATACTTTTGCCAGTATCAAGTAGTTAAGAAATTATCCTTTATAATAATTTGTTTAAAAACTTTTCCACTGTATGGTTAATACGTCACACTACGAAATTTTTGGGAGATTATGGGAGATGATATATTTTTTAATATAACAAGTGTGACAATCGAGCACATAGTCCTGATGGTAAGTGGATGATGTGGCCCATAGATATCTACATTTATCCTCGATTAAGAATCAAAACGCAGATGCGCGGTCACCCCTGAGGACTAAGATGGAATGCCTCATTTCCAGTAAAAAAAGGTCTCCAGATCTCTACACTCACTATACGAAACAAAGCCGCATTAAGCTGCTATTTTATGCTTGTATACTGTGAGAGCGTAGTCCTCCCCTGGTCGAGCCGGCACATTCGTGCTACAGTCATAATGTAGCTGCAGCGTGGCACTACCACGTACAATATGGGAGATGATTGTATCTCAAGGCGGTATAGCAGACAAAATGACGAGGCTTACCATCTCAGTACATGCTGTTTAATAGACATAATTGCATTACTCTTACGTGTCAAAATCTAATTCAAACCATCGTTTAATCAATAATACAAGAGAAGCAATCCGCCGGCGGTCAAGTTCCTGTCAAAAACCTACGTTAATGTTTACCTTAACTTCACAGTATGAGAGTAACACCAGTTCGGTAAAAGAAATTTATCATTAGGGAACCTCTATATCATTAAAAATATTTTGAATGCATGTGAATTCCGCCCATACGAAATGTATGACGCCCAGATATGAGAGAGGTGTATTTTTTTTTACATTTCATTTGATAGTTAAAAATATTGTTATTCACCGTCGTGCCTGCTTTAATTCAAAATCGATATCGATGTGGCGCCCCTTTAGAACAACGACGTCCCCATCATCTGTAACCCTATTTAGGGTGTTCGTTCGTTCCTAAAGGAGGGTGTGACCAGTGCTTAGAGCTCGAATGTAAAGGGCTTTAGGGGAATGCTATTGATCAGGTAAGACACTTGTAGACTTAGCCCCCCCTATGAATTTACCACATGAAACAGGCATTTGTTTTTTATTTTAAAATAATGAATGTGCTCAGCTCGGTTGTGTTAATAAAACATTAAAATTGTTACGTTGTTTTAAAAAATTATTTGTTTTGCAGAAACATTCATAAGTTTTGATTGTGAATTGTTCATTGTTTAATATTAGTAATAAAATAACTTTTGTGTATGGTTCAGGCACACTATACAATTTTTATGTCAGAAAAACTTTTGATTAGAGTCAGACTGTAAAAAAAATTCATTTATTTATTCTTTGTTGTATTATTTTCTATTAATATCTAACTTAACTAAAATATATTAATATGGAATATATACTACGTAGAACTATTTATACTACACATTATTTGGCCAAATTTAAGTGTATTCGATTTAGTAGTAACTAAAAATACGTGTAGCCCGTTGCCTGTAACCTACAACGTGGTCCATAACTTATTCGGCTAAAGGTGAAAAAGTTTATTGCAAGTGAACACGAACAAAACTAATCCTTACTGTTATCGGCTTATCGTAAGTTTTATTATTTTATTAAAATTAGTAGTAAATTACGAAAACACATGCTATTTGACGATAATGCATGCACTAATCGTACGATTTCTATTGCGTACTACGACCGATGGTCGTCTTCTTAGTCTTTTATAGAATAAGGGTGACAAACGAGCACACAGTCCACCTGATGGTAAGTGGATGCTGTGACCCATAGACATCTACAGTTATCTTTGATTCAGAATCAAAATGCGTATTGTTATTTAAGTGGCTTTACGGCTCTGGGTACTAGCCCTTCTGAGCCTATAATTATCTTTCAGAATCTTCATTTTATATATTTTTTCTTCACAATATGCTGATGCGTCACATTGTGAAGCCATTGGGAGATTTTGACGACATTTCAACCCAGCGGATTGTTTCGTCGTTTTCTCTAATAGTTCACACGCGCAGGCAATTCACAAAATCACATCACTTTTACGAATTAAAATCCACTTCAAACCATTATTCAAGCGACAAAACAGGAGCGACAGTCCGTCGTCGGCCAAGTTCCCGCCAATACTCCTAATCAAAATGCAGATGCGTTGCCACCACTGAGGACTAAGATACAATGCCACGTTTCCAGCAAAAAGGGTCTCCGGTTCTCTACACTCACCATACGAAACACAGCAGCATTAAGCTGTTATTTTACGCTGGTATTCTGTGAGAGCGTGGTCCTTCCCCGGTCGAGCCGATCCATTCGTGCCACAACCATAATATTGCTGCAGTGTGGTCACGTAAAAAAATTATGGGCCCATTTAAATTGTTTAATAGGAACAACAGCAACATTTTAGGCTTATAACATCCACTATCACTATTCTTCGTTTTGATCAGCCAGTTTAAGTCCACTACTGGACATGGGCCTCTCCCGTTGTAGGAAGGATTTGCCTTAACCATCACACTTCACACTTGACAGACAGGTTGACAAAAACAGTACCAGACGTCTCATACCTTAGACGCTGCTTACCGTCGCCGATCTGAATCACATACAACAAAATAATTATTGGTTTAAGTAAGTAAGAGCCGTGGTAGCTCAGATGGTTAACGCTCGCTGTAAATATAACAGAACGCGAGTAACCCGGGTTCGATCCCGCTGGCACCAATGAAATTGTTAATTGCAATTTTGAGTGCTGATTTACCACGCGCTCGGCGGTGAAGGAAAACATCGTGAGGAAACCTGCAACTCTGAGGAATAAGAAAAAAAATATGTCTCTCTAGAAATCAACTCTCAGAAATGAGGGGAGGCCTGTGCCCAGCAGTGAGACGTATAAAGGCTGTAACCTTCCTTTATTTTTTTAAGTAAGTATATGCAAAGTTGCGAAATCATATCTTTTTTCATTTGTATTTTTTTTATTTTTAATAACAATAAAACAGCGGCATGTAACGAAAGAAGGGAACCTCTTTAGACCAAGGCCGGTTTTAGAGCTCGACCGACCGTCGGTGCGTACGTCGGTCGCGCTTGCCTTTTGTATGAAAATTCACAAGTCGTTACAGTGCTCGACCGACTGCACACACGCGTATATTGCTACGCAATGCGTACGAGGACCGTCGGTCGAGCGCGTCCGCATGCGTACGGTCGGTCGACCGACGCGCTATGGAAACATATTGACGCGTTCAGTGCTACACCGACCGTACGGATGCGTGTATCATCGTCAAGAAAATCGAACCTAAACTTTAATAGTATTTTATGATTTTATAGGTATTACGTAGTGTTAGTGATATAACTAATTTTTATCAAACATGACATATGTCGACACCGAACGCCTCGCCGATGTTTTAAGTTGTCTTGTAATTTCACTGATAATTCATCAAAACTTTTGATTGACAAAAGTTTGCAAAAGATCTTGATTTTTTGTATTATCACGGCAACGACCTTCCTTGTTCACGTGATCGTCACGGTCGTCTTTCTCCTTTAATTTTGTACAAGGTATAAAGCTCCGTCTCATCCCAATCCAATTTCACGACTTCACGAACAACGTCGAAATCGATTTGTTTCGCCTTCACTCGTTAAGATTCTACCAGCTTACTTATATATGCATCTCACTTTAAGAGTGTTAGAGTTCTTATACACAACAAAAATTAACTATCGGATATCTTTATTCAAAATAATAATTGATATATCAATGTATTCAATATATTATATGATGTGTACCTATTATAGTGTATTTATGCTGTTATTTAAAAATTTGATGTAACTATAAGAAATTCTTCAAGTTGCTCCTCTCTTTTCACTAAATGTCAAAAGAAAGAGACAGGAATATAAATAATTAATACTTAGTTTAAATCAACTATTGTAAGTCGATAATTTGTTTTGTATAATTATATATATATATATATATATATATATATATATATATATATATATATATATATATATATATAATTGTAAATGTTTAGGCACATACACACATTCGGTTTTATCTATAGCTTTAAGCAAAAACACAACTTGCAGACACCACAGAGGGGTATTTATGCAGTAAACATTTTTGTCCCCCGCGTGTGTTTCGAAAATATGCAAACCTGTCCTCTTTTCCAGAATTATATATTTTCTGTGGCGTAGAAATGTGAGTTGCTCCAAATATTTAAAAGATACCTATAGCTACCTTGTAGCTACCACAATAGTTATACGGTAGAAATATTTTGGCTTTGCTGTACTTTAATTAAATAATTTAATTATAATTTAAAAAAAATAATTGATATTAAAACATTATACGTCTGCGCTTTTCCAAATTTGCATTTCAATCTCAATTCAAAGTTCACTGAATCTGTATATCTATCAGATTCTATTTTTAAAGTTGACGTAAATTTAATGCGATCTTTGCTTTTTTCGTTGAATTCTTTTTTTAAAGGATGTAATTGTGCATTAAATGAGTAGGGTGCGTACTATAAACAGTACATTTTATTTACTATATTTCTAACTGGACATTTAATCACCTCTCAGACTTTAAGAACAAAATGAGCTGTGAATTAGACCGAAGAATGGTTTTTAAACGTTTTCAACATAAGTACACTAACGTTCATATTTTATTGTGATACAGCGTATGTTATTTTATTAATGTCAGCTGATTGTTACCTTAAATAATCCACCACTTCATATCGTTTCTTCTGACTCTAGGACGCCAATCCGACTATCAAATGTCTGGTAAATCCTGTCGAATCAATTATCATCACATCAGCGATTCGGTAAACATACGTTATTTACGGTAGAGCTACGCTGCAGCTATAATATGGTTGTAGCACGAATGGGTCGGCTCGACTGGGGAGGACCACGTTCTCATTGAATACCAGCGTAAAATAGCAACTTAATACTGCTGTGTTTCGTATGGTGAGTATAGAGATCCGGAGACCCTCTTTTACTGGAAACGAGGCTTTCCATCTTGGTCCTGACTTTAGACGACTTTTACCAATTTTATTTTTAAGATACCTATTTCGAAAATATTCTGGGGTTGTAGGGGCGGGTTTTGTCCCTAGAGGCCCTGGTTCGCTGTAATAACGACAATGATGATTGTCGATGATGATGATTGTGTAGATTTGTTTAATAATTATTATATCCCGCTCGTACAAATAAGTTGATGATGGATATCCTCAAATTATTAGTCCATTACATTGTTAATATATGATTATGTACATATGTATTACAATTTTTATGTTACCAATTTTCAAAACTCATTCTACTATATAGATTTTCACGCGCTGCACTTTCTACATTGTATGTTTTTTAAATCACTAAATTCATACATTATTAATGTTTCATAGTGTTTTATGTTATAGCCTCACTGTAGGTTGCTTTCACTTACGAGTAACTGAGTTTCCAAGTGTAAATACGAGTACAGCCAAATTAAAATTATAATTGCAATAAAATTTTACATTACTTTCATTTTAACTGTAAATCACAGTTAAAACGAAAGTAATATACGCTAAAGACATACTTAATTATGGTATTTTGTGATGTTTACTATACTTCTTGATGAAAATGTTATTGTTGAAGTTATAGATTACTATAACATTATTAAAATAAAGGCCGAATCTAAGACTTCCTAGTGTACATTATATAAATCTATAACCTTTATATTATAGCTTAGTTCATTTAAAATTTATTAAAGTTACAGCCTAGCTCAAGCATCGTCTCATTTCTGAGAGGGCTTTAGGGCAATGCGTGTTGGCGAAATTTACATGTCTTTGAAATATGTTTTCTTATTTCTTAGACATGCAGGTTTTCTCATAATGCTTTCCTTCACTGCCAAGCACGTGGTAAATCAGCAGTTAAAATTGCAATTAATAATTTCATTGGTGCCTGGCGGGGATCGAACCCGGGTTACTCGCGTACTGTGCAATTTACACCGAACGCTTAGCTACCACGGCTCTTTATTATTTTTAGTCAAATAATAATTAAATAAAAATAGTAATCTTTATTGAATATAAAGAAAAGAATTTTGGGATAAAATTCTTATGCCAAGTAATGGGAATTGATTGTAAAAACATGCTGTATATTGATTTCAGAGGAACTTTTCTGAATAACGACGGAAAAGCATTCTGAATAAGGACGAAAAAGCAGGTGGATAAATAGGGCAGATCATAACATGAATTATTGTGTTTTCTCGCATTATTTACCTTTTGTTCGAAAGCTTTTAGTATACTTTTGGTTTTGATTTATCTCGCCAATTTTATTCATTTTACTACATTTACAAATTTATTTTTAGTAGTCTTTAGTATGTATCTATAAACAAATAAAAAATGTTCAGGCCAACGGCCTCCTAATGACTCTAAATTCTGTTAAAGGAACGACTAAATCGATCTTCTATTTCCAGAATATGACAAATGATAGGCAATCGATTTTTCTATATTTGGATTAAAACAATTATCGAAGTTTTTAATGACAGCTTGAAATCGTGTCTAAATTAAACCTACGCTTTTCAATGCTTAATAAGTGGAGGCGTGTTTGTTATTTTTTTCACGGTCGCTTTACGGGAAATTATAAATCAAGATAATTCTGTTTTTACTCATTCCGATTTCAGCGCTGGCAATGACTTTAAATGTTTTATTAATGTCTTTATTGCTTGTTTATCATCGAATTTGTGATTAGTGATATTAAATTTCTCCAAAAATGGAAATTACTTTTCTGTATTTTAAAAACATTTATTACTTCCAAACCACTTTGCCACTCGCAAATGAGTAAGCGTTAACTAAAGTCTCGCGTCAAAGCTTGGATAATATATTTATAGGTTTTCTCTATAATAATTATATAATATGTCTTTTACGTATAGGTATGTACTTTGAGCCGTGAGAGCCCTTGTGGCTCAGGGGCTTAGCGCTTGCTGTAAATTTCACAGTACACGAGAAAATCGGGTACGATCCCCGCCAACACTAATGAAATTGTAAGTTACAATTTTAAGTGCTGATTGACCATGTGCTCGTTGGTGAAAGAAAACTTCGTGAAGAAAACATGCATTAGAAAAAAAAAAAAAAAATGCTAAAATGAGAACCAGAAGTGAGAGGGAGGTGTAGATATATAGCTGTAACTTTACTTTTATGTTCTTTTTTCGTATTAAAGTGAATTAACTTCTTGATATGTTTTACCCTCTTACATATGTCTGACATAAAACAGGTTTGCATTAAGTTAACCACTAGTTATGCGACTGACTGACTGACCATCCCGCGGTGTGAGTGCTCCATGCCGGAAGTGCAGTTCACTCAGCGCTCGGTTCGCAAAGCACTCCTCTCCCTGGACATCCACAAGTCGAGTGGGCCTGACGGAATCCCCCCAATTGTGCTGAGGACGTGTGCTCCAGAGTTGGCACCGGTTTTAACGCGTCTTTTCCGGTGCTCCTACTCCCTAGGCGTAGTCCCAAAATCATGGAAGACGGCTTTCGTCCACCCGATCCCTAAAAAAGGCGACCGCTCAGACCCGTCCAACTACCGGCCTATCGCCATCACCTCCTTGTTCTCCAAAACAATGGAGTCCATTGTAAACTGCCAGCTCATGAGGTACCTTGAGGATCACCAGCTGATTAGTCACCGCCAATACGGTTTTCGCCGTAGTAGGTCAGCTGGTGATCTTCTGGTCTACCTAACTCACAGATGGGCGGAGGCAGTAGAGTCCAAGGGGGAGGCATTGGCCGTTAGTTTGGACATTGCGAAGGCCTTCGATCGGGTTTGGCACAAAGCGCTTCTTTCGAAGCTCCCTTCCTATGGGCTTCCAGAGAAATTGTGCGATTGGATCACCAGTTTTCTTGCAGATCGGAGCATCAAGGTCGTTGTAGACGGTGCAAGCTCCGATTGCAAGCCTATTAATGCTGGTGTTCCACAGGGCTGCGTGCTATCGCCAACGCTGTTTCTTCTGCATATCAATGATATGTTGCAAACCCGTAGCATTCATCGCTATAGCAGATGACAGCACTGGTGGCTTGCTATGCTCTTTACACCGGCCGAGCCAGTATTTCTCGGGAAAACGTCTCTGAGTGCCGGGACAAACTTGTGTCTGAAGTCGAGTCTCTGCTGGACAGAGTCTCGGATTGGGGGCGACTAAATCTAGTCCGGTTTAACCCCCAGAAGACACAAGTTTGCGCGTTAACCGCTAAAAAGAACCCCTTTGTCGTATCCCCTCAGTTTCAAGGCACTCTCCTTGTTGCCTCAGCCAGTATCGGAATCCTCGGCGTCGACATATCGAGTGACGTGCAGTTTCGTGGTCACTTGGAAGGGAAGGCCAAATTGGCCTCTAAAAAGCTTGGCGTGCTCAGCAGAGCGGGACAGTATTTCATGCCCGCACACCGCCTGCAACTTTACAAGGCGCAGGTTCGGCCGCTCATGGAATACTGTTCCCATCTCTGGGCTGGGGCTCCCCAGTACCAGCTCCTTCCACTTGACCGCATCAAGCGCAGAGCGGCTCGAATCGTCGACGACCGAGTGCTTTCCGATCGGCTCGATTCACTGGCGCTGCGAAGAGATGTTGCATCTCTTTGCGTATTTTATCGCATCTATCGCGGGGAGTGCTCTGAGGAATTGTTCGGATTAATCCCAGCCGCCAAATTTCGTGAACGCACTACACGGCAAACGTCCCGATACCATCCACACCATCTGGATGCTTGGCGGTCCACCACTGTACGTTTCAAAAGGAGTTTTCTTCCGCGTACAACCTCTCTGTGGAATAATTTACCACCGGCGATTTTTCCGGACCGATACGACCTGGGGACCTTCAAGAAAAGAGCTTACTCCTTTCTAAAGGGCCGGCAACGCACCTGCAATTCCCCTGGTGTTGCGGTTGATCATGGGCGGCGGTAGTCACTTAACATCAGGTGAGCCACATGCTCGTTTGCCCCCTCTTCTATAAAAAAAAAGTATACTACGACGACAATATACAAGACGCAAATAAAATAAAATGGTTCATGCTACATGTGCGGTAAAAAACTGTGGGTCCTATAACATATTTTATTATTTCTGAACACTATAAAATCAGTTTTTTAATTTTTTTATTACTTCCCGTTCTGAGTACCGTAACGTAACAATTAATTGTTTGTGTCGGTTTTACCGACAGCATGAAACGCGAAGACTGACTGTATGTTCTTCTTAGGCTGTGACGTCGATGTGCGATCACAGCGAGTAAGTACTATGCTCTGCATTAACCTAAAACATTAGCTCAAATTAGACGCCTATTGACCCAGTCACCAGTCTACCCAAGATCCTATATAGCAATATTTACAGGCTTGTCTACTTATTTTTCATGTAATTTGTGTGTCGATCTTTCTTTATAGAATAAGAGTGAAGCAGCACATCTGCCACCTGAAGGTAAATTAATGTGGCCCATGAACACAACCATCTATTCTCAACTAAGGATTAAAATGCAGATGCGTTGTCACCCGTGAGGACTAAGATTGAATGTCTCGTATTCAGTAAAGAGGATCTTCGGTTCTCTACACTTACCATATGAAATACATCAGCATGTATCAATTTTAAGCTGGTATTTGTATGCGAGGTACTTTCCCCGGTTGATATTATAGCCGCAGCGTGTCTCTGCCGTTAACTAGAGTATAAAATACAGAGAGAAACTGGTACAGGGAATGATTAGCAGCATTTTCTTGAAAACATCTCAAAATATGCTTAAAATTATAATCAGTTGTGAAATTATCACGATATTTCCATTTTTCTTTCCTATATCTTGAGCTATTTGGCAAATACACTCTAGTAGCTTATAAAGTAAATGTGTACGTGTGTGTATATATTATGTATTGTTCTGTTAAAGGCAGCCAAATTACTTACTAGTTACCTTTTATAAGAGATGAGCTTGAAATAAAATTACCTCTCACGTTTCTCTCGGAATTCAGTTTCTTTTGTTCTTTGGAAGATGGACCGGAGGCCTTAATTAGTTTCTTCCTTATTGTTCAATAACTGAGTTATGGCCGTGTTTAAATTAACCTTATTTTTCAGATTCGCTGAAATAAAGTGAATCAATTTATATCTTTTTAATGCGACTTTGTATAACTTTACTTTTACATTTTATATACCATCAAAGCAGCAAAGCTCGTCAGTCATAGTTACTTCTGATATCGTTGACTGAAGAGTTACGAAATAATAATATTTTTCACATACTACTTTCTTCTTCTATGCGTGATCCCCAATGCCAGGGTTGGCTTTCCCACTTACTCGAAATTGCGCGGTCTGAAGCGTCCTAGGTAGTGACGTGATGCACTGAGTTGACTCTCATACTTATTCGACTTTAGGAAGTCTTTACTTATGTTACGTAGTTTAGTTAGTTATTTAGGTTTCATATATCCATTTTAAGTTTACATCAGACATGGTAAAATAAAGTTCGAGAATGGTTAACGGTAACTTCCCCTTTGTTTAAAAAATTTACCGAAAAAAGGTTAAAATAACTATTGATATATATATATATATATATATATATATATATATATATATATATATATATATATATATTCACTCGTTCACTGTGACGAAGGCGCGGGACTCGAAGCTTGTTGTCATGCAAAACTTGCTTGACATGGTGGAGCTCTGCAGCCAGGTGTTTACTGTCACAGATCCCTCGTGCTCTCTGAAACAAAGATTTACCCACAGTAGCTAACTGTGAAGGATGGTGGTGAGAATCACCGTTTAAATATCTATCTGTATGGGTCTTTTTTCTATACACAGTATGGCTCAAGGTGTTATCAGGATTCCGTGAAGCCGGCCACAGTCGAGCGTGTACCTGCTGTACTGCCATATGTTAGAGGAGTCACTGACAAGATTGGCTACATCTTGAAGCGCGCTTCCATCAAAACATACTTCAAGCCGCTGAAGAAGATTGGTCAGTTTTTACCATCGGTCAAGTGTAATGTCCCTCTGCAAGATGCAGGAGTGTACAAGCTTGATTGTGAATGTGGTCTCTCCTACATAGGACAAACTAAAAGATCAATAAAAACCCGCGTTAAAGAACATATGGCTGATGTGAAGAATCGACGCTCCGGGAAGTCTGCAGTCTGTGAACACGTACAGGATCGCCCCCGTCACTACATCAGATTTGATAGACTGCAGATCCTCGCTAAAGAACACCGATTCCTTCCAAGGATGATTCGCGAGGCTATTGAAATCAAAAAACATCCTAATTTCAATAGAGAAGATGGCTGGGTGCTACCATCTGCTTGGGATCCTATAATAAATAAAATTAAATCCCAACCCAAGCATACAACTGCAAGACTTCAAGATACCATAAGTTCATACTGCATAGATCGGAACAAAAGTTAAATTTTAATCTATGGTAACCGCGGTTAACTATGACATATGGACGTTGAACATCTCAGTCCTGCCCGTGACCATGAGTGCTGTAAAGTGTTCGAAACGTCGGGTAATTAAAAAGTTAAAATATACGCGATAAATTCCGTAAAAACTAGTATTATTTCAATGTGTAGTGTTCGCGTAAATATAAGAAATCATTATTAAAATGGAAGTTTTATTTATGTGATAAAATCAAACAACCATATATTTTTAGTGCGTAAAGTTTATACGAGAAACAAAGTTAAGCATTGTAAACTTTTTAGTGATTCACAAACGAGACAACAAAGGAGTCTATATTAAATAGCCCGACCGAGACGTCTGCTTGACCTCTTCGGATTACCGACCGCCATATTCTGTCTTCTGACCGCGATCCTCTGTTAAAACAGTCGGTTAACTAGTTAACTATTACTCTTGCTTTAGTTTGAAAGGTGTATAACAGTAATCAGCTTTCGAGTTGTTTTGTTTCAGGGCGGGTCTGTTTAAAAAGCGTTTTAAGAAGTCTCTACTTTGTGACAGTGGCCTTGCTGAATGAGATGAGGTACTTTTTAAATGGTATCAATTTGGTGTATTCATGCTTGAAATTTATTTGTAATTCCACTGGTTAGTTTACTGTCTGCCCTTTGTCTTGTGATTGGCGATTTGACTTGAATAAATTCAAGTGTTTCTTAATGAATATATGCAGACGGCTTTATTGAAATTATCGTTATTGCCAATGCTCTCATCTCATGAAGCGTTATACGCTTCCAATTAAATGTATTTTTAAATCTTTGATGACTTGGTCAAGTTAGTGGCAAGAGAGGTTTATTTAAAACAGAGTTTGGAACATTAAAGAAGTCTAGGCTTAACAATAATTTTATAATCTGTTTAATTTTTTTACATTCGTATTTTATCAAAAAGATAAATCATTTTAACATTAAGAATAATAGAAATCAGATTGAACACTGTGTTACGTTTTTACTTCTTGTTATCCTGTTCATGAGTGGTATTTGTTTATATTGCCCATTTATTATAGATTACATGACCATTCATGTAGAAAGAATGAATGAGGAAAGAGTGACAAAGTAAATTTATATGGCAGATGTGAACGGCAGAGTCGGGAAGGGACGCCCTAGAAGAAAGTTTATCGACCAAATTGGCGATATTTTGAAAATGGGCCACGTTAGAAGTACCCTTAACCGACGAGCATGTATGCGTAGATATATGGATGTAAAGAAGGCGAAAGAGGTATAACTCGTACGAATTAACTTGAGACCTGGGCCGATGACGTAATTGTCAATGTACGGTGTGCAAAATAATGCGTCGTAATATTTTTTTATTTGAAATTTTTGAGATTTGCATGAGATTATTAATAAAAACAAAATAAAATGTTCTGGCAAGGGGTGAAGTAATAAGTGATATACTGTTGCCATTTTTATATATTTTAAATATTTATTTTTTATAATATATATAATATTATTTTTAGTTAACGCGTCAAAGAAGGACAGAGAAATAAACATACACACTTTCTCATTTATAATATTATTAATTTATTTATTATACACTTTATTGCACTATAAAAAGTGTTACAGATTCGTACATAATAAAAATACAAAGCATAACAGGCGATCTTATTGCTAAAAAGCAATCTCTCCCAGGCAACCTTAGGGTGAAAGTGAATCAATCTTGGATAAGCGGAACAGCACAAACTATGTAAAATCAAGGAGTAGAAGTAAGGAATATTAATAAGGATTTATTATAATATTTATTATTCATTGTCACTGTATACGATCGGTTCTATTCCATCCATTAGATCGTCCTCACTTTCACTCTCTGAGCTGGATTCTTCCCCTCCGAGGGATATAATTAATTCTCTCTGTTGGATTTCTCCAAGTCTATCACTCTCCCAGTATTCATTTTCTAATCTTTCGATATGGTTAATTTCTTTCTTCCAATCGAAAGCCGTTATAGACTGTATTGCCTCTCTTGTAAAACCCTCTATTTCCCTTTCGAACTGGTTAACATTTTTAGCTGCCACCCTTTGTTTTATTAAGTTCCATATATATTCGATAGGGTTCAAATCACAATGGTAGGGTGGCAGCCGTAATACCTCGTGTCCATGCTCCCTCATGAGTTCGTCCACTATATATTTTTTCGGTGGTTTATTGAGCAGTATTATATGGTACAGTTCCGGTTTCGTCATTTTTTCATCAAAAGGAGTGTTGTTTTTCCGAAGCCAACTCTGCATCTCATCTTTCAGGGACGAGCTCACGGGTGGTTTTTCAGACTGCGTTGTGTGGTAGGGAGTCGAGACGCGTATCCGTAACAAAAATGCTATCGGTACTGAGCGCGCACGGCCAGCGCGGGACGCGGTGCGGGGAGTCGGGAAGGGGGTCGCATTCCAGCGGAGTCTCAAGTTAATTCGTACGTGTTGTATGTCAGGATCGTGCCAAATGGAGGTCCGTAGTCTCTGCCTACCCCTCTGGGTGACAGGCGTGAGTGTTTATGTATGTATGTATGTATTATTATAGATTATCACAAATCTTCTATTTTTTCGCTGATTATCACGATTTACACTAAATCACCGTCGTCCTCATCTGTGCATCCTCCGTCAGATCGTCACTGCAGCTAGTTGAGAGTCGAATCTGCGTTTGCCGTGACGAGTCTGCCACTATGAGAACTTTCGTCAACGACGATTGTTTGGTTTATTGCTTCTATACATTTGGTTCTACCGCCTGTATTTATTATTTATTGTTACACCTTTTGTATAAGATAACAATGGGCGAACTTAGTGCCTGTCGGCATTCTCTGGCAATGGAGCGAAAAAGAAACGAGCATTTGTTTGATGCTTCTAGTAAGGAATTTCAGAGTAGAATAGCCTTTAATTTCAGTAAAGGATTTTCTTATAGGTCTAGTAAATGACTCGGAACTCAAATTTATTGTTTATACAAGGACCGTCGAATTTTATCAAAAGTTGAATAAAGAAACTAAATTAATCTTAAGATATGAAAAAAAATCATATGATTTTTTTATTGAGTAATACATACTGAGAAGTTCCTAACATAGAGTTTTTTCATACGGCCAGCTGTAAAGGCCTGTTTCTGGTGATAGGCCTACCCTATAGGATGCCTCATTGCAAGGATATTTTCCATGGTTACCAAGATTGGCAGGTGAGCTAGTAACTGCAGTTTGGCTTGAACCATTATCAGGAATATGTTGCTGCTCATCTCTTCCCTCTATCGCCTCTTACAAAACTCACAGGATGATATGAGGAAGAGATTGTCTTATGCTGTCACTGCATGGCGTCATCTCGTCACGGATTCTATTTGAACGTATACTCAAAATTATTAAACAATCAATTATCTGTATATATAAAAATACATTTCTGTCCGTTAGTCTCACTAAAACTTAATGACGGCTCGTCCGATTTGATGAACTTTTTTGTGTGTTTGTAGTTTGAACGGGTCCCTATATGGTCAAATTTTATTTGGGCTCGGTAGGTGGCTCTGTTGTCGTCCAGTGTTGTCCAGAAATCACCCGTTCGAAGCCGGGGCGGATCCCTAGTTTAAAAATTAAATATACACTTCACAGGCACTCCTATGTGATAGAAGTGTAGCGAAGGCCTAGAGTAAAATTTATCGGCTAATTCATGTATCAGTTAACACTTAGAATAGTTAACGCATGTACAAACAAGTAAACATCGAATTAGATAAAATGCCTTAGGCAACGCAACCTCAAACGCAAGTTGCTTTTAAGCCTGTGTACGTTATAGCTTATGTCTACAAAATATAAACCCACTCCCACAGATAAACACGCTGTTTGTCTAAATAGACGTTTATACAATATGTATATATATATATATATATATAAATATATATATATATATATATATATATATATATATATATCATCCCCTAAAGCCTAAAACTAATCGTTAGTAAGGGCCAACTTAAATTATAAAGTTATATTCTTGATATTTGTGTTGACACTTTTGTCGTCCATATTGGACCCCTTATAATCACTTATTACCTTCCATATTCATAAGTCACAGGGTTTAGGCCTCCTTAGTTATTATGTTGTATGTAGTGCTATCCATTTGGTCTTATATTATGTATGTTTATTTACTTAAAATATCATTTCATATTATTTGTATTATAGTATGAGGATATCCGCAGAACCAGGCCGGCCATATAGCTTGAAGAAAAGAAGTTTCTCGAGTGGCAGCTTTGTACCGGTAGGCAAAGTGTAGGGCGGCCCCCCACACTAGATGAAATGACGATTTGGTGCGACATGCAGGAAGTCGATCGATGCAGGTGGCTTAGGACCGGACCGTGCTTTGTTGCATTCCCTGTGGAAGGCCTATGTTTATCAGCGGATTTGTAAACGGCTGTAATGATGATGATAATGGTGATTTTTTTCATTTTTAAGTGGATATATTGTTCACTATGTATATAAAAAGGGATTTTAATTAACGATAAAATTAAATATTCTGTACAGGATAACTGAGACATTTTCTTTTTTATTTGTTTCTAGTAGAGGCAAAGCTGAGACAACCGCCATCACCTCGCCCATTGCTATTATCGACAGTCGACTCCATATCATTCCCTCTATACTCACCCCTCTTATTTATTTTAACACGCAGGTTTTATTGTTCACTTAAGTGAATTGAAATCGATTAATGGATTTATAGTATGCAGCTATTACTTTTCAAGTCCTGTATTTGATTTTGAAATTAATACAACGTGTATTATTTTTATCTTTTATTTGTATCCCTTTAAGCAGAGTCGATAATAGTTGCTTTTAGTGATGATGCTGCTGAGGGTAAAAGATAATTACTGTCTGTTATTATCCTAGCACTCCATACTCCAAAAGGACCCACTGCTTCTTGTCGACACAACTATGGAAGGGGGCTCTAACACACCTTTTAAATGTATAATGTGGTATTTTTTTTAAATATTTTCTTATTTCAATATGGATAAAATTAAACCAATTCTACAATCTGAAAAATGAGAAACCTAAAAAATTTATTTTAATCACGCATTAAATGGATAATCGATTAAACTGTAATCGATAAAAATGTGAATGTTTTTAATCTATGTATCAGAAAATAGAAAAACAACAAATATATAATGAAACTTCTAAGCATGACTACAAATCGTCAAAACCACTACTAATCGATTCATTAGTTGTGTGTTCATTGTTGTAGTTCAGTTGTAGTTTAATTGTAGGAAGTGATTGTATTATTCTTTTTGGTTTTAGTGTTGGAGTGACAACTGACTGATTACATAATTGCTTCTTGCTTGCTTCGTATATTTGGTGATTTGATGTGTTTGGGCTTTGAGAGCTTCCCATTTTTTTCTATTCATAAATAATAACCGTAATACACTGAAACTTCTATTGTACATTCTTATATTTCTCGACCACTGTTTTCTTTGTTTGTCTTGTTTTACTGGCACCACCCTCGCTATCGGGATGAAAACCTTGAATACACGTTTGATTCGGACTCGTTATTCTAGATTTCGGTTGGCCTGTCGATTGGATATTAGTCACAATATATCGATAATATAAATTGTGGTATAGGGAATAATCCGTGTTAATACTCTAGCAGCCCTATTAATAAACACAGACTTGAGCAAGATTAACTTTACTCCTAGTTTAATATTAATAAACATAGAGTAAGGAGGGAGTAAACTAATCCGAATCTACTCTCGGAATAAAAGTTAATCATTGGCGGTACCTAGTTTAACGACTGACTAAGCATAGACTAGTCGCGTATTTTGACATTTTGTAAAACTTTACGTTGTTAAATTCATAAGTTGTAAGCACTAGTAACAAGAACAGCATAATGGATTAAAATGCCAAGAAGTGATGTGGAGCAGAACAAAGTGATTGCAGGTTTTTATTCATTATGTGGATTTAGACAAGTGATTGGGGCTATTGATTGCTATTGCATATTCTAATCCCGAAATTCGCTGGAAACATCGGACAATACTCATTGATTTATATGTTACACTAGATAAGTAATTTCCGCGCCAAAGCGTTGTCACTTCACATAAGGCCACAGCCTTATACTCAGCGAACGTCGGTTCAGTGTTCAAGGTGACGCCGTCCGAGTTAAGCCGAACGATTCACAACAAAAAATGGGTAAATGCGTAGTGAAAGAATGCGTTTCAAGGTCACAAAAACATAATAAATCAAGCGGAATCACTTTCCATACGTAAGTTTTAATTTATATATTCATATTAACGTTTAAAACACTAAAAAATTAAATAAAATATCGAATATTGCAATTTAGGTTCAATGTTGCCACTTTTCCGCCTTTGTGATTTTTCCACATTAATGGGAGACTGTATAATTTATGGAATAAGTTAATTTTGTTTTAAAATAAACAAGTAAAATTGATTGCTTAAAAATAAAAACTATGTTTCAACCTTTATACAAAATAATTATTCTTATTTTATTTTATTCATGAATTATCTATTAAATATATTTTACTACCTTATATCTTATATTAATAATTTTATATTAATTAAAATTTCATATAAATTTTATATTAATTATATTTCACTACCTATTTTATATTACTTGATTTATTAGTACAGTAAAAAATATTTATAAAAATATGTTTTATTTCATCATTATGTACTTCTAACTCATCTGATAAGCTTTGTATTCTTTTTTTCTAAGGGGACGCAATAAAGATTTTAAAATAAAATATACTTTCTTAATATAAAAACAATTAACTGAAGCTTAAAAAAAACTCATTTTTATTGCGTATTTTAGGTAAAATTTTATATAGTAAGCCACACCAACCCGCCATTGCATGTTTGTGTGTCTATCTTTATCTAATTTTAGCGACGATATTGTTTACGTAACTTGTGTAAGTGAGATAGATATATGTTTATTTAAAATTGTTATTAGTTTCAAAGCTACGTCGTCGCGTTTGGATAGTGGTTACACATTTTTCGACGCGCGGTAATGTGGTTTGCTCCTCTAGTGTTGTATAACTCAATGACAATACTACATAAACAGGAAAGGATACAGTTCAATAACATTTATTGAACAAGTAAGTTTTATAACACCTAGCTAGCCCATCCCTGCCGTATAGGTACTTAGTTATTTTCTTAGATTCAATACAATCACCTCAATCTATTATTTAATATTAAAGAAGTTATGAGTGCTTTGTTCCAGGTTGTGTCAAATGCAAATTTAGAGTTCATGAATACAGTGGCACATTGGTAAGACAGCACACACGACTCAAGAATATTTAATTATCGTCGCATTAAAACAAATGTTTGAGCAGTCTGAATTTAATGGCAGACTTCTCCGAGATTCTGGTTATGCTTGTACTTCTTATTTATACACTCCTATCCTGCGTCCTAATAAACAAAAGGAAAAATGTACAACCGGTCGCACATCTGGTGGCCCCGTTACACTGTAGAACAATGCTTTGGAGGGAAGCAAAGGTTTCGGTATTTACTGCGAGGACTAAATACTAAATAAGAGCATACAGAGCAATATATACATTGCAATGCAAAAGCAAGATCTGCTTGAGGATGTAGTATAAGGAGATGATGAAAATATAACAGTCACACAATTAGTAAATCACTCCGTTAGAGGAAATTCTGTTCGGGCAGCATTTATTAACGATTTTATTTTAAATAAATATACAATAATTACATGTACAAAAGATTTTATTTATCCCCAAAAAACAAAACGAAAATGGTTATTTAATGAATTTTGCCCTTCACGCTCTTTTCTTAATTCTAAAATTTCGTTACAAATAATATTAAAAATGATAATATTTAGAACTTAGTTTTTCCACCGATTCCGAAAACAACACGAGGAACAAGGAACCAACCCGTAACATTTATCTCTTGTCAAACTCAAAATATTGCCTGTCACTGTCATTAATGTCATCATCAAGCATTGAATTAATTCACTAATAACATTCACTGACTCACTCTTTTTACTTTTAAAATAAGTGGGTTGCCATAGCGCAAGCCTTAATCCCGGTGTAAGGAATGTATAGTTAGTCCGAGGTTACTCCATGCTTATTAATAACATTGTAATTACGAAGTAAACAGTCAGTTACTCTGATATTAGCTAGTCCAAGTGTAACTTCGAATTAAGCTTGGAATAAGCAATTTTTATTAATAAGGCAGTAGGCGCACTGACGTAGTATCCGTGGCTAGATCGCTACGAAACTTTTAAGCATTTAGGCTATGCTTCAGATTTAAATCGGAGTCGAATCCGAGTAATCGCAAGTCCAGAAAACTCGGATCTAATTTGAAAGTCGATTGGGCACTGCGTCCGATATGAATCCTAGAGAATGCGATTGTTGCTTGTACACTTGATGTTCGAAAGTTTTAGCCATTCTGGTGATGTTTCGCATAATGCGTTTACGTCATTAAGCGCCGTTTCAATCGCCGTCAAGTTTGGCACAGCTACTATATGTAAGATTACGCAGGAGTAAGGCTTGGATACGATTCGGAAGAAGTACTCAAGCGTTGATACATTAATTTTCTGGTTTTTTCGGTTCGTGAATATTATGGTCAGAACTAGAGATAATCTCGTCTTCATAAAACGGAAATCGGATGTAATGTGCAATTAATCATACAAATACATTGCTACTTCGGATCAACTTTCTCGGATTCGGAACGGATACTGTGCGCAGACGCCAGACGCATTCAGATGATGAAATGAGTAAATTTCAGTCTGAGTACTCAGTACTTCAATGAATTATCAATGTGCTAGTAATTATATTTGAATATTAATTAAGGGGAAATATAATGTCAAATGGCTTAGCAAGATCCTTCGTTATGCCGAAAATATTGCAGCATTAATTTTGAAATAAATATATGGTAAAGTTGAGGATTAATGTTAGTGATTATGTTAGACGAAAATACGATTTCGTAAAATTTTCTCGATAGAAAAAAAATCCAAAGTTACCTCCAAAATAAACAATAAACCGCTGTTATTCATAAAATACTTTAAATAAGATCATGAAATTTTGCATACTAACTGAACTAACTATAAAGCAGTGCTTATGTTATTTACTTTTTTTAAAATACCATTATTTTCACTGTAAAAAGAAATTACCTAAACTATCGGCGTCTTGAGCTTGATTCCTGTCGTTCCGTTAGTATCGCTTAGGCTTTTGAAGGGAGAAGTTGTGTCGCTTACGATCAGAATATACATTACGCAACAGTACGACGTAAAATTTAAATGGGAAATAACCGTGATAAAAATAAGAAGCGGCTGGCTTGGCTTTAAGAAACAGGCATAAATATGATAAACCTAATGAAATAAGTGTCTAACGACCTTTCTACTAACAGTATTAGTGATTACAAATATTTCGGTACATAGCATACGACGCGCGGGGAAGTGGGGGCGAAATTAGAATTTAAGCTGACTTACTCTCACCTCTTAATAAACTAGTTTTATTTTAAAATCCATGATTTTTTTAAATAAGCTAACATCCTAGCTATTTAAAAATAATATTTTTAAATAGATGGTCCGGGAATAATATAGGATCGTAACATATATCATATTAGTCCCATGTTTATGTGGGACTTAAAATAAAAAAGAATATGCCAAATGTGTTATTTGCCAAGCATGTCGTAAAAGGCGGCTGCAGACATATTGTCCTTGTGATTTTGTAATCGAAGGTCTAGTCCACCTAATACTTGTTTCACAATGTTTAATCTTAACCCATATTTTAGGAGTAAACGTGGTGAGTAACTCGCTGCTCTTTGGACTCTGCCTACGAAATCGGTAATTACAAGTGTGACGATTATGTATGTATGTATTATAAAGGTGTAGCTTGTAAGAAAACCTTACTTTTACTTAATCTTATAATTCTGCTTTCAAATTATTAAAGTCCGCGGAATTTTTAGTGCTGATTTCAGAACATACTAACTAACAATTGTCACAAATTTCGTCTTTTTACATTCAGCCCGTAGATTGTGTATCGTCTTTTTTTTTCTTTCAGATACTTTTTAACTTCCCGCTTTTCAAAAATCTGGAAGTTATTGTTTTTACCCCATTTTTCGAAAATTGTGTGTGTTTGTGTGTGTGTGTGTGTGTGTGTGTGTGTGTGTGTGTGCGTGCGTGCGTGCGTGCGTGCGTGCGTGCGTGCGTGCGTGCGTGCGTGCGTGCGTGCGTGCGTGCGTGCGTGCGTGCGTGCGTGCGTGCGTGCGTGCGTGCGTGCGTGTTTTGCGTGCTGCGTGCGTGCGTGCGTGCGTGTGCGTGCGTGCGTGCGTGCGTGCGTGCTCATAAGTTTTGAACGGCTCGACCGGTTGAGATGAACTAAGCGTATTTCCAAAGTGTTATGAATTTTAACTAATTCGGACCGGTAAATTTTGGGAATTGAAAAATAAAAATTTTGAAACACTGTTTTTTTAGAATAACTTTTAAACGGCTTTATCGACCGATTCCAAAAATTAATCAGCTTTTAAACTTGACAAACCACGTCGATCGATGCATTGTCGGTCCGGTCAATATCGGTTGATTCGTTCCTGAGATATCGTTAACGAAAATTATTGAAAATATTATTTTGTTTAAATTACTCCGATATTTCATATTTAACGTCATAATTTGGCGAAATTTGGCGCGCTTTGCATTTGAAATTAGTGGGAAGTTCCAGGGATGGCCTGCAGGGTCAACCAATTTTTTATTTTGGAATTTTGCTAGTGAGCTATAACGGCGAGACTTTTTAAATCGGAAATACTCGCACATCCATAAAATAAAAGTTTTCAAATTATGTACATACACTTACATAGCTGACCAGAATTGAAAAATTATACAAGTTATGGATTCTAGCATGTCTATTCTTAAAAAGACACACATTATATCAAGCAGTGCAATAAAAAAGGGTCGATAAGAAGGAAGGAAGGATGCTTTAAAATATTATTGAAATCAAACAAAAAAGACTATCGTATAATATGCTAAATTATTGAAGGCTTAAATCAAGATTTTTCCTTCCTCATTTTGCTAATTATATTTTAACCACAAATTTAATAGTTTAATAACGTACTTTTTTTAATTATTATGTATATTTTTTGAATAAATAAATATTATTTGGTTCGATAAATTTTTAGTATAAAATATAAGTGTTTTGTGGCGTTCCATGGGATGATTATATTATGTACTTATATCCAAGACAGTTTATCCTGGGGAAAATATGTCTTTTAAATTAGAAGAGATCTAAAGAAAACTCATTCATGATTGTGGAATTATTTATTACTATTTATACAACATCAATAAGACAAGCAGACAATATATATTATAAGAAACAGTACCCCACAATAGGCTTTTCTCCTGTATCGTGGAGACATCATACATACTAGACTTGCACATGGACAAACATCAGACCCCGAATAATTATTTGTAAGTCATACAAACATGTAGAATTCGAACGCACGGCGCTATTACGCCGTAACCAAAAGCTTAACCGCTCTAAATTTATTTTATTTATTTAAAACTTCATATACACACGTGGTATATAGGCGGAATTAATGCCTAAGGCATTCTCTACCAGTCTACCTTGGGGTGATGCAGAGATATCAGAGTATGAAATAGGTGTAGTAAACAGTAAATATGAGAACAATACACTAAAATTACAAAAACTTTGTAATACATGGAAATAAAATATATATGATATAAATAGTACGGCACAAAAAATATATAAACTATTAAAATGAAATATAAAAAAATATTAATATAATACATAACTACATATTATAATGTCAGATGTATATAAACGCATAAAGATATATAAATATACAAATATTCAAATAAATTTACTTAAATATATTAATAATATATATACACATATATGTATTAAATCGTACACCAAAGGTGTGAAAAAATTTACCAGCGTCTATTATTCCATCAGATTACAATGTGAATGTCGTTAAAGCAACATTGAGTAGGCTAAGCCAACGCGCTTTGACTACTTACTATCCAGTGAGACAAAAGTCAAGCACTGGCACACCACAACTTACTCCAACTTTCAAATTTTTGCTATACATATAAGAAACAATTGAGCAAAAAGCCCAGTGATTTAGGTGCATCGGAACTGACCCATCTTTCGCGGAATCTCGTCCACTGGCAATAAATCTATTTTATTATAACTGCAGCAGACCGTTAGACCGGCACGGTTAAACAATTTGGCCTTATGTCATGGTCGCTCGTTGTACTAATATCTGCAATTGCTTATTCTTCCTTGTGATCTTAAAAATTTATTATATAAGTAGGCTGTTAATTTCGCAATGGGATATTTTAGTTATTTATATATCCTTCTAGTGTCCTTATGGACGCTGACGAGATTTATAAAAGACTAGCAAGGCCGTGTGGCCTCGTTCGCATGAAATTCGGACACAAGCAAAATCATTTACATTTACACCGCCGTGTATTGGCAGTTTTGTAAAACCGACTACCCTCATATCATCCCTTCGTTATCGTAAGAGGCAACAAAGGGAAATCAAACAGGAATTGAGTGGCATATTCCCAATAACAACTCACAAAACCTGTGGTTGCCATTCGCCTGCCAAGCGTGGCAATCATGGCAAATATGAGGCAAATGAGGACCACTCTTATGTGATAGCAATAATTTATTTTATATAATGACTAAATGAATGATTTCAATAGCAAAACAGACAATTAAACGGCGACCACTTTAATAACATTATTTCTATGACTTGGTGCTAAAAGGGCCAAAGTACGTTTTTATTAAACAGTACAGTACTGTACAGAAGCACATATTTTATTTTATTAAGCAGTAAGGAAGTACCTTTACATTGTCATTTTTACGTAGTATCTTTTGAAAGATTATCAATAAATGTATGCCCTTTTAGCACAAACATATTTCATACTTTTTCATTAATATGGCTTTAAAATCTCATTTCTGAAAAAACGTACCTTGGCCCTTTTAGCACCATGCCACAGATTTATAAGTTGCAGTACCAACTTCTGTAAGATGTATGTTCTTTTCATCATCTTTTCGTCAAAGTTCACTAGTGGACTTGATCCGCTCTGCAGGAAGGATTGATCAGACAGGTGGAGGCGATCAGAGTTCTAAACACTTCGCACATTTGATGCTGCTCACCATTACCCACTGGGTATTCTTTTCTGGCGTAAACGGAATAGTTGTACTGCCATCTGCCGCAAGTCATGAGATTTTTCTGTTACTTTCCATAGTCGCGTCTTACGACATTAATAAGATGTAATTGGATGCTATATTCACTTCCGCCACTTCCACACGACATGCATAACCTTATGTAAGTTACTATAATATAAGTTATGATGACATTTCCTTGCCCTAAAACCCTCTAAGCAATGAGAAGAGTCCTGCGTCCAGCTCTGAGACGTATCTAGGCTGTGACTAAGAGTATGTGCATTTATTTTCCGTATAATAAATCAATTTGAGTAACATAAACTTTATTTATAGTGACTCCTTAGAGTTTTTATAAGCAAGATATGCTTATTTATTAATTAAGAGTAACATCATTCATACATTCATTGTATGTATGGAAAGTCAAGCTTCCCATTAACTTCTCAGAAATGAATAGTGACTTGTGCTGTGCAGTGTAGGGCATTTATATGTAAAGAGTACTCGGTTAAAATCACAATTTTAGATTCTAAGAAATGTTAAGGCCTATAACGGAAAATCTTCTTCGTGTATTCTGTACCCTGGCGCTGAGATACTTAACCGAGGATCTTCTTTATTGTGAATTGTTTGGCAGTGCGATCGTTGATCCATCTGAAGAGCATTACTCGGTTAAAATCTTAATTTATTAGATTATAAGAAATGTTAAGGCCTATAACGGAAAATCTTCTTCGTGTATTCTGTACCCTGGCGCTGAGATACTTAACCGAGGATCTTCTTTATTGTGAATTGTTTGGCAGTGCGATCGTTGATCCATCTGAAGAGCATTACTCGGTTAAAATCACAATTTATTAGATTATAAGAAATGTTAAGGCCTATAACGGAAAATCTTCTTCGTATATTCTGTACCCTGGCGCTGAGATACTTAACCGAGGATCTTCTTTATTGTGAATTGTTTGGCAGTGCGATCGTTGATCCATCTGAAGAGCATGCCAATTGAATACAGATCAGTGCAAAGAGAACGTAGCACTGTTACAACATCCGCGATACGAGATGAGTTGATTGATTCAGTTATGTAGCTGTTGGCTATTATTTGACTGCTGCCAAAGAATATATACACAATGCTGCTGCGTTAGTCTGGTAGTAATAAACGCAATTGTTGATCATTTATACTAGATGATCTTTTTTACCGTCTGGAAAAAATAGGAAAAGGAAAAAATAACATGTGAAAGCCTATGGCGCTGATATTTTAAAAACAATTTTATTTTTAAACGTAGCACGAATGGGTCGCCTCGACCGGGGAAGGACCACGCTCTCACAGAATACCAGCGTCAAATAGCAGTTTACCACTTCTCTGTTTCGTTTGATGAGTGTAGAGTCCTAGAGACCCTTTTTACTGGAAACGAGGCATTTCATCTTAGTCCTCACGGGTGAAAACGCATCTGCATTTTGATACGTTATCGAGAATAGATGTAGATGTTTATGGTTCACAGCAACCACTTACCATAAGGTGGACTGTGTGCTCGTTTGCCACCCTTATTCTATAAAAAAAGATTTTAATAAATTTATTACTTTAATTCAAAATTTTTGGTTTTATTGTTTGTAAAATATCGGTGTCATAGTCATAGGCTTCTACTCCTACATGTACACCCTGTTTTTTCAGACAGTAAAGAAGCTCGCCAGTATATATAATCCTGTCCTACGCTAATTGTTAGTCTCCGTTGAGACGGGCTGCCGTGACCGAAATTCGGTCTGGATTACATAATATACTGTTACACATAATATACGTTATAACTCATACATGTTAACGCATTATTGTTGTATCTGATTACGAACCCTTAAACGGCTCTTAGAATTTCAAAGAACGCAAGCAAAACTGGAGTTCATGTTCGTGTGGTGAAAACATCGTAAGGAATACCTATGTGTCGAGAGCTCGAGAGTGATTAAAATATTTCGAGGACATGTAAAGTTCGGTAGTTTTAAGTAAAGTTTTAATACTCCCTCCTCTCACAGGGAGTTGTAAAATTTTGTGGGTTGATTAAGTTTAATAAGTGAGGAGACGAATTACCTCGCCAGTACGCACCAATGCTTTAAAGCACTCTGTTACTTTAATCTTTAGCTATAATACGACATACTCAGTTTAATTACGTCTTTCATTATCAAATGTATATAAACATATGTACACCAGTATTAAAATTACCGTGCCAGTATATTTTTGTTAATTCCTCATTGGGTTAACGTAATAACTATTATGTATATACGTAATGTAATCTATTATAGTACTAAATGCCACGCATAACGAGCGTAAAACTTAATTTATAGCAAGTTAGCCCCTTGTTTCGCCCCCATAAAAGTTACTGAACGTGGAGAACTAAACAAGCCGCCAATAAAGTGTGACGTAGAAATATGAACAAGGGTGTCTCGAAGACCCACATGTTCCCACGGGATACATGTGTTTTGGGAAGTTCTTTATGGTTTCATGAATGGGTGTGTATTTATAAACGTCTATAGACACGTATATTCATTAATATTTGTAATACTTTTAATTTTATATTTTATTTTCTTTTTCTCTTTGTAACCTAATATATAGGATATAATTGTAGGATAGAATATAACCGATAGTCTACGAATCAACAGCATCCACTTACTATTGGGTGGACCATGTGCTCGTTGGTCACCCTTATTCTATATAATAAAAAAACATGTTCTTCTTTATTTATGGTGTAAGTGATAAAAGAGTGTGTCGATAATAATGACATGGTATGTCGCCAAATGGTAATGATTCGTTCGGTTAAACGGAGCACTCGTTATGAGCGAAGCAACTGCGAAACCGTGTTCCAATGACTCCCAGTGCATATTACGATAAAATCAACACCAAATTTGCCCGTTGAACGAGACGTAGCGAGGAGTTAATGTGTTTGATAAATCGATGTATCGTTCTGCTATTGCATCGAGTTAGACTTTAAACATCGATGTTATGTGTTTTATATGTAAACATTGATTTATCGGCTTGTGACGATCATGAGAATAGAGTTGAGTTAATGTTTTAATAATAGCCAATGAAGTAAATATTTTTAACGTTACCGTTTTACCTTACAAAAGCCCACATACGCGACCCCCATAGATTGTCACATAGCTTCCACGCTTGGCAGGGGGATTGGCAACCGTAGTTTTTTTTTGTTGTTATATGTTAGATGCTACGCATTTCGTGGTTTGTATCCTTTTATCGCCTACATCCATGGAACGATATAGCGTAGTGGATATTCTTACACCACCTCTACACGGTCAATATTTATATTATATGGAACTGAAAAAGAACGTTTCAGCCTATATATGTTCGGATGCGTTAGTAGTTATGTACGGATGCACAGGCCTCCAATTATTTCTGATAGGGTTTTAGGGTAAGGAAATGTCCCCCGCGCTGCCCCAGTGCGTGTTGGCGAACTTCACATATCTTCGAAATATTTTTTTCTTATTTCTCAGACATGCAAGTTTCCTCACGACGTTTTCCTTTACCGCCGAACACGTGGTAAATCAGCACTCAAAATTGCAATTAACAATTTTCCTGGTGTCAGCGGGAATCGAACCCGGGTTGCTCGCGTACTGTGAAATTTACAGCGAACGCTTAGCTCCTGAGCTACCACGGCTTTATATGGAATTTAAAAAAATTCTCAATTTGCTCATAATTATATTATACTTTATAGAAATTTACATGGCGTTCTTATAACAAATAGGTATATTGTTAAATAAGATGCAAGTCACACAACACAGAAATACAACAAAGATCGGTACGGAGATATAAAGATGTCGTCTACCGCGTCGCAGTTTCTGATTCCAACATTGTGTTCCCTTTTGGGGTGAAACATGTGGTGCATCTGTTATAGGATTACATGCAAAAAAGGAAATGATCTACTCAAGTTCGCGCGAATACGGCTGGGTGTACATACATGCACGTGCGAACACTTATGTTAAATAAGCTAATATAGTATACTTATTTCAACTTTTATGTGTAGAATTTCTTGCTGACTGTGAAATTTTGCAAGTATTGCGGTAATTTTATTTTCTTACATAGTAGTTTGTGATATAGCAAAAGATAGCATATTAAACTATAAAATTATAAGTTTGCCGTGTAATAGTAGAGCAAAAGAAAAAAGATTTTAATAAATGGCGAAACCCCCAGTTACTAATTCACCACGTTTCGTTTTTGCCGCCACCACACCCACACTTATTAACAATATATTCACGCTCTATAATGTTGCCTAATTGTAATTAGTATATATGTTAGGTTTTGTAAGACTCGGCTACAGGAAAACAGAGAAAATATACTTTTGATAGTTATGTAGCGGTTTTTTTTTTCAAGACCAGGACCCGAAACGCGTAAAAGAACATATAGCTGATGTGAAGCATCAACGTTCCGGGAAGTCTGCAGTTTGTGATCATATCCTAGACGGACCCAACCATTACATTAGATTTGATAGACCACAAATCCTCGCGAAAGAACACCGATTCCTACCAAGGATGATACGTGAGGCTATTGAAATTAAAAAACATCCTAATTTCAATAGAGAAGGAGGCTGGGTACTACCACCTGCTTGGGATCCTATAATCAATAAAATTAAAACTAAACCCAAGCATACCACTGCAAGACCTCAGGACATAGTCAGTTCATTTTGCATAGATCGGACCATAAACAATAATTAAAAAAGCTGAAGGTACTCCGGGTTTAACAATGACATTGGGACGTCAGTCATCTCAGTCCCCCGTGACCATGGGTGCTGGAAAGCGCCCGAAACGTCGGGAATTAAAAATAAAAGTAAATAAAAAGTAAAAATAAACGCGATAAAATCCGTAAAAGTAGTTTTAATCAGTGAAAATTACGGCAAATTTCAGTTATTGGAGAGGCTCGTATTCAACAGTACACTATATACAAATTAATGAATAAGAATAATTATTATCGTCATGTACTGCAATAAAACCAACGCGTGATGTGTCTACGTGTTCTAGATGCTCTTGGCACAATTCCAGAGGTCTTTACACGGGGCCTTTGTCCGTCTATATGTCTGCCCCTTTGTCTGCGCCCAACGCTGCCATATAAGCTTTTGTGTTTGAGGGCGTCCATATAAATGAGGGATTATATGCGACTGTATTTGAAGCCAATCAGTCACCGTCTTTGTTTATTCTGACGACCTCACAAGTTGAGATTTTGCTAATTACGCAGTTTATACATTCTGACTTTTGGGTGCGAATCCTAAAATAATTTGTCTAATGTTAATTGTTTTAAAAGTTTCGTGCTGTTCCTATACTTTTCTAACTTCTGGTCCGCCTTTTGGCCTTTTTGCTTACCCAAAGCTTGCATGGAATATATAGGGACCAAAGACGCAATAGATTACCAGTAGCTCCACTATCTTTCATACTATATAAATGCAACATTGAACGGAATAATAATATTACACCCTGAGCAAACGAAATTGTATTATTTTAGGGGGTGTTACCGACGTCTGGATCTGCATTCGCATCATTTGAACATCAGCTCTCATATGGTTGTTTATTTGGATTTTAAATCCAGTGCACTCTAGTGATAGAGTGAGTGAGTGAGTGAGATATTGCCTCGATATTGCCCCCATTGGGCAGTTAGACACAGAACTCGAGAACGTCTCTACTCTTATTATTATTTATGTGACATTCGCAACTGCTTAAATTATATGCGAGTGGGAACGCAAATGCGTGTTTAAAATGTTGCGGCGTCTATGAAATATTTACAACTGTAAACTAAGCCCACACATTTTATTTTATTTTACCTATACAAACTCACAATATATTTATATTTTACGGTATAAAAAAAGATTTCATCACGTCATTCCCATTAACGATTTGTCATACCTACCAATTGTTTTAAGTGTAATGGAAACAAAAGAACCCTTTTTCATAACTAGTCTAATAATATTTATATCACGTGTTCGTAAGTGATTGTAACAGTTCTTACCCAATAGAAATAAAAAAACCTTTTTGTTATAAACGCTAACCTCTTGCCAGTATGAGCAAACCAATGCTTTTATCATATGTGGAGGGTAAACGCACCCTACGGCCATTTGGGATCCAAACAATCCACTTTACAATACCGATATGAATTAAGGCGTGGGTAAATAACTTGGGTCTACTATTGTTTCGTTGGATACAGTGGGCTTTAGTACATCTTTCATTGTCACTGCGCGGGTGATATTTCATTTGAAAGAAGGGACAGACACTTGCATCCTTATATGTATTGTATGTACATATATATTCATTGTAAAATTTAGAATTGCTTTTTGATAATTAACCGTTTTATTTTTGTAAGCAGATTTAAAAACGTTAATAAAATTTAAATAATACCTAACCGCTTTCTGTAAGTACCTAGTTGAGCATAGAATAAAACTAATTTCACGGATTTCATCGTGTTTAAATTGAAAAAAAAAAATATACTCCCAACGCTTTACAGCACCCATGGTCACGGTGTAAAGATCTTCAAACGTCGGAAATTAAAAATTTATGACTAAAAGCTATAAGATCCGTAAAATTCGTTTTATTGCATGTATAAATTTAAGAAATCATTACACCTAGTTCAAATTAAAATATAAAAATACTATAAATATTGATGAATTTCCGGTCAATTTTGGGATCTACCATTTACAGAAGAGGTTCACATTCCTATAGTAATTGTAAGGATATAATGTTAACTCATCATTGAGTGGGCTGGGTGTTCATGTGAGACAGGTGAGTTGTTATAAAAGTAAAAAAGTAAAGTTACAGCCTATATACGTCCCACTGTTGCGCACAGGCCTCCTCTTATTTATGAAAGGGTTTTAGAGCATGGAAGTGTCCGCCGCGCTGCCCCAATGCGTGTTGGCGAACTTCACATGTTTTCGAAATATTTTTTTTTCTTATTCCTCAGACATGCAGGTTTCCTCACGATGTTTTCCTTCACCGCCGAGCACGTGGTAAATCAGCACTTAAAATTGCAATTAACAATTTCACTGGTGCCAATATCCTTTTTTGACAAGATAGAGCTACACTGGCTGGCTGCAACCCTCATGAGTGGGCTTGTCCGGGTAAGGACTACGCTCTCATAGAATACCAGCTTAATATTTCTGTGTTTCGTAAGGTGAATGTAAAAGACCGGAAACCCGTTTTTCTGGTAACGGGGAATTAAATATTTGTCCTCAATGTAGTGTGACAACGCATTTTCATTTTGATTCTTAATCGCTGGTGGACTTTGTGCTAGATTGTCAATATTTAAAAAAATCCCTTTTAACGTCCCACTTCTGCAGGAGCAGGATGGAGTCCACCTCGCTGCCCAAATGCATTTTGGCAGACTTACCATGTCCTAGAATCATTTTTAATTTCTTAGTTATGCAAAGATTTTTTTGCCCTTCCCTGAGCTGGTTGTGAATCAACACTACAACGAAATAAGCAATTTTAGATACACCGGCGGGTATCAATCACGTTTGCTTGCGCACTGAGTTATATTAATTCTATTGAAGTATTTAAAATCCTTTTTATATTTAGGTATAAGTAGTTCATTGATATAAATCTTATCTTTCTAAAACATTTGCAATATTAAAGCCGCCTTATTTTAAGTTGGTAAAGCTGATTTTTGCTTAAGGTTACACATGCGAGAGCCGCTGTAATGGCATTCACTAATCCAATAAATCACCTTTAAATTGCAATAAAGGGCGCTACAGGAATAGCTGTGTCGCGGTGCCTTTGTCATGATAATGGAGTTAGATCCATCAGTGTCGATTAAAATTTCACCTAACACCTGTTGAACTATCCTCCTCCGTCTAAATTGGTAAAAGCGTGCCTAATTTTCCTGTCTAAAGCTCCTAAAAAAAGTTCTTGAAGGTTATAAAAAAGTTCACAGGATTTGTGTGGTTATACTGATAGAATATTGTAAATTGAAACGGTTTCATAATAATGGATGATCATAAAATATGAAAGCAACTAACTGGTTAAGGTACATTATCTGTAACCTTGTGCTATCAAATTCACTATCATACGATCACTATAGTAGTAGCACAACAAAAATTGTCCCAAAGTACACACCACACGTGGGTGTGCTTGCCTGTTTTCACTCCGTCTACTCGATGTCGCCCTACACTGCGCTTGCTCATATGAGGCGGCCACTCGTAAACCTTTCTTCTTGGATCTTCAAGCTTTATGGCTGGCCAATTCTTTTAATTGGTATAACCCAGAGGATCAGCAGCTAGCTGCTGATCCTCTGGGTTATACAAGTTACTTCTCTCTCGTTATGTAGATATATCCATAAATTTTAACCCGCAAAGACAATCGGGGCATATCCTTTTCCATCACATTCTAGAGCTACTGTGAGCTTCCTAATATGGCCAGCAATAAAGAACCATGTTTTGAATCCGTAAGATATCACTGGCGAGTGGCGACACGCACTATCAAATTAGTGCCTAAAACCTAGCCCAATTAATAATATCTCACTAAAAGAAAAGACACTTGACCAAATATGACCATATATTTGGTCAATAATACGTGTAAGATTTTTACTTTATAATATTAGATAATAAATAAACACATGCAAATAACTTCAAAACTCAGGTCACAGATACGTTATCACTGAGACCTAGATTAAATACCTTTTATTATACGGGTTGTCTTGTCTTTCAAAGCACAAGCCAGAGTTAGAAATAGGTAGGAGGATGATACTAACTCTGTACTCATACGAGTAGAAGAGGTTATTCCACCTAGCCATATCACGTTGTTTCCTTGATATTTATTACGTTATTTTCGTGAAAATCACAACCTACTTCATGACCAGCTTATTTAATAAATTATAACAAAATATGGTTACATGATATCAGTCCCAAAGGTATTGTATCGATCGAGTTTGGAGTGTGGCTTGGCAGGATATTACTCACGTGTTTCCACATAGTCTACCGCCGCATCTGCGGACGTTGCCAGACACATTTACTAGTCTAGACTTTCCTTTTTAGACTGGGGAAATGGACAGATAAAACTTTCACCTTTCTAACTTTTTTCGTTTATACGGGAACGTTCTCGTTTATTTTAAAGTTTCCTACATTTTGTGGTATAATATTTAAAGCTAAGAAACTAGTACCCTGTAGAAAACTTACAGATAGACCGGAATGTTTTCAAAAATAATAAAAGGCAATATCTACAAAAATGATATAATACTGTTAAAAATAGGCTTCTCTTAAGATTGTCTGATGAGGAGTATATTTGCCATGGTTATCATGCTTGGCAGGCGACTCGTCAACCGCAGTTTCTTTTATTTTCAAGTTGTTATTAGGAAGTCACTGTTGCCTATCTCGTCGTTTCCCCTTGTCGACTTTTACGATTCTCACTAGACTTGATGGTTAACGCAAGTGTGGCCAATATATAACGTACGTGGCCAATAATATTTATTATAATATTATTTTAACATATTTTTTAAACTGAAAACGATTAAATCATGCATTGTATTGCATTGATTCAATTCGGATGGGGATGCGAACTCATCATACAACTCTATTTACTATAATTTAGCTCTAGCTTTTGAATCGGGCCATCATTAAAATAACCTGTAAATTATCATTATAATCACATGTAAAATTTATCATTCAAAGCAAGATTCCTGGACATTGAAAAAACTACTCTTATGTAGTTTATTGCAAATGCCACGGGAAGACTTACGTGCTTCACGAACCGATTTCATAGTTATCCCGGAGTAAATTTAGCTTTTAATTGTTAGTTATGATCCGAAATACGTAGATGATTTCGTTTAGATTTAGATTCAATTTTGTTACAAAAAGGAAAAAAACGACACTATCAGAAAAATCATGTTATCACGTTAAGAATATCATGTTGAGGTATTAAATTTGATGTTGCTCTCATGACACGCTGTTACCGCAAAAGATACATTATATCTAAAAATCTCTTTATTGCTATAGTATAATTATAAATATAACAACCTTTTAACGGTGCGTTTGGATTAATGTTGCCCTATAGTATTATAAATATTTTCAAGTAAGTTGTATTATAAAAAGTAGTAGAGGTATGGTTCCATAGATGGCCGTCACAATACGTGAACCTAGAAGGAGCCTTCTTGATACAAACAGCATATTGAGTTCGCGGTACGGTTCACGGTGACCGACTTTAAGGCGACACCGCGAAAAATGCACCTCCTTTCATCGAATAGTATAGGACTATGACACCACTAACGAAAGTGGAATTTTGATATAGGTAAATTCATGTCTTTATCTTGATTTTGATTGTTCAAAAACATGATTGTATAATTTTGACTCGATCATAATTATTTGCGAAAACACCTCTAAAAATCACTATAGTTGAAATTACAACGAAATTACTTAATCTATATGCTTGGGAATCACTCAAATATATTCATAACATCAATATTAATAATTTACTTACTCATTATTTTGATTACTTAAATCAATAATTAAAAAAAATATATTAGGATTCTGACAATTTCTAAGCTCTTTTAACCGTCGCGGGCGCTACGCAATTTTACGAGTAGACCTTATGACGGCGTTTTTTTAAGTTTTTATAAAAATTATGTATTCACACGGAGCCACTTTTTCGATGTGTCGTCTTAACGACTAAAAATGGGCCCAAATAGGACGATAGTAACTTAGTAACTGAAGGACTCACTTAGCGGCGCGGAATTTTAGCCAAGCCCTTATCTTGCGATAACAATGTTGTGATGTAAATCAACGGTTGTAAGTATTTATAATGAATATTTCTTGAGAAGGTAGGTTAAAAAATGCTTACGACGAGTTTAAGAGGGTTAAATATGTTTGAGTGTAGTGTGCTATTTGTTTCAAGTTTTTGAATCGGGCCATTTGTGCGACTGTCTTGATTTTTTAAACTTAGGATTGTTAAAATAAAACTAAAAAAATGCTCTTAACACCCGCTGAAGTAACACAAGCCGTAGCATTAATCGACCAAGGGTTGACACAACTTGAAGTGGCCGTAGCACTTAATGTACCACGTTCTTCAAAGCGGTATGTTTTGCGACGATACCAAGAGATTGGCAGCTACACCCTCAGATCAGGTAGCGGAGGTGTAAGATGCACATCAGCCCGGGACGGCCGCTTCATTATCCTAGAAATCATGCGAAATTGCTACCTTATCGCAGTTGAAAATCGCCAGCGGCTCCAAATCACGAGGGGTGTTAATGTTAACGAGTGTACGGAGAAGACGCATGGAGGAAGTGGATTTAAAAGCCCCTAGACTAGCACGCACCCCAGAGCTTCTCAGACAGCACCGAGTTCTTCGTTTACTGCTATTTCAAACTTTTGTTGAAATTTTCCTTTAACTCCATCATCAAGGTCACTGCGAGAGTCACCCGATGCTCGTTTTCGCATCGATTATTTGGTTTAATGGTTTACTAGTTTTTACCCGCGGCCCTGCTTGTGTTTAATTAAAAGTCGACGAAGTTTTTATTGCTAATATTATTTTAACTAAAAATGCAGAACTGTCCACGGCATACGCGTGTATAGGGTACATTATTTGTTTAGCTCCGAGAAAACGTGGAGATTTAGAGCCCTAGAGTTAAGGGAACAAGCTACTAAAGCTGACCATGGGTAAAATTGTCATAAAAATGCTACTTTTAAGGAGAAATGTAATCAATTAAAATGAAACGGTAGGTTTTTGGTAAAACATAAATGCATGGTATGAGCAAAATCTCTCCCTTGGCTTCTCCTGACAAAATTGTTGCCTTTATATATAATATTTTTATATTATGTTTTATGGTTCTGTTTTTAATAGTTTGATTGCCACGCCAAGATTATTTCGGATTATTCGAATAAAAATTAATTCTAATATGGAATTCCACCCGATTCTTTAATGTCATGGCCACACAGACACTGTGTAGCGGAAAAAGTGGTCTTGAAGCGGATTTGCTGGGAGCGAAAACATTTCGATGCGTACCACATAAAATTCCCCCACGGAGACCGCGGCGGAAGTACGGCGCCGCCCTGGGCTGCCAGTGTGACAGCCAAAATAATCACGTTTTGTTTTTCATATAAATTGCAAGTACCTGGATGACCGAGCTTTCCTCGGGATTTTTTTTTTTTGTAAATTATATTTAGATACAAATTACATACTGATGAAACATGAATAATATTTTTTGATCTTATTGACATAATAGAAAAAACTGAACTGGTTATTTGGATAAAAAATCATGAGTGCGATTAGTTTAATTTAAATTTTCGTATTTTTAAAAAAATAGTAAAAAAAGTGCTCGAAATAATAGATTTTCTCACAAAAGAAGGGAATTTGAAAAAAAAAGTCGGACCAGAGAAAGGACGCGAACCAGGGCACTCCGATTTCGCGACTGCCCGACATCCCACTTGAGCTATTACGATCGTTAATACGCTGTCAAAATTTACCTTCGTATATTGTAGTATATATATATATATATATATATATATATATATTGCTCGTTCAAAGGTATAGGATATTATCTTCATTTTGCACTATGTCAATGTTTAATAGTGATGAAGAACCTGTGCTATTATTATTAGCATTATTACAAAAAAGGGAATGTATACGGATTTGTACCCAATACGATATGAATAAAAAGAGTACTGTTTGGAGGGTATGAACTCCGTTGTTACTAAGACTCTTACTAAGCCGGTTTTTACTAATTTCGATATGAAAAGAAGCAACTTCCGAGGAGTAACATAAAATTTTTCAGACAAAAATATAAATCGAATCAAAATGGAGGCTCATAAACTATCAGTCTATTGGGAAGTAAGTCTTTTTAGGTGTTTATGTTAAAGTCTTAATATCGTCACAGTGCCCTTTTATTTAAAAATGGTATTATTTGTATTAATCATCGACAATTGTATAAATTGCTCGCAAGATTTTTATTATTTTTGTAAACAAAGAAGTCAGATGCAGTGATCTGCGACACACTATATCTATCTAATCTATAATAGATAGATATAGTGTGTCGCAGTTTCTTAGAGAGTTATTGGTGAGAAATCCAGTTAGTTGATACATTCTATAGTTTACAAATTTTATATTAAAGACAGCGCACCCCATGTAATGAAAATTTATTATTAAAGATCTTAAAAATGAATTCGCTTATGTCTGCGTGATAAAATCTGTTAAGTAACGCCTGACTCAATTCATTATTTTATTATAACATTCTTAGATCGTGTTGCTTCGTTAATATTAAATCTTTAAAATTTTAACCTTTATCCTATTCTGGTTATTATTATTATTTATTATTTTATCTGATTCTGGTTTCTAATCAAACTTCATCAAAATCCGTTCAGTAGTTATGCGTGATTAGGAAGAAATAATAAAGAGCCATACCAACTTTATAATATTAGTAGGACCTATAGGATATCGAACCTAGAGGTGCTTGCTTGTTTAAGGGCCGATTTTTCAATAATCGGATAAAAGTTATCCATGAAATAAATTACGACCTGACTGAAAGTAAAACAATTTACTTATAAACTGTAATTTTTTATTTGCTTATAACGTATTTTATTATCATATAATATACTATAAAATACTAAATACTGCACACTTTTTATAATATTGGAGTGATACAAGGGTTTAACAGTATAGCTGATGGTGACTATCCAACAACATTACAGATGCATTTTCATATTTAAGGACTAAAATGGAAATCCTAAAAGCCTTCAATTCGACTCGCTCTGTAAACTTTCACACTGAAATAGCAGTGCACGCACTTCTGTTTTCTTATCACTGCATTGACATATTTATAGATATGTAATAAAACATGTTAATATGTTAACACAGATAACTCTGCAGAATCAACAAATTAACAGTTGAGAATAATCCTATTATAGTTATTAGGATTACTACTTAATTTCTGTCTTCAACTCTCAAAAATGATAAAGAATCAGCTGTACCATTGTGTAACTCTTTTTATATAACTCTACTGTCTTCTGTCGGAAAGAGTTATTTGTTATAGACTGTTACCGAGAATGGAATATTAAATTAGAAATTCAACTAAATTATTTTAGGCTGGGTCCCATACTTTATGTTAAGATATGAATGAGGCCAAATTAAATATTTTATTTATTTATTTATTTTAAAAGAATATTAACAATGTTATAAACATTACTAATATTCCTCTTAACCACTCGTAGTAAGCTTAAATTGCTTGTGTTACGAGTGGTTCACGCCAGTAGTCGAATGGTCGATTCGAACCCCGAAATTTTCGTTTTTCGATTCGAACCGATAAAAAGGTCGTTTTTTGAGTTCACGGTCCGCGCCCTGCCATTAGGCTACTGTCGCCTATATAATATATAATTTGACTACTATATATATATATATATATATATATATATATATATATATATATATATATATATATATATATATGTATATATATACATATATATACAGTATACAAATTTTTGTCATATGAAATTATGAAAAACATGTTATGTTGTTGATACATGTATGGAGTGAGTTGCATCGGCAAACAATTCCCACCAGAGTTACACAATCGCGCTATTACGACTATCTCTATAATATATTATACATATGATACCTTAAAAAATACGTTTCCTAGGATTGCATCTTTTGTCGTGCAGGCGTTTGAAAATCATAAATTGCATATGAAAAATATCGCGATTCGGAACAATTGTTTGTACGCCCTTCAAACACTTGATCCATGCGAGATTCGAATCGCGGTACGTAGTATTTGCAACTAAACGCTTAGTCACTGTGCTGCCGGGCATATTTATATGAAAAATGTATGTTTAATATATTATATTGTAATATATAAGATAACAGTATTTCTTATATTACAGTTTTTGAATTAAATTAATTTATTAAGTACGAATGCTACCAAGCACTGGCACTGGTAATGTGAATTTAAAAAAATTAAACGCGATATTATTACTTCCCATCACAAGTTTACTGCTAAACATAGGCCTTCCCAATAGATTGCCGTAATGCTAGGTCCTGAGCCACCTGCATCCATTGACTCTGCATGTTTCATCAGGTCCTCACTCTATATAATGGGGTCGTTAAACAATGCTTTTACTAATACGAAACTGCCACTCTATAAACCTTTCTTTCCCATCGTTTGTCAGTTCATAGAGTTATTCAGCCTACTCTAAAACTAATACTTTTGTATCTCGAAGTACCGATAAACGATGGAGAAAGAGGTTCTCTAGTAACAGCCTCGTAATACTCTCGTCCCACACTAGATGTAGCGACCTTGTAAGAAATGCAGGAAGTCGTTGAATGCAGGTGCCTCCGGACCGTGCTTTGTGGCGTTCATTGGGGGAGGACTATATTCTGCAGGGAACTTCTGGTTGCAACAATGATGATGAATATAGTATCCGTATAAATATAAGAGATAATCATTATTTTTATTTGATTTAACTCAGCTACGCCTCACATCCGTTTACGACCATTGCAATACGCCAGTGGATGCAGTTAAACAGCGTTTTAATTTATTTTCACATTGCTGCGATTTAATTTTGCATATTCCGCTATGTAAATCGACACAACTGAATACAGTTTTATAGCTAACGGTGTGATGAGAGCAGATGCACTTTTATTACTTTTAATCATTGTTCTATTTAAATTATGGAATTACGTTAAATCACAATTAATCGAATGAATTTTAAATAGGGATGTAAGGAAATTAAACTTCAACGATATGTTTGTATTATAACTTTGCTTTTTTGCTCGACTACATGAGGAGGGGTATGTTTTTCAAGAGTATGTTTTTTTTTTATAGAAAAAGGGTTTTTATAGAGAAACAAACGTGAACACATTGGTAAGTGAATAAATTTTTTGTTAAAGAACTTTATTTCCCATTAAGACAATTGTCACTTGAGAACATATTTTTTCGTGTGGGTAGTAAGAATAAAAAATAAAATTACATACATACGCATACTGATGCGTTGTCATTGAGAACTAAGATAGAATTGCTCCTTACCAATAAAAAGTAAGTCTATTTCTATGGCACGCTCTGTAAGCTAAACCGTTTGATGGATTAAAAATAATTTATGTCTCGATATAAGTACAAAAATTGCGTCTTGGCACTCGATCATTAAATTTCGATTAGTAAATATAAATATTATAACACGTAATTTTTTTGTTTACAGGTAATTCAAAAGCTTTGCTTGAACAAAAAGGGTGAAGGTCTCCGCATCATTGTTACTATGTTAATCGATCATGTGTTGGGTATGTAGATGCACAACTTGGTCTTAGGTCATAGCTTATTAAACATTTTGTCATAATACGAGTATGAATATCGGATAAATGGAAGGACGCTAATGCTTGAACATTTTAATTAAGAGTCCTTATTCGCTTTGCAGATGAATTAGGCGTCTAACATACCATTAAGCAATCCAACTAAGCTTTTAAACGCTTTCTACTGGGACTACTGGTTCACGACAGTATAAGAATAACAGATTTAAATTCAAGACTATATTATAGTTGTAGCGCGAATGGGTCGGCTCGGACGGATGGGGACCACGCTTTTACATAATATCAGCGTAAAATAGCAGCTTAATGCTGCAGTGTTTCGTATGGTAAGTGTAGAGAACTGAAGATCTTTTTACTGGAAACGAGGCACTGCATCCTAGTCCTCAGTTGTTATAAAGAATCTGCTTTTTGATTCTTATTCGAGGATAGATGTAGATATTTATGGGCCATAGCATCCATTTCCCATATAGGTGTGATCGTTATTTACCATTATTTATAAAAAAGACTATCTGCATCCTGAACCATTAGGCTGGTGTCGCTTAATCAAGCGTTAGGTAAGGCGCGTCACTTTGGTAAGTTTAGCGTTAAGCACAACAAAATATTTTTGTTCTCTACTACTGTTAGAACCGCTTCACTAACGACACGAGAGAAATCTCATTTTGAAGAATTTAATTTTTTATAGCGACAGTAAACAGATTACGTTCCGTCTGATTTCATTATACTTTTTTGTGTCCTGATTAAGACGCGTCTTTCAACCAGGAAGACGCGTGCACGTGTCTTTTATAAGCGATGGAGATTTATTTTTTTCGATTTCTTTATTATTTCTTGATATCTCCATAATTACCGTTTTTACGTGGTAGAGCCATGCTGCAGTTATGTTAGTAGTATAGTTGTAGCACAATGGGTCGGCTCGACCGGGGAAGGACCACGCTCTCACAGAATACCAGCGTCAAATAGTAGATAGCTTAATGCTACTGTGTTTCGTATGGTGAGTGTAGAGAACCGGATACCCTTTTTACTGGAATTGAGGCATTCCATCTAAGTCGTCACGGATGACAACGCATCTGCATTTTGATTCGTAATCGAGGATAGATGTAGAAGTCTATGGGCCACAGAAACCACTTAGCATAAGGTGGACTGTGTGCTCGTTTGTCACCCTATCCGATAAAAAAAAACTGCAAAATTTTACTTCACAACCGCAACTTATTGTTACAGCCAATTAAAATCTCCCCCATAGATTGCCTCAAAGGGGAGATATTTGCCATAGTTAGTTGCCACGCTTGGCAAGCGAGTTGGCAACATCAGTTTTTTCAGTCTTTATTAGGAAGACACTGCTGCCCGTCTCCTCATTTGTTTTTCTCTGTCGCCTCGTACGACACCCACGAGATGGTATGGGGTGGCGGATATTCTTTCACCGCCACTACGCACTATACACTATACACATATACTACACTATTATCTATCTTTAGCAGCTTATATAACAGTAATATATAATAAATGCCTGCCTCATGAGGTTTCGAATCCCGGGTCGCGCCAAAAATCAATTATTGAGTTTTTCTCTCAAGAAAATTTCCGTAGCTGCCCGGGGTCAGGAAGTTGTCGGTGTCTCACCCCCGGAAAGCACGTAAAGCCGTTGGTCCTGTGCCTGATCTCTCTCCCGGTCGTGTCGGTTTACCGTCCCATCGGATTACGAGAGTGAGGGAATAGAGAGTGCACCTGTGCTTGTGCATACACTTGTGGGCACTATAATCCTGTCCTGCGCCGATGGCTAGGCTCCGTTGAGGCAGGCCGCCGTGGCTGAAATTCGGTCTGGACATTATTATTATATAATAAATCACTACCCGAGTACTGGCGGCGCAAGAGAATTTAGCAGCCCACATGATTCCTTGGACGTCGTGGAAAGATTCAAACCTGGTCAATGTCAGGATGATTTTATCGTCTCTGGTAGTTGGAAGTACAGCCTTCTCTATTTAACTTGTTACTTTTAAAATACCTACACCAACGTCAAAGTTATTGGACGTCTCTTGAATGGAATGATTTATATATTTTATATTTCCAAGGTTTGAGCACTTTACATCACACATGGTCACGGGGGACTGAGGTGTTCGATGTCCCAATGTCATAGTTAATCACGGCTACCTACAGTTTAAAATTATTAACTTTTCGTCCGATCTACGTAGAATAAGCTTGCAGTTATATTCTTGGGTTGGGATTTAATTTCAATAGTTATCCAGCAATCTTCTTTATTTGATTGTCTGATTCTTTTGCAAGGACTTGTGGTCTAGCAAATTTTGTGTATAACGATCGGCGGGCAATCTTATTCGCTGCAGTTTGTACACATTATTAAAGGTTAAACATTTAAAGATTAAACAAATAGGTTATAATAATAATATCTACCTAATATCAAAGATTTAAATAATTAGATGCGCCCTTACCACAGTATGTCCACTCCGAAATGTGTCCATTCTCAAATGAGTGAGCTCACTCATTCGCAATCAGTACTCATTTGTGCGACAGAGAAAGTAGTATACAAAATTTCTATAAGATAATAAGAGACGACACTATTGCATTAGTGTGCGCGCGTCAGCGTCTTGCAAACGAACACATCCAAAAATAATGCCACAGTTTTCAAGGTGAAGGCGCATCTATCTATTTAATGTCGCCTCTACACGTTGGCCAACATAGTGGCGAATGGAGTGGCGAATATATTGGCCGAGAGTTGGTGACGGCGTCCACACGTTGGAAGATCGTTCAGTTTACTTCGGTTCGGGCCAATGTGCGGACGAATTTATAAGCACCGTGGCGCAGTGGCTCAGCAATGAGTGGCTGCGCCGGGCGCCGCGGGTTTGATCCCGCACGGAACAAGTATTTGTATGTCCTACAAATAATTGTTTCGGGTCTGGATGTGTGTCCTTGTGCAATTTATGTTTGTAAACTGCCTGCGCGATACGGGAGAAAATCCTAGTGTGGGGATAACGTTTTTATAAAAGAATTATAAAATAATAGTGGATATTAATGGGGTTGTAAATAGATATACGATATACGATTAGCTTTATTTATTCTTTACATGCATCATAAGCTGGAATAAAAACCATTAATAAGAACTTAACTTATTTTAAAGTTAAAGGAGTTATAATCGATTAGTCTATGTTTTAAAATTGGGTTTTGATTTTAAAGTTTAAAAAATATGTACTTGCATTTCTATCAGACATTTGATGTATATAAAAAACACCTTATAATTTATTTGGTAATTTAATTATTTTTTGAGAAAGACAAAAACAATAGCAATAAATATAATTAACACTGACTTAATAATAGGTACTAATTATAACTTAGAACATGAATGAAAAACTCATGACGAGCAAAGTGGCTCAGGAGCATGCTTTGCGGCAGTTTGTGGAGGAGGATGTTCAGTAGTGGACTTGTGAAGAGCTGTAATGATGATGATGATTCGAAAACTTGCACGATTAAATTATAAGAAATCGACGCTTTTTTATATAGGATAGGGTGACAAACGAGCACACAGTTCACCTGATGGTAAGTGGTTGCTGTGGCCCACAGACATCTACATCTATCCTCGATTACGAATCAAGATGCAGATGCGTTATCACCCGTGAGGACTAAGATGAAATGCCTCGTTACCTTTAAAAAGTGTCTCTGGTTCTCTACACTCACTATACGAAACACAGCATCATTAAGCTACTATTTTACATTGATATTCTGTGAGAGCGTGGTCCTTCCCCGGTCGAACCGACCCATTCGTGCTACAACTATACTTCTAATATAACTGCATGGTTCTACCACGTATAAACGACGTGCTTCATTTTTTTTTCATTTTAAAATTGTTCTCGTAATAATCTGATTGTAAGTAAATGTTCATTATTTTTTTTATAAATAGCTTATCGATTAAAACAAATGTTTAAAAATAATTAAATCGCGCTAATTAAAGTAGTAGGAATGTTTAAAGTGGAAATTGGCACTAAAAGGCTGGTAATTGGGGCATCCACCCTACAAAGCGTGAATATAAAATTTTAATCAGATGCGTGTAATCACTCTGGGAGCTTGTAGCAAACTAAACGCGCGGCCAACGTGTGGACGCGGCGACCAAACTCTGCCAACAATCCTTTGATCTTTTGTAAAAAGCCGACACCACACGGATCTCGCGCCAACTTGCGGGCCATCGTTCCAATACATACCAATGAAGCCCAAACACCCCGTCTACACGTTGGCCAATGCTATTGGCCACTACATTCGCCACTGTGTTGGCCAACGTGTAGAGGCGCCGTTAATCTTTGCCTAATGTCGCCTCTACACGTTGGCCAACACAGTGGCGAATGTAGTGGCGAATATATTGGCCGAGAGTTGGTGACGGCGTCCACACGTTGGAAGGTCGTTCAGTTTACTTCGGTTCGGGCCAATGTGCGGACGAATTTATTTTATTTTAGACGACGGCTCCGTGGCGCAGTGGCTTGGCAATGAGTGGCTGTGCCAGGGGTCGCGGGTTTGAATCCCGCACGGAACAAGTATTTGTATATCCTACAAATAATTGTTTCGGGTCTGGATGTGTGTCCTTGTGCAATTTATGTTTGTAAGTTGCCTCCGCGATACAGGAGAAAATCCAAGTGCGGGGGGTAACGTTTTTATAAAATAATTATAAAAGAATAGTGAATATTAATGGGGCTGTAAATAGATATACGATATACGATTAGCTTTATTTATTCTTTACATGCATCAGAAACTGGAATAAATACCATTAATTAGAACTTAAGTTATTTTAAAGTTAAAGGAGTTATAATCGATTAGTCTATGTTTTAAAATTGGGTTTTGTTTTTAAAGTTTAGCAAAACATGTACTTGCTTTTCTATCAGACATTTGATGTATATAAAAAACACCTTATAATTTATTTGGTAATTTAATTATTTTTTGAGAAAGACAAAAACAATAGCAAAATATAATTAACACTGACTTAATAATAGATACTAATTATAACTTAGAACATAAATGAAAAACTCATGACAAGGAAAGTGGCTCAGGACCATGCTTTGCGGCATTCTTTGGAGGAGGATGTTCAGTAGTGGACTTGTGAAGAGCTGTAATGATGATGATGATTCGAAAACTTGCACGATTAAATTATAAGAAATCGACGCTTTTTTATATAGGATAAGGTGACAAACGAGCACACAGTTCACCTGATGGTAAGTGGTTGCTGTGGCCCACAGACATCTACATCTATCCTCGATTACGAATCAAAATGCAGATGCGTTGTCACCCGTGAGGACTAAGATGAAATGCCTCGTTTCCTTTAAAAAGTGTCTCTGGTTCTCTACACTCACTATACGAAACGCAGCAGCATTAAGCTACTATTTCACGCTGATATTCTGTGAGAGCGTGGTCCTTCCCCGGTCGAACCGACCCATTCGTGCTACAACTATACTTCTAATATAACTGCATGGTTCTACCACGTATAAACGACGTGCTTCATTTTATTTTTTCATTTTAAAATTGTTCTCGTAATAATCTGATTGTAAATAAATGTTCATTATTTTTTTTTATAAATAGCTTATCGAATAAAACAAATGTTTAAAAATAATTAAATCGCGCTAATTAAAGTAGTATGAATGTTTAAAGTTGAAATTGGCACTAAAAGGCTGGTAATTGGGTCATCCTCCCTACAAAGCGTGAATATAAAATTTTAATCAGATGCGTGTAATCACTCTGGGAGCTTGTAGCAAACTAAACTCGCGGCCAACGTGTGGACGCGGCGACCAAACTCTGCCAACAATCCTTTGATCTTTTGTAAAAAACCGACACCACACGGATCTCGCGCCAACTTGCGGGCCATCGTTCCAATACATACCAATGAAGCCCAAACACCCCGTCTACACGTTGGCCAATGCTATTGGCCACTACATTCGCCACTGTGTTGGCCAACGTGTAGAGGCGACATAATATTAAATATTGAATTTCATGGGTTATGTATTGTTTTGTTAATTATAAAATAATCAAGGCATGTAATATTCGCGTATAATTTGTTTGAAATATTTAAAATGTACAAAATCAGTTTTGTAATTGACAACCCTAAGTGGTAATGACGAAAGAGAGAGCTACCTTGACTTCCTCGGTAATGGTCTTCTATTGAAGGTGAAATCCGTTTACTATGTTGTGTTTACGTGTTAGACTAGTTAACTTTTAAATTCTTATTTTCCGGAGTATTTTTTTATTGATCGAAGAATATGCACTTGCTTGCATTCGTTAAAAATATTATTGCGAAAAATTATAAGATTGGTAAAATCAAATTATAAAAGAAATTAATAAAAAATTACAGATTAGAATATATTACAAATAAAAACAAAAAGTTGTTATTATAATAACTTTACAAATAAAATTAATTTCTGGCAGATATTTGTTAGTCCCCGGAGTCACATTGGAAATATTGAAAAGCGACAGTAGTTTAACTACAAAGTCCGAAAGTCGTGGGTTCAAATCCGCCATTTCGCTACTGTCGTAAACCACTCCCAACACAAAGAATTTTATCTTACTCTCAATGGTTAACGGGAATATCGGTGATGTTAAAAGCGTTACTAATATTCTTTTAATATATTTATATTAATAGATAGATAAGGCTAATATATAATGTACGTTTATTTATCAGACTTAAGTAAGTAACTAGCCAATAGGCCAGTAATATGGGAAAAATCGGATGCGGTGCCAATCACGTAGAGATAAACACTGTGTAAACGCAAGGTAGATATTAGTTTTTAGATAATAGTTTTTATATAATTAAGGGGAAATATAATGTCAAATGGCTTAGCAAGATCCTTCGTTATGCCGAAAATATTGCAGCATTAATTTTGAAATAAATATATGGTAAAGTTGAGGATTAATGTTAATGATTATGTTAGACGAAAACACGATTTCGTAAAATTTTCTCGATAGAAAAAAAATCCAAAGTTACCTCCAAAATAAAAAATAAACCGCTGTTATTCATAAAATACTTTAAACAAGATCATGAAACTTTGCATACTAACTGAACTAACTATAAAGCAGTGCTTATGTTATTTACTTTTTTTAAAATACCATTATTTTCACTGTAAAAAGAAATTACCTAAACTATCGGCGTCTTGAGCTTGATTCCTGTCGCCCGTTAGTATCGCTTAGGCTTTTGAAGGGAGAAGTTGTGTCGCTTACGATCAGAATATACATTACGCAACAGTACGACGTAAAATTAAAATGGGAAATAACCGTGATAAAAATAAGAAGCGCCTGGCTTGGCGTTAAGAAACAGGCATAAATATGATAAACCTAATGAAATAAGTGTCTAACGACCTTTCTACTTACAGTATTAGTGATTACAAACATATCGGTACATAGCATACGACGCGCGGGGAAGTGGGGGCGAAATTAGAATTTGAGCTGACTTACTCTATCCTCTTAAGTAACATTGATGTTTAGTGGTTACTGTAGCCCAAGACAGCCGCTACCGCTACAAATGGAATTACTCACAGCCTGTAATTATAACTGCTCTCTTACAGTAGAGCAGCTACTGCTGATTGCGACGTGAAAACTTAGTGCCTAGTAATTGCGATAGTTGTTTAAACAACAGGTAACTTCAGCTCGTTTTCAACTCTTGTATATAAACAGTTTGATCATGACCATGTCGGAATTAGAATTTATCTTACGTGGTAGAGACATGCTGCAGCTGTATTAGTAGTATAGTTGTAGCACGAATGGGTCGGCTCGAACGGGAAAAGGGCCACGCTCTCACAGAATACCAGCGTAAAATAGCAGCTTAATAATATTGCTGTGTGTCCTATGGTGAGTGTAGAGATCCGGAGACCCTTTTTTACTGAAAACGAGGCATTCCGTCTTAGTCCTCAGGGGTGACAACGCATCTGCGTTTTGATTCTTAATCGAGGATAAATGTAGATGTCTATGGGCCACAGCATCCACTTACCATCAGGTGGACTGTGTGCTCGCTTGTCACCCTTATTCTATATTTCAAAAACTAAGTGAAAGAATTCGCGTCATGGTTTAATACGTTCAGAGGCTGTAAGGGAAAAGCAACAGACGGTTTTGTAAAATCATCCTCTTGGATAATGAAGTCACTTTTTTGTGTCTTTTTTATTTTTTTTTTTTGGACTTTCGTTGAAGAAAAACTTGAAAACTGACACTATTTAAAATCTTATAAGGCATCTTTAATATGTGCCGCTATAATATTTCCCCAAACGTAATTTAAATAGTGTCATCTATTGAGGGCCGGCCGTTTGTCCATTTATTCCGCTCTTACGCCATCCATGGGACAAGATGGGACGATAAGTTCTCTTATGGGGTTTCGATTCCAAGGCGGATAAGTAGAAGAGAAACCTGACGGACAAGTAGCTTAAAAGTCGAGCTTGAATCAAGTTTGGTTAATCTGATTGTTATTTGGTTGACGCGTGACTCAAGATTCTATATGATTAAAGCGCGTTTGATGAAATAATATAGCTACTATTTATAGTAAATATATAGAACAGAACAGAAATTTTTCGTTCGATGTAGATTATAAAAAATACTTATTGAAAGTCACTTTTTTCACCACTGGTTCGCAAAAAATAAACCTCTGTCCTGGGAAGAACCAGCAAGAAACCCAGCGGGACTATTTTTTTTAAATAATAGCTTACAAGCTATGGTTAGTGTAATTGATAACAGTATAGTGGTGATGTTAACCATGTAGTGGCGATGGATTCCTCTAACCGTCTAATCGTTACGTGGTTGTCGTAAGAGAGAATATGAAATAGGAGATGGGCGGCAATATCTTTCTAATAACAACATAAAATTGTAAAAAAACTGCGGTCGCCAGCGTGGTAACTATGCCAAAGTCCCACCTATAAGGCAATCTGCGTGATGTATATGTGCAGTAGGCTGTATTCGATGAATTGATGTTTCATGATTTGCGTTAAGTTAATAGTGCTTGACCGTTTTACTGCGTTTATCACGCGCTTGATCAAAGCATAGCGTCAGTTGAACGTGATCTGTTTGAGTACATTTCACAGCCAATTATAACCGTTTGCCACGACGAACGAGCACAAAATACCTAGTGCTCATTTAACGTGTGCATCAAACCGCTTCACTAAACCGTGGAATATACCGCTTGATCCGAGCTGCTTGTTCGTCTCGTAACCCTTTAGCTGAACACACGGCGATTCAAGCTTAATTAATTTAGGTTATAGGACCCATTTTCTACAACCTAAATTGTAACACTCTTTTTTAAGAGTGACAAAGTAAATTTATATGGCAGATGTGAACGGCAGTGTTGGATAGGGACGCCCTAGACGAAAGTGTATGGATCAAATTGACGTTATTTTGAAAATGGGCCACATTAGAAGTACCCTTAACTGACGAGCGTGTATGCGTAGATATATGGATGTAAAGGAAGCGAGGGAGGTATGTCAGGACGTGCCAAATGGAAGTCCGTAGTCTCTGCCTACCCCACTGGGTGGCAGGCGTGAGTGTTTATATATGTATGTTTATGAGTTTATGATTCCTTTTCTGCCAAGAAGACAGTGTAGGTTAGTACGATCCTCTTATTTATGTCTGCCGACAAATAACTTTTCTCTGCTTTGTTCCAGTTTGAAAGTATAAAGAGCCAGTATATACAGGTTAGGACATTCCAGCCGGAGCCTGGAGTCGTAGTAGCTCAGGTGGTTAGAGCTCGCTGTAAATTTCACAGTACGTGAGTAAACCGGGTTCGATCCCCGGCGGCACCAAAGAAATTGTTAATTGCAATTTTAAGTGCTGATTTGCCAGGTGCTCGGCGGTGAGGGAAAAACATCGCCAGGAAACCTGCATGTCTGAGAAATAAGAAAAAATATTATTTCGAAGCCATATGAAGTTCTCCAACACGCATTGGCGCAGCGCACCGGACAATTCCTTGCCCTAAAACCCTCTCAGAAATGAGCGGAGGCCTGTGCCCATATATATAGGCTGTAACTTTAAGACACCATCCATCTTAGTCCTTACGGTGGTCTGCACGTGTCCACGGACTGTATTAGCCACTTATCCTCTGGTGGACTGTAAGTTAAGAAAAAATCCAAATTAATTTCTTACGTTTTTCAGTATCATTATTTGAATGTCACTGTAAGTGAAATAAAAAAAAAAAATATGTTACTATATCTGTAACCGATTTCCGTGAAATGTCTTTTAATGGTAACAACGTTTGTAACTGCTTGAGCTTTAATATACAATTAGTTGCCACATTTTAAAGGAAAAAGCGATTACGAAAATTAAAAACGCTTAATTTTACAGCCGGTATAAATTGTAGTGTTTGCAGTCTTACTCCATAATGCATTCTATTTTTGTTTCCGTTTCTATTTCCATTATGACGATAACATCATAGGGGGTTCGCTCGCGGCTTTTAAATTAGTCAAATTTTATTAGCCTTGCATATTTACAACCCAAATTTTATCACTAATTTCTAATCTGTAAATGATTTGTAATTTAAAGGTTTCGTCAAAACATAAATCGTATCGCTATTTCTATTTTGTTACTTCACTATTGATATGTTGATAATATTTCTACGACTATTTCTTATTTTACGATTAATAAAAACATTTTAGTCTTTGACAATTTCGGGAATGAAAGGAAGATCTTTTTGAATAAAAGATGGTTTTATAACGTGCCCAATAAATAGATTAACTTAATAATTTTATAACTTAAAAAAATCATAGTTTTGTGTTCATGAAAGGCGCTTTCGAACTGTGCGGTCTTTGTTCATCATTTGATTATCTTTGTATTACAGTGATAATAATGATGCTGAAAAGGTTAAAGATATGAAAAGAATTTGTAAGAAGTTTCGTAAATGTTTCCCCTGTAAACAGAGGGTCTCAAAACTGTATCGTCAATCTGACCCAAGGTACAGTGGTTTATTTATTTCAAATTAAACTACGAGGTCAGTTCACGACCTTTGCTATTGTTACAGCGATTAAGCGACTAATTTAACTGAATAAAATGCTGCTTTCAATGCTCTATTGTGCAATTTATTCTAACTCAATCTCGCTCACGGCTATATCTCAGATTTATTACAAGCCTTGAGCGATTGTCCACCGCCACCGTCACTAGGACGTCTACGTGAACGAAATGACGGCACCGAGGTAGCAACTAGCAACACATACATTTACTATAACCGCCTGTCCACCGGAAGCCCGTCGCCCGAGCACCGTCATTCTGGTCATCTTGATCTCCGCCAGAAATTATCTCGTTCTTGTTGACCTCCCGGTGACGGCGGCGGTGGACAATCGTCCTTATAGTGATGCTGACAACCGCTTTTTGATATTCACTGAGTCGATTATTCAAATAATCGGCCATTAAACGATTGAGTAAAAGTAATCGCAATGCAGTACTCTTTATTGTGCACCATGGAAAGATTAAAATAACAAAAAACAAATATTATACAAAGAAGAGAAAGATTAATAGGTAGGGTGTACAATAATGACAAAGGACACCAACTTATGCATTAGAATTATGTACCTGTATGTGTGTATAATGTACTTTAGGTAGCCTTTGGGTTGATATCAACCAACACAAACTAATAAGGCACGTATTGTTGTTAAAATGAATTTATTAAGTGAATGATTAAAATTATATCAACAATATTAAAATATTGAGTTCAAACATGTAGCGAAATTGATTGTTACTGAAGTTATTTTAATATTTCGACTCATTGTTCATGAAACAGAATGATTACCCAGTTAATATGATATAATTTTTTTATAAGATAAGGTTGACAAACGAGCACACAGTGCACCTGATGGTAAGTGGATGCTGTGACACATCTGTCCTCGATCCTGTAAGCTCTGACAGCGCGCGACATGTTATACTCCCGTTCGCTCGGGACCGTAATGGCGGCAAAATTTGAAAATTAGCAAATTTTTTGCTATATTGCAAATTTTGCTATATTTTCACTTTGAGACAATATTTATGGATAAAACTTACAGGAATTCTTGTTGAATGTATAAACTATCGAATAAAATTATTTTTGGTTGCTAGAAATTGTAATAAAATACGTAAATTACCCTGTATAGCTGTATAGTGGTATGTACTTCAATTTTAGTGACAAAATTACTACTAATTTGAATTCTACACTTTTGTTTTTAGAGAAATTTATATGAAAATGTTTGGAAATATGTATATTTTTATGTTTTATGTGTTTCCATTCGTTACTCATACCAAAATATAAAATATAAAGAAATTAAAAAAATTAAATATTAATATTTTATCTGTGTGACATTTAGAACAATATTTCTAAAATAGTTTTGTGTGAATTTGAAATAAATACAACGTCAAGTTATTTGAAATATGTAAGAAAACTATTTTTACTTACATTTTACACTAAAAATAAATGAGAATGTGAAAAATACCACATTTATGACCCAGCCGCCATAATGGGCCTTCCAGATTTTGAAGCACTTTTGGCAATTTACTTTTCACTTTTTATACCACAAATTATATATATATGTGTTCACTATATTACAAGGAATATAAAAAGTATAATACTTTCGTTTTTAGTCCAGACACAAATATAAAATTCTATAAAAAAGACGGAGCACCTTTATCAAAACGGCACGTGGAACGCCGAAAGTTCAGAGTGATTTCTTTTTTTTTTTTTCTAAGAAACATTGGCAGGTTATGGTTTAAAATAAAAGAGCATATCTTTGTCTTTGATACTAATATCTATTGCATAGTGTCTTTGGTTTTGTTTAAAACGAAAAAATAGTTTTTTCATAGGTAGACATGTTTACATAATTCTGATCTAATTCGATCACTACTTGGCGGGCGTAAGGTTGGTATTGCGCGATCGAAGGTGAGCTAGGCTTGGTTAACAGGTTAAGAATCAAAATCCCGATATACTGAAGACTAAAGTGGAATGCATCGTTTCCAGTAAAGAGGGTCTCCGGTTCTCTACACTCACCATATGAAACACAGCAACATGAAGCTGCTATTTCAATCTGGTATTCTGTGAGAGCGTGGTTCTTTCTCGGTCAAGCCGACCCATTCGTACTACAACTAAAATAACTAAAATAATTAATTATTAATTTAACAATTAATTTACTTATATCTAATTTCGACTATAGATCGATTAATTAATCTATTCTTACGGTCCGTTTTCGGTCAATCGACTATAAGTATAAGCGATTATGATGAACATCACTAAGCTCCTGTGCCTTGCAAAAGCATGCCTTTGTATATATATGAATTAAATAGGCAGTGTTTGGATGTTTTTGGCGGTAAAAAAACATCGTGAAGAATACTTGTTGTATGAGGAATATAATATATTTATAAGATATTTGTAATATAGGTATCTGAAGAAAGATCGTTACATTATATCATATAAAATAATTTATATTATTCTACAGTCACTTAAGCGCGTTTGTTATATCAGATGTTTTTATTACTCCTTTAAATATCACGGACCAAAATTGATTTTACAGATTTTATCGCGTTTAATTTTTTTTCTTTTTTAATCCCTTCGTCACGGGGGAACCATGTGTGCTGTAAAGTGCCCGAAACGTCGGGAATTAAAAAAAGTTAAAATTAAACGCAATCTGTAAAATGCATTAACATAAATCACAGATAAACATTGGCCTACAATATAGACAAAGCTGTTACAAAATATAAAAACATTTATTGCACGGAATTTATCTATAGGTAAACGTCTTTATATGTAATGCCATATATACATTATCCGAATATAAACCTTATCAGCATTTTTGAATTTTGCTTGAGCTAAGCAAGCTGACCTTTGATGGAATCAAGACAGCTAACGTCCACATAGTCAAAAATTAGGAAGAGAATAGAATTGACTAGCACAGTAGTCTGGTAACAATTGGAATGGGAAGAACATTACGTAATCTACGCAATGAGGCTGCACAGGCATACATTTTATGGCTTATTCTTGTATGTAATGTCACTAAGACAGATTTTTATCTATATGAATCCTCAAACTCTTTACATATTATAACAGTTTCATCACATAAAACACTACTTGGGGTAGACAATCAAGGCATGACAGTCATCCTCAGACTATCGACGATTATGCTTTGTCTTTTTATTGAGTTAGCGTGAAGGTATTTATAACTTTTATGAAATAGTTGCGACCAAATACCTTTTGATATATTTTTAGGTCATCTGCTTGAAGGTGGTGATATTGAGTTCATATAAAGAGCAAAAACTAAAGGAGATAAAACGCTTCCCGGTGGAACACCAGCACATACGTCATACCAAGATAAAAAAGGTATCAATAATGCATATTATTGCTTGCGACTAGACAGGTAACTTTAAAAATAACCAATCGCTGTTGGAGATATGTAAAGATTGCGCATTTTACCTAGGTAGACGTTGTGATCAACAGTATGGAAAGCATTGATGAAATCTAGCAAATAAAGAACAGTTACTTCGCCGTTTTCCATCATTAATTAGATATCATCGGAGATAATAACCAATGCCGAGTTTAGAAAATCGTTTGCACAATGAAAATTGGTGAACTGAGTGTAGATGAGACCTTTAAAAACTTTAGACAAAAGAGGCAGTTTCTTCGGAATTGGAATTACTGCTTGTAGAAATAGAGAAGTTAAGGATATGATTATGAATTAGAATATAATGTACTCTTTTATGTTGTAAATATTTTGTTTTACTTGTTCAAACTTAACATATAAACCAAATCATAGAGCCAGTCGGAATTGCATTATTGAATAACTGATTGTCCCAAGTTCGAAAGCGACACAGATTAATGCCGCAGCTTATGCGTTTGTAACTATGTTATACTGTCACTAGTTATTACGTCGACAATATCTCAATCTGACAAACGGGGATCAGTTAATTCGTATCGTATGGATAAGATAGTATCTAAATATGATCACAAATGTATTTGATTTATGCTTAAACCTATTATTTATAATACTGTTTTACCCTGCAGCAGTGCCTAAAAAGTGGGTAAAATTACAAAATAAATAGTACTTCCCAATGTGATTGTATAATACAGGTTAAAGCTTTGTAAATATATGAAATAATAATAATAATAGGAGGGTAATATTTTTGGAAAGTATGTACCTATGCATGAATTTCCGTTTTCTCGAACGTACCTACCTCCTTAACTATTTATATAATTTTGTTAAATATTATCTTAATAACTGAGCTGAAGATATAGAATATAGATTAGATGACGTCAATATAGCGGATATGAGCTGCCAACGATTTGCGCTCTTAAAAATAATAATCACCAAAAGTATGGATGACATAACAAATATTATTATAGTTTACGTCAAAATATATATTTTTTATATGAAACTAGCGATCTGCCCCGGCTTCGCACGGCTGATATCTGGATTCTACAACAGCGCCACCTACTGAGTCCAACTATGGTACTATAACCATCGCGGAAGTGCTAGCAAAATGCTTACAAAGTTTAATCGTAATCTAATGAACGGTAAGTCAGCGCATAAAATATGAACAAACAAATACTTGTTATATATCAGATATATCTTATATTCGTATTGACGCATAAATTAATGTACGGCAGTGCTCACAACTTAATTATTAACATCTGCATTATTGCTTTAAAATTATAAATGGATACAGCAATACTGAGAAGTGAGAACAATAGAACTCTTAAACCATTCTGTCTCTTAAGTTCACAATTCACATTATTGTCGTGATGAATTGTGGCATGTCAGTATCAATTTCAATAAATAATTTAGCATGGCTGGATTCACATTATTGTGTTGCATTGTGTTGTGGCGGCTTCTCATTAGGGCTACCGTTCGGATCCGGTCATGCCAGAGGTGGTAGGGACTTTGTTGCGACACGACGTATCATACAGATGCGTATCTAGCAGTGTAAGTATTCTCTCTTAATATGCAAAATGAATGTATAAAATAGAGATTAAAATGATGAAAGGAATCTTTGCCACGTTTCTTGTTTTTAAGAAGGAATTCTTACACAACAAGAGGACTTTTAAAGTCAAGAAGATTAGGTTACTACTCCAATTCACTGTATGCACAACACCACTGTCCCATTACTATGGCTTTGTTTAAAGGTATCCTAGCGCTCCAAAACACCATTTTATAAAAGTATCCAGCTTTACTCGATATCTTAACAAGTCTTTGTATAATTTGCAAACGGGCATAAATAAACTAACTACTGCAATTAAGCTATCACCATCATCATTACTACAGCCCTTCACAAGTATACTGGTAATAATGAGCCTCTCCCAAGGAATGCCGCATAACGTGGTCTTATACCATAATGGAATCCATTATTAACAGCCAGCTAATGCGGTACCTTCAGGATCACCAGCTGATTAGTGAGCGCCAGTACGGTTTCCGTCGCGGTCGCACGGCTGGTGATCTTTTGGGTTACCTAACTTATAAATGGGCGGAGGCAGTAGAGTCCAAAGGGGAGGCGCTGGCCGTTAGTTTGGACATAGCGAAGGCCTTGGATCGGGTTTGGCACAAAGTGCTACTTACATAGCTTCCTTCCTATAGTCTTCCCGAGATATTATGCAATTTGATCACCAGTTTTCTTGCAGATCGGAGCATCAAGGTTGTAGTAGACGGTGCGTGCTCCGATTACAAGCCCTCTAACGATGGTGTTCTACAAGGCTGCATGCTATCACCAATGTTGTTTCTTCTGCATATCAATGCAATGTTGCAAACCGGTAACATTCATAGCTATACAGACGACAGCACTGGTGAATCTTTATACACCGGCCGTGCCAGTATTTCTCCGGACAACGTCGCCGAGTACTAAGATAAACTTGTGTCTGAAGACGAGACTTTATTATACAAAGTCTCAGAATGGTGGCGACTAAATCTAATCCAGTTTAATCTACAGAAGACACAAGTTTGCGCGTTTAACGCTAAAAAGAACCCGTTCGTCGTATCTCCTCAGTTTCAAGGCACTCCCCTTGTTACCTCAGCCAGTATCGGAATCCTCGGCGTCGACATATCGAGTGACGTGCAGTTTCGTGGTCACTTGGAAGAGAAGGCCAAATTGGCCTCTAAAACGCTTGGAGTGCTCAGCAGTGCGGGACAGTATTTCATGCCGATTCACCGCCTGCAACTTTACAAGGCGCAGGTTTGGTCGCACATGGAATACTGTTTCCATCTCTAGCCGGGGGCTCACCGGTGCTAGCCATTTCCATTTGCTAGCTTTTTCGCATCCAGCGCAGAACAGTTCGAATCGTCGGCGACCGATCTCTTTTCGATCGGCTTGACTCACTGTGGGAAGATGTTGCACCTCTTTGCGTATTTTATTGCGTCTACCACGGCGTATATGTGTTCTGAGGTGCTGAGTGCTCTGAGGAATTGTTCGGACAATTCCAGCCGCACAATTTCACTACTGCACATCGCGAGTTTTAGCGAACCAGTGCTCCACCACTGTGCGATTTAGAAGAAGTTTTCTTTCTCGCACAACTTCCTTGTGGAATCGACTACTACCAGAGATTTTTCCGGAACGATACTACTTTGGGACCTTCAAGAAAAGAGCCTACTCCTTTTAAAAAGGCCGGCAACGCATCTGCAATTCCCCTGGTGTTGAAGTTGTTCATGGGCGGCGGTAATTACCGTCAGGTGAGCCGTATGCTCGTTTGCCCCTCTCCTATAAAAAAAACCTGTATCCATCGATTTCCTGCATCTTTTATCACAATATCTCTATTTCTCATTGGGGCTGTCTTACATTCGCTCATTTATATATATATATATATATATATATATATATATATATATATTATATATATCTTTAAAATCATGTATTATGTAGACTCAGCCTTATGCACAGACATAAGCTGCTTGCAATAAAGGAGATTATTATATGTTGTATAAAAAAATATGAGGTAGATTTTGTTATGATATAACTTTTGAAACTAAAGAAAGGTAGGTGGCTACAGCAGCCTGTGGACACCTGTTACCAACTCCAAACGAAGTAAGTTACAGATGCTTAGGCATCTCCGTTAACCAAGATGGAGTGCTTCACAGCCTTTTTTATAGAATAAGGCTGACAAACGAGCACAAATTCCACCTGGTGGTAAGTGGATGCTGTGACCCATAGACATTTAAATTTATCCTCGATTAAGAATAAAAACGCAGATGCGTTGTCACCTCTGAGAACTAAGATGGAATGCCTCGTTTCCATTAAAAAAATGTCTCTGGATCTCTACATTCACCATACGAAACATAGCAGTATTAAGCTGCTATTTTATGCTGGTATTCTGTGAGTGTGATTAGAATGTGGTGCTTACCCGGACGGTATCCAAGCCAAAAAATCTTGACCTCTGGCACCAATGAATTATGCCTTTATACTCTGCAGCGTTTTAATTTATTCGCTTTTCTGAAAAGTCATTAATTCACTTATTTAGATCACTCCGATCCTGTAGCGATTCTCCCTCTTATAATTTTTTACTGACCATCCTAATCTTTCTAATTTGTGTAGTTTTATAATAGTGAGAATAAATAAAGTAAATATAGAAGAGTATGTTATGTAGAGGGTACCTATTCCACATCAAAGTGATTTGCGACTATCGCCTAAGTCAGTCTATCATGACTTAAGTTCGAATACTAGCCGTGGTCATATTTGGACAAAACAACATACCTATTACTTATCATATGCCTATAGTCAATGCATTCATCCCGTTCTGTACTATCGCGTAAACGTGAGTGTGGTTTTGAAATATTATAGGATTATCCTGCACAGTTCAAAACTTTTAATATTATTTGAAATTTATCGCCGTTTCTGAAATCCAAACCAGAACTTTATGAAAGCTAAAAGAAATCAGATGATATCCAGCTTTAAGCTTACTACCAATTGTATTTAAATCTGATATAATTTTCTGCATTATAACCTATTGAAAAGATCGACCGCACTACCCGCGAGCACGTACTAGGAGAGCCTAAAATAACCTGAATCTCGAATATTTTACAGCGTGCTCTCGTAGACGATTTGGGAATTTGGCAAGTTTTCATTGATTTCAGGGGAAATGATTCAGCGCTGTTTCAATAGATGGCGCTGATTGTATGAAAACTTATTTTTTGGCACAGTAGGTGCATATATAATTTTTACAAATACCAAGTAATAATTACTTATTCATTAAAGGATTGTTGGTGTCAAAAATTATTTTCAGTTATATGAAGACAAGAGAGATGGTCACAAGTTATTGTAACTAAAGAACGGTAAAATGTCGAAGGTAAAAAAGTATGTATTTGCATATAGCTAGATTTCGTACAGAGACCCATAATTAAAGCAGGCTAGGACCACTTAGTCACGGTATTGACGCAACGTATAAATATAAATGCAAAAGTTTACAATTTTATTGAGTATGGACTTTTTAATATTTGTTTTTTGTTTTATTTTTAATTTAATATGCTTTATTGCACACCATACAAAAAATACAGATTATATATACAAAAGAAGTATGCAATGGACGGTCTTATTGCTGATAGTAATTTCTTCCAGACAACTAAATTTGTTTTATGTTATATGTTCTTCTTTGTGTCTTCTTGTTCCTTCGGTCACGTGTCCTATGTTTATTCATCATTTGTTCTTAATATCCTACAAAATTCCACAGCTGAACATAAGCCCATGGGTTGCCTTATTGCTAAGGTTTTTTTTTATAGAAGAGGGGGCAAACGAGCATGCGGCTCACCTGATGTTAAGTGATTACCGCCGCCCATGATCAATCACAACACCAGGGGAATTGCAGGTGCGTTGCCGGCCCTTTAGAAAGGAGTAAGCTCTTTTCTTGAAGGTCCCCAGGTCGTATCGGTCCGGAAAAATCGCCGGTGGTAAACTATTCCACAGAAAGGTTGTACGCGGAAGAAAACTCCTTTTGAAACGTACAGTGGTGGACCGCCAAGCATCCAGATAGTGTGGATGTTATCGGGACGTTTGCCGCGTAGTGCGTTCACGAAATTTGGCGGCTGGGATTAATCCGAACAATTCCTCAGAGCACTCTCCATGGTATATTCGAAAGAAAATGCAAAGAGATGCAACAGCTCTTCGCAATGCCAGTGAATCGAGCCGTTCGGAAAGCACTCGGTCGTCGACGATTCGAGCCGCTCTGCGCTGGATGCGGTCAAGTGGAAGGAGCTGGTACTGGGGAGCCCCTGCCCAGAGATGGGAACAGTATTCCATGTGCGGCCGAACCTGCGCCTTGTAAAGTTGCAGGCGGTGTGCCGGCATGAAATACTGTCCCGCTCTGCTGAGCACGCCAAGCTTTTTGGAGGCCAATTTGGCCTTCCCTTCGAAGTGACCACGAAACTGCACGTCACTCGATATGTCGACGCCGAGGATTCCAATACTGGCTGAGGCAACAAGGGGAGTGCCTTGAAACTGAGAGGATACGACAAAACAATCTGTATTTTTTGTACGAAAAAGTCTTTTTAGCGGTTAACGCGCAAACTTGTGTCTTCTGGGGGTTAAACTGGACTAGATTTAGTCGCCCCCAATCCGAGACTCTGTTCAGCAAAGACTCGACTTCAGACACAAGTTTATTCCGGCACTCGGAGACGTTTTCCCGAGAAATATTGGCTCGACCGGTGTAAAGAGCATCACCAGTGCTGTCATCTGCATAGCAATGAATGTTACGGGTTTGCAACATATCATTGATATGCAGAAGAAACAGCGTTGGCGATAGCACGCAGCCCTGTGGAACACCAGCATTAATAGGCTTGCAATCGGAGCTTGCACCGTCAACAACGACCTTGATGCTCCGATCTGCAAGAAAGCTGGTGATCCAATCGCACAATTTCTCGGGAAGCCCATAGGAAGGGAGCTTCGAAAGAAGCGCTTTGTGCCAAACCCGATCGAAGGCTTTCGCAATGTCCAAACTAACGGCCAATGCCTCCCCCTTGGACTCTACTGCCTCCGCCCATCTGTGAGTTAGGTAGACCAGAAGATCACCAGCTGACCGACCACGGCGAAAACCGTATTGGCGGTCATTAATCAGCTGGTGATCCTCAAGGTACCTCATGAGCTGGCAGTTTACAATGGACTCCATTGTTTTGGAGAACAAGGAGGTGATGGCGATAGGCCGGTAGTTGGACGGGTCTGAGCGGTCGCCTTTTTTAGGGATCGGGTGGACGAAAGCCGTCTTCCATGATTTTGGGACTACGCCTATGGAGTAGAAGTACCAGAAAAGACGCGTTAAAACCGGTGCCAACTCTGGAGCACACGACCTCAGCACAATTGGGGGGAAGATATTGCCAAAGTTGCCATGCTTGGCAGGCGGATTCTCAACCGCAGTTTTTAATCATTTTGAGTTGTTATCACGAAGATGCTGCTGCTCATCTCCTATTTAAGCTTCTCTCTGTCGCCTCTTACGACACCCAGGGGACGATATGGGATAGTGGATATTCTTACATCGTCACTACATGTTTAAGGGGAAATATAACCTCAAATGACTTAGCAAGTTCCTCCGTTATGCCGAAAATATTGCAACATTAATTTTGAAATAAATATATGGTAAAGTTGAGGATTAATGTTAAGGACTATGTTAGACTAAAACACGATTCCGTAAAATTTTCTCGATAGAAAAAAAAATCCAAAGTTACCTCGAAAATAAACAATAAACCGCTGTTATTCATAAAATACTTTAAATAAGATCATGAAACTTTGCATACTAACTGAACTAATTATAAAGCAGTGCTTATGTTATTTACTTTTTTAAAATACCATTATTTTCACTGTAAAAAGAAATTACCTAAACTATCGGCTTCTTGAAGCTTGATTCCTGCCGCCCGGTCAGTTTCGCATCGGTCTTTGAAGGGGGAGGTTGTGTCGCATACAAACTATACAGGTTGGATCTAGGATAAAAATAGTTTGTTTTAACTTGTATTATATTAGTTATCGTTTTAACTTATAATAGTTCATTTTAACTTGTATAACCTATTATCTATTTCTGACGCAGCAAATAGCAGTGCTGCACTGCTGTGTTTCGGTTTGGTAAAGGGAGCCGGTATAACTACAGGTTGTGAGGCATTCCATCTTAGTCTTCAGATGTGATGACCAACCGTAGTGTTCTATGTTTAAAGTTGGCTGTAGATGTCTATGGACTCTAGACACTTGCCGTCAGGTCGACTGTAAATTTGCTCGTCAACCGTTTGATAAAATAAATCCACCCACCGTATCAACCCGTTGGTTTAGTAAAGGGAGATTTATGTAAACAAGTACCTGTCTCAAATTCATTAAAGTACCCATATCGTAGACAGGTGCAAAACTCCTGATCCTGAGAGGCTACACAATCTAGATATGTCATCACTAATATAGGGTTAATATATGGATTCCTTTACGTTTACGTCGTGTGGCCAAAGACCAACAGTCCTTCGATAATGATTTCTTATATTTACGCGAATATTATACATTGATTAAAACTACTTTTACGGATTTTATCGATATATTTATAAAATCCGTAAAAGTAGTTTTAATGAGTCCTTCGATATATTTTAAACTCATGTTTTGCAAGATACCGAAGCGTTTAGTGTATACAACTAAATGTAACTAGGCCGTTTGCTTTTATACTCCTTCCACGAAACGTCACCATGAAATAAATAATAGAACTGACGTCACTGTTACTGTTAGGAGTTTTATGACTGTAAACGTATGGGCAGTGAACGTGCTAAATCGGAAAATTCCCGTGTGACGATTTATGCGCTCTGTTAGTGAGCGAGAATAATTTTGAAAAGTGATTTGTTATAATTTTCTTGTGGTTTTTGAAGTGAAAACTTCTTTAGCGGCGTTATACACTTTTTTTGTAATGGGTAAAAAATGTTAAACTCGCGTCAAGACACGTGACCATGATCGAAAATTCGTAAGATGAATGGAGAAAGAGAGAGACAGTTGGCGCGGCGTAGGAGAGGAAGTATCCGCCTCTCTTTCTACGGCGCGGCGAAAATGTATACCTGCGCCTGCTGTTTCGTTTATGCCGGCTATACATGTTGGCCGAGCGAAGGCGAGTACCAACGTATAGACACCCCATTGGTCTAGCCTCGCCATTACTCGTCGACGCTCGCCTAGCTGGCCGAGTGCAGGCGAGCGCCAACGTGTATACGGTTCGTTTGGCGTGCCTTGCCGCCACTCGGGTTCGCTCGCTACGGCTCGTTCACTTCGGAACGGTGTCGGTTTTTCTGCACAAATCAAAGGCGCTCGCTTATGCTCGGCAAGTCGTGTCCACATGTTAACGGCCATGTCAGGCGTCCGTCCCGTTGATATATTGTTTAATTAAATTGCAACTTTAAAATCCTATAAAAAAAGAACTTTGTGTTTAAATAATTTCGACAATGTGACTCTGTACTAACGAGGACACCTTTAAGTTTTTGGAAATATACAAAAATGAACCCGTTATTTGGAACCCCAAAGACTTTATTACGGAGTACACTGATATAATAATTATATGCACTTATTAAATAAATTGCAGATGCGGCAATAATTTCTACGTCGTCCATATCGTCCCAATTCTCAATGACGACTAATTACGGTCAACATGTAGATGGCTCCACAAAAACTCGTGAATATTGGCCTTGGAATTGGTCTCTTTCGAACTTAACCAACGTGTAGATAGACTGTGTAGCACTCGCCTTATATCAATTTGACTACGCTCGCGTTGGCTGAGGCTTGGCCAACGTGTATTGCCGGCGTTAGGCGGCGCAGGGCGCTTGCGCGAATGTTCGTGTGTGATAGTTAAAGCAATTCGTGCAAAATTATTCCCTAATCATTCCAAAATATCAAAAATGCGCAACGTTAATATTCAAGTTTTCACTTCTGCCGGCACTCCCGGAGTGCACCCCGTCGTTTTGTTTATAGGAGAGGGGCAAACGGAGCAAACGAGCATACGGCTCACCTGATGGTAAGTGATTACCGCCGCCCATGAACCCGGAGTGCCTCCCGTCGTTTTTTTTTTGAATTTTGTGTTGTTAATTATTTCTACATATTATAGTGCTCGCATAAGTGTAACTTCGACGGATGTAATAATCAAATGGAGCGTGAAATTTAATATCGAATCCGCACCAGCGATGCACAAGCATTAAGTTTTATTGACGTTGTTAAAGTAACAGGTACACAAGAACAGTAATCAGGAACACAAGGGGCGCCTTCTCCCACTGTCGCCAACTCCAACTGCGTAACGGACCCCCCCGAGTCCGTGGAGGAGGCCATGGGGCAGGAAAAACGAGCGCACGGAAGCACTAGCTTTCCCGACCCCAGCGGCGGATTTGGTCTATGGCTCCGCCACCAACCAAGATTTGGCTGTGGAGGCTAGGGAAAGCGGCGCCTCGCAACATTGACACTCCTCTCTCCTCGCAGCTCCATCACCACCGTGTCAACGGCAAAGCCCCATCAGAGTCACGGGGGATAGGGCGAGTGACGCATCGCCATACAAACATTCCTCTTCCTCCGCGAATCTACTTCGGCAGCAGCGTTAGGGGTGAGTGCACTCCTATTGCCGCAGCACACTAACACATCCGAAGTAGGCTCGCCAAGCCCACTTGGAGGGGCCACCTCGGGCAGGCCCTACACTTCGGGCCAGCCATGTGGTTTTCATAGTTCACCGCGGGTGACCAAGCCGCGATAAGGTAGGAACCCGTTCGGGGGGGGGGGATAGGGGAAGGCCTACGTTAAGCATTAGATCATTAAGGGGAAATATAACCTCAAATGGCTTAGCAAGATCCTCCGTTATGCCGAAAGTATTGCAGCATTAATTTTGAAACAAATATATGATAAAGTTGAGGATTAATGTTAAGGACTATATTAGACGAAAACGCGATTCCGTAGAATTTTTTTATAGAAAAAAATCCAAAGTTACCTCCAAACTGAACAATAAACCGCTTTTATTCATAAAATACTTTAAATAATATCATGAAACTTTGCATACTAACTGAACTAACTATAAAGCAGTGCTTATGTTATTTACTTTTTTTAAAATACCATTATTTTCACTGTAAAAAGAAATTACCTAAACTATCGGCGTCTTGAAGCTTGATTCCTGTTTTCCTGTCGCCCCGTTGGTATCGCTTCGGCTTTTGAAGGGAGAAGTTGTGTCGCTTACGATCAGAATACACATTACGCTACAGGACGACGTAAAATTAAAATGGGAAATAACCGTGATAAAAATAAGAAGCGGCTGGCTTGGCGTTAAGAAACAGGCATAAATATGATAAACCTAATGAAATAAGTATCTAACGACCTATCTACTTACAGTATTAGTGATTACAAACATGTCGGTACATAGCATACGACGCGCGGGGAAGTGGGGGCGAAATAAGAATTTGAGCTGACTTACTATATCCCCTTAATGAAAAATAAGGAAAAAGTGAAAAATAATTGAGAATTAGCGATGGGAACAAGAATGTGCCTCTTAGTTTATTGAGAGCATTCTTAATATAATATGTAGATTTATGAAGAGAAGATGTCCTTTCTATGACCTTATTTTGATAAGGTCATAGAAAGGACATCCTCTGTTCGTTCAGAAACGTTGGGATGAATCGTACAAGACGTATTAAAATTAAACTACGCACGGCGAACTTACGTCGAGCAATAAGCCGCTGTCACGGCTTAATTATTATAACTAACCCATAAACCTCATTTATATATCATTAATAAAAGTAACATTTCAATAATATTGATGTCGATGCTTACACAGGCGCGTAAAGGCCGTACCGTTAGACGCCTGAGGCTTCCATCTTGAGTGGGCAATTAATTAAAGGAATAAACCATTAGTTATCAGGCCACGGGACTTAATAAATTAACCCTAAGTTATGAGACGTGCGGTTTTGAGGAAAGTTCCGTCGGTTCGTGGCTCTGTTTCATTATCATTTTGGAAGACATTTTTGTACTCCTCATATAGACATTAAATTTTTAAGCTGATATATTTCACATCTTTATTATCTGATATATTACATAAATATCAAAGACTTAAAATTAAACTACTTTTTACATACTACACCCGCCGAAAAAGATTAGTCAGTTCTTGCCATCTGTTAAGTGTAATATTCCTGTACAAGATACAGGTGTGTTCAAGCTAGATCGTGAATGTGGTGATAGGCCGTACAAAAATATTAATAAAATTGCGTTTAAAGTTACAGCCTATGTACATCCCACTGCTGGGCATAGGCATCCCTTCATTTCTGAGAGGGTTTTAGGGCAAGGAATTATCCGCCGCGCTGCTGCCCCAATGCGTGTTGGCGAACGTCACATGTCTTCGAAATAATTTTTTCTTATTCCTCATACAAGCAGGTTTCCCCACGATGATTTCCTTTTCCGCCGAGCACGTGGTAAATCAGCACTTAAAATTGCAATTAACACTTACATTGGTGCCGGTGGGGATCGAACCCGGGTTACTCGCGTTCTGTTATATTTACAGCGAGCGTTAACCATCTGAGCTACCACAGCTCTTCTTTTAAGCGGAATAAAATTTTGCCTAAAAGAAGATCCCAGAACATTATAGCTGACGTGAAATACCAATGTTCCGGGAAGGGCATTATCCCTGAATTGGATAGATCACAAATCGCGAAAGAACACGGATTCCTACCAAAGATTATATGTGAGGTTATTGAAATTAAAAAAAACACCAATTTCAGTAGAGAAGGACTCTGGGTACTACCTGTTTGAAATCCTGTAATTAATAAAATTAAAGTTAAACCCATGTATACCATTGCAAAACCTTAGGATACAGTAAGTTCATTCTGCGTAGATCGGACCAATAGTAATAATTAAAGGATGAAGGTATTTCGGGTTAACTTTGACATTGGTACGTCAATTATCTCAGTCAAGTACCCCAAGGGTCGGGAATTAAAATAAAGTAAATTAAACGCGATAAAACCGTAAACAGTAGTTTACTTAAATGTGTTGTGTTCGCGTAAATTTATTATCAAAGGTAACCTGATGTAAACTGTCACGATTATGGACGAAGACATGATAATAATAGAAGTTGAGAGGCTATTCCAGAGCCTCCGCTGCTTGATCTTCAAAATAGATATAAAGCCAGACCGACATAAAGGAACTAGTAGGAAAGCTCACATTTGGAACTAAGATGGCAGACCCTGAGCATCGCGAGAAAAAGTAAAATTTAGTTTTATCATGCGTGAGTTAAGTAAATAAAACGGAGAAGAGATTGCGTAGTATCTTTAAAGATTTACGTTGTTGAATAAGCAACTTTAGTCAACAAAATTAAAATGTTATTATTTAGAGCCCTCTAATATTTCGGCGTTACGCAAATTTAGATATTTTACGCATCGAGCGGGTAACTACTAACGATCTCCGCGAGCGATACTTTCATATCTATTTACTCGCTCGCACTATGATACTCTGAGTATAGCGACTAAACGATCTTGATCTTCCATCATACAAGTTTTCTTAGGATGGAGTGCAGTGGATGGACTATTTTTGCGTGTCATTTTTTTTTGTAATACTTACGGAATCGTTTTTTTTTATATAAAAAAGAATATTAACAATGCTATAAACATTACCAATATTCCCCTTAACCACTCGTGGTAAGCCTAAATTGCTTGTGTTAACGAGTGGTTCACGCCAGTAGTCGAATGGTGGATACGAACCTACGACCTTTTGAGTCCGCAGTCCGCGCCCTGCCATTAGGCTACTGTCGCTTTTAATTTGTTAACAAGAATTGGATTTTCATCAGAGTAGTAAACATCATTACAATTTATGAAGTACCACTTATTGCACTAGAAACAATTTAGAGCATGATTTTCTTACGTGGTAGAGAGAAATGACCCATTCCTCGACCGGGAAAGGACCACGCCCTCACAGAATACCAGCGTAAAATAGCAGTTAAATGCTGTTGTGTTTCGTATGGTGAATATAGAGAACCGGAGACCCTTTTTACTGGAAACGAGGCATTCCATCTCAGTCCTCAGGGGTGACAACGGATTTGCATTTTGATTCTTATTCGAGGATAGATGTAGACGTTTATAGGCTACGACATCCACTCACCATCAGTTGGACTGTGTGCTCGTTTGTCACTCATATTCTATTAAAAAAAGTGGATTTTTTTTAACCGTATAAATGTTAAAGTGTAAGTATTTGTAACCTTTTGACACCCATTCTAAAATAACGAGCTGTCTACGATAAGGCCAAGATCTTTGACATGTGGACAGTTAGGAATTAATGGAACCGTTATAATATTTAATGGTTCCATTATTTTATCCTATAATCGTTGCAAAGAAAATTTAATCAAAATAGGCCAAAAATAGCCTGTATTGAAAAAAGCTTTTTGTATTAAAGTTTTTGATGGCGCACCAGTTAAAATTTTGCTCATTTTGCACCTGCACACTGTGCGCAACCAGACATTAAATTACGCGGTGACGTAACCCCGTTTCGGTTAAGGGTCGCAGCGTCTAAAATGTGCCACCCTCGACCCTCTCTGTCGAGCCGCAGGACTCCCACGAGTACCTTGTGCCAGGTACCAAATGAGCAATATGTGCTGTACACATTTTTAAACTTTTATAAATTCGTTGCATTGAAAGTGAAGTTTTAGTAAATAAAATAATTTTAATTACAAAATAAAATGATATATGGTAATTAAATTCGTTGCCATGCACTTTTGTAATCATCATATTTGCAGCACCACAATTTTGCTTGGCCACAACGGATAATATAACCCTTCAACTTCATATTTTTGATCTTCTAAATAATCGTGAACACACGTAAAACACACTTAAAACATCGTGAACAATATTGTTGCATGAATAAGTCAACTAGCGCCATCTAGTGTCAGGAACGAGAGCGAGGGGAGCATTGAGAAAATGACATCACAAATCGCTCAAATGACAGCGCCTAGTCGAAACTCGAACGCTCGGTACCTTCCGCGTGTTTACTTGAACATTCTGGATATTTCTTTGCTAATTCAAATATATAGGCGCTGCAAGATGCGATCGAGGCAGTAGAGTTGAACTCAGCGACACAAGCGAAGCTTCGGAGCGGAATTAGTGTGTTGTGTTTTTAGTTTTAATTTGCGTAAAGTAAATTAAAGTGTTAATTTAGGTAATTTTATCGGCAATTTTTATTGTCACGAACCTCAAGCTCGTAACAATTGGTGTCAGAAGTGGGATAAAATCATGCCGATTTTACCTAAGGAGGAAACGGAGGGTGTCCGTACCCGAAATCAACGCCAGCAGGAGACGGACCAAAGAAGATTTGGTGGTGCAACGCCGCTGACGTCGGAGGGCCAGCCGCCGGCTGCAGGCCCGTCAGTAGCTCCTCCATCTGCAGCACCCGATTTAGGTGCTCTGATGGTGATGCTGCAGGAACAGGCTCGCCGACAGGAGGAACAGGCTCGCCGACAGGAGGAACAGGCTCGCCGACAGGAGGAACAGGCTCGCCGACAGGAGGAACAGGCTCGCCGACAGGAGGAACAGGCCCGTTGGTTGAAAGAGCAGCAGGAGGAACAGGCCCGCCGACAGGAAGAGCAGATGCTCCTCGTGAAGGACATTCACGCTAACTTCGGGAAAGAGATTAGGGAGGTGAAGGATAGGGTTGCTCAACATGACAACCGCCTGTCGGAAGCTGAAACCCAAATCAAGGAAGCTAAAACCCAAATCGACCAAGTAAACAATCGGGTTGATTACGTGATGGCTGACGTGAAGAAAACGCTGGACGACCTCAAACTGGGGGATGGAACTACAGCTCCCGTAGTAGCTATTACACCTTTGCTACGTGGGTTCAAGGTGCCACCATTCGACGGGACTTCTTCCTGGTCAGCCTACAAAATCCAGTTCGAGGCTGTTATGAAGGCGAACGGCTGGAATAAAAGTCAGGCCATGACTGCTCTCACACTAGGCCTGCGCGACCAGGCCTTAACAGTTCTGGAAGCTCTCGGTGAGGAAGTGACTTATGAGCAACTCCTTGAGGCATTGGAGGCGAGATATGGCGACGCTCACCTGGAACACGTCTTTCGTGCGCAGCTTAAAGATCGTGTGCAGCGCATCAACGAAAACCTGCAGCAGTGGGCTCTAGAAGTGGAGAAGCTGGTGCGAAAAGCATACCGGTCTGTACCTGCGCTCATTGAAGGGAACCTGGTGCAGACATTCATCGACGGCATCCGCGACCTGGAAGTCAGAGCTGCTGTGAGGCTCGGGCACCACGAGACGCTTAAGGACGCCTTGGCCCATGCACTGGAAGTGGAAGCCGTGCGGCAGGATCATCGTTCCCATCGCGTCAGGGAGGTTGCAGCAGCTACAGTTCGCGACCGCAACAAAGGATACAGCCCAAGGTGCTATGGCTGTGGGGAAAAGGGCCATCTTCGATCCAGCTGCCCTAAGCGAACCCTAGAAAGGGAAATTGAACGATCTCAGGAGGGTAGTGCGGCCAACAGCACCGCCCAGCAGCGGCAGGGAAACGAGTAAAAGCCAGAACTGCGGGGCGGGTGCTGGCTGATGTTAAAAGAGCCCCAAGGATCTCGATCTCACAAACCCATGATGGGAACAGCCTAATCATAAAGGGCGAGATCAATGGAATGCCGTGTAAGCTGACCATAGACACTGGAGCCTCTCGTACGGTTGTTAGTTCCCAACTTATAAGTCAGTTCCTTGGGGACTCCGCATACAACCGAGAACGCCTTAATTTGGTAACAGCCACCGGTCAGCGTATACCCGTCCGTGGAGAGAAGGAGATGGAGTTGAAGCTAGGCAACGTGATCTACCTGCATAATGTCATCGTGGCTGATATAATGGACGACTGCATCTTAGGCCTAGACTTTATGAGGAATAATTGTTGTGAGATCGACGTTAAGCAAGGTGTTTTGAAATGTGGACAGGAGGAACTTTTTATGGAAGGTGCGTTACCAGGGAACGTGTACAGCATCAAGAAGATTGTTCTTCCGCCGAGATCGGAAACGATTGTTCCGGTTAGTCTACCTCGAAACGCTGGGCAAGCTCACCGTTGTGTACTTGTGGAAAGGGTAAACAATGACCTTCCATGGAAAGTAGCTCGAACCTTGGTCAGGACCACTGACATCTCAGGAGTACGTGTGCTGAACCTTTGCGACCGGGAACAGATTATAGAAAAAGGCACACTGGTTGGTACTTGTGAGGAAGTGGATTGGTTACGTCAGTGCCAATATATATCGAGTGGGACCCCCAGCAAGGATTCAGAAACGAGAGTGACCACACTTTTGGAAGACTGTCGCAGTGTTCTGTCCCCGAACGAATTGGTCAAGGCGAAGAAGTTGTTACTCAAGTACGCCGATGTATTCTCATCAAATGATGCTGACATAGGAAAGACTGGCCTAGTTCAACACAAAATAAACACAGGAGAGGAATTGCCTATCCGTCAGCGGCCAAGAAGATTGCCGGTAGCACGTGAAAAGGAAGTGGAAACCATGATTGAAGGAATGGTGAAGGATGGTGTTATTGAACCTTCCTCTAGTCCATGGTGTTCACCAGTGGTGCTGGTGAAAAAGAAGGATGGCAGCATGCGGTTCTGTGTTGATTACCGCCGTCTGAATGACGTTACAAAGAAGGACAGCTATCCCTTGCCAAGAATTGATGACACGCTGGACATGCTTACAGGAGTAAAATGGTTTAGCACGCTGGATCTAAAAAGTGGCTACTGGCAAGTTGAAATTGACCCTAAGGACAAGGAGAAAACTGCGTTCTCGACGGGAAAGGGTCTGTGGCAATTCAAAGTAATGCCGTTTGGGTTGTGCAATGCTCCAGCAACGTTTGAAAGGCTGATGGAACTTGTACTTACCGGGCTAATTGGCGATGCCTGTCTGGTCTACTTGGATGACATCATCATCGTGGGCCGTACGTTTGAGGAACACCTTCAAAACCTGGAACGCGTGCTCATGAAGATTCAGAGTGCCAACCTCAAGTTGAGCCCGAAGAAATGTTCACTATTTCAACGGCAAGTTAACTTTTTGGGGTTTGTAGTATCGGAAGAAGGTATCCGCACAGATCCAGAGAAAATCGCCGCTGTCAAGGATTGGCCGGTTCCAAAAGACAAGACGCAGGTTAGAGCATTTTTGGGTTTGTGCTCCTATTACCGGCGATTCGTGAAGAACTTTGCAGATATAGCCAAACCTCTGCACAAGCTAACCGAGGAGAAGCGACATTTTTGCTGGGATGAAAGTTGCAATATCGCATTCCAGGAGCTCAAGGACCGTCTGTGCAAAACACCTATTTTGGGATACCCTGATGCAAGCAAAGAATTTATAGTTGACACAGACGCAAGTGATATAGGACTCGGCGGTGTGTTGTCTCAACGGAATGGTGACCAAGAGGTCGTGATAGCGTACTTCAGCAAGTCGTTGTCAAAACCGGAAAGGAACTACTGTGTCACAAGACGCGAATTGCCAGCTGTGGTAAAGTCGTTGCAACATTTTAGCAAATATCTTCTGGGACGAAAATTTCACTTACGAACTGACCATGCTGCACTAAAATGGCTATTGCAGTTTAAAAACCCAGAAGGACAAGTTGCGAGGTGGATTGAACTACTGCAGGAATACGACTTTGAGATCGAACATCGCAGCGGGAAATCTCATGGCAACGCAGATGCATTGTCAAGAAGACCTTGTCCTGAAGATTGCAAACATTGTACTAGGCAAGAGAGTAAGGAAGTGATATCCGTGAGGATGCTCAGGGCAGACCACCTCAGCAACGAGTGGAAGGACAGCTTACTACATGCACAGCAGGAAGATCCGGACATCAAGCCGATTCTGGAATGGATAAAGGCCAGTGCTCCCAAGCCCAAGTGGAGTGACGTCTCAGCGATGAGTTCGACCACTAAAAGCTATTGGGCCCAGTGGGACAGCTTGCTGCTTCAGGATGGAGTTCTGTGTCGTAAATGGGAAAACGTTCGGGGAGACAGCTGTCATTTGCAAATGGTTGTCCCTAAAGTTAAAGTACCGGATGTTCTACAGCTGTACCATAATGATTGTTCAGGAGGCCATCTGGGAGTTAAACGAACTCTACTGAAGATCCGAGAACGGTTTTACTGGGTCCACTGTCGAAACGATGTCGAGGACTGGTGTCGCAAATGTACAAGTTGTGCGGCTGTAAAGGGACCTCAGACTCGTAGTAGAGGTGCATTGAAGTTGTACAATGTTGGTGCACCATGGGAGAGAATAGCCATTGACGTGGCGGGGCCGTTTCCGGAGAGTGAAAGCGGTAACAAGTATTTCATGATTGTGATGGATTACTTCACTAAGTGGCCAGAAGTCTTCGCCATTCCAAATCAAGAAGCTTCAACAGTTGCAGATAAACTAGTTCATGAAGTCTTCTGTCGTTTTGGAGTACCTTTAGAGATTCACAGCGATCAAGGAAGGAATTTTGAGTCTCAAATATTCCAGGAAACTTGCCGAGTTATGGGTACTCATAAAACGAGAACGACTTCTTATCACCCGCAATCTGATGGAATGGTGGAACGATTTAATCAGACATTGGAGAGGTACCTAGCAAAAGTTGTAGACAATCGGCAACGAGATTGGGACAAGCACATACAACCGTTTTTGTTGTCATATCGAAGTTCTGTTCACGAAAGTACAGCAGTGACACCAGCTTTCGCAAACTTTGGAAGAGAATTACGGCTGCCTGCAGACCTGATCACCGGGATACCACCCGATGCTCCACGCAGTATAACCGATTATGCAAATGACTTGCGGAAAAAAATGAATGACGTTTATGAGCACGTCAGACAATCGGGCCAGCAAATGTCTGAAAAGATGAAAACCCGGTATGACCGCAAAATGAACAACAAAGGGTTCGACGAAGGTTCACTTGTGTGGTTGCACAATCCAGTCCGCAGCAAAGGGAAATCTCCTAAGCTTCAAGCTAAATGGGACGGCCCGTACCGGATTGTAACCAGGATCAACGATGTGACCTACCGGATACAGAAAGGCGCAAGAGGGACTCCTAAGATCGTCCATGTGGATCGCTTGGCGCGTTATTATGGGACCGATAATGCTCGGGACGAGCATGTCTTAGGAGGGGGCAGTGTTGCATGAATAAGTCAACTAGCGCCATCTAGTGTCAGGAACGAGAGCGAGGGGAGCATTGAGAAAATGACATCACAAATCGCTCAACTGACAGCGCCTAGTCGAAACTCGAACGCTCGGTACCTTCCGCGTGTTTACTTGAACATTCTGGATATTTCTTTGCTAATTCAAATATATAGGCGCTGCAAGATGCGATCGAGGCAGTAGAGTTGAACTCAGCGACACAAGCGAAGCTTCGGAGCGGAATTAGTGTGTTTAATTATTAGTGTTTTTAGTTTTAATTTGCGTAAAGTAAATTAAAGTGTTAATTTAGGTAATTTTATCGGCAATTTTTATTGTCACGAACCTCAAGCTCGTAACAATATGTTAGGGTGATTGGCGAAGATTTTTTAAGGCTTAGCTGTACCAATAATTGCACCACAAGAATTGTTCATTGGCCCGTTTCTCTTTTTAGTTTTTATTAATAATATCACCCATATACTACATGATACGACTGTAATTTTTCTTTTTGTGCATAACACAAAAAATATTCAAGAGCAGCCCAATCTTATTTTCGATAAAGCCGAAATTTGATTTACTTTGATTACATTTGATTATAGATGTAACAAACTTTGCACTTCCAAATACACTTCAAAGTCTATATTCCGAGTCAGTTTCATTAACAATTCATGAAGCTTGTGTGTTCCGCAAAGTTTGCTGGAGTCTCGTGGAGAGATATCCACTGGTCAAAACGTTAAGTTCTACTGCTTTCGCTTATCTACTTACTTACTCTAACAGTGTTCTGTAATAAATATATGTTTTTTTATATAAAATTAGGGTGACAACGAGCACACAGTCCACCTGATGGTAAGTGGTTGCTGTGGCCCATAGACATCTACATTTATCCTCGATTACGAATCAAAATGCAGATGCGTGCACCTGTGAGGACTAAGATGGAATGCCTCGGTTCCCGTAAAAAGGGTCTCCGTTCTCCTGTTCTCTACACTTACCATACGAAACACAGCAGCGTTAAGCTGCTATTTTACGCTGGTATACTGTGAGATCGTGGTCCTTCCCCGGTCGAGCCGACCCATTCGTGTTATAACTATACCAGTAATATAGCTGCAGCATGGCTCTACCGCGTATTTGAGTGTTAAATATAAAAACTTACTTTCACTTGTCGTGTCTGAAGTACTGGAGCTCATCCGATATGATCGGAGGACAGACCAAAATTTAATGAGCGAAGTAAATCCATGGGCATGACGTGTGCATGAGGTGTGTCTCGCCCCAGTATTTATCTATAAAAGTGCATGTTAAATGTTTCACCGCATGCATTAATAAGTTCTGCATACTAGATAATAGAGATATATTATTTTTTTTTTCGCTGCATGGATAACCGTCTGCAAGTAGATGCAATTTACACTGATTACTCTAAGGCCTTTGATAAGTTTGATCATAATATACTTTTAGCGAAATTAGCGTTTAATGGAATACGAGGAAACTTGTTTAGATGGTTTTCATCATACGTTCTAAACAGATCTCAACGGGTTGTGATTAATGGTTTCTCATCCAATATCATAAATATCAGCTCAGGCGTACCGCAAGGTTCTATTCTTGGGCCTTTGCTTTTTATATTATTTGTAAACGATATCGGTGATTGTTTCCGTTTTACTAACTTTCTCCTTTACGCCGATGACCTTAAAATTTATCACAGTGTCAAAAGTGTCGAAGATTGTGGCAAAATACAACAAGACCTAAATCGCTTGGAAGGCTACTGTATAAAAAATAAACTTCACTTAAGTACATCAAAATGCAAACATATCACTTTCACAAAAAAAAATTAACATTATTAAATACACTTATAAACTAAACTGTGTTTCGTTGGAATCGGTATCTTTAATCAGGGATCTAGGATTGTATTTAGACTCTAAACTACACTTTGATGAACACGTAACGCACATAACCAATAAAGCCTTTCAGCTTTATGGTTTTGTTATGCGGAAATGTTCTTCCTTCAAACAACCCACCACATTTTTAACTTTATATAAATCTCTAATAAGATCACAGGTTGAATATGCATCAGTTATATGGAGTCCAATATATAGTAAAATAGCTTACAGTTGGAGCGTGTTCAACGAAAATTTTTAAAATCTACAATGTACAAATGTTTTAAAAGTAATTATAATGAATGTTATGAACTTTTATTAAGAAAATTTAATGTTCTTTCTTTAGAATCGAGAAGGATGCTCTTGGATCAAACTTTGCTTTACAAAATCTGCCATAACGAATTTGATTGTAATGAACTCACCAATCAAATATACATTCGTATACCTAGTCGCTCGAATCGTATACGTGAGCTACATTCACATCAAATTTTCGCTCCAAAACCAAGTAAAACAAATGCAGGTGCACGTGCACCTCTAAATCGTATAATGGAATTATACAACAACAAATTTAATGACATAGATATCTTTGGATTAACTTCTTCTAGATATAAAAAAGCTGTGTATGAGGTTCTATCTGAATTTGATGCAAGTTAATGTAATTGCTTAATTAGGTTAAATTTAATTTTTCACATCTGTGTATTATCTATATATGTGTATGTGCGTGTATGAATATGTTTGTATATATGTGTGTATGTATATGCGTGCACATGTACATGCATATGTGTAAATTAGCTTGTTTTTCTCTGTATTTATTGGTGAACGGGTCGTTTTTAATAGAACATTATATTTTAATTTTTAATTGTTACGTACATAGACCCAGTGGTAATATGTGGATAACGGTGTTGATTGTATGATTATTAAGCTTAAACATAGTATTGTGTTTAATAATAAGATTATATTGTACAATTGTTTGTTATTCCTAATAAAGAAAAAAAATAATAGAGATATATTATATAAAGATAATAGAGATAAACGATTATTAAAACGAAACGAAACGTGGTTTTCTTATCGGTATCCGCGATACTATCCGAAAGGCCACTGTTGAACAAAGACTTTCGCCATAGATTGCCTCGTACCACCTCGTCGCCAGGTGGATTTACCATAGTTGCCTCGTTTGGCCGACAGGTTGTCAACCACAGTTTTTTTTTAGTTGCTGAAGATGCACTGCCCATTTTCTCTTTCATTTTCTTCTGTCGCCTCTTATTACACGAAGTTATATGAGGTAGTGAATGCGATTGAATTCATGTATCCCTATTTTTTATTATTAAATCAATTAAATTATTTTCGATATTTCGATGATGGATCCAACATCATTTATAATCATTGAAGTTGAATTGAATCATTGAAGCCGAACTGAGTATAAATATATGGACACAAATAAATTAATTTATAAATAAACGCATGATGTCCGCCTCTTATTTTCTACAGCTTCCTATTTTAATTTTTTACGACTTCCTTTAGAACGTTTTAGCTTTAATTCACAAATCGAAAAAGATCAAATGAAGTTTGTCAGTTAATTTTAACAAATTCTATTAAAATATACTAGCTAAGAACCCTGAGGTCGGCCACATACATACTCAATTCCGCTTCGGGATTCCAAATGCAACTAGTCAATATAAAATCAAGGATCTGTCACACACGTGCAGTAGTTTTCCGTTCGAAATTTTGCGGACAAAACGGGATTCCGAATTTGTGTGGCCAAACCGTTCGGAATTCCGAAACGGAGCCGACCCACCCGTTCGCAATTCCGAAACGGAATCTCGGAGCAAAATATCGTATGTATCTGGCCGACCTAAAAGTTGTAATATGTTTGTGGTTCAAATTTTATTTTTTGCAAAATTTTTAGTTTTTTATAAAAGATAAATGTATTGAAATGAATGTGCAACCCTAATTAGTATTGTTGTAAATATGGTTAAACCTTTTAAACGAGATTAATTACGATCAGTCGTCTTCATGAGTCGTAAAATATAAGAGAATCCTTAGCAAAGTAAGAAGAAATACAATTTTCCTTAAAATTTATTAGAACAGAAATAAATGTTCGATCCATCGGGAAATACAAACGTGTGATTTATAAACAAACAACTTTAATTACTGCAAAATGATTAACGTTGTGGCCACGACATGACCAGGCGGAACAAATCACTCCATATTTTTAACTGGAAAAACATCTGTGTATGTCGGTGGTTTTCCTGCATCAAATGCATGTAACTTTGAAAATAATTTTTGTTATATTAAAAATTCTACCTGAAATATTCAAATTACCCGACTAATTGTGACTACCGGTGACTATATAATGTTTTTTTTATTTAAGTACAATTGACAAACGAGCATACTGTTCACCTGATAGACAGTGGAAGCTGTAACTCATACACATTAACATTATCCTAGATTATGAATTAAAACACAGATGCGATGACTACAGTGAAATGCTTCGTTACCAGTGAAAAGAGAGACAAGACATAATATCATCATCAGCAGCTCATAAGAATTCATAAGTGGATATCTAACTCTCCTATGCTGGAGAGAATTTGTCAAGTGTATCATTTCTCAGAATCGCCTCTTACGCCAAATGCTGGACGGAATGGAAATAAAATTATCTTACTCTTTGGTATAAACAATGAAACATTAACTTTTAGAGAAAAAATTTAAATGGTTTGTCGAAGTGAGCTTGAAGCGACAGTAGCCTAATGGCAGGGCGCGGATCGCGAACTTAAAAGGTCGTGGGTTCGAATCCGCCATTTGACTACTGTAGTGAACCACTCCTAACACAAGCGTTTCAGTTGTGGTTAAAAGGAATATTAGTAATGTTAATTAATAAGATTACTAAGATTTTTTTAAAAAGAAAAGAAAGCTATCATGGCAGCTAAGAATTCAAAGATTGTAGCTACCAAAACATTTAATTACTAATGTGTTCGACCGCTAAAGGTCGCAAAGCAGCCTTTAAAAATCATTAAGGATTTTAATATTTAATATTACAACTTAAAATCCTAAATATTACGCCACTAAAATAACCGCTCGCGGAATTCCACCTGTTCGTTGTTGACGTCCATCGTTTTACCTCTGCCTCTTGTTATTTAAACAATATCAGGAAACTATAAATAATTTACAAACCTCTTTGTGCTAAATTTCAAGATATTATATATTTTTGTTTCTGCTTTTAAAATCATAATCGATTTTCATTTCGACACTTCGCCATTTTATGAAGTGTCTGTCTACAGAATAGAATTAAAGTATTCAAGAGTTTATTTACTCAGTTTTATATTCAAAGTTATATTTATCGCTTAGTAACCTTTCACAGGCATTGACAGAAAACATTTTAGGCACTTACTTACAAAATAATTTTAACAACAATATATTCCTCAGACAACAACTTAAAATAGTAAAACACTGCGGTTGCTATCCCACGTGCCAAGCGTGGCAACTATGGCAAATATTTTCTATTTTCTTTCCTATGTTCCAGCAGTGGAATTTTGATAGACTGTAATGATGATGATGATCATATTAAACCTCATTACGCACCTAATATAATCGCTAAGAATGTAACTCAGTTCATTTACGAGTTCAGTTACGAGTTGGTTAGGGTGAATGATCTCAATGTTAACGCAGACACTTGTGCACTGCACATCTCTTGCGAATTGGATAGCTTCCGACATTATTAAGAAGTGGTCTTTATGAAGAGATTTAAGAGGACATCAGCGTCGGAGAATTGATACAGTTTTCACTAGATGGTAGGTTGGAGGGCTTGTTTCCTGCCTAGAAGTCCGTCCAAGTAATTACTACCTTGTTACCTATTTCTGCAGAGCCACGCTGCAGCTATATAGTGTGGCTCGACTGGGGAAGAACCACACTCTCACAAAATACCAGCGTAAAATAGCAGCTTAATACTGCTGTGTTTCGTATAGTGAGTGTAGAGATCCGGACCCTTTTTTACTGGAAACAAGGCATTCCATCTTTGTCCACAGAGGTGACAACGCATCTGATTTTTGATTCTTAATCGAGGATAAATATAGATGTCTATGGGTCACAGCATCCACTTACCATCAGGTGGACTGTGTGCTCGTTTGTCACCCTTATTCTATAAAAAATAATTCCACCTTAGCAGATATGGTAACGCATTTGTAGCCATCTCCGTTTGAAGTGTGTGGCAGGTGTTCACGGACTACAATAGTCGCTTACCATCAAGTGAATTGTAAGTTCATTTGCTACATCAATTTTATATAAAAATAAAACTACATTGACTTTTTCTTTTGCATCTTAAACTCTACCGCTGGTTATTGACATCTCCCGATGTAAAGAGTCTCACTCCTTTAATGATGAGATGGTAGTACCACCTTCGAAATGAGGTGATGTTGAAGAAACGGGTTGATGAATTATCTCTCAACACCACAATCAGGTCAACACTGAGGTTCAACATGTATGAGGAAGGTTGTGGCAGCGACACTGATTGATATTGAACCTACATGTGAGATTCGGTGTTACTACACTCTGTCTAGAGACTCGACTTTCTTGTGCCTGGTTTGACCCATCCTTTACATTAGTTTCATGCCATTTTTTTGATTGAATAATATAACAAATAAATCATAGATCAGCTTTTTAAACATCAAAGAAAATGAAGTAGCATCGTTTATGTTTTCAAAGAGTCTCACTCTCTGTACCATATTACTCATTTATGAAACTATACTAGAAATATTCTTAGAATAATATTTCTTGAAATTTTTAAAAACATTATTGATTTTTATAAGAGCTTTCATCATATCCAACTGATATTATCGTAGTGTTAGTGGTTGTATCAGTAATCAGATAATCATTTTCATTAAAAAGAATGAAGAAGTGAGCCATAAATTATGACTAATTTTTTTTATTTGAAATTACCATATGAATACCAAATTAATCGTTGACAATTGACTCAGAAAAATCAGTTTAGTCTGAGTTAATAGAGCAAATTAGATCTTCATAAGCACAATATTGATATCTGTATAGAGAAAGGCATGACTGATGCCTCCGGGACGTAAGTCGGCCGCACCGTGTTTTACCGGATAATTTCAAGTCATCAATTTGTTCTACCGCACAATAAAAGATTTCCCTTGAGGGAAACTGACCTTCCTCTATGGGTTATAAGGTTGTGGGATTGTTGATACGTCGATTTATGGAGATTTGAGGTCGATTTAAGGTCGTAGTTGATACTATTTCAGGTAGAGATAATATTTTAAATTACGATTGCCTGGCGACTTAGTAATGTATGTATAGATGTCGTAGGATAATTAGATAAACCGAATTTTCCGCAAAAATTTAGACATAGTACGAGACATAATAGGACAAATTACGAGACGTATGTTTCTATATATTTTTTATTATTTAGACTATTATATTACTATTAGACTTATTATTGACTATTCAAGATTTCTTGTTTTTTGTTAAGTATATCCAGAAAATATTTTGAGTTTGTCAGTACCATAGTATATATTACATACAAAATTTGCACTTGGACAAACATCATAACCTGAATCTATTAGAATACAAATAAAATATGTGTTCTGTAGAGGATATAAACCTGCGACCCCTACTACCATAGCCACTAGCTATCGAGCCGTCATCATTTCTGTACCTTTTTTGACATTTGCCTACTATCATGTTCTTGATATACTGCAGAAGTGAAAGGCAGAGTCGTCAAAAGACACCCTAGACAGACTTGATCAAACCAAATTTTTAATATATTTAAAATGAGCCGAATTAAGCGCACCCTTAAGGGGAAATATAACCTCAAATGGCTTAGCAAGTTCCTCCGTTATGCCGAAAATATTCCAACATTAATTTTGAAATAAATATATGGTAAAGTTGAGGATTAATGTTAAGGACTATGTTAGACGAAAACACGATTCCGTAAAATTTTCTCGATAGAACAAAAATCCAAAGTTACCTCCAAAATAAACAATAAACCGCTGTTATTCATAAAATACTTTAAATAAGATCATGAAACTTTGCATACTAACTGAACTAACTATAAAGCAGTGCTCATGTTATTTACTTTTTTTTAAATACCATTATTTTCACTGTAAAAAGAAATTACCTAAACTATCGGCTTCTTGAAGCTTGATTCCTGCCGCCTGGTCAGTTTCGCTTCGGTCTTTGAAGGGGGGTTGTGTCGCTTACGATCAGAATACACATTTACGCAACAGGACGACGTAAAATTAAAATGAGAAATAACCGTAATAAAAATAAGAAGCGTTGTTGGCGTTAAGAAACAGGCATAAATATGATAAACCTAATGAAATAAGTATCTAACATATCTACTTAAGTATAGTGATTACAAACATGTCGGTACATAGCATACGACGCGCGGGGAAGTGGGGGCGAAATTAGAATTTGAGCTGACTTACTATATCCTCTTAACCGACGAGCATGTATGCGTAGATTATGGATGTGCAAGAAGCAAGAAAGAGGTGTGCCAAATTGAAGTCCGTAGTCTTTGTGGCAGGCGTGTAAGTTTATGTATATATGTTTAAAATATGAACACAGGCCTCTTTCATAGATTGCATAATTGTAAAATATACCCCAGATTTGCCATAGTTATCACGCTTGGCATTTTATTTTAATTTTTTTAGTTGTTATTAGGAAGTTCATACTGACCAGCCTTTGTTTCATTTCCCTCTGTCGCATCTTAGACAGCCTTTGTTTCATTTCCCTCTGTCGCATCTTAGACAGCCTTTGTTTCATTTCGCACCTCCCTGTCGCATCTTAGACAGCCTTTGTTTCATTTCTGTGATCCTCTGTCGCATCTTAGACAGCCTTTGTTTCATTTCCCTCTGTCGCATCTTAGACAGCCTTTGTTTCATTTCCCCCTGTCGCATCTTAGACAGCCTTTGTTTCATTTCCCTCTGTCGCATCTTAGACAGCCTTTGTTTCATTTCCCTCTGTCGCATCTTAGACAGCCTTTGTTTCATTTCCCTCTGTCGAATCTTAGACAGCCTTTGTTTCATTTCCCTCTGTCGCATCTTAGACAGCCTTTGTTTCATTTCCTTCTGTCGCATCTTAGACAGACTTTGTTTCATTTCCCTCTGTCGCATCTTAGGCAGCCTTTGTTTCATTTCCCTCTGTCGCATCTTAGACAGCCACGGGATAATATGGGCTGATGATGGTGGTTGTCTCACACCGCCACTACGCGGCTTAAACGATATGCCATTTATCAAACAAGATTCCTACGTACAATTTTATTGTAAGTATATGTGTAATCACAGTTCAAAAAGTTAAAGTTACAGCCTACATACCTCTCACTCCTCAATTTCATTGGTGTCGGCGGGGTTCGAATCAGGTTTTGCTCGTGTACTGTGAAATTTACAACGAGCGCTAACCGTCTGAGCTACCACTATGAATAGTAGGAACAGTTAATTAATTAGACGTGAAAGATCTACGCTGCAGCTGTATAATATAAACATAATGTATAATATAATAGGTATATAGCAGCACGAATGGACAGACTCTACCAGGGAAGTACCCCAACTCTAGAGTAACAATAGCCAGTATTGTTACTCTAGAGTTGGGGTCCTTGAGAGAAAGAAACGTAAACGAAGTTAGTGTAACAGTATTATGGTATTCTTTAATGTAATATTGCCCTATCACAGTTCTTGGACGATGATATAAAAGCTCTATTTATAAATGTTTCCTCGAAGCTCTATCACAGAATACCAGCGTAAAAATGGCGAGTGTGGAGAACCTATGACCGTTTTTAACTAGTAAAGATGCATCTCATCTGGATGAATTGATCACAGCATTCATTTGCCACCAGATGAACTGTGGGCTCGTTTGTCATTCTTACTTCTATAAACAAATCTAGATGCTATATTTTTATAATAGATTCGTTGTGAAATATGTAGATAAATGTGCCCGTTACACAAGGACAACGTTGTGTAACGGGTTCGATCTTTCTTAATCCAGATTTCATGTTTTGAAGTTTTTACTATTTACTGCTTTTAAAGTATTTCCCGTTTTTAACTGGATATAGTATTAGAATGTGTAGTGTACTTTGTAAGTTGGTGAGTTGTTTCATTTCGCATATCGCGAGAGCACCTATCTAAAGATATCAAATCCAAACCTGTTTTGTTCCACGTGATTCGTCATCATCATTACAGCCCTTCGCAAGTCCATTCTTGAACAAAGACCTCCCTCAAGGAATGCCACAAACACGGTCCTGAGCCACCTGCATCCATCAACTTCCTGAATGTCTTAAGGTCGTCACTCCATCTAGTGGGGGGCCGCCCCACACTTCGCCTACCGGTACGAGGCTGCCACTCGAGATCCTTTAGTGACTCAGTATTTATTAAATCTGAACCCGAGTTAGTAATTTTTTTATTTTAATTAATTAAAATTATAATATTTACAATAAATACTAATTATACGAAAAAAAAAGAAAAACTAACACTAAAAATTTTAATTGTCAAAAAGTCCTGCTCCCCGTGGCGCTGACTGCGTTTTCTCGCTGTTCTAATTTTAAATTTTAATTTAATTTAAATTCTAATTTATATGAATTAAAAAATAATTGAATATAAAAATTAATACTTAATAAACTCTATGGAAACAAGTGGTAAAATTAAAAATTTTGCACAACCGACTTTCAACATAATCAAAATGAGAACATGATCAATGTATTCGAAGTCATTTAAATACACATTATTAAAGACAATTCAAAAACTACTGGTCAGATCTTGATTAAATTCATTACGGGCCACACAAGAAGCAAGAAGCTTTTAGATATAAAAGGAATCATCAAAATCGGTTCACCCAGATAATGAGGTAACACACATAAAAAAACGTACAGTCGAATTGAATACCTCCTTTTGAAGTCGGTTAAACCGATACTTATTTGTCAATTGGGAAAATCGATTTGCAACAATTTTAATATTTATATTTTATTTTGTTCTTTTAGAGAATTAATGTATAACATTATTTTATTGTATTGTTTTTAAAGCTTCTATGATGTTTGTTACTGTTTATACGAGTATGTATTTTAACACAACTTTGCTTTGACCATAACAAAATAAACATATGTTGAGTAAAATAAACAAGTGAATATTAGAAAAAAGATTATTTGTATTTATTGCTCCAAAACAGTCTTATATCTAATATTAAACTATAAACTTATTTTAAGCTTTACACAAATAAAACGAACATTTCTTCTACTTTAATTTTCCAATGTTGATAATATTAAAATCGTTATAAGTGAATGCAACTAGTTTTTACGGACTCAGTTAAATCTAATACATTGGGAATGGAATCGGCCATTGTTGTCATATTATAATTTTATGTAATTGCATTTGTATTTCATAACAAGAAATATAAGGAATTACTTAGGCTGGAATATTTACATTAGAATTTTATAAGGGTAACATAGATCATTTCTAAATTATCAACACTATAATATGCAAATATCCCTTTTGTATATATCAATAAATACCACTAAGATTTTGGACGTCTGATGAGATGCAACGTTTAAAAAAAGGATATTGCTATAATATTTGACAACTTTATTATAAAAATCTTTGTTTGCCTGTTGAAAACGACCATTATAAATTGTAATTATTTCATTTTTATTATTATCCTCTGTTCCTCTTGTTGTCCTTTATTATTGTCCTCTGCTGAAAATTGACCTACCCCATAAATTGCCCCTTTGAAAATGGCGGGGATACCCTTGGTGGGCGGTCTGATACCGCTGTTTTTCAATTCTTTATTTATCAGGAAAAATCTGCTGAAACAATTCGGGGTATTCTCTTGCTTCTACACAGTATTTTTTATTATAACCGTATTATATTAGAGTGGAACTGTATCCATACCTTGTATTATTTAACAAAGCTTTGGAAAGTTAAAACTTATAGCAACCCCATAATTGAAATTCATCAGCAATTAAAGCTATAAAAATTATGTAAATCAAACTTAAATAATATTATAGACACTATATTATTATAATAGCAAGTAGCTTTAAATTGTTGTAAGAACAATGGCATACAACACCAAAGCAATATAAAATAATATCACAATTTATAGTCACAGTTACAAACTATATACACTGTGATGTTTAGTATCGATACATATAACATATTTTGTTGTATCTTTTCAACAGAAATATTACAAGCTAATGTTTTGGCGGAAACACATAAAAAGACAGCTGAACAGACAATGATATTAGATAAAATTTAAAAAAATATTTTTGAAATGTAAAAACCTTGATAATTATTGAAACTGTTTTTATGCATCGATACCATACAATCCCAGGTGAATTAAACTAACATAAATACAAAATGGTACATTTTACAAATCCTATTGCTAATATCAAAACACTATAAAATACACTTCACAATCAAACTTGTGTTGAACGGCATGTTGGAGTTGCGCGTATATTTGTTTAAAAAATTACGTCGTCGCTTATGATAGAGTGCACGTGTTTTGTGTTTTGTTAACGGAATAGTGACTTCAGTTAAATAACAAACGGACAGCTGCACGAACAGTCTGCTTGGAGAACAATTCTAAAAGCAATGTCGTCAATATGTTTAAGATGGAAAAGTTTGCTTCTGATAAGCATGTTATACTTAGATCACGATCTGTTACATTGATTGCGTTTGGTATAATCAAGCAATACTATATTTTCTTTAATGCGCAACTTTCTAATGTTCCTTATAGTATTTACTATAACTTAAATCTACTAATTTAATAGTAATTTTCTTAAACTATATTTATAAACATTCTTAATTAAATCGCCAATGAGCACTTACTACATTTAAGGAAATGCAATAAATTGAGCAACTTAAACCAAAAAAAAAAAACTGTAATCTATTGTTTAACTTTTTGACGAAAATATGTTGAGAAATTTCGTCTTTATGTTCAATAACGTCGTAAGAGATCTCTTCACTTTCTTCTTTGGCATTCTTTCCGGGCAAAGAAACGGTTCTGAATATGATTTCTGTAAACCTGAATGTACCGGCAAGTCTGGTTCCTTAGGGATTTGATACTTGTACTCCTTGACGACTTTTTCTTCCGTTGGATCGTATCTGTACAGGACTGAATATGTTCGCTTGACTTTTTTGTTCACTCGAGGAACATTAGCAGTTCTGTCGCTCTTGCAACGTTTCACCTTGTTCCTTCCATAATAATCTTGATAATGCTCTGCATCAACGTAAATAATTCGTTTGCCTAAAGCCAGTTCTCTCTCCTTTTTTAAACTCTTCCATGAAGCAATGACGGATTCACGACGAAATGTTTTGTTAGGATTGTGACGGCTTATGCAGAAAGAGTGCTCCTCTTGAATGTTGGAAGTATCTTTCAGAGGTGATCCTCTTGGACTCGGGCTGTAGTCAATCTCGTAGTCGTCTCTCGACACCTGGAACGAAACAAATCCTTGAGAATAAGAAATTAAGGTTACATTCGGATATAGACATAAATCCTCGTCTATCTTTGGATCTATTCCGACAAATGATGATAGATCGTCCAGATTATTACAAGATGTAAATAACGTTATCAATGTGCGTGACTTGGATGCGTAATACTAAATTCACTCTATCTCTTTCTACCACCTCAGTAACATATTCTATCTCTATCTGGTATTTCAGTCATTGGAGCCCTTCGCACGATGCCCACATGTCTGATAACACCTGTCGCCCAAGACATATGTTCTAGTCGCTGGAAACTTGGCAATATTACCTGAACCCGCTGTTTAATTATTATTACATTCGACAGTGTCAGGGAATTTCATATTAAAAAGAAAGAATAATGCGTCAAGGTATCTATATCCTGACTTCTATAAGCAAACGCAAACGTGATAGTTGATATCACTTTTAGAAATGTATTTAGGTCGATGTAGGTTTTACGAAATGAGATTTAAATGATTTTTAGATCGCCCTTCGAAAACACTTATTGATTGTAAAATTTTGTGTATACGACTCTATAAAATTTCATAACATTTAAACAATTTTATACGTTCTGTCCTGTTTGATTTTATTTAATTTTATTATAGTTTCACAAATCTTACTATGATATAGATATAGTAACTGACAATAAAATGGGACACTTTGAAACTGTTACAAGTTATTTCGAAAACTGTTTAGCATTATATACTTTTTAGCGTTGGTCATAACGTGGAATGTCGATTAGAACTTGTTAAATTATTCACCCCATCTATTGGTGTTGATTATTCGAACGCATTTATTTAAAAAGTTAAAATAAAATGTAACGAAAATGAGAAACACCTTGATAAAAGACGATTTTTCAACGTTCTCGGTTTCTGACACGAAGAATTTGCTTGAAAGTGTGTTGTGACAGTCACAGTTTTGAAACATTTTTAAATGGATTTATGTTAAAAAAAAACAACCGATGCAATGTTGCGAATTTAGGTCGCAAGGAAAATGGGGTCACGTCAAAATAGTTGTTCTATTAGTGGAATAGTTAACACTGTACAATTAAAGCGCGTAAATTAAGTCGAGCGTAATGTAGATTGTAAAAATGATATTTTCATTTCTTTATTCTTTATGCAACATTAAAACCGTAACCTTGTTTTTTTTTTCAGGTAATTTATCCCGCGACAGAATAATGAGGCGAGTCTTATCCACATATGCTTTCGGGCTGTTTGCCCGCCCTAGTTCATGTATCACAGTACGAATGCATGTTACATTTCTGTCTAAGTGTTCATATTTCTGGTTATTTGTGGACGTTATTATAAAGCTGAAGGTAATAGTACTAAAAGGTTTGAGTTAATTTTATCGTTGTCTATTTTAAACAATGGTCACGTTGTTCAATGCAACGTCTAATAATATTTACGCGGTGTATTATTAGCCAAAGCCTTCGCACTCGCTACATACTTCTAAATTTAATTTAGCCGTTTTAAAAGTTGCATTCCGATAGATTCCTATTCTGGTCGTATTCAGGGATAGTAAAAGATATAAATAAATTGTAAAGTAAAGTTTCAGCCTATATACGTCCCACTGCTGGGCACAGACCTTCCCTCATTTTTGAGAGAGTTTTAGGACAAGGAAGTGTCCGCCGCGCTGCCCCAATGCGTGTTGGCGAACTTCACATGTCTTCGAAATATATTTTTTTTCTTATTTTTCAGACATGCAGGTTTCCTCACGATGTTTTCCTTCACCGCCGAGCACGTGGTGAATCAGCACTTAAAATTGCAATTAACAATTTCATTGGTGCCGGCGGGGATCGAACCCGGTTTGCTCGCGTACTGTGATATTTAGAGCGCTAACCTTCTGAGCTACCATGGCTCACGGCAAATAAATTGTAACAGATATAAATAAAGTAGTAAAATATATAAATAAACTAGTAAAAGATGTAAAGCAGAGGACTTAAGGGATAGTAACGAAAGCAATACGGGAGGTCCGTTTGTCATGTTGTGGCGTACGGGAATCCATTATCATTTTCGTCCTGTGGGCGTCGCAAGAGGCGATAATGGAAAATGTCAGTCAGAAAAATTTAGAATATAGTTGACAAACGAGCATAACACAGTTCGCCTGATGGTAAGTGGTAGCTGTGGCCCATAGACATCTACATCTTTCCGCGATTAAGTATCATAATGTGTATGCGTTGTCACCTCTGAGGACTAAGATGGGTTGCATCTTCACTGGTTAATAAGGGTCTTAGGTTACCCACACTCACCATACGAAACACAACAAAATTACGCTGCTATTTTACGCTGGTATTCTTTAATAGAACGTGGTCCTTCCCCAGTTGGGCCGACCCATTCGTGGTGCAACCGTAATATAGCTGCAACGTGGCTCTACCATGTTAATGACGTTACTCGCTCAGTATTATTTTTTGAGGATCAAACAATAAAACGAATGTTTAGTCATTTCACAAACACGTATACTAACCTCATTCTCTTAATTAAGAATGGCTTTTTTAAAATGATACCGGACGAAATGATTTGTTTTTACTGCATAATAAACCTCCTTTGATAAAGACGACAAGGTGCAACGTTTTTCGTTTATATTTATATTGTACTAATGGAGTAATTCAATATTATTCGTTGAAAGCCAAGTTAAACATGAAAAAAATAAAGGTTTGATTCACATAAGTCATACAAAATAAATACGAATATATGTATGCCCGGATTGTGGATTCTCGATTTCTCTGAATTAAAAGTAATTTTTAAATTTCAACATAAACGCGAATTGACAACATTAATAGTAATTTAAATATATATAATTTTGAAGCATTAACCAAAACAAATGAACACTTTCATAAATCTTATTTTTGTTTTCATCAGGTAGTACTGATGATAATACATTCGTATACTGTACAAGTACAGTTCACGTGAAACGCTGGGCATGGATTATTTTGCGGTTTTTCAGATTTTCGCTGTAGCACGTTAAATTTGCTCCTAGTAGGAATAACAAAGTTTACATCTGGTAGCCGTAAGTATTTTACGGCTACCAGGCGTACATTTTTGGATACCACAAGATGACATACAACACTAATATCGTGAGCTATGCATTCTTATAGTTCATAACCACATAGCGAGTGGTAAATAAAATAAACTGGATTTGGATTTAGTTATACATAGCAGATATTAGTGATTTCTAATGTAGATATTAGTGATTCCTAATATAGATACGTATTAGTGGTTACTATCTGCTACGTACAACTTTATAATTTTTAAGAAACTTTTGCCCTCGGCTTCGCACGCGTGGAGTTCGGAAAACGACTTAATTTCGAAAATCCACAGCCTATATGTAATTCCAAGACCTAAAAAATCATAAAGAGATATTTACAGAATTACGAGAATGCTCCAGGTCAATCCCGCAGGAGCGTTTTCCCGGGATTTAATGTAGCACGTGTCACTTTTCGCATCATAAAATATCTCTATGCGAAAAATAAAGTCGATGCCTTCCCCGTTGTTCAGCTTTCGCATTTGTAATTTTAAATAAATAAAATAAATAAAAATTTAATTTTGTAGCATTGTTAGTTTGTCGTTACAGAGATACAAACCTTTTTACTTATTTCTTTGGCTCGTACAGATTTGTTTGTATAAATAAAACGTGTGTAAAGTTCACAAGAAACTATTTCAGTGCATCAAAAACCTAGGCCAGTGGCGTATTAAATAGAACAATATCGACCGTCCATTATTTTGATTGGTTCAAGTACGAGTGGTCTATTCATAGAGCCAGTCAATACGTTTTATTTATTGCACAGCTAAAGGTTAATAACCTAATGTTAAGTTTTGGTGACATTGTGAAATAGTAGTGTGACGAATGCGCTATGATTCGCTTTCCGTGTCGCCCACGTGAATGTTTTACTTACACCGAATTTCCATGACTAATATACAGTTTAACACTCTTTTCGATTACACCATTTTGTGTGTTTTTCGCAATTTATTTCGCGGTAGGGCTCTTTTCTGTCAGAGAATACGTCTGGTTTTAATATCTCTGGTAGCAAAGCATCCACTGTGGTCGTCAGTCTGGGTAGTAGTAGAATATTTATTGCCGTATCCATTTATTATCAGGTGGTTATTAAGGCGGTTGTCACGCAAATCTCATAAAAAAACGATATAGATGATTACATATTATGCAAGGCAATATAGATCACTGTCCGGATAAAGGCCAACGTACTGGCTTCATTTTTTTGCCAATAATTTGTTCAAATGAAACGCGAATTTATTTTCTAGTGTGTGAAGTCACAACTGACAAATTATTGTAAGATAAAAAAATATATTCATAATAGTTTTAATAATTATTCTCTTTATTGATGTATTTAAGAATGTAATAAAGAATGATTTTTATTGCTATTATAGAAAAGCACAAAGTAAGGTAAAGACACGTTATAAAGTTAAGCAAGATTTTTTTTAATAGAAGCAAGGGTGGCAAGCGAGAACACAGTCCAAAAGAAGCTAAGAAAATGCTGTGACCCATAGACACCCACATCTATCCTTGCTTAGAATCAAAATATAGATGGAGTTGTCACCACTGGTGACTAAGATGGAACGCCTCGTTACCTGTTAAATAGTTATCTATTTCGCTATAAAGTCAACATACGAAACACAGCATTACCCTACTATTTACAGGGTGCCTCTGCCACATAATTCTTATGTAAGATGAATATGGATTTTATTTAGGACCATTAGAGGTTACATACTTTTTTATAATATGTATGCAGCATACTTTTTTATAACTTGGATCGTAGAAAGGTCAGTCGCGTTGAACAACGGCTTAACGTGCTTTCCGAAACACGGGCGAAGCCAACTTCCTGACTCCGAGCTGTGACCCGACCTAGGATTCGAACCTGAGACCTCGTGATCAGTCGCGCTTACGTCTAATAGACCAACGGGGCAATCATTAACAAATGTATGTGATATAAATATAATTAAAAATATATGCGCCTAAATATGTTATAAGGGTTCCTTATACGATAGCGGAACCCTAAAAGCGTCACAATATTTAAATATCATATTTAAGCGATAAGATATTGTAACTAAAATTAAAAAAAGGCTTATGAATGATGGCATGGAGTTTATTGGTATCATGTCACTAGTCTTGCCGCTTTTTGAACAGCATGACTTTTATTTTGTTATCCATCTTTATCATGTTCGAACGTTCTTAACTTTCGAAATCATGAACCGGAATAACGAGACTTGATGGCAACGATTAAAGAACGTTACAACAGATTCAAATTGTCCCAAGTGTTTCTAGATGCGGTGAAAGTAAGGCGAAATTCGCCGCGACCGGTTCGCGAATTTCCTGCGACAAGAAGCGACGAGGTGATAATGTTTAGCGACATAAAAAATCCCTGTAATATCCGTTAGTTCACTTTCTAATGTCGTGTTGATGTGTTAATAAATGTTATCGCTGGATTAAGGTACGTGAGGGTAATATTACCTTAAGCTTTGCCGCCCTAAATCAAAACTGGGAAGAGAACAAAGATAAAACACAAATTCGTATACTATAACTAATATACTAAGGGAAAGATAGCTGGCAAGTTTTGGCAATAATTATGAACGCTTTGAAAAATCAACTGAAAAAAAAATACACTACACAATACTAAAATCGACTAAAATATTTACTATAAAGTCAACTGTGTAAATGGCGTCGATAAATCTGCGCTTTAACCACGCCAACGGACCCTTTATTATTTGATTTACCGATGAAGAGCTAGCATATCACAGAGTATGCAAACAAGGCTAGGTTTTTGAGTTACGAGAAATTGACCATATTAACCGGAAGACCATATTACCCTCACGTACTATGTAGGTAAGTTGAAGTGTCCAAACCAAGGTTCATTCTCTCATTTATTCATAGATTACAGCCCTTTTTATGGGCCCAGTTCTGAACCTAGGCATTTGCCTATCATACATTGCCTTATAGATTTGACATGGTTGCCACGATTGTTGAATTGTTAACAAGAGGATGCTTCTGTTGGCGCATCTTCCGTTTTAGATTAACTTGTCGACTCTTAAAAATTTTGTCGAAAACCTTACGATGCCTACAGAATGATAATGTGAACTTGGAGTGCGTTGAATAAAAAAAAAAGATCTTTAAATAATCCCTGGTATTTTTTTTCGACTGTCACCGTTAGCATTGCTAAGGTTAAAGGTTTTTTCAATCGTCAGATAAAAGCTATCCATCGAATATATTATACCTGACTGAATCATCATCATCATCATCATCATTACAGCCCTTCACAAGTCCACTGCTGAACATAGGCCTCCCCCAAGTAATACCACAAAGCACGGTCCTGAGCCACCTGCATCCATCGACTTCCTGCATATCTTACCAGGTTGTCACTCCATCTAGTGGGGGGTCGCAATACACTACGCCTACCGGTACGAGGTTGCCACTCGAGAACCTTTCTTCCCTTCTGACTGAATATTAAAGTGAAATAATTGAACTAATTTATTCACACAATTATAATTTTTTTATTTCCTTATGTTGTATTTTATCCTATGAATAAATCTGGGGCATGAGAAATCGTCCCTTAAACTTATATTTTATAAGATATTAATTAAAATATTATAAACATTGCACATTATAAAAGTAAGGCTTGCTACTCAACCGATAAACTAGCTCCTCTGTTATATCTTTAGAAACTATTGAATAAGAACAATAACAAACCTCGAGTTAGATAGAGTTCGAGTTCCAGTTTAGTTGTTTTTTTTTTTTGTAAAAAATATGCTTTTAAAACGTTTGTAACAAACCCGAATGATTAAAAATACTTTTACATTAAGAAGTGTTCTACATAAATTTTTCGTTGTTTCGTCGATGTGAATATACATAAGAAACTACTTATGATTATATTTACACGTTAAACCCTAAAACTGCCGACAAGGTTGCCTTCGAGAGCTGGCTTCGATAAATGATTCCTCAGATATCTATAAATCATAAGGAAACAATCAATTTGATCGATACGAATTTATATAAACCTTCAAGAGCAAAAGAGATCTAAAGTGACTTTTCACATAAACATTTTAGAATACTGAAGCTACAAGCTTTGCTCTTAAAATGCATACTGAAATAGATGCTATGTAATATCTTAAACACATATCATTCGTTTTATTTTTCTGGTTTTTTTTTGCTTTATTTATTTGGGGGCGATTATCATACTGGCTTTTATTTCAGAATTAAAGTTAGTAGGTGAAGTAGTTTTCCATCGCTTTTCTGTCCCTTTTTGACTTGCTTTGTTGTTCGTAATGTGCGTAGTTAACTTGCCATAGTGCACCTATCCATCCGATTATAACGTAGGTGTTTTCAAGGCAAAAGTGTATAGGCTTTTGCTAGAGCAAAACTGGTTCTCTTTACCAATTAGGGCTACATCACCAGTTAACATCAAGTGCAATTGTATTCAAATGTTTTGCTTTGCACGTTTTGCTTATATACGCGTACATATACTCTGCAAGCCATATATACATTATACTACTACTAATAAAAATACTAATAATTGTTTCTTCTTGTACTCTACCTAAATTTAGAGATTAGTTAATTTTATTTGATACTTTATAAATTAAATTATTCCTTTATCTACAAATTCTACATAAATAAATTGTATTTATTCTTATCTCAAGGAACATAGATCGCATTTTTTGCGATAATTAGATCGAACTTTGATTAATATCTTATTCGAAGTGCGTCGGTAACCGTGAAAGGCGTGGCAATGTCAAGAGCTTTAACACAAAAAGAGCGCAAGACTAACCCAAAGGCATGCACGGCTCGGTTCAATGGCAGCGGCCTTAGGCGAGTCAGTTGCCTTTATAGCGTATTACAAGCGATGCAGTTTGCGTAATAGCTGTTCGGGTGTGTGCCGTAATAAGAACAGTTGGCCCCGTTCCTTTTTATTTGAACTTAGATTCGGCGTAACTGAACTTGCAAATAGATTAAATAAATATCTGACCTTATAAGAAACATTGTGGATTTTTAAGTCGTATTTAAATTTATTTGTAAACGCATCGATGCGAGAGAAAATGTATTTTAAATGTACATTTATATACTTAATATGTTCGTTTACTTGTTTTCTCAATGAAATCAAAAAACCCATTTAAATTTATGCGATCTTTTTAAATATAATAATAACGTCAATTTTTTTATCCAATTACTTAAAACGCAGAACTAATCGTTTAATATACATCGTATCTCATAAATCATAATAAATCTGTAACGTGAATTTAGAGTAACTTACCACGCTTTCCCAACTACCACCCACAATCGACTTGTCCAACATGTTGGATGGAGCACAAAGAGTTTCTTCAACCAACAACAATAACACGGAACACTGTCTTAGACGCGGCTCAAAATCTTTGATGTGTGGCCAGATTTCGAAATCGGCACGCTGGGTTTAAGTAAACGAACTTCGTTCGCGGCACGAGACACGTTTACACAGGGGAGATTCTGGATTTAGCACGTGTGTTCCCCCTCTGAGCTTTCCTGAACGACTGAAGCAAATGCGTTACAGCATCATATTTATAGGTCGACTGTTCGGGAGAGGGCGGGTTTCAGGAAGACGGTGCGTTCGGATCCTCCACTTAGCACGTAGTCACGTCACCGTAATTTGGGTGTGTGTAACATCGTTCGGGGAAGCCCGTCTAAATGCGTCTATAGCTTGGCCGCTGGCATTATGCTTTATTTCACCTTTTTCTATAATGTATCTATTACAGTTCGAAGATCTTTAGTCATTAATTCTTTCAACTTGCCAAAGAATAATCGCTTGATCTTATTAACTGTTTTCAATATTTTCTACAATGTTTTTTGTATTGTTTTGTAAAATTATATCTACTTTATAATAAGTACTTTGTATTATAGTAAATAACTTGTTTGGGCAAAGTAAATAGTATCAGCCATAAATATGATTTTTTACTTGACTATTTATTCATTTTAAAATGGTCATTTTTACGTGTGGTTTTCGTGTGGTTTTCGATAGTACACCATTTACATAGTTTCTATACGAGTAGTAATATATTATAGTTTTTTTGGCGAAATTTAAGTAGCGATACGAAGACTTGGGGGCTCACCTTAAATTCGATTTGTAAACGATCTCTAATTTGATCCCTGCCTGTACCATTGAAGTTGGAAATCGCAATATTAAATACTGATTTACAGTAACAAGCTGTCTTAAATAAAAATTCTTTATGCAGAAATATATTGCATTGACATACGAAGTCGCAATGGAACCATTACGCAGTGATAGCTGTGTCCAGTGATTCGAAGTACGTTTTTTTCTTTATTTGATTTTTCAAAGTTAGCATTTGCTATATACGTAATTAAATATCCTAACAAATAAATGTTTAAAGTAATATAGCTTACTCTCGTAATTAACGAAAATTAATGTCTTAGGTGCCTTAAGGATTATTAACTGGCGCCAGCCTCAAACGCGACTTCTATAAAATCATCTGTTTCTTGCAACTCGTGCCGGAAGATCGTAATATATCCTAATTAACCACCCCGGTCACTAATCGCCACACAGTCGGCCAGACTTGTATGACTCTATACTGTTATTTAAAGCGTTATTGTAGTGTTTTACAAGCGTAGAAACTGGTTTGCTAATATTGTGTAATTTCATAGTGGGTGAAACTACGGTTGAATTACCGATAATGTGCAATCAGATATACAGCGTTAAAATTTGTTTGAGGTTTTAATTGAACATTTTTTTTTCAAATTGGTGCATGTCAAAAGTCTAGTACTGAAAATGCTGAAGACCTACCCTAAAAGTAAACTCATATGAGAGATTTTTACCTTACTATTTAGCTGTTACGCTTAGTATGCCGGTTGGCGGACATTTTTTTTTTTTGACATTTTTCATTATTAGGAAGTTTTCTCTGTTATGCCTTACGATAACCACGAGATGATAAAGGATATGGGATTCTCGGACGTCATCACCACACTTCAGAGTCACACTTTGAGATATAGGAAGTTTCTATGATGACCAAGGATGATACGCGAGGCTGTTGAAATTAAAAAACATCCTAATTTCAATAGAGAAGATGGATGGGCGCTGCCATCTGCTTGGGATCCTATAATTAACAAAATTAAACCCAAACCCAAGCATACCACTGCAAGACTTCAAGATACTGTAAGCTCGTTTTGCGTAGATTGGACCGAAAAATGAATATTAAAAAACTGAAGGTAGTCGGGCTAACTATGACATTGGGACGTCAAACATCTCAGTCTCCCCGTGACCATGGTTGCTGTAAAGCACCCAAAACGCCGGGAATTAAAAATAAGTAAAAGTAGTTAATTAAACGCGATAAAATCCGTAAATTTAGTTTTATTCAATGTGTAGTGTTCGCGTAAATTTAAGAAATTGTTATGATATTCCCATTAAATTAAACTTCTCAATACTAAGTATTAATAGAAGGTTCTGCCGTAATTAAATAAAATAAATTAAGTAATTTAATTAAGTACCGTAAATAAATTTATTTTGTTTATTTTTTTTTAAATATTGTAGGTTTCATCTGTTGGTAAGGGGTGATGTAGCATAAGATGATAAAGCGCACTGACTTTACAAAAGTCTACTCACTCTTCACGGCAAGAGTTTTTTAATCTTATACACACAGTTGAATAAACTCGTTATAGTCGTTATAATTGATTCGATATGAATGTTTTTGTTTGATGTAAAACGACGGCGTCTGTCTTCTGCACTGTTGCATCCCTGCAATCAATGCACCTGTGAAAGTTATCTTACTTGCTACAGAAGGGAACAGGTTTATTTCGATGGTGACGGGTTTAGATCGTGTGTTGATCGATCACCTCCGATCGTTGGCCCGTCGGAGTTCACGCGGGGTTACGGTCTGTGCTCGTCACTGCATTTATTATATTGATATAGAAACTTTTTACACAATATAGATTATGAATAATACCTATCATTCTTATTATTAATTTACCACTTGTTCGGAAAATACATCTGTCCTACAAAGGAACAGCAATAAACCTAGCGGGAATAATTTTTAAAATAACTGTTTACAATGATATGTTACACAATTTGCTACACAAAACAAATTAGAAAGAGCTTGGTAGTGAGCACCTTATTCCGAGGGGTTATTATCATCCATAAATTCCTTAGTATTATAATACCCTTTTTATACAATCTTTGTTTAATAAGTTAGAGATGTTCATACTCTCTCTGTTTAAGATTAATTCTAAATAAATATTTTTCAGATGTCAGTGAATGTATTTTACTTCTATTACTTATCTATTGGTATAATTAATTACTCTTTTGGTATCTGTAATAGATGCTTAATAATAGATTTTCTTTAAAATAAGAATTTTCTATGCGCTTTTTTAATGTATTGAAGATTTAGATCAAATCTTTAATTCGCACAAATATCATACAAGAGCATCTTTACGAATGGTATTTTCGGGAAATAATATCCAGCATTGTAAATTTTCTTAGCGTATTTGCACGAAAATGTACATTCTAATTCAACGATATCGATGGCTTACTTCAATTTATTTTGTCATACAAGACATAAGTCTATTTACGATATATAGACATATAGCGTAACTATGTTTATTCAAAAGCATTAAATTTCTAATGATACTGAATAAACATAGATTCTAAAGTAAGTAAGTAACCAATTTCTAACAGCGTTTAATATATTTACAAAAATCTGTACGTTGATGGTATAAGTTGGAAAATGTTAACGGCGCATGTATGTCTAAATTACATCATTTTTCATTCAAAATTCAAATGTAGATGTGTTATTACTCCTGAAAACTAAGATAGGATATGCCTTTACCAGCTAAAAGGCCAGTTTTCACTTACCCAACAAAACACGGCATTTTTATGCAACTTTTACGCTGGTGATCTCTGAGTGCATGGTGCTTCTACGGGCTGGACGACCATTCATGTTTCAGCCTTTAAGCAGCTGCAGCGCGTCCAGGTTGATGCTTTTGAATTAATTAATTCATTTACAATTTTGCCGTGCCGTGCCGTGGTAGCTCAGATGGTTAGCGCTCGCTCTAAATTTCACAGTACGCGAGCAAACCTGGTTCGAGCCCCGCCGGCACCAATGAAATTGTTAATTGCAATTTTAAGTGCTGATTTACCCACGTGCTCGGCGGTAAAGGAAAACATCGTGAGGAAACCTGCATGTCAGAGAAATAAGAAAAAAAGTTCGAAGACATGTGAAGTTCGCCAATACGCATTGGGGCAGCGCGGCAGAAAATTCCTTGCTTAGGGCAACCCTGTCAGAAATGAGCGGAGGCCTGTGCTCAGCAGTGGGACGTATATAGGCTGTAACTTTACTTTACTTTACTATTTACAATTTGTAGTTCTAAAGCAGGAATAACTTTATTCCCAAATTTCAACTTAAGCCCACTAATATGTTAACTATATAGATCACGAAGCTAGGGTAATGATCCTTTGGTTTGACGATCGCTTCTATCCATCGCCGTTATTTACTTTACGCTTTATTTATGATCGTTGCGTGAAAGTTTCTATATCGGCATGGACGTTTTTAGTTTTACAACTGGCTGTAGGAGCCATATTGGTTGAATCTAAGTGCACTGCGCTTTGAGGATTAAATGCGCTCGAGTATTGTGTATTGACGTCATAGACTGCAATCCGATGGGCGTAGACCCCGTCGCTGAATCCGTTATGCTTGCCTGGTAGGTATCGTTTGACATAATTAGTTTATAAAACGTTCTTTGCACATTTTCTATTTTTTATTTAATTACGTTATTATAACGGATTATTTAAATAAAATATATGTTTAAATGAAATAATAGCCAATTGTATATAATCACCTTTTTAATAAAAGAAGATTTATCATTATCATTTACATTGTTCCCATATAAATGAATTTACCGTTTATTCGGCTATTCATTTAAATCGGTTGAGCCGTTTCCGAGAAAATAATATAAACATACGAGTGAAATATATAAAACCTCTTTGATTTTTAAACTGGTTTAAGAAGAGTTTTAATCATCATAAACTATATTCAAACATTATAGTCAACCAAATCTAAGAAACACCTTTTGACGTTTCATAGAGTCGAGCAAGCTACACATGTGTATAAACATCTAACGCTCGCTCGATCAAGATACACATGTGTACCACAAGTACTACCCTTTGAAAAAGAATTTTTTTAATTAAAACAAAACCAAGGACACTATGCAATAGATAATAGTTTCAAAGACAAAGATATGCTCTTTTATTTTAAACCATAACCTGGCAATGTTTCTTAGAAAAAAAAAAGAAATCACTCTGAACTTTCGGCGTTCCACGTGTCGCTTTGATGAAGGTGCTCCGTCTTTTTTATAGAATTTTATATTTGTGTCTGGACTAAAAACGAAAGTATTATACTTTTTTATATTCCTTGTAATATATTAAACACGTAGATATATAATTTGTGGTATAAAAAGTGAAAATTAAATTTCCAAAAGTACTTCGAAATACGGAACGCCCATTTTGGCGGTTGGGTCATAAATGTGTTATTTTTCCAATTCTCATTTATTTTTAGTGTAAAATGTAAGTAAAAATAGTTTTCTTACATATTTCAAATAACTTGACGTTTTATTTATTTCAAATTCACACAAAAATATTTTTGAAATATTTTCGAAATGTCATACAGATAAATATTATTATTATTTTTTTTTAATTTTTTATTATTTTAATATTTTGGTATGAGTAACGAATAGAAACACATAAAACATAAAAATATACATATTTCCAAACATTTTCATATAAATTTCTCCAAAAACAAAAGTGTAGAATTCAAATTAGTAGTAATTTTGGCACTAAAAGTGAAGTATATACTACTACTGTGCTATAAAGGGTAATTTATGAATTTTATTATAATTTCTAGCAACCAAAATAATTTTATTCAATAGTTTATACATTCAACAAGAATTCCTGTAAGTTTTATCCATAAATATTGTCTCAAAGTGAAAATATAGCAAAATTTGCAATATAGCAAAAAAATTTGCTAATTTGCAAATTTTCCCGCCATTACGGTCGCGAGCGAACGGGAGTGTCATATTACGTGGCCTCGCGAGCTAACAGGTTAATCATTCCGCAATAACTTTGCACCAGCGTACTCACACGATTTAAAATAACCTTTTACGTAAATCCGAGGAATTATGAAGTTATCTATAATTCATTACAACGTGTATAGTTTTTTTATCACTAATTTAAACTTAAATTTTTAAAACAAAGCAAAATATTAAAAAATAACCAGTATTAACTTTTTTTACTTGACGTCGTTTCAATGATATGTCGCTATGTATATTACCATAGTGTTTGGATGATTAAAATTCATTGTTATGCGAATGATCGGCAAAATATTCAAATAATCGGTAAAAATTTTCAAATAATCGAATCATTAATTTTTTAATGTATTATTTGTTTAATTTAATTTTTATTTTTAAAATTCCTTAAATTACATAAATCATGAATAAAACAAGTTTATTTTTTTACTTTGTCAAAGTAAATTTGTGTAGGCAAAAAATCTCAAATTTTTACTTTATTAAACTAAGTTTGTATAAAAAGGGTCATTTTAATATTAAGGAATTTATAGACGATAATAACCCCTGGGAAGAGTGATCGCTACCAAGCTATTTCTTATTTGTTTTGTGTTGTTAATTGTCACACACATGACTGTAAGCTCTATTTTTTTTAAAAACTAGTCTCGTTGGGTTTCTTGCTTGTTCTTCCCAGGACAAGTTTTTTTTTTGCGAACCGGTGATAAAAATGTCTTTCAATAAGTATTATTCATAATCTATATTCTATATTAAATAAAAAAGTTTCTGTTTGTTTCTGGTTCGAGAGCTTACAGTTCGTAATTTTGTGTTCTTATTTTGTGACTCGGCTTTAACTTTTTGGACTGTTTCTTCTTTAATAACTTTTGTACGTGGTAGAGCCACTCTACTTCTATATTATAGTTGTAGCACGAATGGATCGGCTCAACCGGGGCAGGACCACGCTCTCACAGAATACCAGCGAAAATAGCAGCGTAATGCTGCTGTGTTTCGTATGGTGAGTGTAGAGAACCGGAGACCCTTTTTACTGGAAACGAATCATTCCATCTTAGTCCTCAGAGGTGAGGATAAATGTAGATTAGATCCTCTGAGGTGACAACGCATTTGCATTTTGATTCTTAATTGAGGATAAATATGTATGTTTATGGGCAATAGCATCTACTTACCATCAGGTGGACTTTGTGCTCGTTTGTCACCCAATGCTTTAAAAAAATATATTCGTTGAAGCATGTGCCCATATCACAAAGGATGATTGGGCAAAAGTGGTAGAAAAACAAAAAAAATGATTATTGACGTCTTTGAAGGAGACATTAATTTTGACTGCATTATTAAAAATCAAATGCCATCAAAAACATAGCTTGTAAAAAAACCAAGTCTCGCAACTCAGTTCTTCTACCATAAAAAGTTATGAGATCCATGTAATACCAAGTCGGTTAATTTATTCAGTCCCTACTTAAGGGTCCTTCTGTTTTAAGTTATTACGTAATTAGCTAACGTAACAACATTTTATTGTGACCATATCAATGTTAAAAGTCTTTTATGTTTTAAATATATAGATTGACTTGGCCATCGCATAAATACACAACGTATCTCACAAGTAATACATATTATATTAAATTAGATCGCTTAGTGCGATTGCCAAGTCAATATATATATATTTTAAAACATAAAAGATTTTAACATTGATATGGTCACTATAAAATGTTGTTAGGTTAGCTAATTATGTAATAACTTAAAACAGAAGGACCCTTAAGTAGGGACTGAATAAATTAACCGACTTGGTATTACATGGATCTCACAACTTTTTTATGTTAGAAGAACTGAGTTGCGAGACTTGGTTTTTTACAAGCTATATTTTTGATGGCATCTCACTTTTTTTGTAGATAAGATAGTCCTACTTTCTTACCTTTCCGGTACCTTCTACTTCTTGAATACCAACAATGTACCTATATAGCGTATTACAAGCGATGCAGTTTGCTACCTTTTAAACATATAGAAGTACACTGATTCATTCACTGCAAATGTAACTTCGTAATTCTATACATTTATATGATGTTATTTATGCAGTATATTACAATGTTATTTATGCAGTTGGTGTATCTAGAAAACTGGACCAAAATTAAAAAATATTTTAGTTTTTTCTTGATTTATATACTAAACCCTAATTGCATTCTAAATTTTGATTTTCTAATTTTGTATTGAATTTCCTTAGGGTTTTGATGATTGGTCAGTCAGTGAGTGACAAAATTAAGAAACTTTGACAAGTTATAACTCTTTAACTACTGGTTCAAATTGAATAAAATTTGAAATACACCATGCTTATATAATGTCTAATTGGTTACTGACAATTCAGGCTTTTAGTGTTATCCACTACGAAGTTATAGTGGGTCGAAAATGGCCTGAATTGCTTCGAGAAAAGTATAGTACGGCCGTGCCCCTTTTTTGCTCGACTTGGTAATATTTATTATAAACAACGACATCTCTACTAGTTGTACTGAAAGTGATTAAATAAATTTATTTTTAATCTAGTTTCAATCTTAAATTTCTACAACTGTTTCTCTAGAAATAAGCAGTAACAACAAATACGAAGAAACTGATAAATCGTGTGTTCTTGTGTTTTAAATTATCCGTTTTTAATTTATTCTGGTATGATTCAAACTAAACTGTAAATGATTAGTAACTCTAAGTAATCGATATCGATTTTTTTAAGAATCGAATATTGTACGTTCCAATTTTTTGGTTGGCATGCTTGGTGCAATAAGTCTGACAGCTGTCAAAATATATTTCTTAGATTTGGTTGACTATAGTTAATGTTGTTAATCTGGACATTATTACAAAATTTAGACATTATTTGTACGCTTAAATATTTTTATTTTTTATTTTATTCTTGAAGCCTTGAAAATTGTATGGTTACTTTATCGTATATATATATATATATATATATGTGTTGTGGAAAATAAAGTCGTATTCTACCACTTGAAAAACAAAAATATGGAAAAAAGTTAATGTGTATGTGAGGTGTTTATTTGATATCCATGCCTTGAATCGAGCGATAATAATTTTCTATCAATATCAAAAAAACACGATATTTGTTTGACGGGAGCTGTAGGTAAAAACAGATAAATTGAGAGATCGCGGATAAACCTTCACGTTCTCCGTTACAATGCAATAATTATTATTCTTTATTTTATTTTTATCATGATGTCATAAATAAATTGATCACATGCTAGAGTATAAACTTTAATAATTTTATCAAAGTATAAACAATTTTAAAGCCATTATTTGTATTGCAAATATTCCTTTAATCTATATAAATTTCGACTAATCGTTGTGTTTCAGAATATAGATTGTCTCAATACTGGTCCCATATAATTCGGACATCAGCTAAAACCTCTAGGATTGAAGAGATTAAAGTTAAGCCACGGTTCTCTCCCGTAAGCTAAAGGGAAATTTGGTTTAAGTGGTCTTTTTGAGAGGTCACAAGTAGTTAAATTGCGAATATTGAAGTGGAAATAATTGCGGGTTGAGAAAGTTCAAGCTGCTTGTTTTCTTATAAGGTGTTTTGTTAAAATTTTACGAAAAGAAATTACACTTTAAAATTAATTTAATCTATATATTTAAAATATCTATTTGTTTGAAATTATAAAAATTTGGCTATTACTAAAGAGTAAAAGCCGGCTTCAAAGAAATAAAAGGAATAAAATAATTTGTGCGTAATATCTTCACTAGTCGGGACTATAATAGGTACCTCCATATAGACTGCCTTAGCATGAAGTCTAACTTTTTACACTTTAAGTGGACTAAGGAATATTATAAGATCGAATGTCGTTTAAACAGTTACACTAAAAACTTTATCGTCTATTGTTCTGTCTTTAGGGATTGAATATTTTCTCCAAAGTTATATATATATATAACCACCTATAAAATATAACCTATGTATAAAAAAAGTCATTAAAATCGGTCCCAAATGACATAGATAGGGGAAGTCCCCTAAGCCCGGACGGCTCCTAAAGCGGGCTACATACGACACGATATCGGTGGCGATCTAGGGTGGAGTAGTGGGGATGCCTCCTAGATTGCCTCTAAATCGTGTCGTATGTAGGGCCATCCTAAGTCGTGGCCAATATCGCCTCCTTAATCGGCTGGCAGGAGCAAAAATGCTTCCTAGATCAGCCGATGCTTCCTAGATCGGGGCACCGCCCCCTCCTTACTGCGTGTGTGTAGGCGCATCGGCCCGATTTCTTTTGGCAGTTGCTGCCGGCAATCCTCGCGGAAGGAAGTTAACAAAACAGTGATACTGAATGACCTTTTTTTTATGTAACAAAATTTTTACATTTTAATCATATAAACGGAGTAGAAGCCTATGGCACTGATATTTTACAAAAAACCAAAAAAAAAGTGAATAAAATAAATAAATTAATTGAAATTTTATCGAAATTCAAATCATATCCACTCTAGCCTGTGACCCTGCGAAGTGACATGGTCAAGAATGCCTACTAAACTAATTTTTTTTATTGCCGTTCGTAAAGTAGAGTGTATGATGTAAGTAAGGAGAAGATAAAGCCTCTCCTCAACAACTAACTCCTATTCCAACGCTATCAACACAAGACCGCACTCATATCTCTTACAACTCCAAAAGACCACACTTCGATCTTTTACGTGCCTTCATCCTCTTATCAACAACTAACTTCTACTCCTTCACCATCTCCACATCAACAAACAAGTTATATAAAAGGGAGTATGTCCGAAATTAAAGGTTTCTTTATGTTTAAAAAAAGATATAAGCTATTTTATTTTCTGATAGTTTTACTCCATAAATAAAGATTACATTAAAAAAAAGTATACATATTATTATACAAAAGTATTTTATTTCCTTGTTTGTTGTGTGTAATACATAACCAGATTTTGACCAAAGCAGAAATGAACAAAGAGAAGAAATAACTAAATAGCATAGGTAGGAGAAATTGACGTTTTTATATAAGTGGCGAAATCATTTCTAGAAGGTTATAAAAACTGTCTTCATCCATCCGGAGAAAATTAATCACGTCCTTGGATTACAGGCCATTTAGTACGTTTATGTGGCTTAATTTTTATCTCTTTTGAAGCCATTTTTTCACCCAGCAACTTCTCTTTTTCTATTTTCAAATAAATTAACCGAGATGGCTAATGCCAAACCAACACGGTGGTGTTTTAAGAGAGTCGGAGGTATTTTGAAGAACTCTACCGCATATGCATTCCGCTCCAAGTCCGAACGCGTACTGCTAGGCAGGCCCGTGTGTAAGGTCTACCCCGATAAAAGCCCCGATTTCTTTCCACCCTAGATCGCCACCGATATTGCCGTGTGCGCCGTATGTAGCCCGACGGTTCTTAAAGCTGGACAGAATTTGAATCACTGCGAAAAAGCGCGCCAATTTGTTGCTCGAGTCGTGGTTAGAAAGCGTTTCCCAAGTGAAGTGTGGGGGGAGCGTGTCAATAGTTAGTTAGTTAGTACTGACTCGTTCGGCGTGGAGCGTGTAGCAAATTTTAAGGTTAGTAAAAATTTTGTTCGAAGTAATTTTTTGGGTTCTGTAAACAGTATTTAAAGTATGGGATGATAATCATTGTTATTAATTATTATTGCTATTGTATTAATCTGATATAACCCAGGTGTTTTTTTTAAGATTCATAACACATAATGTGAATGAGAATTTTTCTTGTATGTACCTAAGGGTCCCTAAGTTCGGACACTCTCAAAGTTTAGCTCGCGGCCTGCAAGGCCCTGAGTCAGATGAAGCTGTAAGAGTCGTATAGACTAACAGCGCTAACATCCAAAAAATAGATACTCTCAAAGTCCCCTAATACCGGACAGTTTTACAGTAAGTTTATTTTTGTTGTAGTTATTATTTTTGTGTTTTGTTTTTCAGATTCAACATGGATAAACCCAAACCGAGTTGTGGGAATACCCCCAAACATGAAATATTGAAAAAAGCTCAGTTAGCTACATTTGTGATTTTTGCAGGTTGTACAATTAAAGTTTTGTAATTTTATAGAAACCGTAAAATTATGACCAAAGTTAATTACAATTAAGAATAGTTTTCTTTATAAACAGCTGATTTGATCAATTTTAATAGATATTCTCACGAATTATTTGTTAAAATAATGTTTAGGTTTAAAATGAACGAAAAGATGGCTTATTTCGTTCGTCATTAGGGGACCTTTTTAAAAACGTCCTTTTTCTATGTTAAATGTTCCTTAGTACCTACTACATTTAAAGTAAGATTTGAGGCTGTTGATATATCTGTGTTGATTAAATATATAGTTGTGAACTTATTAAAGTAACATAAACAAATGAGAGTATTATACGTTCTTTTTTATTTTTATTGTTCCTTAAGTGTCCGGTTCTCGGGGACCTCCCCCTATCACGTAATATACGTACAAAAAAAAAAAAGAACAAACACTCGAATAGAGACATGTCTCCTTTTATGGAATCAGGTAATAATAGGGATAATAATACGTACAAATATTGTCTTTTTATACAAGAAATGTCCAAAGATTAACAATTATAATATAATATTTTATTTGTCTATTTTTCCCAGAGTAGATTGATACAGAATGCCTTAAGGCAATAAGTGCGCCCATTGTAACCCTTAGATTAAGGTGTATCACAATATAGGTTAAATAAATAAAAGTCTTTATTCAAATATAGCTTATATAGTCAACTAAAATAGTTTCTATTGAATATTAAAATATTGTCTCCATAATCATAGAATACTATAATACACAATAGAATGGCTGTCAACCTTAAATTGTACGACGATAGGCGTCGCCGGGAGCACACATACAAGCAATAACGTCGTATTGTTACTACTACAAACCCGATTCGCTGTGTTGACAGACAAATTTTAATACATATTTATTTGTAAATAGCTGCAATTGATATTTGCATGCGAAATTTGGAAACGATTGTAACGTCAAAACACATCTCGTATTGACATTTATACGTATGAATTGACGTGTTAGTGACATTTTAGTGGCTACACGGGCTCCGCCCACTCCCCCGTTCTATTATGTATGTATTATGGTTTTCTATGTCTATAATATATAAAAATCAATTGCTGTCTCGCAAAAACTCGAAAATGACCGGACCGATTTTGATTAAAAAAATTGTGTGTGTAGGTCCCTGGATGGTTTAGATCTACATTTGGACTCGGTAGGTGACGCTGTAGTCGAGATCCAGAAATCACCCGTGCGAAGCCGGGGCCGATCGCTAGTTATTACTAAAAATCAAGTATACAATAATATTAATTAAAAAAGCATAAGTTTCCTACTCTATTCTCATTTATTTAATTAATGGGGGTTTAATTATGGTTTTTTTTTTTTTTTTTTTTTTTTTCTTCTTTTGGTTTGGGGTTTAAAAAGAAATAAAAAAAAAGGGGCGGGGTTGGGGTTGAAAGATAAATAAAAATAAATTCGGTTGGGTAATTTACACAATAGTATGATTTCGCAGCGCTTTTGCGTATATTTCGAATGCGAGAGTTTCTGCTTTCCATTATCATATTATTTCGCTAAACGAAAATAAACAATACTTTGTGACAGTAAGGTACTAGAATGGTATGTGTTAATCGCAAAAAGTGAAAGTGCCACCAAAAAGTAAACGTGAAAATATGTGTTTATAGTATTACATACATTCATAACAAATCAGAATCCATAGCGTTATCAACTCCAAGTACAACGATGAAATGCCTCCATAGCTTGTAATTACACCGGCCCTTATCCTTCAAGTCAACAGAAATAGGTAGAAATAGTGGTAATATTGTTATACCAACCCCGACCGACTTGTGGACAGAAAACGAACCAAACCATTTTATAAATATGTAGCTCACGTGTAACTAAATGTACATAGGCAGTTAATAGTTTTAATTTTGTTAGTAAACAGTATTTAGGTTTATCGTTGTCGAAATTCAGCAAAGACATGTCCTCCTTCCTGTCCATTCAATCACAACGATACATAAAAGACAATTATTGGTCTTGGAGAAATATCACCGGAACGATATAAAGAACTCTACATTTTTTTACGGTCTTTTAGAATACGTTACACATGGATTAACTTTGATCCAGTTTTAAAAATTTGTTTTGTGTTACTTATTCGCGAACAATTTACACTAGCACAAAGAAGTTGATTTACGTGTATGTAAAATTTGACTCTTTCTCCGCTATACGTGATTCAGTTGGACCGGGTCCAGAAAATAAATTATAATTGCGCAATTTTATGAACCACATGAGACGTCGCGATTTTTATCTAAATGTTGACTCGTGTTTTGTAATGTTACAGTTTATGTCTTTGTTATTAATTTATTTTGGTGGTCGCTTGGTTTCGATTGAGTTTAAATTTCTTTGAATATATTTATTCACTATTACAATCAATATCAGGTTCCACATATATGCTACCACACGTTGTTACGCGTCTGGTAACGTGTGATAGGTAGGTGGGTTGAATTTTATTATATATTTATACCTATGTGCCTGAATCTTCTTTTTCATCATTGCCTCATAAGAGTCTACTGCTAGAGAGCAGAAGGATTTGCCTTATTCTTCACGCTTGGCATTTGGTACCTTTGACGCTTCTGCCTATCGCTAATCCTCGGTATTTTACGTCAGGCGTAAAGAAGATTGTTACAACGCCATCTATCGACCATTAGTTTTATAGAAGTTCCATAGCAGTAGTTTTAATCAAAGGATCTATAGAAATGGATCTTATGAAATGGAACTTAGTGCACTTTCATGGCATGGGTAATATTATGGAGCATAACTCTTTTATCACACCTCACTTACGACTACCAAGAAAGTCGTTTGTAGCAAACTTGGCCCCCTTTTCAGATTTGCACTTTTGGTAGGATAACCTTAATTTTTGAAAAAAATTATCCTTTTATTTATCTAAAATACATTACCTTCAACGTTTTACTTGCGTTTATGCTTACGGTTTTCTTAAATTTAAACGATTGGAATGAAATATCGGCAAAGTCCTTGAAACTAACCACACCAATAACGTTGCCTATACTGTAAATCGATAATTTGTACAGATAGTTTTTCAAAAATTTTCCTTTGTATACGCCTAATGATCTAGATTAATACCAAATTTCAAGATTTTAAGTAACTTAGAAGTGGCTTAAGTTTTTGATGAGTGAATCAGTGTTAAACTTGCTTCTTCGTATGTCTTTCCGATACAAAATTTGTAATCAATTTTTAATAACTCCTGACAATTGGTTGATTATCTTATATAACTTCGATGACAATGTAAGGAATCTTGTTGCTGATCTTATGATGGATCTTGATGCTAACCCTAGTAACGACTATAAAAGCTTGTTTAAAATAGATTTTGCTTTTAATTCAAGTTAAAATCTTTTAAGTCAACAAAAGTTAAAATTTATATGTACGATCATTTTAATATGAAATAGTGTGTAGTTAGAACTTTTAATTAAACTGTTTAATTAAAAAGAGTCTAGCTCTATCTAGAATATAAGAGTTTCCTTTTAATTTTAAAGTACATTAGATTTACTACTGAACGAATATTTATGAAAAGCAATTTATAGAAAGTGAGTATAGCTAACAGTCATGTAAACGGTCGAAAGCGATCGTAATATATAACTTCTAGAGACCGTTCTCTTACTTATAATATTATGCTTAGTCATTTGTCCAAATGAGTAACTCAACCAATTTTACGCTTGACGTGATGCAGTTCGCACGAGTGCTGACTTTTGCTACCGAGAAGTTTTATAATGAAACTTATTACTGTATGTATCGGTGAGATCTTTATCTAACATATGCTACCCATTGTATTCCTTTGTGATTTTCACATATGAAAATTACCTTTCCTATTTTTGGAACAACATTTCAGGGCCATAATTGTCACAATTTTACAACGTGGTAGAGCCATGCTGCAGTTATATTAGTAGTATAGTTGTAGCACGAATGGGTCGACTGGACCGCGGAAGGACCACGCTCTCACAATACCAGCGTGAAATAGTAGCTTAATGCTGCTGTGTTTCGTATGGGGAGCGTACCAGGACCAGGTGTAGAGAACCAGGGACCCTTTTTACCGGAAACGAGGCATTCCATCTTAGTCCTCACGGGTGACAACGCATCTGCATTTTGATTTGTAATCGAGGGTAGATGTAGATGTCTATGGGCCACAGCAACCACTTACCATCAGGTGGACTGTGTGCTCGTTTGTCACCTTATCCTATAAAAAAAAATTTACTTTGATTTCATAATTGTGTAAAATATGAAGAATGGTTATTATTTTTTATGTATCAAAGATTTAAATCAGAAATAACTCTTCAGGTACATTTTACAGACCTAATGGTATATACATAACCCAGCATTTTCTTCAAGTCCAAGCCTGACACGAAAGTTGCCCTTTATAACTTAAATAAATCTCAGTCTATTTTGAAAAATATAATTTTTGCGAAATAATTCATTTTCTATATTAAAATATTCCTGTCCAAGGCGTAGAATGTAGGCTATTTCACAATTTATTGTGCTTGTTTGCCTGAATTTTTAAATTTAAATTAAAATCGAATGTTAGAGTCGATACCAGTGAGTATGTATTAGTTTTGGTCTGTAAGAAGTTCTTTTATTATCTTTATCGTCGCCGAACAGACTAACTACTCTATACACTACTGTCGTACTAGTAGACACTATTATTATTTAAGTTATGTCGCTAAACTTTCCAACAAAATCGTATTATCGTGAAAATATGTTACAAAAGAAAATATCAAGTTAAAAGTTTGCATATTTTGCAGTTAAACGCCAGCTCAGTCTTGCTTTTTTATTTAATACGAGCGAAACGCCCTGGCTTTGCATGATTAGGATCTAACAATGTGATATTATATTGATTTAAGATATTCAAATATGTTCCATTAATTTTGTCAATTTCTAATATTTAAAAAAATGCTATTATGCCGTTATCGGCTCATTTCTTTTTGATCTAATGATCTAATGACTATTTATAGATGTGGGCATGTTAACTATCTCTTATTTTCTCAGTTGAAATTCTCAGATTAACAATGGGAAATAGTGTTGAAGGTGTGCGACGTACGACGACGTTTTCCTGCTATGGGAGAGGCGCATATTTAGGTGTAGAGAAGGTCTATGATCAAATATATATAGAGATAACTATATGTAGAAACATTGTAACAAAGATGGAGAGAGTGATAAAACATAATATGATGTGTTTGAATATATGGTGGACACACCAGCAAAATAAATATTTTACGATGTCTATGAAATGCAAAGAAACCCAAAAGCCCCTTCTATAGTGATCCGCCGTTAGTAACAGTGGTGCCCATCGGACCTCGCCGCGAACCGTTGCGAAGTCACAAAGTCGTACTGATGCTGACGTGCGAGCTATAAATAATGTTTTGACCTACTTGTCGACTCCGATCATCTCAGAGTTAAACGGTATGTGGACAATTTTGGAGTAGGCACTTGAATGTCTTCGTACTTTATGAAGCTTTTACTGTATTTTCGTGCCATCTTTTGTTAATTTCTCTTTTTTATGTTCGAAATGTTTGAGCGCTGCAGAACGCGCTGGGTTTTGTGTCGTTGATATAATATTTCTCGTAAGAGATCACAACATAAAAATATTATACAATATAAATAACCAAATAAATTTAAAGAACAAAGTACAACAAATAACAAATTTCTGAACCGATACGACTTAGGGTACTTCAAGAAAAGCTTACCACTTTTTAAAAGAAGTACGACAACGCACCTGCGATCGCATGGTGTTTCAATTGTTTAGGGGCGGCGTAGGTCACTTACAATCAAATCAACCACATGCTTGTTTGCCCATTCTTCTAAAAAAATCACATATATGTAAACCATTTCTGATGTAATGTGAGCTGCGTTAGTGTATGTATGCACTAGCAAGAAATTATTTAAGATAAATTTCTTAACGCAATTAAAAAAACGTCAGTTCATTTTTAAAATTTAAGTCTACTGCTTTCCTTTTAATTAAAAAAATATATTTTTATTAAAAGAAAAGGAAATTAGCGCATCTTTGTCATTTCGTATATTCTTGATGTATTTCTCCGTACGACGATTCCATGGAAATATGGTGGAATAACATAAAGCTAATGTCTTGCTTGTACTATCAGCGCGCTTGACCTATATGTTAACGAAATACTCTCGTAGGTACATAATGTAATGGATAAATGTCGCGATCGCTTCATCTTATGGATGAGTCTTATAGGAGACCAATTACTAAGTGAGAAGATAGAGTGTGCGGAGAAAGCATGATTTATTTCCTTCCTCCCCTTTCGACTATTGCACGGCCAGACGTTCGTCGTGTCTGCACCCCTTTCTTGTCGACATTTCACCCATTGAAACTAAAGTGTTTTTTTCGTCTTTTGTGATGCGTAGTGCGTACTGCAGACGAGTGGAATAATTTGCCAATCTGTGTTCCCGTCCGATTTTAATATTGGTATCAAAATAATAATGTCTTCCAGACCGAATTTCGGCCACGGCGGCCTGCCTCTACGGAGGCTAGCCATCGGCGCAGGACAGGATTATAGTGCCCAAGTGTATGTGCAAGCACAGGTGCACTCTGTATTCCCTCTTTCTCGTAATCCGATGGGACGGTAAACCGACACGACCGGAGAGAGATCATGTGCAGGACCAACGGTAGGGGGGGGGTGAGACACCGCTAACTTCCTGACTCCGAGGAACTACTGAGAATTTCTTGACGGAAAAACACAATATTTAATTTTTTGGCCCGACCCGGGATTCGAACCAAGGACCTCATGATCAGCAGTTGCACTACTACAACCACTAGACCAACGAGGCAGTAATCAAAATACAGACGCATAGACACCTGTTTGGATTGTAGTCAAGCATTGATTACTTAAAAAAATTCTGTGTGTTGTCTGGCTGAACATATTTCCCGTTTTTCTTTTTCTAAGCAAAAGTGTATGCACTGCAGTGTTCCTGTCTGAAGTAACATGGAAGAACTCTAACCTTAGGCAGACTTTACAGTTGGCTACAGGTTTTAAGCTACAGTGGCCCCATTCCATTAAGATTAATGTACAAAAAATTGTTAAAATAGGTTGTTACAAACTGACGGATGCATTTATATTAAACTAAATTGAAAACCACTTTCGTTTGAATTTCCAAGGAAATTATTTAAAATGCCTATTTTTTATTTCCCAGTGACATACACTTTGGTGGGTGTGTACTGTCTGTCAGCTTCATTGAAAAGTGTGCCAATTGAAAACACTCAAAACAACTTTCTTAACTATTCTACGAATTTAGTGTGTAGAGATTTATCGCGGATTGTCGGGAGAGAAATGACAGTTTATTACGTTTTAGCAAGTCCAATTAAGTTCTTCGCTTGAAGATTATTTTAAGGGCTTTATTAAATAACTTCGTAATACAAGATTCAGTGATAGTATTCGATATATTACGCGCTTAAAAGCTTTTGAATTTGTAACATCAATTTTGTGTTTTAATTCACTTTTGAATATGTTTTTTGTATATTCACAAACACAGTCACAAACGCAGTCCTAAGATATCAGATATAGTTGTAGCACGAATGGTTCGACTCGACCGGGGAAGGACCACGCTCTCACAGAATACCAGCGTAAAATAGTAGCTTAATGCTGCTGTGGTGAGTGTAGAGAATCGGAGACCCTTTTTACTGGAAACGAGGCATTCCATTTTAGTCCTCACGGGTGACAACGCATCTGCATTTTGATTCGTAATCGAGGGTAGATGTAGATGTCTATGGGCCATAGCAACCACTTACCATCAGATGGACTGTGTGCTCGTTTGTCACCCTATCCTGTAAAAAAACCTGCATCCATGGATTTCCCAAGTCGTCATCTACTGGAGGGTCGCCCTACACTTTGCTTGCCGAAACAAGCCGTAAGTCTAAGACAACACACGACAATAGCAGGAAGAGCCGTTGGTTCTGTGCTTTATCTCTCTTCGTTCGACCCATCGAACTTGAGTAGAGAACTATGAGGGAGAGAATAGAGCGGGCACTTGTATTTGCGTACACACTCGTGCAGTATAGTCCTATTCTGTGCAAAAGGTTAGTCTCCATTAAAGTTGGCTGCAATTAATGAAATGCGGTCTGGAGGACATTATTATAGGGGTATACTAAATTTATGAATAACTTATCGATATACTCGTAGATTATAAATAATATTTACTACTACTATTTATAATCCACTTGTAAGCCATCCTCCACACAGGGACGGATACTGTCACGCTCTCTCCCCGACGTTCACCAATTAACTTGGTTAATGAAGTCACCAACCACACGCTGCTCGGGCACTTTGTTATACTTTCTAAAGACAAGAGTTGAATGGGTTATTACTTTGATGTTATTGCATTTACTGTGCTGCTGAGTCTGAGTCAGTCTGGGCCGCTCACTTTAAGTTTCAAGTATACAAATATTCTAAATCTAGTTCCCGATACAGGCAGAGAAAATAATTGTTACTTGCAAAAAAAATCAATTTACCAGGAGTTTGCGATAAACTTCTCCAACTCATGCTAAAATGTCGTGAATGTGCCTTTCCCTCTCCATAATCAACACCATTATGATCATGTGGCGGCCCTGTCATCACGCCACAAGCGAAACACAAAGAAGCCTAAATCGCGCTATCAATATTCCGAATCATAAACAGTATATATAGAACATCTCCGAACTATCACACGGAGTGTTGACCGCTCCCCGGGCAGAACACCTTGCCCGGCGGGAGATCTCCCCTTTTCCTACCACGGCCACAGTAGTGACCCCGACGTGATCTGAACACGCAAGTAAGAAACTTCAAGATTCATCATCGTCATAGAGTACCCCAACCATTCGCTCCCGAGCAGATATCGTCTGCAGTCTTCATATCCTACAATCCATCTAGCTTCGCAAGGTTTCAACGCAGCACTGGAATAATAATGCTTCCTGTTCCTTCAAGCTACTCTCTGCGCTATACAGTGTTCGGCATGGCTCTGAGCCTTACTGCTCGCCTCTGCTTCACGGCACTCTCGCAGATTACTTCTTCTCGACTCACCGCAGACTACAAGGCAATCTCCTGGCACTTGCACACTCGTCGGCAACGAGGCTCCACTATCGACCTCCGGTCTGAGCAGGGTGATGTGGCAGCGCTGTCATCACGCCACAAGCGAAACACACCGAAGCCTAAATCGCGCTATCAATATTCCGAATCATAAACAGTATATATAGAACATCTCCGAACTATCACACGGAGTGTTGACCGCTCCCCGAGCAGAACACCTTGCCCGGCGGGAGATCTCCCCTTTTCCTACCACGGCCACAATCATTATAGTCTACTGATGAATAGAAGCCTCCCCCAAGGAAGGCCACAAAACACGATACTAAGTCAACTGCATTCATCGACGAGCTGCACGTCTTCCCAAATCATCACTACATCTAGTGGGGGGTCGACCCACACTTCTATGCTGCCACTTGAGAAATTTTCTTTCCCATCGGTTGTCGGTTCTACAAGCTATATGGTCGGCCCATTGCCACTTCACCTTACTAATCCGTTGGGCTATGTAGCCATTGAGCTGAATCCGTCGATTGACCTCTCGGTCGAAATTGGATTTACCTACCTAGTCGAACTATTTGTCCTAAGTAAATATACTTGTCGATAACTTCTAACTTAGTACTCCCAACAACTACAGGCAATGGGTATGACGTAGCCTGGACGTTACACATAACCTTTGTTTTGTCCATGTTTATCTTAAGACCTATCCGTTGATAGGAACTGTTGAGGTCATTGAGCATAGCGCTTAGGTCCTCCAGCGATTCTGCCAGAAGTGTTTTTTACGTGGTAGAGCCATGCTGCAGTTATATTATATAGTAGTATAGTTGTAGCACGAATGGGTCTGCTCGGGGAGGGACCACGCTCTCACAGAATACCAGCGTGAAATAGTAGCTTAATGCTGCTGTATTTCGTATGGTGAGTGTAGAGAACCGGAGACCCTTTTTACTGGAAACGAGGCATTCCATCTCAGTCCTCACGGGTGACAACGCATCTGCATTTTGATTTTTAATGGAGGATAGATGTAGATGTCTCTGGGCCGCAGCAACCACTTACCATCAGGTGGACTGCGTGCTCGTTTGTCATCCTACTCTATAAAAAAAAAAGTACTTCGGCAAATCGAAGGTGAGTGATACACACGCCATTGTTGTTAATAACCTTTTCAGTCCAGTAGCTTGGAAACATCTTCCATTGCAGCGGTGAAGAGTACGGGAATATAATATCGACTTTTCTTATACCTATCTGCAGTTAGATAGGTTATCTACTTTGGTTTTGTACTCCGAAAGCCATCGTAGCCCTAGTTTACAAACACTTCAGCACTTAGATATACCGACAGTCAACTTGGCACCGCTGACGGGACTGTATCACCGCCCAAATTTCGACAGTATCAAAGGTTGTGTCATATTCTTCACTCTTCTGTACAATTTGCCGAAGGGTATGTGGTCCATCGTACTAAAACCTTTTTGGAAACCAGCTTATTGGGAGGCTAGAAGCCGTCGAGTCTGCGAGCGACACAATTCGTAATGACTCGAAAATAACACGTAGCCGCGGCTCAGAAGGGAAATCGGTTCGTAGTTCTTCAATCTCTCAAAGTCTGTTATTTATGCATATTAATGAATAATTCATTCCCATTTAGATGGGAAATAATACCGATGTATATTTATTTTATAACGCTTCCGTATGTGAAGTTTTAATCCGCACCACATTATATATTTCATTTTGATTTAATTTATTCGTAATTAGTTGCGGCTGAATAGTAATGTCTTATAGCTTTTTAAATAATATTTCGATATAACTGTTATTGAATTCTAATATATAAGGTTACTAGCAATTCAAGAGTTTATTAGAGGGTAGTTTTGAGTCGATAGAAATATTTGGGTGCAACATCATAACGACAGGTGTTCTAAGGCCGTAGCTAGGCGCTCGCCGTAAAAGAGCGAGCAGTTCGCGAGCAACACGGGTTTGATCTGAAAACAAAAACATCGTATTATTTGTTCGTGTTTCGATAGCAAAAACAAAATATTGACGGTTTGTCGAGTCCGCCAACACGCTCTGAAGCAGCGTAGCGAAGTGATTGCTCCATAGCCCTCTCAAATGATAGCTCCTTAAGTTGTGTAAGAAATAACGCATTTTTAGGTAAAAACTAGAATTTCTAAAAACTATATATTATACTTTTTAGCTTTTATTTTTTATTTAATCAATCAATTAAATAAATAAAATAGGTAGTAGTGCTCTTGTACAAACTTTTTATCATGATGTATCCTCCCCGTTATTTGTGTTTACATCCATTGTTAAATAAATAAATAAATAGACATATTAAAATTTCATTTCCTATTTTTCCACATAAAAAAGTTTACTCGTCGAATTTAAAAACAACCCGTCTTTTTTGTTACATTTTTTGAACCATTAACTTTTGGCTACATTTTTCACACCTATCGGCAAAGTTTGATTTGACCTAAGCAATTTATGTGCCAAAAAGGGCTTACGCTCAGTAGGTGAGATTGGAAGAGATGCGAGTATTTTTCTACGAAACTCTAAATCGACGATAGGTCGTCATTCGATTTGGCACTTGTTCGCTGTTCCGTCGAAGTGAAGAGGAAAATTACGTCTGTTAAAAGAGTGAGTTGTACCTAGATATTACTTATGGTCGCACTTTTAATAAACTTTTCTTAAACCGTCTATATTTCTTATAAGGACTTAACTTTTTAGGTTTTTCATCGTCAGTCGTTTGACAAGAGTTTACTGAACATAAGTGATTTTAAAACTGGAGGAACTTGTCTCACGAAAGTATGATACTGTTTGCAGATGTATTGGTGCTTTACTGATGTCTCGCCTTCAACTAATATTCGTTACTTTTTTTTTACAGGTAAAGGAGATAAACGAACACACAGTCAATTTGACGGTAAGTCCAAGACCAAAGACTTCTACATCCATCCTCAATTTGTGTAGGAGTGATGACCTGATATGAGATGCAGAAAGTTCAAGGATATTCCGTGATTGTCCTTGTCCTTACGTTCTATAGTGTAGATGTAATAGGTTGTAAAGATGATTATAATGATGGTGGTGGTTGTGATGAATGTGTGAGTGATGAGTAAAAATAAATGAGATTTAAAATTTATTTTAGTCCTGTCTTGACGATTGTAGACAATTATAGATTTAATGACGATTTGACAACTACAAGGTTATTGGATAAAATACAACATAAATTAAATTTTATATTGTATTTTATATATTTCACTTTTCCATTAATGGATTGTTTTTTTATAGAATAAGGGTGACAAGCGAACATACAGTCCACCTGATAGTAAGTGATTGCTGCGGCCCATAGACATCTACATCTATCCTCGTTTGCGAATCAAAATGCAGATATAGTTGAATAATTAAAATGTACTATTATTATTAACACTTAAAAAGATATTATGTGAAGCAAATATTGGCGTGTGGCAGCGTAAGTGAATTGGAGAGCAACTATGGGAAGTGCGATATAATGTTACCGTTACCGTTATAGTCAATTAAAGTCCGCTGCTGTACATAGGCCTCCACTATAGATTATCTCATGTGGCGATATTTGCCATAGTTGCCAACTTTACAAGCGGGTAGGCAACCGCTATTTTTTATTTTTAGTCGTTATAAGGAAGTCGCTGCTGCCCACCTCCTGATTTGTTCCCCTCTGTCGCGTCTCACGATACCCACGGGATTATCCCATATAATTATCCCATATAATCCCGTGGGTATCGTGAGACGCGACAGAGGGGAACAAATCAGGAGGTGGGCAGCAGCGTCTTCCTTATAACGACTAAGAATAAAAAATAGCGGTTGCCTACCCGCTTGCAAAGTTGTAGTGGATATTCTTACACCGCCACTACACGGTATGGCGATATAAGTTAAAGTTAAAGTTACAGCCTATATACGTCCCGCTGCTGGGCTCAGGCCTCCCCTCATTTCTGAGAGGGTTTAGGGCAAGGAAGTGTCCGCCGCGCTGCCCAAATGCGTGTTGACGAACTTCACATGTCTTCGAAATATTTTTTTTTCTTATTCCTCAGACATGCAGGTTTCCTCACGATGTGTTCCTTCACCGCCGAGCACGTGGTAAATCAGCACTTAAAATTGCAATTAACAATTTCATTGGTGCCGGCGGGGATCGAACCCGGGTTACCCGCGTTCTGTTATATTTACAGCGAGCGTTAACCACTGATCACGGCGATATAATATGTTACTATATAAGTGCTAAAATAATTTATTTATTAATAAACGTTGAAACAAACTCTAATATATATATGTAGTAGGCATTACAAAAGCAGCCTAGTTTGTACTCAACCTTTAGTTTGCTTCATGAGCGAACGATAGATTTTTATCATCTAATAGTTCATATTATCACAATTTTTTTGTGGAGAACTTTCAGATATGCGTAACATCTCATTACTAATCCAAAGTTAATAATTCATATACCTTTAACTTAGAGATCACCTTTGTGTGAATGACGTGGGCTACATTAAGATGCTGATGAATCTATTGAATAAGTTCAATTAAACCAGCCATTGTTCTTGATTGCAGTGGCTTTTAGAAAGTTTTTTAACTGTTTTAAATACAATAAAATCCATTTGTAAATATATGAACAAAAACTAATTAAGAGTTATATTAGAAATTTTAAAACCGTCGTAGTTACGTACTCGTAAACTGATTAAATTAGTACCTACAACTGCTACTTCGCGACTCGTTTAAAAAAACTGTTGGCTGCAGATATCCGTGTACTGCAGTTACCACTTACCAGCCAGTGGACTGCAAGTTCATTTGTGACCTTAGTTTCATAAAAGAGTCCTATGAATTGTAACTATTGTTATAACTTTGCTACCCTTTTACAAAATGCAGGAGTGTACAAGCTTGATTGTGAATGTGGTCTCTCATATATAGGGCAAACAAAAAGATCTATTAGAACCTGCGTAAAAGAACATATAGCAGACTTGGTGGACTGGTGAAGAACCAACGTTCCGGGAAGTCTGCATTTTGTGATCATATCCTAGACGGCCCCCGTTGTTACATCAGATTTGATAGACCACAAATCCTCGCAAAATGAACATCGATTCCTAACAAGGATAATACGTGAGGGTATTGAAATTAAAAACCATCCTAATTTCAATAGAGAAGAAGGCGGGGTGCAACCACCTGCTTGGGATCCTAATTACTAATTAATAAAATTAAATCTACTAACCCAAGCATACCACTGCAATACTTCAAAACACAGCAAGTTCATTCTGTGTAGATGGGGCCATAAATAATAATTAAAAAGTTGAAGGTACTCCAGGTTAACTCTGACATCGGAACGCCAGTCACAGGGTACTGCCCTGTGACCATGGGTGCTGGAAAGCACCCGAAACGTCGGGAAATTAAAAATCAAGCAAATTAAACGCGATAAAATCTGTATTTTAATCAATGTGTAGTGTTCGCGCAAATGTAAGAAATCATTATCATTATGACTTGTCAAAGTGTACGAAACTCTTCTGAACCGGGCGTTGGGCTGTGGTGGGTTATTTTGCTTGTGGCATTGGGTTACTCGTAGTACACCTTATAGTACACCAATTGCTGCCAGCTGACCCCTGCAAGCCCTAACTAAAGGCAACGGTTTATCTAATAAAATTCAAACTGTTTACCTAAATTACTTTTAATCATAACCTTTTTTATTTTTCTGTGAAATATGAGCTCATAGCCCTAATAGCACAGAATAAATAATAGTACTACGTACTAATAGCTAACAGCTGCACATAAATGTAGCTTTATTTGTAGTGTTGTTATTATAGAGACATTGATAAAATGCCTCAATATAACCTGTAGCTGTATATGCTCTTTTCTAGACTTTCATTTCATATTTGAGCACAACTGTATGAGCATTAGTGTTAAACGACAGAATTATGTAAATGATGTGATAACAAATAATGACGACGATGATGATGATGATTGTTCTGATTTTAATTTAATAGTTGCTTTTCATCGAATCAACCTATTCCCAATTACTCACAGAATTTAATATAATATGAGAATTCGGTTGTTGAGTGTTTTAAATACCACAAAAAAATGACAGAAGTTAAAAATGCACGTTTGCGTAACGTGGACAACGTCACTTACATTGCTCTTTCAAGTACAACAACATCGGAAAGCGGTCATGTGTGAACTATCAAATTACGACCGTTAGGACCATTTTTTTGTTCCTATGATAGAAAAATAAACATATGTATAGGTAGCGCCACGAATCATGATATTAATTAGCGTCCACTGCGCATGTACAGTTAAGCAGAAAAATGCAAATTGTATTATTACATTTTAATATGTAAAAAGTCAAAGGTCGACATTATAACTACACACGAAAACGTCTCCACGAAAACGGAAAGGGAAGTTATTTTTGTATATCATCGTTAGGTTTTAATTGCTGCTAAATAATATTCTGTATTTTATGTAAACTTAGTTAAAGAAATAAAATATTTTGTATTTGTAATTGCTGTTTTGTCTCAAGACGACATACGTGTTTTTATTGTTAATAACTTTTTTGGGGGGGGCAAAAAAAACAACCATTCTTTTTTTATTTTTGGGTTTATGTTAATGTATAAAGAAGTGTAATACACTGTTAGAAAGCTTAATAAATACAGTGTTTAATGATGTTATTGTTTTTTTTTAAATTTCGTTTATAATATATACTTAAATTCATGAAGAAACGTGTGTTTTTTCTTTCTTTTTCCTTACATGATTCAGTCTACTTTCAATAGTTCTTGCTAATTTTTACAAATCTCATAAAGTCTAAGTTAATTAGATTCTGTTAGTTCTATAGAAAATGAAGTGAAAATGTATTGCACATCTCGAACGAGAATCGGAGAGCTCGGGCTTTACTGTTTACACATTTACTTTATTATTCTACTTCGCAATATGTTATGGAAAGAAAATGATTAGAAAGAGGAAACACTAATGAACAAGCCTGATGTTTTTTTTAAATCATAAACACGAATTTTTTTAAACTGTTATAAAAATTATACTGTGGATGTCCTTTAGTCTGCGGATCATCAATTCACTGTGTACAGCCCCATTTACATTCAGCCACTGCCACTGCTCCTCGCGCTGCCGGCAATACTTCCCTAAATACTGCCGTAGCAGGATCGCGGGAAGTGTGTATTCACACTCTGCCCTACCACTCACATCGCTTTCGGCTTTCGACTATGGCGGACGTCGAAATAATTACAGCGTCCGCGCTGTGTCTTCTTGCAATACAAAATTATGTTAATAATTTAAAAAGATATCAAGTTCAAAAGAAGATAGATAGATAGATAGAAAATTTATTTGCTTAAAAACATGGTACATAAGATGATCAATGACGTGGAACTGACATGTTTTGCCATAATTGGCATGGAAAAATGATATGAAATACAGCTAATTACACAAACCCGATGTTGCTTAAAAGTTAGGTACACACATTCTTTTTGAATTCAAATATTATGTACAATTAAATACTAATACAGATCCACTCTATTTGAATTCTTATACAGTAAATTGTTCATAAATTATTAATTGAATTATTATATTATTGTTACATAAATAATATTAAATATTATATGAGATTAGTTAAGCTATTATTATTTTATTAATTACACTTCAGTATAAACTAATTCGTAATTTTAATTACAATAAAATTATAATTTAAAAATCTCAGGCTATTATGCAAATATTACCTTTTAACTTATTTTACATTTTAATTAATAAATAATCAATATAAGTTACTAATCGTTTTTAGAAATAAAATGTCAATGTTCATTAATTCCTTAAACTAAATTTTATATTAATATAATAAATTTGACGAATTTATAATTAATTATGTACATAGGTACTATGTTAACTCAAAAAGAAAATTCGTATTCGTAGAAGATGATGAATTGTGGTTTTTATCGTTGAAATCCCATATAGTTTTTTCTGATTCCAGCAGTTCTAAAAACTTTATTGTATTTTCATTAATCCACTCGAAAGGCATTTTGGTAGATCGTATTTATTTAATAACAGGACGGCACGCACGTCCGTTCATCCAGGCGCTTGTCGCGAAGTGAGCGATGGAGCTGAATGTGAACACACACTGCCGCTCGCGCTGCCCGTCCTTTGACTTCCGCACGAAAAACCGACATTTCGGGCAGTGTCAGCGGCAGCGGCAGTGTCAGCGCGAGTAGCCTGTTTACATACTGCCCTGCTCACTGCCCTGCTCACTTCCCTGCCCAAACGGGCTGAATGTAAATGGGGCATAAGACATAGCTTGAGGTCCACTTAACAAAACGACCTAATATTTTATTCGCTATCTTCAGAATCACGTAGAGCCGGTTCATTTTGATAATCACTTTCGTAATCTATTTAAAATATTATGTGAGAATAGGGCTTTGCACTTTTGGATTTTCCAAATTTTTACTTTATTTATTATTATACTTACATATAAATAAATAGCAAACGATAGAAGAGCCTATAAATTAAATTTGATGTTTGTTTAAAGTTATATTTTTTATTGCAGCCTATCACAAAATCTTCTTTTCTTTCATCCCTATAGATAGTCTCATGTGTTACGATAGCACCATAGTTGACACGCTTGGCGGGTGTGTTTTCAACCGTAGTTGTTTTGATATTTTTAGCTGTCGTTAGGAGGTTGCTGCTGCCAATATCTTGTTTCAGTTTACTTCTGTTGACTCTTACGACACTAGCAGCATGGTATGAGGTAGGGAAATTCTTTTGCGCCACCACTACTCGTCATAGTTATAAAAGTTAAGTTTATTACGTGGTTAATCAACGGTGCAGTGTATTATGGCAGCATGAATGGGTGGCTCGACCAGAGAAAAAAGACGCTCGCACGGAAACGAAACATTTCGTACGCTAAGTTAGAAGAATCCAGAGATCCTTTTAACCGTAACGAAGCATTCATTCCTCAGTGTAAACGAAGTATTTGTATTTTAATTCTTAATCGCAGCTAAACCTAGAAGTCAATATGCTACAGTATACGTTTACTTGTCACCCTTGCTTCTATAAAAAATAATTTGTAATTAACCGTTAGCGTTATTTTAGACAAATGTATTAATTTCGTAGTTTCTAATACGACAGCGCAAAATTTCCCAAGAGGTTAAAATGCATTAGTGCGAAAGCAACTTCTGTAGATTCAAACGAAATGCACCGGCGGGAATTCATGATTGATATTTTAATAATATTTTGTTCCTCCTATTTGTATATATAACATGGTTTCGCGTTTAAAATTTTATGTTTAAAAACACGAATGGTTTGGCTCGACTTAGGACAGATCACGTTCCCACAGAATACCAGCTTTAAACAGCAGCTTAATGATGTGGTGTTTCGTATGGTGAGTGTAAAGGACCGGATACCCTTTTTATTGATAACGAGGAATGCTGCCTTAGTTCCTAGAGAAGACAACACATCTACATTTTAATTTTTAATAAGAAAAGATGTGCGTCTGTGGGTCCCAGCGTCTTAGTGCTTACCATCAGGCGGAGTGTGTGTTCATTTATCACATACTATTAAAAAACTTAGGAGGTCTAACACCTTCTTTGAATTTAGCGACATTTTTCAAATACGGATACAAAACTTTACTATGTGACAGATTATTTAGTGCCGTAAATTTTTCTTCTTCATCAGCCCCTAGAAATCTATTTCTGACCATGGACATCGGACTGGTGATCGCAGCGCAAGCTGTCTCGCTCTTATAAATTAAAACTTACAGACTCTTTGTTAAATCAGAAACCATTATTTGATATTTTTATATACAGGGTGTCAAATGGGCATAGAGTCCATCTGATAGTAAGTGGATGCTGTGGCCCGTAGACACTGTATCTATCCTCGATTTACAATTAAAATGTAGATGTGTTTTCACCCCGAAGGACTAAGAAGTATTACCTTGTTTCAAAAAAAAAAAAAAGGATGGCTCTCTATTTACATGCACCTACATTAGATGTTTGTTAGTCATGTTCAATAACATAACATACCAACTTCTTGAGCTATAAAAATAGAGCGCCTATTTACGCCATTAAACGCAATACGTTGTTAACCGGCACCAGTACAGATGTAGTTGAATCTGTAAGTTGTAATTTACCACGTGGAAGGCAAGGAAAATATCGTAAGGAAACCATGTCTAAAAATATAAGAAAGCTTTTGAGGCCATGCAGTCACGTATATCAAATCATACATATTAGGATAAAAAAACTCTTTCAGGAATGATAGAAGTGTGCTGCCCAGTTATGGGACAATATATAGGTCATTAATTCACTTTTTTATTGTATTAGTGAATGTGGTAATACTCAATAGCTGTGAATTTAGTCTGAAATCAGTGTCCCCGATATAGAGCTCACCTGCCGTTAACATATGACACTCGACGTGTTACACAAAGGCTTGCGTAGTTAGCTATTCGTACTAGTTTGCTAGGTCGCATAGTTGAACCTTAATTGGTTCATGTAATGACGTTTAACTGTGCAGCTCGTGGCCTTCGAATATCTAAACCCGTGGCGTTAGCTTCTTACTCAATATACTTTAGTTGTTTTACACAATCATAATTAGTAACGATTGGCATTAGTTGCTTAAGGTGATGTGGGCGCCAAAGCAGATTTTTCACACTTTAAAAGTGCAATTTTTTGTCATTAAAAATTGCGAATTCACATTTTTTTTTAAATTCATTATGAAAATTAAAAATTTTAGTTTATTTTAGTGAATTATGGTCGCCAAAACACGATAGACACATTTTGGCTCGATAGAAAAAGATCGCAGTTTCCTCAAGATCTACAATTTTAGGTACGTCCACTAAGTGAAAAAGCAGTTTCATTCGATTGTAATGAAATAAATTTCAATTAAATTCAGGCTATGTGTTCAACAGTAAATACGTGAGTTAATTATGGGTTTATTTTTCAATAAAAGAGTATATATCATTTTAAAAATAAATATCAAATAAATATTGTGCGATTAAATAGCGCGCGGGTCGACCAAACAGTCCATATGAAGCGTGAAAAGTCTGCTTTTGGCACCCACTTCACCTTAATAAATTTTTTATTTAAAGTAGGCCGTTGTTAGGATTTTAAAAAATTGACGCAATGCGTATCGATACTGTCCGTGTTCCATATCCAGCTGTTGATCTTACGGGCTGATGATGAAGAAGAACAAAAAGAAACGTTGAAAAACATTATTTTAGTACCTTTATTAGCATGTAAACTAAGTGATAAATAGAAAAGATAAAATAGAAAATGACCAAGCGCGCGAAACACCTAAATACCTTACCAGCACTTGGTCATTTTCCATTTTTATTGCGTTAAAATTCAAAATTTGAGGTTACAACCTTTATACATCCTACCGCTAGGCACAAGTCTTCCCTTATTTCTGACAGGGTTTAAGTGCAAGCAAGAGTCCGCCGCGCTGCTCTAATGCGTGTTGGCGGGCTTTACATGTCTTCAAAATATTTTTTACCTATCAGATGTTCAGGTTTCCTCACTATGTTTTCCTTTACATTCGAGCACGTGATAAACCAGCACTTGATTGGTGCCGGTGGGAATCGGTGTTCTGCGAAAGTTAGGGTGAGCGCTTAGCTCCTAAACTACTAGGGCTCACAGCGGCTTCCGCGTTGCGTTAGTATAAACGCTACCTACAGTGTTCGAGTATTGCAGCATACTTTAATGACTGATTTCCTAAAACTAAGCTTAACTGCTAGTGTTTTATGGAACCTCACCTAAGTGTTTATTGCTTAATGTTGTGTTTGTAAATTAGTTAAAAAGTGAAATAAAACACAACGTAATCCTTAAAATTAGTTCAATTTTACTATAATGAAATTGAATGAATGTGCTCCTAATATTTTGTCCACACGGTTAAATATACTCTATTAGTGATTACGAAAACTAGATTAAAGTCAATTTAAAATAAAATTAATTTTATAAAACCACCTCGCACGCCGATCCGCAATTCCCTTTAGATATTTTACATACGTAAAATTCACAACACGACCCTGCGAACCACTAGTAGGCCACTACTACACTCTGTAGCGCATTAATAAAAGTTCCAATTTTTTCTTTATCTATCTATATAGAAGATATTTCCACCTATGTACTGACTCATCATAATCTCTGGAAGTTGTTCTGGAAGAAGGAAGACCCGGTAGGTGGCGCTGCTGTCGACGGAACAGAACAGAAAATTTTTAGTCAATATAGATTTATAAATAATACTTATCGAAAGACACTTTTTTTAATTTACCACTGGTTCGGAAAGAACCTCTGTCCTGGGAAGAACCAGCAAGAAACTTAAAAAAAAATAACAGCTTAGAATCATGTATGTTATAATTAACAACACATAGCACATTAGAAATAGCTTGGTAGCGATCACCCTTCCTTGGTAGAAATCACTTGTGCGAAGCCGGGGCGAATAATGTTAACATATAATGTTAAACTATCTCTTAAAAAAAACTAAAAGTTGTCGCCAGTTTTTGATTTGTTGATTATTAGGTAGGTTAGTAGATATTCAATTACCAAAACAGTACTATGAAATTATAACAATTACGACGGTGTTGCATTATTTTCATCAACTATCTTCGACAATCCAATATCGTATAGCCCTTATCTCTATCCCCATTTGTTGTTAGGGTTCTGTATCTTTGTCGTCGTCCGTCCGTCCGTCTTTCATGGCTGATAAAATTGTCAAGATAAAATTAATATCTGATATTAAGGAATACTTTTCTTCCTCAAAACATTAAATCAAGAGTGACCAGTGTTTTTTGCCAGTGATGTAAGTTATCACTCTCTCTCTCTCGCTCTGTAATGTAAGTTATCACTCTCTCTCTCTCTCGCTCTGTAATGTAAGTTATCACTCTCTCTCTCTCGCTCTGTATTGTAAGTTATCACAGCAGTTGAAAGAGACTAATAGCCTAACGGATCATTAAATTGAAGTAGCAATGCGCCGGTCATATAACCCAAGGAACTGCTAAACAATGGGGAAGAAATTTTCTCGAGTAGCAGCTTTGTACGGGTAAGAGAAAAACAGGGTGGGCTCCCACTATATGGTACGACCTGGTAAGAGATGCAGGAGGAAGATAAATGCCGGCTTTGGACCGTACTCTGTGGTATTCCTTGTGAAAGGCCTATGTTCAGTAAAGGCAAATGTTCAGTGGACCTGTGATGGGCTGTGATGATGATAATAATAATAATGATGATGGATTGATTTGCTGAAACTAGCTAGGCAAGCCAAATGTTTGGTAAGCCAAACTTAGGGCGGAACACCATAGCGCGAGTTCTACTCTCATTTGTTCTTGTGGTTTTGATAATAAAAGTATAACTAGGTATGCGTTTGGTTAATTAACTACGGGTTGTATTAAATCAAACCTATTCCTTGTGATTACACCGGAACATCCCTACTCTGATCTCTGATCATACGGATGGGTTCCTGCAGTAATTATACGTTTTTCTCGGTCGACGACCAAAGCTGGAATTACGTATAAACAGTACACGGCTTATGTACTTATCGCATCACATCCCGAAATATGAGCAAGCAAATTCATTCCGTATGAGTCGGGTTCTTAAGTTCATATTGGCATATGTTTAGGAAACGCTTTCCCACTTCACTAACCGTATACATTAGTTAACAGGTGTCTGTGCGAAAATTATCCGTATTCTAATGAACGTAAGGTGCACTAGTTGTGTATTAAATTCCACGAGTGAATTAGAGTGTAATATTTTCTTACTTAGATTTTACCACGGTAATTTAAATGAATTAGAGCTGTAATTACCGCCTCAAGGTGGATATTATAATTATGTGTATATTTTAAATGAGCATTGACTTATAAAAATGTAAGTTCTACCTAAACCTATAACAAATTCTAGATATGTGTCAATAGTGAATGATTCGTTCATTTAACCTGGGTCGCATCAAAGTATGATTCCAATATCATTTTTGTACGTTCCGGATCAAACGATTGACAGGACCTAGAACCAAAGATGTCATGATGATGTAATGTCCACCGACTGACATGATCGAGCCAGTCTCACAGATCTCAGAGTACTGAAACTCGTAATGATTCATTCGGATAATGGACCCGAATGACCCGGTTCGTAGCACGAATCAATGCATAAATGATCGGGTCACTAGAAATTAATGAATGTCTAACAAATTCTAAATTTAAATGCGAGTTATGGAGAGGGATATGATCGGAGTTTCTCTGCGTGATAAACTTAGGAATGAGGATATCAGCACTAGAACCAGAGTGACCGGCATAGCCCAACGGATTAGTAAGCTGAAATGACATTGGTCCGGCCATATAGCTCGAAGAACCGATAACCGATGGGGAAGAAAGGTTCTCGAGTGGCAGCCTCGTACCGGCAGGAGAAGTGTAAGGCGTCCCCCCACTAGATGAAGTGACGACCAGGTAAAACATACAGGCATTCGATGGATGCAGAATGCTCAGAACCGTGCTTTGTGGCATTCCTTGGAGGAGGCCTATGCTCAGTCATAGTGAGGATGGATTATCTCTTAGCGCCAAAACGTAGCATTTTTATGTGTAAAACTTGTTTTATAGCTTCACGCCAAGACCGGAGTCAAAAAATGAGTTTGTACGACGTGTTATTGTTAATATTTCCTTTACTTGTAGGTAACTTAAACCGCATCCATATTATTCGTACATAATAACACACACGCTACCTTAAAATTAGTTTTATGATGAATTTGCATCCATACAATAATTGGTTTTATACTTGGAAGAGCCATGCTGAAGCTGTGTTATGGTTGCAATACAAATGGGGCAGCTCGACCGGGAAAGGACCTAATTCTCACAGAATACCTGCGTAAAATAGCAGCTTTATGCTGTTGAGTTTCTTATGGTGAGTGTAGAGTACCGGAGCCACTTTACACTGAAAACGAGTTATTGTGACAACATCTGCATTTTGATTCTTAATAAAGGATGTCAAACTTTAACTTAGATGTTTTTTATAGGATAAGAGTGAAATCGAGCACACAGTCCACCTGATGGTAAGTGGATGCTGTGGCCCATTGTCAGCTACATTTATCTTGGACTAAGAATCAAAATGCAGATATGTTGTCACCCTTGAGGATTCCAGTAAAACGGGTCTCTGGTTCTCTACACTCACCATACGAAACACAGCAGCATTAATAATAATAATGTCCTCCAGACCCAATTTCGGCCACGGCGGCCTACCTCAACAAAGGCTAGCCATCGGCGCAGGACAGGATTATAGTGCCCAAGTGTATCCGCAAGCATAGGTGCACTCTCTATTCCCTCATTATCAAGCATTAAGTTGCTATTTTACGCTGGTATTCTGTGAGAGCGAGGTCCTTCTCAGGTCGAGCCGACCCATTCATGCTACAACCATAATATAGCTGCAACGTGGCTCCACCCCCTATAAATCTACAACATAAGCCACAGTATCCCCTTACCGTCCGTTCGTTTGTCACCCTTATTCTATAAAAAAATACAACGTAATGTTGTTGTTTGTTTTACCTTAATTGAATTTGCATTTTGAAACGAGATATGGTTATCACTTAGTGCTTTATATTTGCTGTACCTGAAGGATATTGCCTTTCAAGATTTAAAAAAGGAAGCTGTTATAAGTTTTCGCAAATTTCCGCAAAAATAAAAATGAAACATTTTTGCAAAGCGCTTAGAAAGTGCTTTTTACATTCCGAGTACATTAGGTATCATCTCAACTTTCATAATTTAAAACTGGAGGAATTTTTTAATTTGGCGCTTTGACATTTTTACGTTCCAAAAAAAAACACAAAAAAAAACACAACCATAAAACACGGTTATTTAAAAAATTGTGACTGGAGCAAATCGATACCCTTAAATATTTACGTATTTTTTTTTATTATTTAACGATTTAACACAAACACTGACATAACGGAGGTTGCGGTTCGATTCTTGGAACGGTGCAGTTTCATGGAAAAAAATCGAGGTTTAAACGCAGTCTGGCGTCCGAAGGGCATTAAAATGTTCGCCGCATTTGTTTACACTTCGTTGCGTGTGTTTATTTTTGGAATGATCGATAATAATTTGTGGGTCTTGATTTTGCATTCTTCTTTTGGTTTTACTTCCCTTTAATGTTACAGCCGACATACTTTCCACTACCGGGCGTCTTTCGAAAAAACGAAACACACATTCCTCACACTTCACTCAACGTTTCAGACCATCTTGATTTTTAACTTAAGTATATTAAATAATAAAATGCAATACCGTTACAGTTGTCATAACAGCCTATCAAAGTCCACTGCTGAACGTAGGCCTCCCGTATAGATTGCCGCATAGGGGGATATTTGCCATAGTTGCCATGTTTGGCAAGCAGGTTGACAACCGTAGTTTTTTTTTTGGTTGTTATCGGGAAGATGCTGCTGCCCATCTCCTGATTTGTTACCCTCTGTCGCCTCTTACGACACCCACGTGATGATATGGGGTAGTGGGTATTCTAACAACGCCACTGCATGGAAACCAATAAGACGCGGTAGGTAAGGTATAAAATTTCATTATTTATTTGTTGAATATCAACTTTTATAGAACGTTTACAAGTCAAATGCCGCAGTTGAACAACATGAAGGACTACTTTCAAATTATGTTTTATTTAAAGTTTTATTGTTAGCATGTGATGCGCATTGTGACCCACAAAAGCTGAGTTGAAGAACCTCTAATCATTGTTTAACATCAAAGCATCTGTTAAATCGTGTCAAATCTCTTACTCTCAATTTATCATATTATGCAACGCTATAACTAAAAGAATAGATTATAAAAAGAATAGATTGCCAACAGAGTTAGACCTACAGCGCCAAACACTATACAGTACACCCGAGACATAACTAATTATAATTTTTGTATTGCACATAATATATTCAGTACAATAAACCTTAAATTATTAGATAATTTCCTAATAATATGTGCTACTCGGCGTCACCAGTCTGATATTTTATGTCTAAAAATTCACTAGAATAAAACATGTACTTCCGAGCATTCTTCTTCATTGTTATTTAAGGCATCTACGGCGAAAATGCGTTATGAGTTGATTACCATTTCAAGTTTCTCATTAAATAATTTTCAATCTCCAACTAAATCAAGAAAACTTATAATAATAATGATGTATGAAGGTGCACTAAGAGAATTCACCACTCCATTTCGGTATGTATAGGTAAAGTTTGGCATTAATTAGATAGGGACTTAATCTCATACCAGATAATAAAATACCCAGATCGCCGACGTGGATCATCTTTATTGGCGATCGACTTATTTTTATTGAATAATCACTATTAGCAGCTGCTCAGAGTGCTTATCGGTCATCTTATAATTTTTGATGATAATGAACAAACGTTAAAGTCTTCTAACTATAATCTTCTATCCATATTTTATAAGTCGAGTGAAATTGTGTATTCAGTATTGAAATAGCAAACAATTAATCATCCTAATGATTTCTTATATTTACGCGAACATTGCACATGATTAAAACTACTTTTACGGATTTTATCGCGTTTATTTTTACTTTTTATTTTTAATTTTTAATTCCCGACGTTTCGGGCGCTTTCCAGCACCCATGGTCACGGGGGACTGAGATGACTGACGTCCCGATGTCATTGTTAAACCCGGAGTACCTTCAGCTTTTTTAATTATTGTTTATGGTCCGATCTATGCAAAATGAACTGACTATGTCTTGAGGTCTTGCAGTGGTATGCTTGGGTTTAGTTTTAATTTTATTGATTATAGGATCCCAAGCAGGTGGTAGTACCCAGCCTCCTTCTCTATTGAAATTAGGATGTTTTTTAATTTCAATAGCCTCACGTATCATCCTTGGTAGGAATCGGTGTTCTTTCGCGAGGATTTGTGGTCTATCAAATCTGATGTAATGGTTGGGGCCGTCTAGGATATGATCACAAACTGCAGACTTCCCGGAACGTTGATGCTTCACATCAGCTATATGTGTATAAGTAGTTTTAATCAAATTAATCATCCTATTTTGTGCTTGTTTGTTTTTCTGCTGCATCATATTATTTCATATCAGTGAAATATGTCTCAAACACTGCTGCAACTTCTTGATTTGAAATCTTCTCTTCATTTCATTTTATTGTTAATAAAATTGCGTTTTTGGAGGGGGCCTTCATGTTTAGCAGTGGACTGTTAGTAGGCTGTAATGATGATGAAAATAGCAAATATAAATAATACTTTTCCAATAATTACGTGGGGTCGTCGACGCGGATACGTAAGCGAAAGCGCACGTGCGCGTTATCGACGCGCCCGCCCGTGATAAACGTTATTTCACTATTTGTTTATGTTCCAGCGCTAATTAGGTTGATATAGTGTTGTAGTTCTTGCTAATTTATAATACACTGAGTTTCCCGAGAACCGTATTTCCTACGTGTTGTTATGATCTCCTTTAATCTTCACGACGCTGTTTGAAGTCTAGAAACACTAATTTATTGCGCTTTTTTTTAATAATTAAAGGTATATGTGCCATAAGTTAATAGAATGCTCTTAATACATATAATGGAGTGTAAAGGACAATTGTGTGTTTGGAACACGCGTAAGTTCTGCTATTCGGATTATCTCCAATGTTTTTATATGCTAAAATACTACAGGGAGTGGTAGGAGCGATGGCATAGCTTTCACGAATTGCAAAATGTGCTTTATAAAGGTCAATTTAGAACATTTTTTTTAGTTTGGCTACAGGTCTTGTTGCAGAAATTGTGAAATAAAATAGGTCCTAATTTTCATATTTATAGTAGCATTATTAAAGTAGTTAAGGTGGGGAAATACATTGCAATCTCGCTCGATATTTCAAAAACTAAGCTACGTGGTATATAGAACATCATAATCATTTTAAAAGAAACTTTTAATTACACTTTACCAAATATGAAAAGGCGGGAAACTTTTATGCCATTTTTCATGCATATTTTATGATTAAATTAAAAGGGTTCATTACAGCGTAATCTTAATATTTTTTCCTAGTTCTGGTTAAAGGTGTTTCTGTATCGTATTAAATACGATGGAAATGTGTGTAAGGTTATGTATACAGACAATCTACAGATGTTAAATACGCAGAAAATATAAACACGTCATAAAAAACTAAGTTTCTTCAGAACTGGAGTGGAACGTATACAAAATAAAGATGTCCACATTTAATGTTTGTCCCATATAAATGATGTATGTCTTAATATTTCTTTAAAAATTCACTTAATATTTTTTTTTGTGATAATCTTCACGCCGTGTTTATTTTAACTGCCTGTAACTCCGACCGCGTGGTTTCGCAATCGCCGTCATATAAGTTTATTTCCCCACAGTTTTAAAAATTATCTATTGTGTTAATCCAGGACATATCTATTTATGCGTGATTGAGTAACAGAAATACAAACACTTTTAACATTTTTAACTTTTTTAAATAATAGACGCATCTAAACTTTTTAACTAGCTTTTCCACTTTACTTATCATAATCTAAACTGTTTAATCAATCTGAATTATTTGTATCCATATGTCTTTTACCTACGTAAAGAATAATATATGATAATTTTATTATAATAAAAAGCTAAACATAAAAAAATAATCGTTATTTGTTAATAAATTAATTCGAAATTTTTAGTTTTTGCATTATTCTTGTTAAACGTAATGTAAATTAGTCATGGGCTTTTAGGCTAGTCGATATTTGAACTAACAAGACTTTATTCTAAGAAGGACATATTATGCTGGTATATATTTTCTTGATAAAATTATGTTTAGTATTCTTCTGTCCTGTTTCTCATGTAACATTTATTTGTTCCAAGGAACTGTTATTAAGGTCGCTATATGTACGTTGAACTCTCATGGCCTCGCTTTAACATACTTATTGTTTTCTTAAGCACTAAAAGGCTTGTAAAAAACATTCTATCGGCACCAAAAACTGGGGCCTGAATATAGCCCTTACCTGGAAAATACTGTGTTTTAGGAAATATGGAATAAATTTCGCGCATATTGGGCTTGAATCCAAAATTCTCTTGATAGAGTCTTTGACACACCCAAATTTTCGAAAAGCTTTTTTTTAGCGGAATGTTTCGTGAGATTACCTAATTATTGAAAATCAGCTGCGTTTCGCGCGAAAATGTAACATTTGCTTTTTTCGTCTCTAGTGACACGGATCTCCGAGTCCCGGGAAGCGTCTTAATTACGAGGCGTATGGTTACAAGTGTATATCGGGGTCGCAGTCCAGATCTGTCCGGTAATTATCGTCGCAATATTGTGCTCATGTTTCGTAACAGCACGCGTCCAATTGTCGCATTTATTGCCATGGGCAATAGTAACATAATGCTGTACTACAGCGTAACACATGTCCGTGGCTTTACGCGCGATCGTTTTTCGTGCGGATCTCTCTTTGAAGGCCGTTATGCCAACTACTTTCCTATCGCCGTTTTGATTTTCTTGACCTGGTTTTCTTTGTTAAAATAAACTATTGCATTAAATGAATTAGCTGAGCCGGTATTTGTAGAATACGACCGCAAAAACATCGAACGCCTTGGTTATAACTCACTTGTTCATTGTCAAGTTGGTGTTTAGGAGTTGATGGATATGTGGTTTTTTTTTTGGAATTCATTGTTTACTAGACTGTGATCCTGCGTAAATTACATAGAGATAATTCGAGAGCAGTTAACCATGGCCATGGTAAGATGTGAGAATGAAAATAGCTAAAGGAATGTGGATTTATCAGCCTGCTACTTTTCATTTTTTCGTTACATTAGTGATAATAAGATTCAAGTAGTAATTTATATGCATTTATAGCCTTAGTCATAAAAATCGACGTTAATATAAGAAATCAAACCACTCTCTCTTTTTTCACTAAACGATAAAAAGTTTATAGAGATAATTAATTATTTTAAACTAAGACCTTGATCACACACTGATTAAGAATATTCATTTTATATGCTGTTTTTAGTTTAAGTTTAAAGTGAGATCATCATAATGATTTATACACTATTATTGATTAAAACTACTTTTACGGATTTTATCGCGTTTAATTTAAATTATTTTTAATTCCCGACGTTTCGGGTGCTTTCTAGCACCCGTGGTCTGAGATGACTGACGACCCGATGTCATTGTTAAACCCGGAGTACCTTCAGCTTTTTCAACGTCGGGAATTAAAAATAATTAAAATTAAACGCGATAAATTCCGTAAAAGTAGTTTTAAACTATAGAATTTTTTTAATAACATGACTATCAGACCCTGTCGGACCCTAGCGGTAGCTGTAAACCATCGTCTCGATAAAATAAATATACATATTGTGTTAACCTCTATCGGTCAAGCCGTTCAGAAATTAGACGATCTAAAGGATATTTGGGATGACACTGTGATTGCAAAAATATTCTGAAAGAATGGCGATTGTGGGAATTCCCCGTTCCGTATGATAGACACATGTCCAGCACTACTATTATTTAAAGACAGATGCGGAAGACCTGAAGTCTCTCTAACCTTAAGAAAAACTCAGATATAAAGTTGAAAGACCCCTACTTGTACACGATAACACGTACCATTACTTCTTTACTATGTGACCATTAATTTAATAAAAATTACGATCTTTAACTTCAAAACGGGATGCTATAAATATCAATTAATTTAGTATATCTAATATCTAATATGGAGTAAAGCGACATCCGGTCATAATGGCCTCTTTAAGTCTGCTTTAATGTCGTTTAGTACGAAAAAATTGTAATATTAATTCCTGTTAAAATCGCTTTTGATCATTCAGAAGACTCTAGTGACACGGATGACACGGTGACCGAAGTAAATTTTAATATCGAATGGATTACTTAGCTGTATTTTTATGCGAGTAACCCTGACAACGAACACGCTACTTAATCGAAGAAGAATGATGTGAGAGCATTATCACTCCAGTCAAATCAAATCTCATTCTTTGTTGCCAGTAATTAAGTTACCGTTTCTCGTTATATTCTCTGAGCCATAGCCCAGTCCATGCAGCGCACGATTGTATTACTATTTAAATTGTAATTAACAATTACTATTAAAATTGCAATTAATTGTTCACCACGTGTTTGGCGGTGAAGGAAAACATCGTGGGGAACTCTGCATGTCTGTGAAATCAGAAAAAAATTTTTTTCGAAGACATATGAACTTCGCCAACACGCGATGGCGCAGCGCGGCGGATATTTCCTTGCTCTTAAAACCCTTTCAGAAATGAGGGAGTAAGAGGTCTGTGCCTAGCAGTGTAGGCTGTAACTTTAAATTTTGACTAAAGGGATTAGACTTATGAGTAACAATTACTCAATTTTAACATACACTTAGCGATAATCGATAACCCACAGTATGCGTTAGCCCACAGTATGCGTTTAAGTGAATAAATGCCTTTCTTTCTTCTTTCCCTAAGCATTAACGTGATTTTTGTACAAATAAAATGGCGATATCTTTGAGTTTATATCCTCATTCATCATAGAACATTAATTTTCTTGTTGATCGGAGATTAAATGTTTTCTCCTCGCATACAGCGTTGTAATATTAAAAAGGCAGATAAAAATACTGCGCACCCAGTGCACTTAACATAATATTTCCATAGATAGTACATTTATATGTACAGGCATCTTTTCTCATGGAGTCGTTTGCATATAAAATTAATTTTGTTCGGATAATTGTTTATGTGTCGGATTAATAATTTAAATTCCTCTTGTAATTAAATAAAACAGTGTACAGTAGAAGTCCATTAGCCCGGCATCCAACAGTCCGGAATGCCCGATAGTCCGGCATCGCTCTTTGGTTTTCGATTTCCAAAAGTGTGTCTTTAAAGCAAATAAAAACGCTCGATAGCTATTCGGAAGTTTTCGGGGTAGTTCGGGATCATCCGGAAGAGCTCGGTATTGTTCGGAAACAATTATGTAGTTAGCGGCCGGCTAGTTAGCTCCGTTAATCAATCACGAAGCGGATTTTGGATGTCGTTAGTGTTGCCAATCTGTTCAAGTGCTGACAATTCCTTGAAAACCTTGCCTAAAGATGAGGTAGAGGAGTGGCTTCTAATCTACGAGAATGAGCCTGTTGAACAAGAACTAACCGATGAGGACATTATCAACTTTGTAGTAAACCCTCAGCCTACTTAAAATCTTGAAGAAAGTGACTCAGATGCCAAAAAGGAAGAAAAGGAAAAAATCAGCGGCAAAAGCTGCAGAATCACTAAATAAGTTTATCTCTTTTGTTGAGGCTAGTACTAGCTACAGTGCTTCAGAAATTATTGATTTCCTTATCATTAGAAATAAATTTTATACTAAACGCCAAAAGTCAAGAAAACAGAAAGACATTCGGGACTTTTTTAAATCTAAGTGAAATATGTTTTACAGTACGTGTACGTACATTATGTAATGTATATGAAATGTAAAATAAACTTAGTTGTATGTACATACAACATACAAACATATTTGCATACTGTATTTACTTATTTCCCGGGCCCTTGGTAGTTTAATTATTAACCTAATTGTTCTTATAATTACCGCCCGATAGACCGGAATTTCCGGTAGTCCGGCATCGAGCCGGTCCCAAACGTGCCGGATTATCGGACTTCTACTGTACTAACATAATGAGTACTAAAAACATGATAAACAATTGAGTTATATTGTTTTTTGTATAGAACTAGCGCTCTGCCCCATCTTCGCACGGGTGATTTCACAGATTTTACAACAGCGCCACCTACCGGGTCTCACTATGTCTATAACTTTTGCGGAAATGCAACCAATATGTTGACAAAGTATTACCGCAATCTGATGAACGGCATATATATATATATATTTTTTTATGTTTTTTGGCAACGTATAAAATACGAATAAACAAAAAATATTTTTTATATATTAACTATAAGGTTATAAATGATAATAACGTTAGAAACGAGCTCACAGTCCACCTGATGGTAAGTGGATGCAGTGACTTATTGATATCTACACCTATCCTCAATTAGGCATCACTCCCTGAGGACTAAGATTGTATGCCTCGTTTTCGGTTAAAAAGGTTCTCTACACTCACCATACGAAACGCAGCAGTATGAAGCTGCTATTTTATGCTGGTCCTTTCCCGGTCGGGCCTACCTATTCATTTCGTGTTATGAATGCTGCATTTCAGAAACGTTCTGCTTATCAACCACGCTAATGGGAACTAATTATGAGTTTTTAACTATTTACGCCCGAAGGAATTTAATCTCTGATATACAAGTTCAGTGACATTGTATACTGCTTAAAATATATTGACTTTGGCCTTAGTATTTGTTATCTTATTAATTAAGGTTATGTTAACTACCGATTTATGTGTCTCGAGTTCGAATTCTGTTGATTAAGATTTGTGAAAAAGAAATCGTTTTAGATCAATCAATTCCATATGGAATGTCCTGGAGTCCTCTAACATTGTATTCATGCTTTATTTCTACTAAGACTAATACCATCTCTATCTCTGCGCGAATGCTTGTGCTCCTATATAATGAATGCTTGTAATTAAAATAAAATAATACATTATAATAAAGTAATATGAATAATGAACGCATACGTAGTGCGTTACGTGCGTATTGAAAGTTGAAAATTGATACGTTACGGCATCACTTCGGGGCAAATGTCTCCCATTTCTGAGGAGGCTATAGAGCAGTTAGTTCGCCGCTCTGCTCCGGTTAATTTTATCGAACTTTAAGTTTCCGCGATATTTTCTTATTTCTCCAACATGTAAAGTTACTACTTTTTTTAATTTAAGTGACAAACGAACTTGCAATCTACCTGATGGTCAGTATCTACTGAATCATGGTATAGCCTTCAGACCGAAACACAGAAATAGATAAGAGGGTACCTACCTAGACGGAGCAAGAAGTCCAACCGCCCAGAGGCGAATAAGTCCCACTGTTGGTCACATACGTCTTACCTCACACTCAATCAGAGCAATCACTCCGCCACGCTACTTGGACAGTGGTTAATTCTTCAGGATGCCTTCGAACACAGCTTTATCAAGTACTATTTTGAGTCCCAGAGAATCAAAATGATGATAAACGTATTTTGGGCTTGCTGACACTGAGAAACATATACATATGATAATATGACGGTGGCAGTTACTCAAAAGGTCGTATAAGGTAGTTACAAACTTAAATTGAACACTTTAACCCCCCCCCCCCCAAAGAATAAGAGGTGATGATCTTCAAACGGTTTAACCGATTTTGATAAAACATGTCTAAGAACCACTTCTAGAAAAACTGCTTTTAAATAAAAAAAAATCCGCATACAAATCAGTTCACCCGTTGCCATGGTGCCACGGACACAGACAGACACACAGACAGACACACAGACAGACACACAGGCAGACACACAGACAGACACACAGACAGACACACAGACAGACACACAGACAGACACACAGACAGACACACAGACAGACACACAGACAGACACACAGACAGACACACAGACAGACACACAGACAGACACACAGACAGACACACAGACAGACACACAGACAGACACACAGACAGACACACAGACAGACACACAGACAGACACACAGACAGACACACAGACAGACACACAGACAGACACACAGACAGACACACAGACAGACACACAGACAGATACACAGACAGACACACAGACAGACACACAGACAGATACACAGACAGACACACAGACAGACACACAGACAGACACACAGCCAGACACACAGATAGACACACTGACAGACACATAGCGGTCAACACCCTTTTGTGTCGGAGGTTAAAAAGGAGTCTGTAGCGGCGCTGTCGTCGCGCTACAAGCGAAACATACCGAAGCCTAAATCACGCTATCAACATTCCGAATCAGAAACAGTATATATAGAACATCTTCGAACTTATCACATGGAGTGTCGGCCGCTCCCCAGGCAGAACACCTTGCCTGGCGGGAGATCTCCCCTTTTCCTACCACGGCGACAGTGGTGACCCCGACGTGATCTGAACACGCAACCAACAACCTTCGGAAACTTCAAGCTTCATCATCGTCATTGAATACCCCACCCATTCGCTCCCGAGCAGATATCGTCTGCAGTCTTCATATCCTGCAAGCCATCTAGCTTCACAAGGTTCATCGCAGCACTGGAATAATAATGCTTCCTGTTCCTTCAAGCTACTCTCTGCGCCATACAGTGTTCGGCACGGCTCTGAGTCTTACTGCTCGCCTCTGCTTCACGGCACTCTCGCAGATTACTTGCCTTCTTCTCGACTCACCGCAGACTACAAGGCAATCCACTGGCACTTGCACATTCGTCGACAACGAGACTGCACTATCGACCTCCGGTCTGAGCAGGGGGTGATGTAGCGGCGCTGTCGTCGCGCTACAAGCGAAACATACCGAAGCCTAAATCACGCTATCAACATTCCGAATCAGAAACAGTATATATAGAACATCTTCGAACTTATCACGTGGAGTGTCGGCCGCTCCCCAGGCAGAACACCTTGCCTGGCGGGAGATCTCCCCTTTTCCTACCACGGCGACAAGTCCTATAAAAATAATATTTTGTTTTAACAAAACCTGCGTATAGTAATAACCCACCCGTTAGCTCTGACAGCGACATGTTATACTCCCGTTCCCTCAGGACCTTAATGGCGGGAAAATTTGTAAGTTAGGAAAATTTTTGCTATATTGCAAATTTTGCTATATTTTCACTTTGAGACAATATTTATGGATAAAACTTACAGGAATTCTTGTTGAATGTATAAACTATCGAATAAAATTATTTTTGGTTGCTAGAAATTGTAATAAAATACATAAATTACCCTGTATAGCATAGTAGTAGTATATACTTCAATTTTAGTGACAAAAATACTACTAATTTGAATTCTACACTTTTGTTTTTGGAGAAATTTATATGAAAATGTTTGGAAATATGTATATTTTTATGTTCTATGTGTTTCCATTCGTTAACCATACCAAAATATTAAAATATTAAAAAATTAAAAAATAATAATAATAATATTTTATCTGTGTGACATTTCGAACAATATTTCTAAAATATGTTTGTATGAATTTGAAATAAATACAACGTCATGTTATTTGAAATATGTAGGAAAACTATTTTTACTTACGTTTTACACTAAAAATAAATGAGAATTTGAAAAATAACACATTTATGACCCACCCGCCAAAACGGGCTTTCCGGATTTTGAAGTACTTTTGGCAATTTACTTTTCACTTTTTATACCACAAATTACATATCTACGTGTTTACTATATTACAAGGAATATAAAAAAGTATAATACTTTCGTTTTTAGTCCAAACACAAATATAAAATTCTATAAAAAAGACGGAGCACCTTCATCAAAGCGACACGTGGAACGCCGAAAGTTCAGAGTGATTTCTTTTTTTTTTTTTTTCTAAGAAACATTGCCAGGTTATGGTTTAAAATAAAAGAGCATATCTTTGTCTTTGATACTATTATCTATTGCATATTGTCTTTGGTTTTGTTTTAAAGGAAAAAATAGTTTTTTCATAAGGCAGTACTTCTGATCCGACCTGATCTAATTCGACCCGTACCAGAGCCGACGTAAGGTAGGTATTGTATGATCTGATTAGATCGGTAGCCGAGTGAAAGGGATTATCATATTATCATATTCGACTATGTAAGAACATCTCAACGGAAGTGTACCGTAGTTAACCTGTGGAAATCCTTCGCACAATTCGCGCCTACACACATCTGCGTTCACTTCACGAGAAGTAACGTACGTGACCCACTGAAAGCGGAGATATATTGCATAATATCGTAATATAGGCCGTGCTAATTCAAAGGCTATTACTTTACGTAATATAACAGTTTTAGCAAACTTGCGTGGGCGCGGCATTCTCAAATAACTCGATGTTTATAATATGATTCTGTTTAGAAGTTATAGTTATATTTTTATCTACGCTGCTGTTGGATCGGGCATCGCCCTCATTAAAAGTAATTAAGAGTTAGAGAGAAACCGTGTAGTGGCGGTGTAAGAATACCCAATACCCCATAGTGGGGTTCGTTAGAAGCGACAGAGGGAAACTGTGACAGGTGATGGGCAGCAGCATCTTCTTGACTATAACTCAAACAATAAAAAACTGCGGTTTCCAGCCCGCAGCCTGGCAACTATGGCAAAATCCCCTCTATGAGGTAATCAGTGGGGGAAGCCTATGTTCAGCAGTGAGGCATTCCGTCTTAGTTCTCACGGGTGACAACGCATCTGCATTTTGATTCTTAATCGGAGATAGATGTAGATGTCTATTGGCCGCAGTAACCACTTACCATCAGGTGGACTGTGCTCGTCAAATGGATGGATGAATGAGAATTTTTTCAAAAAAATTACCCCTTTTTCCTGCCATTATTATATAATATATACATTTGATAAACCGGCGGTTCTTTTATAATTGAAATCACAAACGAGCTCTCAGTCCACCTGATGGTATGTTGCTCCTGCAGACAATAGACCAACTAAGTAAACAACGCTACAAATGCGTTGTCTAGCGTTTGTCAACTCTATATAACCTTCAAAATGAAACGCGCAGTGAACGTACTGTTCAGTGACAGAACTGGATGCAACGGTAGTATTTTCCCAGACATAATCTAATGAAGAAAAGTAGTCTGCTTAAAATCGCTTAAATTTAATTATATATTTAACACTAAGGTGATAGATACCTCGAAGATTTGGTGGTTTTTCTATTTCACATATTTCTTTAAGTTTTATTGATTCCGAATCAAATTTTTGGTATATGATTTTTGACTATATGATCTTGGATTGCATAAAAGGAAAACATTATAAAGTATAATTTTCTCGTTAGAAATAAATTGTAAAGTAGGGTCTAATTGTGTACATTTCTCCATGTCACTACAATAGTTTTAGGAATAATTCCGTGAAATTATTTTTAAAGCATAGTAAACAATCATATGTAAGTTTACATAAACTAATTTTTAATCCATAACGAAATTTGATAAAAAATATTGTTTGGCGCATACATAGCTTATTTCTAAGCGCGTGCACGGTATAGCTATCTTATAATTAGCATACATGAGATAATTGCATCACTTTCATTTTGACACTCCCTCAGTCGTCCGTGATATGAGCTTCACCGACAAAGGGCTATCTATGCCACATCCCCAAAACTACCAATCATTTTCGAGGTATCATCTTACGTATCTCTGAAAGATTAAATTGGTTTAATGTGGGTCAACAATTCTTTCACAGAGTTAATTCTACGATTTATAATATTACAAACTGTATCAACGTTTAGTTACGTAATATATAAAAATATCATCGCCTTCATATCGGCGAAGCTTCGCTTTTGATGCAACCTTGGAATAATTTCAAGCGGCCAAAGAGGAAAATATAAGATTTTTTCAGTTTTAACAGAATTCTACACGTATGCTTACTTTCCTTGAAAATTTTGTATAAAGTTAACCGTTGAAAAATTATTACTGGACTATCCCTATTACGTCATTCTACTTGTTTTGTAGGTACTGTTATTATATGAGTTCCTTATTGGTCTAGTAGCCGTAAGCGGCACTGCTGAACATGGGGTCCCGGATTCGTACCCCAGGTCGGACCAAGCTCTGTTATTGGATTTTTTTCGTACGTTTGTAATTTACAAACGGGGTTCCGGCTACTGATAAAGTTAGCGTGGCGAATTAGCAAACCGTCTAACTGATGGCGAGTGGACGCCGCAATCCATAGGTATTGATATTGATACATCTATCATAGATAAAAAAAATCAAAACGCATCTGCATTTTGATTTTTAATGACGCGTTAACACCGTTGACGATTACTTTGCAATATCAAGCAGACTCATTCGTACTACCATAATATAGTGGCTCTACCACTTTGGTGCAGAACCGACACACCGCTGATAGCGAGCCGTATTAAGTGTGTGGGTATCAACTACGCTCACCAACACGTCTGATCTGCTTAGGAAGTGTGGGGAAATTATCTGACATACAAAAAAATCATACAACCGTTTTTTAAGAAACATATCCCTAACTAATGTGAAATTTACAGCGAGCGCTAACCATCTGAGCCGTGGTAGCTCAGATGGTTAGCGCTCGCTGTAAATTTCACAGTACGCGAGCAACCCGGGTTCGATCCCCGCCGGCACCAATGAAATTGTTAATTGCAATTTTAAGTGCTGATTTACCACGTGTTCGGCGGTGAAGGAAAACATCGTGAGGAAACCTGCATGTTTGAGAAATATAAATAAAACATTTCGAAGCCATATGAAGTTCTCCAACACGCATTGGGGCAGCGCAGCCCTAAAACCCTCCCAGAAATGAGAGGAGGCCTGTGCCCAGCAGTGGGACGTATATAGGCTGTAATTTAACTTTTTTTACATCCCTAACAATCTAAATTAGAGATTTATATAAAAAATATGAATAAAAAGCTTATTAGCAATTTCTTATCATAACATCTTTGCCTATTATTTACGTGAAAAAACAGTTTTTATTTAAATGTACGATTATTATCAAATGAATACCGACATTTATGTGTTGATGGATATCCGTGCAGTAATCACATGATGCCAACGTGTCATATATTATAAAAGTGTTTGTTAACAATATTTTTATTTGTCAAGCGGTCACAAATCATCTGATCAAACGATCATTTACATTTGTCCCAATGTATACGAAGGTATCATTGGTGCGCCGTAGTTTGGACTAATAATCTAATAACCCGATGCTCTCATGCCGTCACATAATTTTTGTTGTCAACTTCAAAGTATGGGTCATTTATTTTTGATTTGCAGAAACCATTAAGGTGACGACAGTGCAAATGGGGGAGGGGGGAGAGAATAAGTAATGTACAAAGTAGATTTTATAACGTATCGTAGCCGTTTAACATTTACAATTTAATCAGTTGGTGAAATTTGTTAGAACTATCATTTAAAATTTAAAAAAATATAGCTTTATACCAACAGATACTTCAAATTATTTATGTCGCTCTTTGTAGTTTCCATTTTATATGACTTTATTTTATGTTTGAGTGAAAAATAAATAATTTTAGTTTTTCGGCCTCGATTTTAACTATGACTACAATCTGCGAATACTATCAAAAGTTTTCCAAATTATAATAGCGCGTGTGCCCCAAATGTTAATGTTAATTCTACACATATGCTACACGTACCCTAACATACACATACTCGTACGTAGTGGAGCCATGGTAGAGCCGTGCTACAGCTATACTATTATTGTGGCACGCTGGGCCCTTAGCAGCTTAGTGTTGCTGTGTTTCGTATGGTGAATACACAACTGGCGACTTTTTACTGGAAATGAGGCATTCCACCTTAGTCTGCACTTAATTTCATTCATAATCGAGGACTTCCAATACGAAACTTTTCGCACCTTTGACTCTGCTTCGGTCGCGGGTCTGGCTATTTTAAATCTGGTATATACGCAATGATTATACCTGATTTATCTCTGTTTTTCCATGAACACCCCACCTACAGAACGATGAGGGTAATAGATTCCGTTACGCCAATACCGTATAGTCATACAGGCTCAGACAGCAAGAGCCGCCTTATGTCTAAAACCACCCTTTTTCCATACCATATATAATTACGTCTCAACACGAAAACTATCACGTCTCATCACGAAAAACTTACTAGTGTTTTAACTAACGACTACACAGCCCGTTCGGTTTCGGTTAACATTAACATTGATTGGAAACGAACCTGGCATCCGCATCTGAGTCCTGAAACTTGAATATTTCTTGTAGAATGACCAACACCGAATATTGAATTACAAATTCTATTGAGTAGAGAGTACAAATATAATTTAAATTAGTTTTTTAGTTTTTCTTCAAAAATAAAGAACTGGAGGGGGGGGGGGATTTGCAATGGTCAATTTTATTACAAAACCTAAACTGGTTCAGAATTTGAAATTACTGTATATTATGTACTCTATACTTTGATTCAACCAAAAAAAAAAGCAGAAAACATTGAATGTAAGTTTGTCAAGTACATTTTGTAAGCTGTAACTAACACAAAGTAAAGAGCTTTTTTCATTTATACCACTTCAAACTATATCAAAATCATCACCACAATACTTATGTGGACAAGGTTTATTTAATTATGAAGCTTTAAAAGTTAATATAATATGTATTGTGTATGGTGCCCTAATATAAATTAAATAAAAATAAAATGCTAAACAACGATGTCCGACCTACACTTGCTGGTTTTTCATCACAATCAAAATACACGATTCTTTTACGATTTTGCATGTTAATATGAACTTGGTGTTTTATTCTTTATCTTTAAAATTAGCCTTTATCATTCCACTTCTGGGCAAAGACTTCGCTTCGGCATTTTATTTGTGGGTACAAATTTTATAATTCACTTAAAATATGGGTAAAAATTTTATAAAATTATATTGCTTTTTGATACGTGTACGTACTCGTTAGTTATATAAAAGCTGTTGCTTTTTGTTCTCGTTTCCCGCGGATTTGCAGTTAAGTGCAGTGGGCATGAGACATAACGAGCCTCTTTGTAACGTCGGCCTTGTGTACATGAAAATTGAAACGCTAGTTCGTTGTAACTAAGGAGAGAAATGTGTTTGAAATCTATATTTTTGATGAATTTTATATAAAATTTAAAAAACTTTTCAATATTTATTTTTGAATTTTATTTTAAATAGGTTATTCACAATATTAACTTGAACAATACAAACTTTACCGATTTTGCCGACCCAAAAAAATAGTTTTGTATTTGGTATAACTAAAGAGAAAGCCTCTTTAGCAAGATTTCCAGTAATATGCAATTTTTATTGCCCGTTTAAGAACCCTTTAAGTAACAATTACGACTAGAGATTGAATGAAAATATATTTTCTCTTTTATTACTTAATAATACAATTCAAGTTCCGATAAATTATTAAGTATAGAATTAGAGGCGTTTTCTTTAGCAAAAAAATATCCTTTATCTATTATTAAGTATTTATTATCAGTATTAAAAGATGTAAAGATAAACATTTTCTCCTACTTCCGAATATTCACATAGTATGCACACGTACCAAGAACCGATGTCATTACTATGTCATGATTACTATTCTTTACTAGGATTATAATTTGAAAGAATTAAATGATGAATGGGCTTTTTTTTAATAATCAAATTCAATATTTTACGTGGTAAAGACAAGCTGCAGCTTTAGTATGATTAAACCACTAATGGAGTCGGCTTAAACGTGGAAGGACTGAGTTACGTTGTTGTTTTTCGTATAGGAGGTTCTGTCTTGAACTTAAGGGGTGACAACGCGTCTACGTTTTGATTCTTAATCGAGGTTTGATAAAGGTGTATATAGGCCACATCATCTACTTGCCATCAGGTGGAATGTGTGCTCGTTTTACACCCTTATTTTAAAAAAATATTATTTTGATATACTTATATCTTAATAAATCAACACAATAGAGTTTGCATAGCGTTTGCCAATAAAGTTTGCATTCATTTGGTAATTTAATGTGGTTTCTTACGTTTGTTTCGCGTCTGGCCTGGTCTGATGTCTCATACGAAGAGTCACGATTGGAGCTCTGCCAACGGTGCTGGCGCTTCGGCGAAAGCTCTGATTTGGGACAATACATCTTCCACTTAATAATGTCACAAGAGCTTTCTCAGGAATATGTCTGCAATATACTCTTCCTGCTTCTAACAATGCTTATTTGGATCATTGACACATATTAATATACTAGCTTGCCAGGCAGACGTTGTTCTGCCCTTTTCGGCTACAATTGGTCATGTCCTATTAAAGATCCTTAAATTCGCACTATCCTATCTCTCAACTTGGACCAAACTGCACACGGTGTGCAAATTTGATTAAAATCGGTTATGTAGTTTAGGGATCCATCGTGGACAAGCAACGTGACACGTAATTTATATATATTAGGATGTAAAACTTAACCGAAATCTTAATCTAACGGGTGAGAGCCCAAATATTGTGTAACTTGCAGGTGTTTATGATAAAATTATCTTCCAGCAGCTATTGAAGCTCTGTATGGTATATTTTTTAAATTTTTTTCGAGACTGACAACAAAAACGTATGTATAAAATAAAAGTAGAGAAAAAAAGAAAAGCTGAGCCTTTTAGTCGGCTCGGTAGCGCATGAGAAATGTTGCTGTGTGAGGGTGTGGGTTTACATTTCAATTGTTTTTTTATAAACGAGCACACAGTATATCTGATTAGTGAATGGATTACAGACATCTACATCTATCCTCGATTAAGATTCAAACTTTGTGGCATCTGCAGCCATAATTTTTAAGAAGTAAGTTGCTGAACTGTGTATTTAAACATATAATAAGGATTTTTCAACGATTATTCTATATTGGTGATTAATGAAATATAATTTTGTAGTTACGTGCATGTTACGTTTAAAAACGGAACTGAGGCAAGCACGAAAAAAGGTATGTGTGACGCTCGCGTGCGGTTTTAGTTCTTGTTAATGCTGTAATTACATTGACCATCTATAGCACGCGGTAGGCAGACAATAGGCCATTGAGACGCTGGTATTGTAATTGCGTGCGTCAATTTGTGCGTGTGCACTGTGCACGCACGCCTGGAGAGCTGCGACCAGAAACTTACGATTATAGACTCCCGGATTTCCGGAATGGATGTTCTATTTTTAAAATAACTTTTTTTGTACATTTAATTAGATCATTAAATAAAAACTACATCAATTATTATCTAATCTGTTTGAAATTTATGAGAGACCACTATGAACAACTATAAAAGTCAAGGCTTCGTCTAAAGTCTGAGAGATTTTGGGCAAAAAAAGTTACAACACTACCCTTATGCGTGTTGACAGACTTCACATGTCTTCGTAATTTTTTTACTTTTAATTTCTCAGATATGCAGGTATCTATATTATGTTTGCCTTTACCGCCGAGCACGTGTAAATCAGCAAAATTGCAAATAACAATTTCATTGGTACGGAGATCGAACAAGCGTTGATCGTTGAACCCCTGATCTAGGCGACACCCCACCTTGATCAGGGGTTTGCTTTCATGCCGATTTTCTTCTGTGAAATTGACAGCGAACGCGTAGCCCATGAATTACCACGGCTCGCTCTATTCCGTAGTATGGGTATATCTAATCTTTCGATATAAAAAATAGTTAATAACAGGCAATTGAGAAAGAAAAAATATTTATGCACAATTTTTTGTTAAATTAATTTTACTGTGTTAGGCTTGATAATAAAATAATGCAACGAAAAACGAACTTAATCATAAATATAAATAACTCTTCTGGACTGGAAGTCGTCGAGTCTGCGTGCGAGACGATTCGTAATGACTCTCGAAAACAGCACGTAGACGCGGCTCAGAAGGGAAATCGGTCTGTAGTTCTTCAAGAGAGCGTTGTCGCCTTTCTTAAAGAACAAGACCACCGCGCTTCTGCTCCACACCTCCGGAGTAGTGCCACCATGGAGGACGGAATTGTAGAGCTTGTGAAGGACTTCAAGTACCGGTGTTCCACCCGCTTTCAGAAGCTCCGCTGTAATTCCATCATAGCCCGGGGCCTTGCCGTTTTTAAGGTGGTGGAGAGCCATTCTAATCTCGCTCAGACTGACGTCCGGGATATCATCGGAATAGTGTCGGATAAGACTTGCTCTTGGATCGTTACTCACACTTGCGTGTGGCTCCAACGATGATGTGTACAGCTGCCCATAGAACCTCTCAATCTCACTCAGAATCTCAGGTGTCCCGGAAGCGATGTTGCCACACTCAATCTTCAGCCTTGACAGTTGGCTCTTTCTGCCAGACAGATCTCTGGCAAAGACTTTGGAGCCCTGGTTCCGCTCGATCGCTTCTTTAATACGAGCAGTATTAAAGTTGCGTAAGTCTCGCCGCATGCATTTGGAGATCTGTCTGTTCAGTTGCCTGTATGCTGTCAAATCTGTTGACGATTGCAGCCTCATCTCCCGTCTAACAGCTATGGGATTAAGAGTGTGATCTTATTAGTTAGTAATAAGAAATAGAAAATGAAACAGAAACTTCTCAAATTAACTTTATTTAAATGTTCAAAGACATGTCGCTTATAAATAAAAAACCTGTAACATCGCAAAATGTTAGTCTTTTTTTTATAGTAGAGGGGGCAAACGAGCATGTGGCTCACCTGATGTTAAGTGACTACCGCCGCCCATGATCAACCGCAACACCAGGAGAATTGCAGGTGCGTTGCCGGCCTTAAGTCTAACCACATCGCAATCATCTGATAATTATCTTACGATGAGCTGTAATCAGCTCATCACAAGTCCACTGTTGAATATAGGCCTCCACCAAGGATTGCCACAACGCACGGTCCTGAACCAACTGCGTCCAACGATTTCTGCATCAAAAATATACAAAAATATTTCTTTATGCTTGGTTATCGAAAAAGTTATTATACTTTTATCTCTTAAAGTTGCGGCGTTTAGAATTTTGTAATTTTGATTAAAATATTATTATTAAAGTATTTTCAGACATTATTTAAAATCTTACGTTGGATGATAATCACAATACTACGTTAACGTAACCTCTTTTTGTATATTTAAAGCTCTATTTTTGTATGGTGATGATAATTGAATAATTCGGATTCGGTATTTACGACATTTAGTTTATAAATAAAATTAATAAAGCAATGTAACTCCTCTATGAAATATTTAAAATTAACAGTAACGTAAATTTTAATTTATTTCTGACAAGAAAAAATGGCCACCATAAAACCGGCATTTATTGTGCGTTTTTATAGTGCAAGCGGGGTCATATTTACTTCGCACCATTAACATTTTAACTGAATTTAATAATATTGTTACGAGCTTGAGGTTCGTGACAATAAAAATTGCCGATAAAATTACCTAAATTAACACTTTAATTTACTTTACACAAATTAAAGTTAAAAACACTAATAATTAAACACACTAATTCACTTTATTCCGCTCCGAAGCTTCGCTTGTTTCGCCAAATCAACACTACTTCCATCGCATCTTGCAGCGCCTATATATTTAAATTAGCAAAGAAATATCCAGAATGTTCAAGTAAACACGCGCAAGGTACCGAGCGTTCGAGTTTCGACTAGGCGCTGTCGGTTGAGTGATTTGTGATGTCATTTTCTCAATGCTCCCCTCGCTCTCGTTCTTGACACTAGATGGCGCTAGTGTATCGTCGACTTTAGCGCGTAACACTGCCCCCTCCTAAGACATTATCGGCCCCATAATAACGCGCCAAGCGATTCACATGGACGATCTTAGGAGTCCCTCTTGCGCCTTTCTGTAACGGCTCCGCAATGTCAAGGGCTGTCCTATCCCGTGGTGCACCAACATTGTACAATTTCGGTGCTCCTCTACTACCTGTCCGAGGTCCCCGCTCGGCCGCACAACTTGTACATGTACGACACCGATTCTCGACATCGTCACGATAATGGACCCAGTGAAACTGTTCTCGGACCTTCAGTAGAGTTCGTTTAACTCCCAGATGGACTCTTGAACGGCCATTATGGCACAACTGTAGAACATTCGGCACTTTAGCTTTAGGGACAACCATTTGCAAACGACAGCTGTCTCTTCGACCATCGTCCCATTTACGGCACAGGACTCCATCCTGAATCAGCAAGCTGTCCCATTGGGCCCAATAGCTTTTCGTGGTTGAACTCATCGCTGAGACGTCCCTCCACTTAGGCTTGGTAGCACGGGCCTTCATCCATCCCAGAATCGGCTTGATGTCCGGATCTTCCTGCTGTGCATGTCGTAGGTTGTCCTTCCACCCGTTGCTGAGGTGGTCTGTCCTGAGCATCCTCACGGATACCACCTCCTTACTCTCTTGCCTACTACAATGGTTGCAATCTTCAGGACAAGGTCTTCTTGACAATGCATCTGCGTTGCCGTGAGATTTCCCGCTGCAGTGTCTGATAGTAAAGTCGTATTCCTGCTGCTGCTGGGCGGTGCTGTTAGCCGCACTTCCTTTCTGAGACCGTTCACCTTCCCTTCGTAGGGTGTGCTCAGGGTAGCTGGACCGAAGATGGCCCCTTTCCCCACAGCCATAGCACCTAGGGCTGTATCTTTTATTGTGGTCGCGAACCGTAACTGCTGTAACCTCCCTAGCGTGAGGTGAACGATGATCCTGTCGCCGCCAGGCAGTGTCGTTAGCTGCACTACCCTCTCGAGATCGATCAACTCTCCTTTCCACGGTTCGCTTAGGGCAGCTGATTCGAAGATGGCCTTTTTCCCCACAGCCATAGCACCTAGGGCTGTATCCTTTGTTGCGGTCGCGAACTGTAGCTGCCGCAACCTCCCTGACGCGATGGGAACGATGATCCTGCCGCACGGCTTCCACTTCCAGTGCATGGGCCAAGGCGTTCTTAAGCGTCTCGTGGTGCCCGAGCCTCACAGCAGCTCTGACTTCCAGGTCGTGGATGCCGTCGATGAATGTCTGCACCAGGTTCCCTTCAATGAGCGCAGGTACAGACCGGTATGCTTTTCGCACCAGCTTCTCCACCTCTAGAGCCCACTGCTGCAGGTTTTCGTTGATGCGCTGCACACGATCTTTAAGCTGCGCGCGAAAGACGTGTTCCAGGTGAACGTCACCATATCTCGCCTCCAATGCCTCAAGGAGCTGCTCGTAGGTCACTTTCTTACCGAGAGCTTTCAACACGGTTAAGGCTTGGTCGCGCAGGCCTAAGGTGAGTGCAGTCATGGCCTGGCTTTTATTCCAGCCGTTTGCCTCCATGACGGCCTCGAACTGGATTTTGTAGGCCGACCAGGAAGAAGTCCCGTCGAACGGTGGTACCTTGAACCCACGTAGCGAAGGTGTAGTAGCTACTGCGGGGGCTGCAATTCCATCTTCAAGTTTGAGTTCATCCAGCGTTTTCTTAACTTGGTTGATTTGGGTCTCAGCTTCCGACAGGCGGTTATCATGTTGAGCAACCTTATCCTTCACCTCCCTTATCTCTTTCCCGAAGGTAGCGTGAAGGTCCTTCATGAGAAGCATCTGCTCTTCCCTATCGCGTTTGAGCTGCTCTTCTAAGCGACGGGCCTGTTCCTCCTGTCCGCTCTGCAGCTGCTCTTTCAACAGATGGGCCTGTTCCTCTTGTCCGCGCTGCAGCTGCTCCTGTAGCATCGCCATCAGAGCACCTAAGTCAGGTGCTGCAGATGTAGGAGCTACTGACGGGCCCGCAGTCTCCGTGGCTGGCAGTTGGCCCTCCGACGTCTGCGGCGTTGCACCACCAAATCTCCTCTGGTCCGTCTCATGCTGGCGTTGACTGCGGGTACGAACACCTTCCGTTTCCTCCTTAGGTAAAATCGGCATGATTTAATCCCACTTCTGACACCAATTGTTACGAGCTTGAGGTTCGTGACAATAAAAATTGCCGATAAAATTACCTAAATTAACACTTTAATTTACTTTACTCAAATTAAAGTTAAAAACACTAATAATTAAACACACTAATTCACTTTATTCCGCTCCGAAGCTTCGCTTGTTTCGCCAAATCAACACTACTTCCATCGCATCTTGCAGCGCCTATATATTTAAATTAGCAAAGAAATATCCAGAATGTTCAAGTAAACACGCGCAAGGTACCGAGCGTTCGAGTTTCGACTAGGCGCTGTCGGTTGAGTGATTTGTGATGTCATTTTCTCAATGCTCCCCTCGCTCTCGTTCTTGACACTAGATGGCGCTAGTGTATCGTTGACTGGAGCGCGTAACAATATTATCACGCTAATGCCTTGGTATATTTTTATAATTGTACTTAATTTTGTAAATAAATTTTTTATATTGAAAGAAAAAAACTACAGACAGTTGAACAGTTTTTTTTAATTAATAGTTGAAAATATTTTTTTATAATCCTGACGGCGGAATAAGATTCTGCTATTTGGATTATTCAATAACTTTCTGAAGCTGAGATGAATTGTCCCATGTTTGTCCGAAATCTTAGTTTTGTAATACGACCACCGTTTCATGTTGTCATTTTAACTGTACTAGACTGTAATTTGTAACCAGCCCAAGATTTTCTCTGGAATCCATTTCCCCGTTTTGTCCCGCGATGTCGTAAAAACGACTAAAGAAAATGCTAAAAAGATCTTATGGTTTTAGCAGTGTAAACATTTCAATTACGCTAGACGCAAGACGTAAGACGCAAGGATACTTACACCTGGTATTGCGATCGTCAGTCCTTCTGTTAAGCGTGATGATTACGGCAAATTCAGGGAGGATAATGGGAGAAACCAATGCCTGGCAGTGGATTTTCAAGACCTGATGGTAAAGAAGATGTGGCGGCGCTGTCGTCGCGCCGCAAGCGAAACACGCCGAAGCCTAAATCACGCTATCAAAATTCCGAATGATAAACAGTATATATAGAACATCTCCGAACTATAACACCTCTCCACCCTTATTAAATCCTCCCTTAAGGAGACCGAAAGGGTCGTCCCGGTTGCTAAGAATAGTGGGCTTCCCCTACATATTAGCAACCTATTAAAAGCCAAAAAAGCTGCTTTCCGGAGAGCAGCAAAATATCCCACCCCCGAATATGGGCGCGCGGCCAATCGTCTTCAACGAGAACTCCGCTTCCGCCTCTCTGAATTTCGAGACCTCGAAAAGATATCTCTCCATCTCACACAGCGTACTATCAGATGGCTAGAGCCCTCCGCATAGACGCTATCACCCACACTCCCCCTCTCTCACGTCCTGACGGCACGGTTGACTTCGAGGACGAGGAAAAGGCTGAGTGCTTTGCAGATAGCATTGCCGCTCAATGCTCTCCCTAGTTCTCAACCCGTCGACCCCTCTCACGTCCAGGCAGTGGAGGATGAGGTCCGCCGCCGGAACTCACCCCCTACGGCCTCCGAACCTATCTCTGTGTCCAATGATGAGATTTCATCCCTCATCAAAGGACTTAAGCCCAAAAAGGCTCCGGGCGCGGATGGCATCTCCAACCAAGCCCTAAAACACTTTCCTGAGCAGGTGTTAACCTTTTTATCTATTATCTTCAACGCCTGCTTCAACCTCAGTTATTTCCCCACTACGTGGAAAGAGGCTACTGTGATTGGAATTCCCAAGCCAGGCAAGCCTCTCAACCTCCCCTCCAGCCATCGCCCCATTAGCCTCCTCAAGGCAATGGGCAAGCTCTTCGAAAGACGACCCTCTTATCATTCCCCATCAATTCGGTTTCCGAGCCAAACACTCATGTCCCCAACAAGTTCACCGCATTGTGGAATATATCCTCAGCGGTTTCTATCCTCGTCGTCATAAGACCATCGCGGTCTTTTTCGATAACACTCCACCAATACGTATGCTAGGGACCCCTGTCCCCTGGCATACGTCCGCCAAATATTTAGGTGTCACTCTAGACACAGGGCTCACTTTCAAGCCCCACGTCAAAAGAGTAACCCGTCACGCACGATTTTATCTGAGTAGGCTCAACAGTATGTTGGGCCGACACAATAAAATGTCCCTTCGAAACAAGCGTACCCTTTACAAGGTCTGTATACGACCAGTCATGTCCTACGCGGGCCCCGTCTTTGCCCACGCAAACCCTAATATTTTAAATGAACTCCAAATAGTTCAGAACCTCTTCTGTCATCGAGCTGCGAACGCACCTTGGTACGTCCGTAATGCCGACCTTCATCGGTACTTAGAGCTCCCAACAATACAACAATTTTTTAAAAAACTCTCTGAGAACTTCTTCAAAGCCTCAGAGTCGCACCCAAACCATTTAATTCGTGAGGCAGCTTCTTATGCAGCCCCACCCCCCCTCTCGCTATCGTGTCCGCAGGCCGAGAAACTCTCTCTCGGACCCGCCTAATAAACTTTCAAACGACCTGAACTGTCTCCTGGCGGCTCAGGCCAATTTGCCTTCGTAGGCACTCCCTCAGCAGCACTTAGCCGCCTGCGCCCTCTTTTCCCAAAAGAGGGTCGCTCATGATAAGGCACAATAGAGCTTAATCAGCCGGTTGCCTGTCCCCAAAGGCGGTTTTTTAGAGGGTATCACTTAGGGTCCCCGGTAGGACAGTGAGCCCCTCATAACCACGATAGACCGGCTATCGTGGTATGCGTAATGCATTTTCCGCCTCCCTACGTATAGGGTAGCCCTTTAATTGCTTCGGGCGCAAAAAAAAAACTATAACACGGAGTGGTGACCACCCGCTGTGGCCGTAGAAGGAAAAGGGGGAGATCTCCCGCCGGGCAAGGTGTTCTGCCCGGGGAGAGGCCAACACTCTGTGTGATAGTTCGCAGATGTTCTATATATACTGTTTATGATTCGGAATTTTGATAGCGTGATTTAGGCTTCGGTGTGTTTCGCTTGCGACGCGACGACAGCGCCGCCACAAAGTAGATCAACACCAACAGCACACCGTCTCATTGCGCTTATATCTAATTTGCCAAATGTCCAGTTCGTGGTTGCATTTAAATAATTTTGCGGTATGACTTTCTAATTAATATAAGGAAAGAAAGAACTTGTTCATCGCTGCAACTTAATTTTACAAAACACTACTTTATACAAAAAAGACTTAAAACAAAATACTTTAAAAAAAGACAGCATAATTGGGGTGCGTTTAACCCGGAACCCCGCGAATACAAAATACAAGAATGGAGGAACATATGACGTGGGAAAAATGCAGATTTAAAATTTTTATTTTATCGAGAAAAGTGATTGCATTATATCATTTTTTTTAAATAGAAATACACCGTTTGAAATTAAAAATTAAAACTCTTTTTTTATTTTTTAATAACAAAAATTGAGTAATTCAATCCTAATGTAATGTAATTAGTAACAGAAATTTGATGAAAATGAAAAGATTGTTTAACTAAACTTTTACAACAATTTATTAATAAAGGGTTTTTTGTAATACAATATAACTCCTCCCCTGGCTCGAACACACACGGAGATCCTCCTGGGCACGCTGAGGATCAAGTTATCCGGCATTTCTTGCGACTTGTCCCATTAGCGGCTTCCCTAACCTCTGACTCTGCCTGGGGAAGTGGCTGACGGCACGGCTGGTGCAAAAAGCACTGCACATATTAAAGACCTCAGTTAGCTTCAAGCTTTTCTTTCTTCGCAGGTAATATTAACATTTGCTATAGATTGCCTCGAAGCGAAATCGGAGAGGAATAATACTTCAAAAAGCATAAAACTAATTGAACTTAACCGTCCCCATCGGTGTTACCACAATAGTTAACAGCACTGACACTGCATACAAATATTGACACTATATGCCAGCGACAGCGAGTCTATCGGTGTTGTGTCACGCCTCGAAACGCGGTCTATAGACGGATTGTCTAGTCTAGTTACCCATAAATCCTTGTTTCCATTAATAAAAACCTATCTAATATTTACACAACTAATTATATTTTTAAATTGGACGCATCAGTTTGATTAAATGTTGACATCCTCTTCCTGACCTTCTCAGCACCAGTAGGAGTGGCCTTGCTACAATATGTGGTCTCATGTCACATCAAACTGTAACAAGTTTCGTCTCATATTTTTTGAATGTCACAATGTGGGATTGTATTCATGAGATCTATTTAAAACGGTCATGAAAAGTCGACATGTCTCACGGCCGGAAAATATGTCGTGTAAACAAATGATAGGTAGGAAAATAAAAATGACACGCATATGAAAACTAAGAAGGCTACTAAGACGTTTACGTATGAAGACTAAGATGGAATGCCTCACGGCCTGTGATTATACTGGCTTTTTGCCCCTTTTAAACGAAACACAACTGTACACTGTTTCATCGATCACTAATAGTTCTTTATTAGTGATCGAATTAGTGATCGATGACTGTTTGTTACTAAACATTTTAGGGATGATCCTCATTATAATGCCATTCACAGTTCGTTCTCGGTCCTTTCTCGGTCTGATAAAATATCAACAAGTAAAAAATATGTGTGTACTATCTGTAACAGTCAAGTTTCGCTCTAATCCCATTCCAATAATATAATAATTCAGACCGAGATCGGACCAAAAACATTCATCTTACAACATTGCCCAATAATGGACTGTGAATGGCAAATGAGGATCGGCCCTTAATTACACAAAACATTACCATTTAGATCTGACTTATTAGATACTTTAAAGAGGAAAGGATAGAATCGCATCGACAAATTCTGTTAAAACAAAGTTAGCTAAACCACAATACTCTCCACAATCTGTATTTGTTAATAATAACTTAAATAGACGATTTCTTAGTGTTTGTATATAGTATATATAACTGATGCTTCAAGATATTAATTGATGTAAACACACATACACACAAATAAGATTGTTAAGGAATTTTTTTAAATTAAATTTTAGAAAGTTCTTTGAGTTCAAAATTTAGATATGGCAGAGCGGGGCTCTACCATATCTAAAAAATTGATAGGGGCGTATTCCGATGGTTTGGGCACGTTGAGCGAATGAGTGAAGACCGAATGGTGAAGAAAATATATAGCGCGAAAGTAAATATTAAAAGGTGTCGAGGTAGACCGAGACTAACTTTCGAAGACCATGTGAGCAAATTACTCGAAGAGTGGTAGGTCAAGAGTACTCGGATACCTCCGTCGGTGGAGTAGACGTGCATGTATGAAGAAGTTAATGAACCTGAAAGAAGCGAAAGAGGTATGTAAGGATCGTGACACTTGGCGATCTGTTCTCTCTGGCTACCCCGTTAGGGATTGTGCGTGAAGATAAAAGCAAAAAGCAGAGCGGGGCCTCCTGGTACAAGTACACATATTAATTCTTACAAGGTTTGCACCAACCTTTGATTGTGGTAAAAACAACTGACATTTTTTTGATTCCAGCTTACCCCCTTAATTATTCCCTTATCGATACTGGAAAAGTGTGAAGTGAAGAACTTTATAAAGTGGAAAACTAATACAGATCAATAGTATAAATACATTTAATAGTAAGTATTAATAATTTATACGTGGTAGAGCCATGCTGCTGTTATATTACTAGTGTATTTGTAGCACGAATGGGTCGGCTCGACCGGGGAAGGACCACGCTATCACAGAATACCAGCGTAAAATAGTAGCTTAATTCTGCTGTGTTTCTTATGGTGAGTGTAGAGAACCGGAGACCTTTTTTACTAGAAACGAGGCATTCCATCTTAGTTCTCAGGGGTGACAACGCATCTGCATTTTGATTTGTAATTGAGGATAGATGTAGATGTCTATGGGCCTTAGCAACCACTTACCATCACTGTGTGCTCGTTTGTCACCCTAACCTATAAAAAAAGGTTATACACACATCAATAATACTATTTAGTTTATACAACATAGCCCAATAGTGAACAACTACGAAAATATCTCTTACATTGCTATTATTGGCGTTTTCTCGTTCTATTTACAAAGTATTAAAGCGTTGCTCTTTGAAGTGGGCAATAATTTTAATATAAAACGCGCACAAGTGTAATACATAAACATTATTTCCACAGAACACAGAAACACAGATTATATCAATATATTATTGCTTATTTAAATAGGCGATGACTTAAATATGGCCGAGTATGAAAAATGAATTGTAGAAACGCATTGCTTACTAAAGATCGCAATTATTTAAACAATTTGTCATCATTTGTTAAAGCGATATGAATATATTTTACCTATCATACAGTTTTTATGATTAATTTAACCGAGTTCTAAAAACGAGAAGTTACCGCATACGACGCGTATGTTTTTATGTATGTTTACCGATTTCTAAGAAACGGCTGAACCTATTTTACTGATTCTTCTTTTATATAGGCTTACGTTGGGGTGATCCTACATAAATTAAAAAAAATCTCATAACTCTGTATGTCATTCAAAACGGTCAAAAATCATCCTTTATAAAAAATACACATTCCAGCTTCTGAAGTGGGGGCTTTATTTGTTTCACAAACTATGTCTTAGGACGGACTCCCGAAGCAGTTAAGCGGAAATTATTTTATAATTTTTACGTCTTTCAAGTAGGCTTTTACTTTTATATAAGTAATCTTTTTTTTTTCTTAGACGCTGTAGCGTTGTTCACAGACAAAATTTACAATGAAACATGATTGACTTTAAAAATTACGTCTGCGCTTTGTATTAGTTAGGGTGTTTTTGTTTAAATTATTATATGTAATATGACTAATAGCTAGTGTCCCAAACGTAATTATATTATATTATACCAGTCGTTTATAAAATGAAGCAATACAAATTAGTTTACAGACGCTAGCAAATAGCAATTAAGACAGATAATATTATAAATAGTAATTTAAGAAATAAAAAGTAAGTATTTTTCTAACTCATACATAATAAATCATTACCATTACTTAAGTATAGCGTTTTATAGTACTATTATCTATATAATGAGTGACTCGTTGAAAACTTGGGTAGTAATTCACTTTGCGTTGTTTGCGTGATTTTTTTAATTAGATACCTAGTATGTAATTGCTGCGTCTCTGCTGTTCCTAATTTTCAATTGTGCTGACGTCAGCTACATTGATCTCATCCGAAAACCCGGCTTACCAACTTTATCCTTAATCAGATTTGTTGTAAAAAGCTTATAATATTTGGGTCGGTTTAATATTGCCCTGTTTAGGATTAAACTTTCAAACAGAAATAAGACTTTCAATAAGAATTATTTAAATTCTATATTAAGTAAAAAAATATTGTATTCTATTCTTAACGAGAGTAGCCCAATTCGCCGTTATGAACTGTTCACATACATTCTATTTTATCCCACAAGAGCAAGACTCATGTTTGTAACTCTGTCCAGAACTTCAACCCTTAGGGGGAGTAAATTAATTATGTAAGGTACTTAGGAGAAGCGGGGTCATCTCACCCAATCTCACGTAGGGGGAAGAAGGGTCTTAACCAATCTCACGTGGGGGAGAGGAAGTCTCGGTAAATATCACATAATTTTTTCAGTAAGAAACAGTGTAGCTTCGATAAAATTGGGTTAAAAAGTAAAATATGGCTAAATCCCACACAGTAAGATTTATCGCAGTTATATCAACTCCACAAATTATAAAAATAATTAAGCAAATTATATTTTTTTTTATCCAACACAACCACAGATGAACGTATTTACACTAAAAATTACGCAGTTTGAAAATCTCACCTGACATTTGGGCGGCTGAAGGGGTCGTGCCTTATCTCATGAAATTTGTTCAATGAGAGGGGGAGGGTGGAAATCACGAAAATCGCCTTACGTATTAATTAATAGACGCGCCCTCCTAGCGACGTTGAGTTGAAGATACCTTTTCACAATAGTAAGGTGGACTTGTTATATTGACAGTAACGGGTTGGCAGATTATGGAATCCGTTCCTTTGACGGTGAAACGCACGCTACAGTAAAACTATGCTTTATAAATATGTAGATTATTTTAATAGTATGTTTTATAGTTCCTAAATAAATTAGTAAATAAAAGAGAATATTCCTTTGTTGGATGTGCGCGTGTTCGAGAATGTTTCTGACATTGACTTACACATTTTTCTGACCAAAAAGACATTGCTACATACGCCTGTACCACCTAGTTCGTAAATATAAAAAAGCGTTTCTTTTGTATTTGGAAGTTTACAACAAACTTTTTCCATTTCCTTTTGTAAGTTGTTGTAATTTATGAAAGTACAAACAATTTATTTTCAACATAATATTTACACACTGTCCTTTGAGTTTAATTGAATGTACACACACGTTTGTACATACATTCATACGATACGGTATAACCAATTTTCGTTTCGCATATCTCGAGAAAAAATGATGATGTCGACTCCCAACCGATTTTAATCGATAAATACATAAAAAGACTGGATTAAGTTTACATTAAATCTGAATCATCAGCTTATTTATACCAAATAATACGGAATTGCAAACAACCTTAAAACTGTTTAAATCTAATGAAATAACACAAAAGATACCGATATTCTTTATCTTTATCAAAATAATTATTTTATACGTGTTAGAGATACGCTGCAGCTTTCCAATTAGTAGCACGATTGGATCGGCTCGACGAAGGAAGAAAAACGCTCGAACGAAATACCAGCGTAATATAACAGCTTAATGCTGCTGTGTTTCGTGTGGTGAATGTAAAGAACCTTCGGATACGAGGCATTCCATTTTATCCTCAGGGCTGACAACGCCTGCATTTTGATTCTCATTTTGACTATCGTGGATAGATGTAGATGTCTATGGGCCATAGCAACATAGAGATAAACGGTAAACGACAGTAAAATTAAACGGATAGTTACCATAATTTATAGTAGTTACCCTAATTTGTAAATGAACGGTTTTAACCTACGTGTTTTACCACGGAAAAATTTTTTACCATTGATCACGTACTTGTCATAGTTTTCTGACGTCCTCTTCTTCTTTTTAGGTCATTGACTTTGGCAGTTCATGCTACGAGCACCAACGCGTGTACACCTACATTCAGTCGAGGTTCTACCGAGCGCCCGAAGTGATGATGGGCGCGCGATACGGCATGCCTATCGACATGTGGTCACTAGGGTGCATTTTGGCGGAGCTGCTAACAGGTTTGTTTTTGATTGACGGTTTATTTGTATGTTGATATATAATTCTTGTCCAGAAAAGAAGTGATGTACTGTAAAAAGCTGAAAATTCTTTGTAAAGATGTGAAGCAATAATGTGCTTATGGTTATGCAAAGAGATGTACGTGTATTAACAGAAAAAAAAATATTTGTATTAGAGTTAGAAACAGAAGAATTTGTAAACTTTAATCGCATTAAAACCGTCAGTAAGTAAATAAGCAAATCCATCGAAGCCGTATTACACTCAGCGAGTGATTCAACACTAGAACTGCTGACGAATGGCAGGTAGATTCAGATAATGGTAACATTAATCAATTTATTATGCCCGGCTGCTGTTAAGTTTGTAAATTTAGGAGTCACTTTAGAAGCTTCTTCTTTTCTAATCACTGCCTAATTTTGGTGACTTAAGTGGTCCAGTGACTGAGAGTGCTACTGCTAATCATGTGGTCCCAAGTTCGAATCCTAGGCCGGCCAAATCAGCTCTTGGGTTTTTCTGCTAAGAATTTCTCAATCGCAGACCGGAGTCCAGGAAGTCAGCAGTGTTTCACCCCGAGCCTCGGACAAAAGTAAATTTATTTAAAAATTATTTAAAAATTGGTACTGCGCCTGATCTCTCTCCACTCATATCAGACTGTTTTCCTAGCGAATTATAAGCGTTCCGATGAACGTTCTTTTTCAAAGAACCATGTGGCATTGAGAGACGTCCTTCACATAGGTCATTACAGAGCGAAATTAAAAGTACCCTTAACCCTTATCCCACGAGCAATGTAGGTGTTACGTCATCAGAGAGATTGCTACGATTACTCATTAAGTTAATTGTAAACAATGATACGGGATGCTTCTTATAAAATGCCAGCCGAAGGCAAGTAACATACAAGTTACTTAGCTTCGTTGTGGACAAAAATTTGAAAATGCAGCAAAATTTTTTTTCAGGAAACGATTGATTAAAAATATTTCTCTACCCACATACTTTTTAAATTACCGCTGAAATTAACAAACGAATTTCATAAAAGGTTAGCTAAAATATTCCTTAGTCAAATGTTTTTCGCAGGCTTTGTTACTTTTGTTCTTTTGCTTTGTCTAATAAAAAAAGTTAAAAGCTTGCAGGGTGGAATACATTGTAAAATGCTGATTCGGAAGCCTTAAACTTTTCTAGAGTTTTTTAGTCAAAACACCTTTGAAATTATATCGTTCCTAATTCTACTAGATCCTATTACCTATCCTGTCACTATAAGACTCATGATATTTATGTAAATTACGTTCACATTTCAGGCTTTCCCTTACTACCCGGTGAAGATGAATTGGACCAGATGGCGTGTATTATCGAACTCCTAGGCATGCCGCCGCAGAAGCTCATCGAGCAGGGGAAGAGATCGAAAAACTTCATTAGTAGCAAAGGCCTACCACGGTATTGTACGGCTACCACGCTTCCTGATGGGGTCACGGTTCTTGGTGCAGGTAAAAAATTTTTTACTACTCGTCACTTCGTCTAGAAATTATTACGCCGTTTTATAAATAGATTACTGTAGCAATTAAAATTATTTATTAATAGGTTGTCGTAGTAAATATTGCATATATATATATATATATATTTAATTTTTATTATATTTTTTTAATATAATATTATATCATTATGATAGTGTTACAGGAGATATTATATGACAGCATTGTTATCATGCTAGTAACCTATTTTAACCTACATAATTTTGAGCATCAAAGTCTTCAATTTTGCCATTGAAGGCAAAGTTTCCTTTCATCTTGTCGTATATGCGTTACATCGAATTTACAGGCTAGCTGACCTACAGACATACATATTATAGCCTACCGAAGCCACTACATTACGGATGAAACTATCCAGTTCATCATTTAAATTATCATTGCAATGGAAATTATAATCAAAGATGTGACCACATCAAGGTTTTTCAAGAAGAAGAAGACATTGGTTTGACGTATATAAATGTGTTTTAAAATGATTTGCTAGCTTTAATACCGTAACGTTAAAACAGCTAGTCGATCGGAATGTAAACGTTTTCCCCTTTGATTTATATTTACCAGTCCCTAAGACAGAAACAATAAAAAAAAACATATAATGTAATAAGCAACTACCCCGTGTAATGGCGGTGTAAGGTAATCCACTACTCAATATAATCCCGTGGGTATCGTACAAGTTGACATGGGAAACTGAACTAGGAGATGGCAGGGCAGGAGATAGCAGCATCATCAATATATGGATGATAATAACCTCTGGGGAGGGTGATCGCTACCAAGCTATTTCTAATTTGTCTTGTGTTGTTAATTGTAAACATGATTGTAAGCGATTATTTAGAATAAAAAAAATTGTCCCGCTGGGTTTCTTGCTGGTTCTTCCCAGGACAGAGTTTTTTTTTTGCGAACCAGTGGTTAATGAAAAAGTGACTTTCAATAAGTATTGTTTATAATCTACATTGAATAAAAAAGTTTCTGTTCCACTGAAAATAATAAAACTGCGATTGCTAATCCGCCCGCCATGCGTGCAACTATAGCAAATATCTCCCCTGTGAGACAATGTACAAAGTCTATGTTCATCACAGCAGACTACTATTAGTCTGCTTGCGTTTGTAGTACAGTAGTAGTTAAAGTAGACCGGAACACAGCACTGCACTGCTGTGACTAGAACTGTTCCGGTCTGCATTATTCAGTAAAGAGTAAGTAAATTAGTGCAATTTTATCTTAGTCTTCATACAAGGCAATGCCTCTGTAGCCATTTTGTTTGAAATTGCTTACAGATGTCCATTCCCCACAGTAGCCATGTAAAAAGAAAACCCTCGACTATTAGGTAAATACGAAATCACACAAAATACTGATAGATAGTAAAGAACTTATACATCAGCAGTTATAATTAAAAGCGAGGAGAAGTACTTCAGGAATTCGTGTTGGCTACACAACGTTCAAATTTAATCACGCCTAATTTTATCTATAATGTCATTTTGTTTACATTAAAAAATACGTCTACTCTCACCGTAGGTTCACATCGACGCGACAACTGCAACGTGCGACACTGAATCACAAATTCCAAACCCACTGGTAGATTTTTGGCATAAGTTACCGTCATGGTAAATAACAACAGTGAGCTAACAAAGCTAATTCATTGTGTATGGAAATTGGTAATATGCTTTTGCGGTGATACGTTTTGCAAAGTTCATTTAATCCTTGAGAGACAGCACTTAAGATAATTGAAAATCTTAAGTAGAAATGTTAATTGCAAGCACTCTGATAAAGTGGGTCGATTTAAAATTCTCTAGTAGATAGCCAATTCCTACCTTTCCTTTTAATTCACTATTTTAAACACGGTTTCTGTAATACCGGTAAAAATTTCGTAAAATAAAATTATGGTCTGAATTGCTGTTTGAACTTAATCTTTCTATTTAGAAAATGCCTATTTTTATCACTAACATGGTCATGGTGATAATATTTCCAATTCCTTGAACTAATTGGCGAGTGAAAAGAAGTTAATTAAAAATAGCAAACCTACGTAGTGACATAAAAATAGAATAATTTTTACGAATATTCTTAAAATCTTACAATGCTAGCCGAATGTGAAATTTCTCTCAGAAATTGACTAATTTGAACAAGTATTAATGTGTGCCCAAAATATAATCTACGTTTTCTCTGACAGTGAAAAGTGATGAATAAAAATGTAGACAAATTTGAAGCGATTTAAAAAGTGGACGGGGTTATTAGTATTTGTTTGATGTAATATCGTGCCTGGGAGGTTTTTTAGTGGTTTTTATTGAAAATATAAACATTTTATATATATCTCAACCGGATCTAATACCTAAATATATTTATTCAATACGGCGATTTCCTCTGGCTTCGCCTGTATATGATCTATTAATATCGCGTTAGTTAGATGTAAGATAATAAAAGGCCATTTATTTTATAAATTTTCCATGTTTTTTTTTAATCTAAGTTTTTCGATAAAATACAGGTTGTTAGTGTAAACACCGTTATCCTTGAAACCAGTGGTTTAATTTCACTTATAGAACGTAAATTCACGTTATACATATATTACGTATGATTTCAAGGTACACATAACCTGTGTGTGATGTAACTTTTCCTTCATACTTTCATCCTGGCTTAGGACAGGCAAAAATTGAGGAATTAAGGAAAAATTGAGATTTTACTAAAAAAATGTCGTTATCTTTCATTGAATTTACGTCAAACTACTGGTTTCAAGGATAACGTTGTTTACACTAACACTTTGTATAGTCTTGATCCCTCCTGGCATTGCTCTCTATCTGCTTGTAAAGTTACAACACAATCTGTTCAGCCATTTCCAAGATTAGCGCGGACAGACGAGCAGGCAAATTAAAAAAAAATGTTTTTTTTTTTATGTCGGAATAGTAAATAGTCTCAGTAGCAGTAGTAGTCTCTTGTGCTTATTAGAAGCCTGTTTTTTTTTTCAATGTTGCAGACAGACGTTTGAATTGAATTTATATGATTTTAAAAAATTTATATCAATTACATAAATTGCAATCTGGATGGTATTACAAGACATATGCACACAATATAGTTAAAGATACGATTGTTAGTTGTTCTTCAAAAAAGGCGGCAACGCTCTTTTGAAGAAGACCGATTTCCTTTCTGAGCCGCGTCTATGTGCTGTTTTCAAAACTCATTACGAGTCGTCTGAAAGGCGTTGAGTCACGCAGACTCAACGAGTTTCAGCTTTCCGAACAGTCCGGTTTCCGAAAATTCTTTACTACCATAGACCACATACATACCCTTCGGAAAATTGTACAGAAGACCGATTACATACAATATGCCACTTTGCCTTGCGTATGTGGACTATGAGAAAGCCCTTGATTTCGTCGAAATTTGAGCAGTGCTTCAGTCTTTTCAGTGGCGCCAAGTTGACTGTCGGTATATCGAAGTTCTGAAATGTTTATACAATAGGGCTACGATGGCTATCCGAGTACGGAACCAAAGTGCCTCAAATATACCCCCTACTACGCTATTCGTGAACCTCTGCTACATCAAGGGACTCCATTCAAACCTTAACGCCGTCCACTACCATCTGGGAACGGCGAAGCCGGCCTTGCTCTTTCTAACCGAGACACAGATGTCCTCTCCGGCTGATATTTAGTATCTCTCCTACCCGGAGTACAAAATAGAACACTTCTTTTGTGCCCTGCATTGGAGTTAGCGTGTACATCAGAGAGGACATCTGTTTTCGACGCCTGGGCAGCCTTGAAGGTACAGACCTGCCCACCTTATGACTGTGCGTAGACAGCGACAACCATCTTTGCGTCTACGGGTGCCTCTATAGGTTTACCATAGCGGTAATGCCGACACAGACCGACTCATCGACCACGTCCAAATGACTGCAGATTCCATACTACAACAGGTACCATCTACAGAGATTATGATACTTGGCGATTTTAACGCCCACCACGCTGATTGGCTTGGTTCTCGTTTAACCGATCTTGCGGATAGATATATTTATGACTTTGCTTTGGCATATGGTCTGACACAACTGATTACCTCGCCTACGCGGATCCCAGATGTGGAAGATCATGTACCTTCCCTGTTGCACCTTCTGCTGACCTCGCATCCGAACGTATATCAGGTCTCCGTTGATGCTCGCCGGATAATCCCAGCGTTTTTGCTGATTCTGCCGCTGATGTGGTGCTACAGGCAATGGAACTTTTTATTCCTTCATCTGTGGTACCTATCGGAGGCAAAACCCAGCCATGGCCTGATCGCTCCTGCAAAATTGCATTATGCCATTAGCAGTAGCTACCAGGCCTGGGCTCACGCATCGACGTCCCGGGATGCAAATACCAGCACTCTTAAAAGAAGTATAATTCCGCATCCAGGTCCTTTAAAAGTGTAATTGTCAAGACAAAGTCAGAGCACATCGATAGAATGGGCGATAAAATAGTTCGTCTTCCTTCGGGAACACGTGCATTCTGGTCTCTCGCTAAGGCTGTCCAAGGGAACTTCTGTCTGCCATCTCTCCCATCTCTGCATAGTTAGGACGACTCACTGGCCCGTGACGCAAGGGATAAAGCCAATCTGCTGGGCTCTCTCTTTGTGTCCAACTCGACTCTTTATGACGGGAACACACTGCCGACCATCCCGCGGTGTGAGTGCTCCATGCAGGATATGTTGTTTACCGAACGCTCAGTGTGCAGAGCACTCCTCTCGCTGGACGTCAACAAGTCGAGTGGGCCTGATGGCGTCCCTCCTATTGTGCTGAAGACGTGTGCTCCGGAGTTAGCACGTATCTTTTCCGGTACTCCTACTCCCTAGGCGTGGTCCCGAAATCACCGCTCTGATCCGTCCAACTATAGCCCTATCGTTATCAACTCCTTGTTCTCTAAAATAATGGAGTCCGTTGTTAACAGCCAGCTCGTGCGGTACCTTAAGGATCACCAGCGGCTTAGTAACCGCCAGTACGGTTTCCATCGCGGTTGCTCGGCTGGTGATCTGGGTTACTTAAGTAGAGTCCTAGCGGGCGGCGTTGGCCGTTAGTTTGGACATAGCGAAGGCCTTCGCTTCGATCGGGTTTGGCACAAAGAGCTTCTTACGAAGCTTCCATCCTATGGGCTACCCGAGAAATTGTACAATCGGATCATCAGTTTTCTTGCAGATCGGAGCATTCTCCGATTACAAGCCCATTAACGCTAGTGTTCTACAAGGCTACGTGCTATCATTAATGCTGTTTCTTCTGCATATCAATGACATATTGCAAACCAGTAAACATTCATTGCTATGCGGACAATACTTGCCAATAATGCCAATACTTCTCGGGAAAACGTCGTTGAGTACCGGGACAAACTTGTGTATGAAGTCGAGACTTTGTTGAACAAAGTATCGAACTAGGGGCGACTAAATCTAATCTAGTTCAATCCCCAAAAGACATATTGCGCATTTACGGCTAAAAAGAATCCCTTCGTCGTATCTCCTCAGTTTCAAGGCACTCCCCTTGTTGCCTCCGCCAGTATCGGAATCCTCGGCGTCGAGATATCGAGCGACTTGCAGTTTCGTAATCACTTGGAAGAAAAGGCCAAATTGGCCTCTAAAAGGCTTGGTGTGCTCAGTAGAGCGGGATAGTATTTCATGCCGGCACACCGCTTGCAACTTTACAAGGCGCAGGTTCGGCCGCACATGCAATTCTGTTCCTATCTCTGGGATGCGGCTCCCCAGTGCCAGCTCCTTCCATTTGACCGAATCCAGCGCAGAGCTGTTCGATTTATCGTTTGCGACCGAGCTCTTTCCGATCAGGTTAATTCACTGGCACTGCGAAGAGTTGTTGCATCTCTTTGCGTATTTTAACGCATTTACCATGGGGAGTGCTCTGTGGAATCGTTCGGACTGTCCAGCCGCACGATTTCACCATCACCCATCGGGACAAAACTCGCGATATCATCTATACCATCTGGATAACTGGCGGTCCACAACTGTGCGATTAAAGGGAAGTTTTCTTCCCTACCACCACACTACCTTCCACATTTTTCCGGACTGATACGACTTAGGGACCTTCAAGAAAAGAGTCTACTCCTTTTTAAAAGACCGGCACAAGACGCATCTGCAATTCTCCTGATGTTGCAGTTGTTTATGGGCGGCGGTAATCACTAGTTTCTCCTATAAAGAAAAAAAAATACGAAACCCATCACACTGCAGAGAGGTGTAAGATAGGTTGACGTTATATCCCCGAAACTCTTCGACGTTATTAGACTGGAAATACAGTATTAACATCAATGGCGAGTACATCAATCACCTTCGATTTGCCGACGATATAGTCCTTGTGGTAGAATGGGGGACTTAATATCGCAGGAGGACAAAACAAAAATCATGTGTAACGTTCATGTCACACCTATGCCGATAGTTGTTGGCTAAACTCGAAGTTGTTGACGAGTATGTTAACCTGGGACAAATAGCAGGACTAGGTAAGCCCAACTTCAACCGACAGGTCAATCGACGGATTAAGAGGATACCTTGAAAATGAATCGTAGTTTTGGGGGCGTGGCTTATTCCTTTGTCGATTGAGGAAGTGTCAGAATAAAAGTAATGCAATGACAATGAATGATAGCTATACCGAGTACATGCTCGGAAAAAAACTAACTACTAATCGTTATGGATTAAAAAAATAGTTTATGAGAACTTAGATACGATTATTTACTATGCCTTTAAAATAATTCCATGAACTTATTCGTAAAAATATTGCGACGCCATGATGAAATGTAACTAATTAGAGCCTACTTTGCAATTTATTTCTATCGAGAAAATTACATGATATCGTGTTTTCCTTTTATGCAATCTAAGGTTATATAGTTAAAAATCATATACCAAATTTTTTGTTTTTAATCTATAAAACCTAAAAAATAAGTGAAATAGAAAAACGACCAAATTTTCGAGGTATCTCCTAAAACTGGGCTGGGCAGTGTTCGACAAATTATGACACATCCTTTCATCAGATATACCTTAAAACTTGAAAACGAGATTGTACAACCAGTGCGTGTTGCCAGTGATGACTTATGGATCTGAGACGTGGTCCTTCACTGCTGGCTGTATGAGGAAGGTCAAGGTTGCTCAGCGAGCTATGGAGAAGGTTATGCTCAGGGTTTCTCTGCGTGATAAACTTAGAAATGAGAATATCCACAGTAGAACCAGAGTGACTGACATAGCCCAATGGATAATAAGCTGAAGTGGCAATGGGCCGGCCATTTAGCTCGGAGAACTGATAACCGGTAGGCTAGGTGTAGGGCGACTCCCCACTGGGTGGAGTGACGACCTGGTAAGACATGCACGAAGTTGACTTATGCAGGTGGCGTTAAATTTTAAAAATAAATAATTGCGTACTCTTGTCTGGAATTGTCATATACAATAAAACGGAACAATTGGCATCCCGCATACATCTTTTGCAGTTTTTAAAAAGGCGTCCTTGGTTTGGGCAGTACAATGCCTTTCATTGCTCCGAAGAGACATTTGGTGAACCAAATAGCTTACCCAATGGCTTAATCAATGTCACGGAAGCAGGCGATGTATGAAGCCTTTTATAGTCACTAACTACCTCCTCCTGTTTAGGTATGATTGAGTCCATCTTAACTATTAGCCATGTACTGTACAATACAATACAATACAGGTACTGTAAATTCATTTTTAATTCAGTTTTATATAAAAATATAAGTACTGTTAGTGTGTACCCCCAATTACGCTTGGCAACCAACCAGAAGAAACTCAAGTTTTATGACCGATCGCGGAGACTACGACGCGACGCTTGTTTACAGTACGCTGTTCAATTGTTACGTCTCAAGAGACAACAAACAGTGATTTAACAAAACATGCTGTAATAAGTCAGTGGAATGAACTGTGCCAAATTAACATATTAATATATTCTGTGAGGCTTTTTGTTACTGGGGCATTACTTCATCGCAATTTCTCTTGGAATCGTAGACCAATTCATTCGAGATTGTCGAGATCTATTTGTTTTGCTCTTACGTTAAAGTGTATTTAATATTATAAATTAAATAATTGTTTTTGGTAATGAAACATTTAGTAAAATATTATTACGTCTCGTAAAAACATTTGATGGTTCATCTTGCTACCATTACCCTAATTTGGCGCTTATAACATACTATATGTCGAAATATGTTAAATCCCTTATAGGTACGTCCCATTGCTGGGCACACAGGTCTCTCATTTCCTTCCAGTTTATGAGGCAATCAATATTGCCATACAAATTACAAATATCATTGGGGAATTCTTAACCTTATACTCTGGAGTATAAAAAAAAAACACAAAAAAACACACATATATATCTATATATATATATATATATATATATATATATATATATATATATATATGTGTGTGTGTGTGTGTAAGTGGTGGAATTTTTTGCCTTATACACAAGATTCTGGAATTTTCTAATTAGGTTTTTGATGACTGCAATTGTTATTTGGTGATAAAAGTGTAACGGTATGTCGTGAAAATGCGATGATGGTACAACAGCCAATAACGACGCTCGCTTAATTCTATTTACACACCAGTTTGGTCGTATTTATGTCTGCAATGAAATACACTAGTTATTCGAGTTTTACTGGCTTTGAAATGATTATTCCAAAAATACAAATAGCTCAGGATTAGGTATGATGCACTGTTATTGTTTGTAAAGAGACTTCTAGAAGACTAATATCAATGTTTAGTATTTGAACACCATTAACCTCTATTAAAACTATTTTCATTTGTGCCACATTTCGGCTTTACATAATCTCGAGGTTTGACAAACCCGCGCAAGGTTGGTTATCGTTTATTTAACAGAGAGGCGTTATAAGATCGGTCTCTTCGGAAAAGAGATTATTTCCTTCGAAGACCTAATGATCCTTTTTATCCCCAAATATCATTCTATGTTTTGTACTTCTTCGAAGCCACATTGATTTGCTAACGTTTCGTTTCGAAGTTTTCATGTGGTAGCAGTATGTATGACGTAAAAGGCTACATTGATACTACCAGCCAAACGTAACGGTTGATCTTCTCTAAAATGATATAGACACATAATCAACAATGATCTTTTACGAGCTGATGATAAAGAAAAAATATAATTTACAGTCTGATCTTATTTATTCTTGTTTTCGTTTCAGGTATGTCAAGAAGAGGAAAGCCAAGAGGTCTGCCCGGATCGAGAAGTTTTGTCACTGCACTCAAAGGCTGCCAGGACAAGTTCTTCATCGATTTTATTAGAAGGTTGGTGTTAAATTTATGGAAATTATACATAAATCTGTTTAAAGCGGTTCAACACTAAGTTGAAATATATCTACTTAAGACGACACATCGAAAACGCTATCGCCGTACTGATCCGAGTGAATACATAATTTCTACAAAAACTTGAAGAAACGCCGTCATAAGGTCTAAAATTGCGTAGCGCCCGCGACGATTAAAAGCGCTTAGAAATTGTCAGAATCTTAAAATATTTTAAAAAATTATTGATTTAAGTTATCAGAATAATGAGCAATAAAGTAAATTATGAATATTGATGTTTTTTATTTATTTATTTTTATTTATTTATTTATTTATTAAAGAAATGTTACAAAGATGAATAGTTTTAGTGTAAACATAAACTCATTAGAGTTTTTCCGTACACCATTGCTGTCGACACATTATTCTAATTAACACTTTATATTACATTACATTACCAAAGTTACATTAATATTATTACCAACTTAAATTAGGTGCATTAAATGTTATGTTTCTAATTGACAAACTATTTATGGGTACAAAAATATAAAATAGTCTTACGCGATGAGCGTAAAATCACATGGTGAACTTATTACATTCTGTGAATAATCGTGACACAGGATGATTATAACATATATTTTTATAAATTTATAATAGGATAATATGTTGGTAAAGTAAACCAATAATATAGAACGAGAAGTTGTTTAAAGTGTTACGAGTATTTAGTAAGAGTTAATTGTATATAAAAAAATTTTAGTTTATATTTTATGTTTTTACGTGTAATGACGTCTTTCAAAGATTTAGGTAACTGATTGATTAGATTAGGTATAACATAGTTTAAAGTTCTTTTTCCGTATAAGTTATTATATCTAGGTAATTGCAGTTTTAGATTATCAGTTCTGCGTGTAGAGTATAATAACTTATCTACCTTTATATTTGAGTGATTCCCAAGCATCAAATTATTTCGTTGTAATTTCAACTATAGTGATTTTTAGAGGTGTTTTCGCAAATAATTATGATCGAGTCAAAATTATACATCGTGTTTTTGAGCAATCAAATTCAAGATAAAGACATGAATTTACCTATATCAAAATTCCACTTTCGTTAGTGGTGTCATAGTCCTATACTATTCGATGAAAGGAGGTGCATTTTTTCACGGTGTCGCCTTAAACACCCTTATATAGTTCACTCCAGGACAAAGCTGTTTCTACTTCGCCAGAAGGCATTTACAATAAAAGCGACGTTTCTCTACCATATCTCAGAAACACGTGAAGCTGTTAGTGCTGCTTCGAATCTCCTTCCAGTCCTATCAGATTACTTTGGACTATGAAAGTGAGGGAATAGAGATTGCACCTGTGCCTGCGCATACACTCGGGCACTATAATCCTGACCTGTACAGATGATTACTCTCAGTTGTGACTGGTTGCCGTGACCAAAATTCGTTCTAGAGGACATTATTATTAACTTTTGAAAGCTTAGTTATCGCAGAAGCGTGGTTGTCTTGCCAACAGTAAAAAGGGTCTCCGGTCCTCAATCGTCTAGCGAAAAACAGCAACATTATCCTACTATTTCACTTTGGTATTCTGCGTGAATGTGGTCCTTTCCTAATCTAGCCGACTCGTACTGCAGCATTACTCTGCGCATGTAAATAATGCAGATAGTATTGTCGTCTTCCTTGTTGAAAGATCGGTACAGACCATCGTAACCACTACTGAACATGGGCTTTCCCCATTGTTACCACTGTGAGCTACGCGACGGCTGGTCGTGTGGTCCTGTCGTTCGAATCACTGGTGGAGACAAAAAAAATCTAATCTTTTCTACTGATTTTCTATATTTAGAAAGCAGGCAGAAATAGTACAAAACATGGAAAACTGCATACAAACATTCACAGGCATATTTTATTCAACATCAAGAGCTGAAGCAGCACAATAGACTCCATCAGATCCTTTATTTTTTATAGAACAAGGGTGACAAGCGAGAACACAGTCCACGTAATGAAAATTAGATGATGTATCTAGTTCAAAGACATTTAAATACATTTATTCCTTACTAAGAATCAAAATGCAGATGTGTTAGCAACCCTGGAGACTGACATGGAATGCCTCGTTTTAGTAAAAAGAGTCTTAGGTTAAAAAGGAGTTCGAAACACAGCAGCGTCAAGCTGCTGTTTTACGCTGGTATTATGTGACATCGAGTCGACCAGTAGTGCTACAAATATAATACAGCTGTAGCGTGGCTGTACCAGTAAAGTAAGTAAAAGTAAAGTTACAGGCTATATGCGTCCCATTGCTGGTTGGGCACAGGCCTCCCCTCAGTTCTGAGAGGGTTTTAGGAAAAGGAAGTGTCCGCCGCGTTGCCGCAATACGTGTTGGCGAACTTCACATGTCTTCGAAATATTTTTTTTATTCCTCAGATATGCAGGTTTCCTCACGATGTTTTCCTTCACCGCTGAGCACGTGGTAAATAAGCAGTTAAAATTGCAATTAACAATTTCATTGGTGCCGGCGGGGATCGAACCCAGGTTACTCGCGTTCTGTTATATTTACAGCGAGCGTTAACAATCTGAGCTACCACGGCTCTACCAGTAAAAAATAATAATATTCTGTAACTCTCACATAGTAGCAATATTCTGTAAGATATTTCAACTCACAACATGTCTCTTGCAGATGCTTAGAATGGGATCCGGAGAAGCGTCTGACGCCCGCACAAGCGCTGCGTCACGCGTGGCTGCGCCGCCGGCTGCCGCGGCCGCCGCACGACGACGAGCCGCACGCCGCGCACGCACAGCCGCAGTCCCACGCGCAGCCGCACCAGCACGGACAGGCCCAGCCCGTGCCCGCCAACCACGTTAGTATAGCGCACCACGTCAAACGGCTCGCCCAGCCCAAATGCACCGACAAATAGGTTTGTCTTAGTTACGCTTTTTATTTTTTTGAAGTGAAAACTTCTTTAGCGGCGTTGTACACTTTTTTGTGATGGATAAAAAATGTTAAACTCGCGTCAGGACACGTGACCCTGATCGAAAATTCGTAAGACGGATGGAGAGAGAGAGAGAGACAGCCGGCGCGGCGTAGGAGAGGAAGTATCCCTCTCTATTTCTACGGCGCGGCGAAAATGTATGCCTGCGTCTGCTGTTTCGTTTAGGCGGCGCAGAGCGCTTGCGCGAATGTTCCTGTTAAATAATTAAAGCAATTCGTGAAAAAAATTCCCTAATCATTCCAAAATGTCAAAAATGCACATCGTTAATATTCAAGTTTTCACTTCTGCCGGCACTCTCAGAGTGCAACCCGCCGATTTTTATTTATTTCAGTATAGGCAATGAGCGCTTGTGATTTAAATATATCTGCTGAGCTAGCCAAGTTGAGTTCTACTATCGTTATGCCTGTAGAAAACTATATACATGAATTAACGTTAAGTCGCGTGATTCCCCGTTGTGATATGTCATACCCATTCAAAAGAGCCTACTCTTTTTTTATAAGGCCGGCAACGCATCTGCAATTCGCCTGATGTTGCGGTTGTTCATGGGCGGAGGGCGGACTTACCATCAAGTGAGCCGCATGCTCGTTTGCCCCTCTTATATAAAAAACCATTTTCACGTTATTTACGTAGTATTTTTTTACGTGGTAAAGCCATGCTGCAGCTATATTAATTGTATAGTTGTAGCACGAATGGGTCAGCTTGACCGGAGAAGGATACCAACTCTCACAGAATACCAACGTCATATAGCAGCTTAATGCTGCTGTGTTTCGTATGGTGAGTATAGAGAACCGGATACCCTTTTTACAGGAAAAGAGGCATTCTATCTTAGTCCTCAAGGCTGACAACGCATCTGCATTTTGATTCGCAATCGAGAATAAATGTAGATGTCTACGGGCCACAGCAACCATTTACCATCAGGTGGACTGTGTGCTCGCTTGTCACCCTTTTCCTATAAAAAAAATAAAAAATTTCATAGTTTTTATTGGCGTTAGCGTTTGTAGTAAGTGAACTTGGCTAGCCCCGCTGATTAACCTGTTAAAATACTAATAGGTTTTAATTCTTATTTTCAAAAAATTAAAATCTAATGATGATAAAAAAAGAATTCAATAACTTTGTCAATTAAGATGAAATAAACAAAAATAAAAGTTATTAACTCTCTTTTACTAATTAGAAAAGACTTTTAATTAAAATTCAGCCTCATTGTCTATTTTATTTTTAAGTATTTATCAATAAGTTGCGATTTTTTTTTTGGTCAAGGCAATAATTATCAGTTTAATTTTAAGTTTTTTATTTTGTATATTTTATGCATGCAATCTCTTTGCTTATTTAGTCGTAGGCGTAATATTTTATGTACATGCATATAACATATTTTTTCTTAGCTTGGTCGGTACTTACGTGGTAGATATGCCATGATGCAGCTATATTACTGGTATAGTTGTAGCACGAATGGGTCGGCTCGACCGTGGTAGGACCACGCTCTCACAGAATACCAGCGTGAAATAGCAGCTTGATGCTGCTGTGTTTCGTATCGTTAGTGTAGAGAACCGGAGACCCTTTTACTGGAAAAGAGGCATTCCATCTTAGTCCTCAAGGCTGACAACGCATCTTCATTTTGATTCGCAAACGAGGATAGATGTAGATGTCTATGGGCCACAGCAACCAGTTAGGTACGATCAGGTGGACTGTGTGCTCGCTTTTCTATAAAAAATAAAAAAAATAAAAACTTATTTTGTGATTGATATGTTATGTGGTAATTTTTATAAATTTTAAATATTCGATTTCTTTTCGTTCTTATAACATAAACGACTCGCCTTAGCTTTACTTCAATAAGAGTTACCAGTGGGGTGTTTATGACTTGATCACAAAACCGAATTTGTTATATATTATTCAACGATTCTGCAAAGACCAGCTCCTGGTCCGTAACCAGAGAGCGTAGATTGCACTGGAACAGTACGCTTAAACTTTAATAATTAAATTAAAGTTTAAAATAAAATTTTCTAAAGTAGCCAAAGTAATAACAGTTTTACGTGCACTTTTATACCTGTTAACATTTTATATATTTATCTTTCTAAGCTTTCTTAGCAATAAATATATTATGGTATTTGTACTTTTCGATCAAGCGCTAAAAATGTCTGGTAAATAGCACCTCGAATACACTATGAGTTCTTATTGTAAATCATGTGATTTTTACTTTAACCGCTGTAACATTATGAGATTGAGTTGAGTATATGGTGTGTAATTGCTGCGTAAGATGTACCACTATTCCTATATACCATACTGCCTCGTTGGTCTTGTGGTTGTAGTAGTGAGACTGCTGATCATGAGGTCCTGGGGCCAACAAAATCAATTATTGAGTTTTGCCGTCAACAAATTCTCAGTAGCTGCCCGGAGTCAGGAAGTTAGCGGTTTCTCACCCCCGTGCCTCGGAAAGCACGTAAAGCCGTTGGTCCTGCGCCTGATCTCTATCCGGTCGTGCCGGTTTACCTTCCCATCGGATTATGAGAGTGAAGGAATAGAGCGCTATAATCTTGTCCCGCGCATAGCCATAGGGCTAGTCTCCGTTGAGGCAGGCCGTCGTGGCCGAAATCCGGTCTGGAGGACATTATTATTATTATTATTACTATACCATATCATCCCATGGGTGTCGTAAGAGAGGGAAACGAAACCGGAGATTTGCAGCCGCCTCTTCCTGATAACAATTCAAAATTATAAAAAAAAACTGTGGTTGCTATATATAAAATAATAAAAAACTGTATTTGCCATGCCGTGCCAAACGTCGCGAATGAATATCCTTCTATGATCCATCTATCTCTAATCAGCAGTGGAACTGTGATCGGCAACAATAAATGCATTAATCAATGATCTGAGTGTAACCGTTTAATTTATTGTTTTTTTTAGTTTTTGTTATTAAATTTGTAGAACATATTAAAATAAACTGCTGAAGAGTTTAGGCATAGCTATAATTTAAATCCTGGACGCGGTCAATTTCGTTCCGATTGTTAAGCGAACAGTTATTTAGTTGTGAAACATTTTGAACGAACCTCGGGTTTGTATTTTAGTGTTGTGTGGTATCGAGTAATTGTGTATAGATATGGTTTTTCTGTTGCCGGCAGTCGGGCGGCGCGGGGGGTGCAGGGGGTACGGCGGGTGCGGCCGCGGGGGCGGCGGGTGCGGGTGTGGCGGGGACGGCTGCGGGGGGGACGGCTGCCGGGAGCACGGGGGGCGTGGGCGGTCGCAGCGGCTCGCTACGGACGCCCCTCGCGCGCACACCGGTCACCTTCAACGCATCCCAAGTCGCCAGTGAGTGAAGTGCACTAGTATAGAAAAAAAACTTTTTATATAAAAGAATAGTGTTTAAGTCCAAGATTTTATACAACAAAAAATTCCTATGAATATTACTGTAACTCCCGCGTTAACTAATCTGTATTTTACGAGTTGCGGAAAGAACGAAAACTCCTGAGAAACTCCGGCATAAACACATTTTGTATACAGATGGCTCAGAAGAGCAGGCTTCGGTAACGGCCCTGAGATACCGTTCACTTAGAGAGTTCTTCACCCAGTTGATCATTTTATAGATAAACTGTACGCTAAAAGCTTACCGAAAAGGCTAGCGTTCCAAATATTTTTGAAGACCTTTGAAACATTAAGGGAAACGGCAATTACTTCCCCAGTTTCTTCTTAACCCTCAGTCCATACCTCTATGTATGGCATATACAAAATCGGTCGATTATGCCGCAACCCATACTGTCGGTCAGTATACCATAAGGTCTATATTTAATAAACACTCCATAATCTTGTAGATACTTACAATACATTAAATATCTAGTGGAATCTGGCGGAAAATTTGATGTTAGTTGGCAGCCTAATGTGTGATAAAAAAACTAGTTAGTCGATCGTTCAAGTATTCCCCGGCCGTATAAATCTTGCTGATGCGTTAATTGTTTTATCTCTCTTGCATTATAGTATAATGTATGAAGCTGTTTTGCTTTCCATTATATTAATCGTCTAAGCTTTAATACTTGAGAAGAACTGGTATTTCTAACTTTGAAGTTTCGGGTTATTCTTTTAGCTCACTTTTGTGTTTCGTGAAAATTTTAAATGGAGATGCCACCGAGAAAGAAAGCTTACTTAAGTCACCATTACGGATATCAATAAAATAATTTACTTTTCGTTATCTAATCAAGCTTATGGTCTATCGAAGTCTGAAATAAAAATCATCTTACCTAATTTAAAACTAAATTGACTAGTTGTTGTAGCAAATTGTTGATGGAATTATTAAGCGTCTACTTATGTCACCATTTCAGATATCAATAAAACAATTTACTATGTATTATCTAATTAAAATCAAGCTTATGGCCTATCGAAGTCTGGAAAAAATCATCATCATTGAAGTAATATGTACTTACGTACTAGAACAGCTATCTCAAACAAAAAATGTGCGCTACTCTGTGTTCGCGCTGTTGTTTTTTTGTCATAGAATAAACATAGGTAGAATGGCCCGTAGGTAGTAGTAGATTGTATTGTTAAATAGGTAAATTATATCGAGAACAATATTTAAATTTTGTCATTTATTTTGTATATTATATTTGCTTATTTAATATAACATTACATGATATTATATCACAATTAAATTTTAATGATATTTTTATCTGAATATTTTAAAAGGTATCTAAGTCAAATATAAAAAACATACTAAATGTATGTTTAACAAAACTTATTAACATCACATTTAAATTACAAATATATTTATTTAAATTAGAATAAAAGTCGTTCATAAATGCTGGGCACGCGAGAGTTAAAAACGGACGAATTTATTCCACTTTGACTTTGATTTGGAAACCTAAAAATAAAATAAAAGAATAATAAGCAGATATAAACATGAAAAATTTAGCCTAATTATAATAACTTGTATATGTTTCTACAAAAAAAATGTGTATACCTAATAATATATTCGTCCTATACTTAAGTACCCACAGAAATGTCGCATCTGAACATATTAATTTATTGCACAAGGACAAACATCCAGACCCGGAACAATTATTTGTAGGTCATACAAATTTCCGTTACAAAGGCCATACAAAGTTCCGTGCGGGATTCGAACCCGTGACCCCCAGCGCAGCCACTCATTGCTAAGCCACTGCGCCACGGATTCGTCCTTGGTTATTAGGGTAGGTAAGGTAATTCCTTGGACATTTCTTGAATTATTTGTGCAATATCTTAGTAAACACGACGGCATATTTTTATCACAAGATTGTAGTGTGTGCACAGTGTGATGTGTAGAGTGTATGCACCGCAGTTGAGTGGAACAGAGTAGCCGAATGCAGTGTCGCCTCTAGTACGTAGTACATAATAGCTCAATGATCATCATAAACAATTTAAAACTTAATTGCCTAGGTGTTGCAGTTGTTACGATTCGTCAGTTAAGACACGCAAAGGTCTTATAGCATGCAGCCGTGTTTGACGTGTATTATATATATATATATATATATATATATATATATATATATATATATATATATACAGAAAACTCTTCTATATATACTAATGCGTTCTTTAAAGATGCTATAAGGATCTATGCTAGTAATTACCCTATATAAACATATATGAAAATTATATTGACTACCTAGTTGTTGTTGTAACGATTTGCCTAATTTTAAGGCGTTTTATACCATACAGCCTAGTCTGATGTGTATTTTGTTTAAACTGGAAGATCTTTAAATCCTGACTACCTGCAGTAGTATGACCGAAGAAAAAAATGTTCGTGATTTTAAACTCTTTTTTAATGAAATGTGTGTAACACCTATAATTAAATCAACACTTATTTTTTATGATTTTTTGCAAAAATATTATGCTTTTGTTAGTGTATGTCTTGTTGGTGTTAAATAAATAAATAAATAAATAACTATATTTTTACATATTTTGCATTTGTAGACAGTTTTTCTCGCGAGAAAAAACAGTCGCATAAAATTTGTTTGAGTTCGCCATTGTCTTTTGGGCACAAGTCTCCAGATACAAAATGCGGCTAGGATGAATTCTTTTCGGGAATTAGTGGACTTGGCTATCAGCGCGCTGTCGTTTCCATATTTAAACGCCGAAGTATAGATGATTTTCGACGTTATGACTATTGTCAGAAGAAAGCTACGTAACCGGATATCAGCTGAAGCAGTAAATTTAAATATAATTACGTCATCAATAAAAAAATCTTAAGAAAAGCGACCACACTTACGACTTACCTGAAAACTTTCGACAAAGTTACCAAAACTGTGAAAAGGAACAGCAGCAATTTAGGCTCGTCATTGGCATCTGGAGGTGATAATGACCATGAACATGTAGTGGGATTGTTTAATTTAGTCGATATTAGTAATTATATAACTAATAGTTCTATAATTACTAATATCTTAGTCTTTAGATAATCACAGTTTATCTTATTTCTTTATACATTTACATCGTACAACTTTGCGGAATTTAGTGGATTTCAGGAAGTACTTTTCGTAAAATATAGCGCAATTTTCATAAGGGTGTAGTGCAAATTTTTTCTTTATACGGCAACACTGGACTCTACCACGTATATTTTGTGGCAGCCTTATTAAAGCCTTGCAAGCGCAATGTTTAGCGACCTCTCACTTAGTGGAATAATGACCTCGGGATACTATTTTGTAGTGATCTATGGGGAGCCTATGTCCGACACTGCTTGTGATAGGCAGTAGTGATAGTGATAGCATGATTTTTTAACCGAAACTCGTACTTACAAGCACAGAATAGGTGATTCTATAATAAATGGAATGACAACTAGATGTGGAATGCAGGGAATCAATGGATGCCGGTGGATCAAGGATTTTGATAGTCATTCGGGGAAGGTCTATGTCCAACATGAACTTTGCTGAGCTGCAATAACAGGTTACAACCTATATACGTCCCACTGCTGGGCACAGGCTTACACTCGTCTGATAGAGTTTTTGGACAAGTAAGTGTGCGCCGCGCTCTCCCAATGCGTGTTGACGGACTTAAATGTCTTTGAAATATTTTTTATATTTTGCAGACATGCAGATTTCCTCGCGGTGTTAACGAGCACTTAATAAATCAGTATTTAAAATTTCAGTTAAAATTTTTATTGGTGCCGGCAGGGATTGAATCCAAATTGCTGACGTACTGAGAAATATCTCCTTGTACATTTAGCCCTCGAGCTACGGCTCTAATAAAAATGAAGCTGATATTTACTTCTCTATGGACCGTGGACTGATCTGCTACGTGAAAAACTTGTGCTGATACTACGAGAAATACTTTATATTGATGAGAGCATTCAAGATAGAGTATGCAATGTCCGCAGAAGCGAAGCTGCAGGCGGCGCTGTCGGAGGAGAGCGGGTCGGGGCGCTACTGGGCCGCCAAGCTGCCGCACCTGCCCGCGCCTTCCTAGCGCCCGCCTTCCGCCCGCCGCCTCGCCAAGGTCCCCCCCGCCCCTCTAACATATTTTTTATAGAATATATAGACACACAGTCCACCTGATGATAAATGGATGATGTAACCCATAGACGCCTATAACAATAATCGATTGAGAACAAAATTGTAGATGCGTTATCACCCTGAGTACAAATAAAATGCCTCGTTACGAGTTAAAAGGGTTGTCTACACTTATCATACAAAAGACCGCAGCATTAAGTTGCTATTTTACGTTGACATTTTGTGCGCTAATACTCTGTGTGAATTATATCACAAAATGCCAAAATTAATAAAATATTGTGAAAGTTTTTGTCGCAATAGTTGTTGTTGCAATCGCAATGTTCTTAAATTTTTTGATTTAGTTATTCGCATACGAAAACTTTATGTTTCAAAAATTTTAATTACTTTTAAGTGATTTGTCCATTAATTAAAAAAAAATAGTTTTTAAATTTTCATTTTTACCAACATACTACGGCTGGAAGGCACAAATCATGGAGTTCGTGTGTTCAAATTTATTTTTTTACATATTATATTTAAGTGGATATAGTAAATTAGTAAGTCAGCTCAAATTCTAATTTCGCCCCCACTTCCCTGCGCGTCGTATGCTATGTACCGACATGTTTGTAATCACTAATACTGTAAGTATGTGACACTTATTTCATTAGGTTTATCATATTTATGCCTGTTTTTTAACGCCAATCCAGACGCTTCTTATTTTTATAACGGTTATTTCCCATTTTAATTTTACGTCGTCCTGTTGCGTAATGTGTATTCTGATCGTAAGAGACACAACTTCCCCCTTAAAAAGCCGGAGCGATACTAACGGGGCGACGGCAATCAAGCTTACGCGCCGATAGTTTAGGTAATTTCTTTTTACAGTGAAAATAATGGTATTTAAAAAAAAGTAAATAACATAAGCACTGCTTTATAGTTAGTTCAGTTAGTATGCAAAGTTTCATGATCTTATTTAAAGTATTTTATGAATAACAGCGGTTTATTGTTCAGTTTGGAGGTTACCTTGGATTTCTTTTCTATCGAGAAAATTTTACGGAATCGTGTTTTCGTCTAACATAGTCCTTAACATTAATCCTCAACTTTACCATATATTTATTTCAAAATTAATGCTGCAATACTTTCGGCGTAACGGAGGATCTTGCTAAGCCATTTGAGGTTATATTTCCCCTTAACTTCTAATTTGAATAAAGACCGCATATTTAGAAACTATTAATGGAATTTGTGTTGTTACTATCAATGAAATGCTTCAAGTTTCTGTTGGTTACGTTAAGTTTATTATTTTTCTTCTAAATGTTTTATATTGTACGTTTTTGAAGAAATATATCACTATTATTTGATCGAATAAACGAGATCCTCGTTTATTATTAAGCAAATTCACTGACGTGTAAGTGCAGTGGGAGAAATCGTTACAATTTTCAATAGAAAATCTGTAACTGACGTACGTCGGGTAAAAACCTAAACGTCATAGTGGTGTTATTACCCTTTCAACCCCCTAGCGGTCCCATGAGGTCACACCCACCCACAGCACTTTAGCCCATAAAATCTTATATGTAGAGAATAATTTTCTCTGAAGAAGTTTGGCATTATATAATCAATATGAAATACTCTATCCTCCAGTGCAATAAAAAAGCTGTTATTCTATGAATATTTATTTATAATCCACGTTCATTCGTACGCCATTTTCGCGTGAATGTTATTGTGTTAATTTTTGAATTTTTCTAGTGTTTTATTAGTGATTTAGTATAGTGTTTTATTATAAAATTGTAATGAAAGTTTTTGTGTGAATATAATTTCTCTTTTTACGTAAACAATTTCGAGTAATATATATGGAAATAATTGTGATTTTCACGCTGCCGACATTCGCTTGGTATATTTTTTTTTTGTTATCAAAATACAATAAAATCTTTTTGTAATGAAGTAAAACCTGACATTTGTTTAGACCATAAGATAGAGAATTTTGTACAGATTTTATAATGCTAAACTTCTTCATAGAAAAGTAGTCTCTAAATACAAGTTTTAATGAATTTAAGTGCTGTGGGTGGGTGCGGTCGCATGCGATTCGGGATTTGCCGGGTGCATGCGATTTTTATGGCGCTTGAAGGGTTAATAATAATAACGATGTCTGTTGTAACAGGTGTCATCCCTGGAAGCGCCGCGGCGACCCCACGCGGCGGGCCCCGCGCGGCTCGAGCTCGAGCGCCGCAGCCTCGACCTCGAGCGCGAGTTGCGCGCCGAGCGCGACTCCGACGCCTCTCTCGACGACCGCGACCACCTCGTCTGATGCGCTCCCCCGCCGCGCCCCTCGAGTCCCCCGCAGTGCCCCACGCGCCCGCCACATTGCCGATGCCCCCCACTCCGCGGACGCCCCCGCCTCCGCCATCGCCCACTGTTGCCGCGTACGTGAACACCCCCTGGCTTCATTCGCCCTGGTGTGCATCTGTATGCTGCGCTCTACGATTGTAGCAGGGAATTCTTGAATCGCGGTACGCATTTTATCGTTCTGTTGTCTTGTAGAAAACTTGGGCTTTGTTTCAAGATTTGACGTAGTCCAAACAAAAACGATAGAAATGCCAATGGGATTTTAAGTACATATTCAAGTACAGCTGTTTTGAGTTTCGACAGACATATAAAGAAGATATTTGGCGACTGTGACGAGCGGTTTGTGTTCGGCGACATTGGTGCTACAAAATTGACGTGTGTGCGATAACAAGCCCCTCCACTGCCTTATAGTGATTCGTAGGTTTGGTGTATACTAGGATGTTTGTGAATGGATTATAATGTACAAATAAACGACCAGTTTTCTTGCGTAAATTCTTGCAATTATATAGAACTGAATAAAGCTACGTTAGCGTTAATTCCTGAAAAATACACCAGTTAAAATAATTATCGCAACATACGAATTATTTAAAATATTATTAAAGATTTCTTTTAGACGACTCTAACCTAATGCCTTATACATTGCTGTCGGCTCAAAGAAATCTAAATTTAGTGATTGGATTTGTAGTGTTTATGAAGCACAATCATTTTTATGTTCCTACGTAGTTTAAACTGTGGCATTTGTGAGGCAGTGGTTGAGGGACAAAAGGACGTTCTCTTTCGGCGAAGAGCCTACAATTTAGTGCGCAGCGGCGTTATTGATCTCAATAAATAAAATAAAGACTACATAATGTATATGTAATGCGGACATCTAGTGGAATTGTGCGAGTAATCTAACGTGTTTTACTGTTTTCTATGTTGGTATACGTATTAATTAAGAGTACGTACGTTCACGAGTCGAATGTGTCGTTGTTAGTGCCTGCTAAGTCTGGTTTAGTGTATAGGAAACCTCGACCACTGTTTAAGGGAGCTCTTTGAACCATTTTACCGAAAGACGACTTGTTACATTTCGAGAGTTGAATTTTTCTGTCAATTTTCGCGCCAATCACTCGTTTTGTAAGGTGCGTTCAATCGAAATTCGTAGAATCTTGCAGTCATTGATACAAGATTTTGACTGAATTTTCTTTTAAGCGCATGCGCCATCTAGTGACGCTCTGAGGTGATTATAATAATTGGCGTCATAGGCTACTTTTTTTTTTTTTCATAAAAATTCTCTCTCGAAAAAACATAGATTTAAGCGAATTAAACTATTAATGTGTGTGTTATAACGATTTTCCTACAAAATCAATTGATAATTTTTTTTAAATTACTACTTGTAATTCGTTTTTAAGTTACATTGTGTAATTAGTTAATTTCTCTCAAGTGATATAGTGATGTTGTATTCGCGACGATATGGTGACCTTATAATCGGAATTCTTAAAGAACTTAAGGGTAGATAGTTACAAGGCCTTTTTAAGCTAGTTAAGAAGCTAAGCTGTGCGATTTTTTTTAAATGAATATAGAGTAGTGAATGTGATAAGTTGACGATTTATACAGTGGGTATAGATGCGTTAGTATATAAATAACTACACATATTATACATGGCCATTCTGTATATTATGGAGAGTTACAACTTATTGCGTAGCATTATAAGTACATTTTTTTTCATAATCCAGCTTTTTACTACTTAACTACAAAATGGTTCCTTGTATGATTGTAACACAAACGTTATGTTGAAGTTTGTCAAACATATCCAATATTACGAACGATTATTCTCAGAATATTCTAGACTACTATACAAATCACTGGTTAGTGCTAACTAATCTCGCTTTGCAAATAAAACAAATTTATGATATGTTGTAAACAAAATTTCGCAGTTCGTATGTGGACTAGACACATTATATTCAAAATGGACTTAATAATAATTGATCGTTTACATGTTAATAAAGCATCAAAGAGTACCGAATCAAAATTCTTCCAATAAAATGTAGAGTATAAATCAAATCGTTTAGTAAAGATGTTAAAAATCGTTCAGTGCAATTAATGTGTCTAGTCCCTTTTATTTAATTTACAGTGCAATATGTTTGACTTGAGTTTTAAAATTAATTGTTTTGTCTTCCGATATTTGTAACATTTATAAAGGGCCTATTTTTATGTGTATAATCGACATTAAAGCATTTTTATTTTTCAAATAGATTTATGATTTTTTTAACATGTAATAAGAATTAACATTACGCATAAAATACAAGTGTGTTGTTATTTACAAAATAAATGCATATTATTGTTGTAATGTTATACTTCAATGTAAATGGGTTAATAATGCTTAACTTGTAGCTATATCGTGATTAAACATGACAAGGTATTTTATTTAATATTAATATTGTTCTTTTACAAATATAATAAGTTTCGTTTATTAATTAATACAATAAAATGTTATAATATACATGCGTATTTTGGTCAAAAGCCAAGAAATGTTAAATAGTTCAAAAACAAACTCCTTTTCCCCCGTGGTTTGAAGTGAAATTTTGTTACGAATATTTTTTGCACAAGTCTAAGCATATTAACTCGTAAAGTATTTTACTTTCTGACAGTATCTCACTATACTCAAATTTAGCATTTTATTTTCAATATTTGTATTAAGATGACTGCCTTTCGTATATTGTTATGCTCAATAGTTTAATATTATCCGGGCGTCTTGATAAGAGACAAACGGCTTATTATTTTTTAACCCGAGTAGCGGTTTAAGGTATTTACTTAGTCAATTATTGTATAGTTTTTTCTTAATTCGAGAACGTGAGAGCTGAGCGTTTATTCGCATTTCAGCCGTTGATTTTGAATTGTGATAGTTTTCTTTCACATTTTTGCGATCTTCGCATATTTCCTGCCATCAGAACTGTATAACTATCGTTCTCGCGCGAGCTGTTGACTTGGCATTGATCAGTATTAAGTAATCATTTTTTCCATCATCTCTCGCGTGTGCTAACTGCCAAGTAATTTTAAGCCATAAGTCTTATTTTGCTATATCACAATTTACATATAGCAGCCCTAGTTATAACATACAATTCGCTTTTGTTCGACCGCTGCATTTCTCTTTATACCTAGTTATTTTGTAAAGCATTGTGTTCTCATTTTGTATGTAAAGCTGGTGTTTCACGTCTTGAAACTCGTAGCGACATGTGAATACTATACAATTTAAATAAATGAATTATATAAAATTAATACTGCTTTTTATTTGTAATCTAATCGGTAACCGCACAGTTCACTTCAGTGAAAATAATAATAATAATAATGTCCTCCAGACCGAATTTCGGCCACGGCGGCCTGCCTCTACGGAGGCTAACAATCGGCGCAGGACAGAATTATAGTGCCCACGTGTACACGCAAGCACAGGTGCACTCTCTATTCCCTCACTCTCATAATCCGATGGGACGGTAAACCGACACGACCGGAGAGATCAGGCGCAGGACCAACGGCTTTACGTACTTTCCGAGGCACGGGGGTGAGACATCGCCAACTTCCTGACTCCGGGCAGCTACTGAGAATTTCTTGACAGAAAAACTCAATAATTTAGGTACAGCGTGAGTTACAGCGCTTGGGGTCGCAGATTCGAATCCCGCACGGAACAAGTATTCATACGGACTACAAGTAATTGTTCCGGGTCTGCATGTTTGTCCTTGTGAAATTTATGTTTGTAAACTGCCTCCACGATACATGGAAAATTCTAGTGTGGAGGTATAAAAAAATATGATGATTGGTAGGAGTCATCGGTGTAGCGTAAGTCACATCACGAAAGAATGCAAGATAAGCTTGTTGACTCATAAAGTTACTATCAGTTTCCTTGCGGAAATGCTTTAGATTAGATATAACTGGTACTACGTAAGACCAAGCAGCTGCAGTCATGGAGTCAGTGTTTAGTCGTTTGACCGCAGTGGATTAAAAGGTTGGATCGATGTGAGAGTTGAAATCGAAACAGACCAAGAAATACCAGATCAGACGACCGCTTATTGCCCGGATTTAAACGATTTTATATTCGAATACAAACCACTTAGTTGTTAAGAAAATATCATCAATTGCAATACAATAATCGTAGATCTTCAAGGATTCAAAAATAGCAAAAATGAGTTTATAGTAAAAGAATATATATTGCTATAGCCACTCTAGACTACACCAAAATATTCCTAATTAAACCAACCTCCTTACCCATTCACTTCACTATCTCTTGAAAAGAAAAAACAAATTGGCTGTATTGAAAAGCACAGAGGGTATCGACAGTGGCGAAGCTTCCATTAAAGCCGAAAAGCCGGGCTTGCCTTATTAAACCTGAATCAATCAATAATATCAACTAATAAAATAACTCTTAAAATGTTTCAAGCTATTTCAAATTTCCCGCGCACTCCACTGTTCGACACATGTCGACCGATGACCTCTTATTGCCTTAGCGATACTGCTGCTATCATAAGAAATGAGTTTTAATAGAGTTAATAGTTGTCTCCCTCGCTCGCGTGGCCTTTTTACGGGGCTTTCGAGAAGACGATCGCTCTCTTTCTAACCTATGGCAAAATATTCTATAATGAAATATAACTACGAATGTATATATAGCAATTAGTATAGAGATTTAAAGCCAGGCTTATGGTCATAAATTTGTTAAAAGCGGAGGCGCGCGGGCAATACGTTTGCAAGTTCATTTCACGTTTCAATGTTTATTTACTCTGTGTGCTTATCTTAAGCGATTTAATATTACGAGTTCAAAATTTATGCTTTTTTAAAGATTTTTAATAAAAATGGAGGATAACAGTGTTTCTTGTGATGAATTGAAGTGTGTTAAAGTGATAATCGGAGAGGAAATCTTTAAACTTTGTTGAGATAATACACAAGGTTAAGAGTGTATTTCATACTTAACAATTATCGCAATTAAAAACAGTTATTGGTACAATTAAAACGTTCACCAACATTTTACGTGGACGTAATTAAATCTTTCCATAAGAAAGCTAAACGATTCCACTTATCTTATCTTATCTCTTATCCATTAGAATGTAAATAATTTTTTTTTAATTTTGTACATAGTTTGTTTGTACTTTGTTCGTGTTTTACTTTTGTTCATGTATTGTATTGGATGTAAATATTTTTTTTCTTTCGCTTAAACAAACCCAAACGGCTTTCTTCAAAGCCACCGAAGTTATGCAATTGCTGATATGTAATACAATCTATCTAGCAGTAGTATGCCTTCTGTGTGCTTTGTTAAACACGTCCTTGACAGCACTGAATATGAAACTGAAACGTGGAGACAGATCAAGATTGGTGTATTTTTATAAAACTGCTAAAAACAACAATCTATATTTTTATCAATTTATATCTTGGGCTTGCCCTAGCTTGAAGCTCTAACTTCGCCACTGTATCGATGGAGTGAGGGCTTTGTTGATTATAGAGTTTCACAAAATTATCAAGACATATTTGAAAAATAAAAAGATTTTTTAAAAGGATGTGAAAAATTGAATAGGTAGAAGATATTTGTGATGAAAATAATACTATCATAGATATAAGTTGCTTAGGAGCTCTCAATTTAAATACTCTTTGTGAACTTTATTGTAAAGATGCTTTACTGTATAACTGCTTTACTCATAAGAAACTCTGTGCGTTAAAAATGTTTTATGTATTAACAAATGGTGTTTTGAAAACAAAAGGAAAACAAGAGCAGAAGGAAGAGATGAGTGTGGCATACGTGTACAGAACACGTCATTGAATAGCAAAACTACAACACTGAGTGGAGAAGAAAAAGAGAAGAATATGCAGTACTCAAGAGCTGAATATCCATTCTTCAGTTCAAAATCTGGCCGCTTGCTCAGTTTCGAAGACTGGCCTCTCGTTATGTGACAAAAGCCTAAAGATCTTGCAGCAGCCGGTTTCTTTTATACGGGCCATGCAGACAAGAGGAGCAAGTGTTTCCATTGTGGTGATGGTTTAAAAGATCGGAAAGATGATAATGATCCTTGGCAGCAGCATTGTCAGTGGTTTAGTCAGTGTGCTTATGTAAGGTTTAAACTCGAACAGTGTTTTGTATGAGATTAAGAGTTCTATCAGACAGGAAGCGGTCACGCGTTAAAGCGTTCCGCGTTCGCGTTTTGCGTTCGAGCATTCAGTTGCTCACTAATCACGAATGTCTATATTCTGGTTGACCGACGCGGTCAGAATGCCTGCTGTCTGGGTATGTCTATACAACGTAATACAACACAATGAACGCAGAACGCGAACGCGGAACGCTTGAACGCCTTCTGTCTGATAGATCCCTAAATAGGGGGTTTATAAAGAGATAAAAAATAATATATCGCATACCGGTTTGGGTTTTTTTTTTTTTTTTTTTTGTTTCCGAAAAGTAACGCCTTTCTATCAATTATAATTTGTTTTATTTAAGGGGAAATATAATCTCAAATGGCTTAGCAAGAAACTTCGTTATGCCGAAAATATTGCAGCATTAATTTTGAAATAAATATATGGTAAAGTTGACGATTAATGTTAAGGATTATGTTAGACGAAAACACGATTTCGTAAAATTTTCTCGATAGAAAAAAAATCCAAAGTTACCTCCAAAATAAACAAAAAGCCGCTGTTATTCATAAAATACTTTAAATAAGATCATGAAACTTTGCATACTAACTGAACTAACTATAAAGCAGTGATTATGTTATTTACTTTTTTTTAAATACCATTATGTTCACTGTAAAAAGAAATTACCTAAACTATCGGCCTTTTGAAGCGCGATTCCTGCCGCATGGTCACCTCGCTTCGACCTTTGAACGGGGAGGTTGTGTCGCTTACGATCAGAATATACATTACGCAACAGGACGACGTAAAATTAAAATGGGAAATAACCGTAATAAAAATAAGAAGCGACTGGCTTGGCGTTAAGAAACAGGCATAAATATGATAAACCTAATGAAATAAGTGTCTAACAACCTTTCTACTTACATTACATTAGTGATTACAAACATGTCGGTACATAGCATACGATGCGCGGGCAAGTGGGGACGAAATTAGAATTTGAGCTGACTTACTCTATCCCCTTAATTTTATAATGTTTCATATAGTTATATGTTTGTTGTTTTATCATTCATGAAACTTATTATGATAAAATTATCAAATTTAACTTTGGCACACTTTTGGTTGTTCTTCCTTTCCTTATTAAGAATGAATTAATTGGGATAGAGTATTCTGATGAAATATATTATTACAAAAGTTGCAAATCTTTTGAAGGTATTTGTTGACCATCAATATATAAGCTGAAAGAATAAATACCATAGTTACAAATTTAAACGGATTTTTAGTAAGGGAACCATTAAATGCAGAATTGTCCACAAATCGAATTATACATGTTTTGAGTACTTGTCCTAATATATTATCAAGAGTTTTTCCTTGAACACCTGAAGGAATTGTCAAAACTTTTACTTCAGCTCGAGTATATTTAGCAGTGGTAGAAGCTAAAACTTTTTGATGTGTGAGTAACACTTGGATTAATTCGTGCAACTCGGACAAGTTGCAAACTTTACACTTATGTGAAGTGTAAACGTTTGACCCAGCAATTAAATTAAAATTCTCTCTTGATCGAACTAATTTTACACTAATTTCAACACCATTAATAAAATATTTAACTTGGTTGAAAATGTCACCGTGAAGATGTCCAATCATTTCTATTTCCTTATTTTTACTAACCAATTCCTGTCTTTTAACAAATCCTATTTTTTTACCATCTGTAGAATCCATTTTTCCTGCTGTATCCTCGTTTCAAAGACTACAAATAAGATGAGATTGTTCAGCAGCAGGAGCGTAGTTTAAAAGGGTTTCCATGTATGCTCGATATGCATAGGTATTATTAGGTGGCGATACAAGATTTTGGTTAAAATAAACATCAAGTTGACTAAAAAGTGAATGCAGTCAATTATTTACAGGGGCTACTACTGTAGACGATATCAAGTTAGTTGAATCTTGATTTAATACTTTTGCTTTTATGTGGAGTAATGTATGAGACAAATCTATGTAGTCATCGCCTGTCCCAGGAACTAGAAATTCGGGTCCATCATTAGCAAGAGACGAAATTGGTTTACAGTGAATCCACAATTCATTTTCAATGCTTGTTTGTGTAGACGGTAGTGCAAACAAATCCAATTCTGACTTAACGCACTCACAAGATAATTATGGAAGAAAGATATATTTAATTTAAAAATATATCTTTGATATTTTTTGGTTTTAGACCAAGTTTTTTCGCAGCTTTCACTTTAGCAGTTAATGGTGGAATGAACGAGGCCAATTGTTTTCTTTTAGTTATATACCCAGATCCCGTCAAGTTAAATTGATCAATTTTGTCATCAGTCTAACGTTTTAAATTCGTACTAACTTGCTTTAGACGATCTTTTGTTGAACCTTCCATAGAACGCGCTTGAACCATATCCGATAAAAGTATTACTCCAGCGCTTAATATCTCCTTGCCAATAACTCCAGCACCACTTGAAAGTAAAGGTAAAACTGATCTAAATAACCCCCCCTAAGAAGCTCCCAATACCATGACCGCGTTGGTATGGTGAACCCTTATAAATTACTCCAACTCCCCACCCAGCTTGATGTGTATAATAATTTTCATATGGACATTTATGATGATCACGATGAGAATTCATTATTGTAATTTTCGGAAATGTAGTTTAATACAGACGGTTCCAAACTGGAATGGTATTTTTTGTCCTGTGCTCGATCTTATAACTATTTCCAGCGTATCGAACTCTCTTCGCATAACAGGTAAGTAGTAGTAGTGAGGTTGAGAGAAAACGTGCATTTTATTTGCACCATAAATGTATTTTGTAGGATCTGATGAAATGACTCTTAGTAAAGAAGTCATAAGATCATCCACAATCTGTGGATCGATAATTTCGCAATATAGAAATAGTTGAGATGGTAACCCTAATTGTAAATTAGCAGGACACTTTTCAAAATTTCTCTCTAGAAGATTTATTTTGGTTCCTAACCGAGTTGTAAACTTAATTTGGGTGATAATGTTACGGATGATATATTTTTATCCAAAACAGAAACAGACACAAATTTTGTTATTTCATCATAGCGAAATTTCAAGTTCTCTCACATACCATTTAACGCTCTTAAAATATGCTCATATTATGCAGGTAGATCATGTTGCCTAGCTTCAACTCCATCACCTTCTCTCCACGGACGGGTATACGCTGACCGGTGGCTGTTACCAAATTAATGCGTTCTCGGTTGTATGCGGAGTCCCCAAGGAACTGTCTTATAAGTTGGGAACTAACAACCGTGCGAGAGGCTCCAGTGTCAATGGTCAGCGTACACGGCATTCCGTTGATCTCGCCCTTGATGATTAGGCTGTTCCCATCATGGGTTTGTGAGATCGAGATCCTTGGGGCTCTTTTAACATCAGCCAGCACCCGCCCCGCAGTTCTGGCTTTTACTCGTTTCCCTGCTGCTGCTGGGCGGGGCTGTTAGCCGCACCATCCTCCTGATATCGTTCACCTTCCTTTTCTACGGTTCGCTTAGGGCAGCTGGATCGAAGATGGCCCCTTTCCCTACATCCATAGCACCTAGGGCTGTCTCCTTTATTGCGGTCGCGAACCGTAGCTGCTGCAACTTCCCTGCGATGGGAGCGAAGATCCTGCCGCACGGCTTCTACCTCCAGTGCATGGGCCAAGGCGTCTTTAAGCCTAGCTTATCTAATGACTACGGAAAACAAAACTAAATGGAAATGTGACCACTGCTGGTGTAAAACTCAAAACAAAAATTATATAATAAATGTATCGACAGAGAATTCCTTTGAGTCACTCTCTGATCATGATTATACAGACAACATATTCATATCTCAAAACAGTCCGTTGAATAGCGGCTGTCCAGACCTTCATAGACTTAATATGGAAGAGATGATTGAAGAACTAAAGAAACAAAACAATAAATTAAAAGAAAAACTGCAAATAGCCGAAAATGAGATAGAAAATTTGTTATTCGAAAATTCAAACCTTAAAAAATCATTGTCAAGCCACGAAACAAAAACAAAATACTTGGAAAAAATTTGTAGCTAGAACTCAAAAAAAATATTACAATTAGAAAAAACAGGAAAAGCTTAAGTGGCACTGCACTGGACTTTATGCAAGATGAAAAAGAGGAAAACAACACTAATTTGGTTCAAGAGGTGCATCCAGCGCCATCTAAGATTAAAACAACGAACTACGTTGAAAACTTTAATGATTCAAGCACCCCGAGTAATCGAAACCTAAACTCATCTTCCACCTATGCACTAGATGCCGCGTGCAGTAAAACAAAGAAGAAAAATATTCACATTATTGGCGATGAACAAGTACGAGGCCTAGCGGAAAATATGAAACATCAGCGATCCGGAAAATGGAACGATATCTATAACGTTTGTGGAATAGTGAAACCGTTTGCGCCAAGCGCGCAGGTACTAAAAAGTTGCGAAAATTTACACGAATATTTAACTCAGGATGATATATTAATTTTATCAGTGGGATCTAATGATAAAAATAACAAATATGTGTAATGCCTTATGTAATTTGAGAGAATGTAAAATATTTCTGTTAAGTATACAGCATAATAATTACTTAAATGTCCAAAAGTTAAACGCTGAAATTAATTTTAATGTAAAGAATTACAAAAATTGTACTTTTATTAATATCGACCATGTATTAAATGGTTATAGGCTATAGTTACCGTAACAGAACATCACATCTTCATAAAATCAGCCATAAATTAAATATAGATATAGACTACATAGAATACGAACAGCAATACATATTAAATGGCCCAAAATTAAGAAATAATCTCAAGTGTAAAAATTGTATTTCAAATAATTTATCCGACGAAAAAAATAATAACACTCCATTACCTAAAAAGGGCACAATACCGTTTTACTTTCCCAGCTTAAGAAACGTTTCCAACATTGTTATAAAATCGCCTAACAAGAACGTACAGGATTGTTTTCGTGCCTAATAGAAATTTATATAAATTTGTTATTTTACATCAAAATATCCAAGGCCTGCTATCAAAAAAGGAATTTATCGAGATAACGCTATCGGAACTTGAGTGTGATTTGTGCCCTGATGTGCTATGTTTGACCGAGACTTTTATAATAAACGGAGAGGAAAAAAATATCAATATTCATAATTACGTGCTTGTAGCGCATTATTCAAGGAATAAAAAAAGAGGTATCACCTGCATATTAGTTAAAAAAGGGATAGCATATAAAAGAAATTCCGTTTGTAATGATAACAATACAACAAATTTTCATTTTGAGTGCTGCTCCGTATCGATTCCTCTACAAAACGTTATAATTGTTTGTATCTACCGAACCGCAACCGCCACAAAAAAAGGCATTTTGAAACGTTTTTTGACAATTTTGAACTATTACTTAGTAAACTTTTGTTCAAATATCCGAAACAAAAAATTGTTATTGTAGGAGATCTTAACATTAACACTCTATTGAATAATAATGTGACCACACATCTCCAAGACATTCTTAAAAACTATAATATAAACCCTCAGACGAAATAAAAACTCAAGACAGAGCGCTGTCAATAAAGAAGTGAGGTCGGTTTGGTAAACATGTGTGCACTAAGCGAGTGTTGCCGTGCAGTAAAAATTTATTACCCTAATATATTATTGCCTAAGTACTATCAGGATGAATGGATAAGTAAAAAGATAAGTTGGCAATTTTTTCAATTGTATACCTCACTTTAAGAAGTAGTATGTAAGTATAATTGATAGAATCAGGCTTTACTTTGTGGAAATCGATTACAATAAATTATTTATTATGTATGTAAGTATGTTTATTTCGACTAAGAAGGGGAAAAATAAAACAATAGTAATATGAAAGAAACATTGTTTTTATTTTAATAACCTTTTTGTTGAGTCAATTTTTTTTAAATATTGCCGTTTACTGTCCACCGTTTTGGAAATTGTTTCCAATTTAGAAATATGGTAGAAACGAATTGATAAATATTTTTCAATTATGCATCTTATTAAGCTTATTTTATGCTCTTGACCAGCATAATTGTGCTCAGTCTCCAATTTAGAGAAAACGTTGTCAGTACCAACTACCAATAAATCGTTTTAAAATATTAATAACAACTGATTTGTGTTGGTTTTCAGTAACTATCACTATGCTTTCATTACATAATTTACGTACAACAGTTTCACAAATTCCGCAAATTTCAAAAAGGTCTTTCGACGGAAAGATTAAGCCACCTTTATCTTTTAAAGATATCAGTTTATGGAAGTCAAATATCTCATCCGACTGTAAGCGAGCTAGACGTTTGACACTTTATGACCCTTGACAAGTAATGCGCTGTACTTCCTGATATATATCCGATAATGTATTTATTTTGGATGGGGAACCTTAAAAATATAGATTTATGAAGTGATGATAAAACATGGAAAAACAAAAAAAAATAATGCGTATTTACACTTACAATAATTTTATATTCATTAAGTTAATTAAGGTAATTTTACATTAAGTTTCGCGTCACATTAATAGAAATTACCGAATAAATGGGGACTACTGTGACGCTCACTAGTGGCAACACTTGTCGAAGTTTTATGTTCCAACCTGTCAGAATAAATAATAAAAATGATTAATTAAAAATTTGGATTTTTATTTATACTTACGTATGAAATGTGATTCCATCCTGTTTTTTATTTCTGGAAGATTGGTTTTCACAACACAATTCGGCATTTTTTCTTTAAAAACTGCGAATTATTATAACGTGACACTCCGTGCGCTGGAATAGCTCGAATGAGAAGCTAAGGCGTAGTTTCGTTATATTTGTGTGCGTGAAACTGTGTGTAAAAGGCGAGGCGTAGTTTTACCTGCCTCAGAGCGTTGTTCGATGGGGCTCTGTCTTGAGTTTTTATTTCGTCTGAGTATAAATCAGCATATAACGGTGCCCACTAAAGACTGTCATGCATTGACCATATATTCAGTAACATAAAAGGTGCAAGTGCGACTGTTCTGCCACTTTGGTTGTCAGACCATGACACTGCTCAGGTGCTTAGTTTTAACACAAAGTTAAAAATTTTACCACCAAAAGTAATACATATTTATATGAGATGCTATTCTACTGAAAATATTGAAAAATTCAAATCATACCTGGCATGTATCTCATTCTTAGAAGTATATAGTAGGGAAGAACCAAATGCAGCATTCAATTAATTCCATGACTGGTTCTGTTTACTTTATAAACTTTGTTTTCCTGTCTGTAAAATCAGACTAAATACAAAAGCAAAGCTACAATGGATTACAAATGGTATTAAAAAAAGCTGCAGTAAAAATAGAATCCTGCGGTACAACTATTATAAAAAAAGAAATTATATTAACAAAAATAAATATTACACCTATTCTAAGTTATTAAGGAAATGTATATTCCAAGCAAGAATACAAACAAATAATAAATACGTATTAAAAAGCAAAAATATTTGTAAGGCTACATGGAAAGTAATACAGGAAGAAATTGACACTAGACCTCAGTATAATAATTATATAGATTCCATTGAATATAAAAACAAAGTTATGAATGATCCTACACAGATAGCGTCCATTTTTAACAATTATTTTATTGAATTGACAAATAAAGAAAATGCTAACATATTACGTGAAACTCCTAATGACATTTTAAATAATTCTATTTATTTGACCCCCATTGACGAATATTACGTTAGAAAAATAATTTTATCACTGAATAATACAAATTCAGAAGGCTACGACGAGGTATCTACAAAGATTATCAAGATATTTAATAAACAATTAGGTGCTGCTTTGGCGTTTCTGATAAATCAGTCAATGGTAACTGGGATATTTCCAGAAAAATTAAAATTCTCCTTGGTGAAGCCATTATTTAAAACGGGTAAAAAACACTCGTAAGTAACAACAGGCCCATTACGCTGGTTCCTATCCTATCCAAAGTGTATGAGAAGGTTATACATGAAAAACTTACATCGTTTTTTGATAAATATCGGGTACTCTAAAACAATCAATATGGATTTCGGAAAAGTAAATCCACTACACATGCGGTATATGACTTAGTGAATGAGACCCTTACACAACTAAACGCCAAACAATATACGACGGTGCTCTTCTTTGATATGTCGAAAGCTTCCGATTTTGTTTCTCATGATCAACTTCTAGTAAAGTTGGAGCACTGCGGCGTTAGAGGCACTGCTTTGAACTTGATCAAAACATACTTGCAGAATAGAATGCAATCAGTCGAAATCGCAAAACTTGACTCTAACCATGTAGCTCAAAAACACAAACTGCAGACTTCCCTGATCATATCCTAGACGGACGCAACCATTACATCAGATTTGATAGACCACAAATCCTCGCGAAAGAACACCGATTCCTACCAAGGATGATACGTGAGGCTATTGAAATTAAGAAACATCCTAATTTCAATAGAGAAGGAGGCTGGGTACTACCACCTGCTTGGGATCCTATAATCAATAAAATTAAAACTAAACCCAAGCATACCACTGCAAGACCTCAGGACATAGTCAGTTCATTTTGCATAGATCGGACCATAAACAATAATTAAAAAAGCTGAAGGTACTCCGGGTTTAACAATGACATCGGGACGTCAGTCATCTCAGTCCCCCGTGACCATGGGTGCTGGAAAGCGCCCGAAACGTTGGGAATTAAAAATAAAAGTAAATAAAAAGTAAAAATAAACGCGATAAAATCCGTAAAAGTAGTTTTAATCATGTAGCGTTTCCTTTATCCGCGCGGAGAATCGTTAGCTTTGGTCTGTTCCGTAAGTTAATCAACGCTGTAAATTCGTCTTTAGGAAGGTTTGGTTTCGGCACTGTACTACGACGTAACAAGGACGAAATATCTTGACGTATAGCCTCCAAATCTTCCTTACCGATATTATTCTTAAACAGACAGTCCTCAACACTGCAGATAATTTCTTCGTACGGGATTTTTCCGCGGTGATAATGCGAAGTTCATTCCCTTCGCTAATACCTTTATCAGGGGGGGTACACTTCCATACTTTAGGTTGGGTTCAATAATTTGCAAAGACACTAGTGCCATCTTTTACTATATCCGCATAAACTTTCGAACATTAAATTCTAAAAGTTGCGCTAGATAGCGACTACACCAATTCTGATTATTCTCGAACTGGCAAGTAGCAACTTCATATGACATAATGGTCTGCTACTGGTATCTGAGCAAGTTGTTGTTTTATTATAGTTTATAAGTGATTTTCGGTTATTGCTACAATAAGTTTGGTTGAGTTGGGATTAGCCCTCTGTTTCTTGTTGTCTGTTTAGATTTTTGCTGCTGGAACCACATTGTACGTTTGTGTAGTGTTGTGCGAAATAGACGCTTTCATTTATCATTCCGGTAACCCGGTGGACATATTTAATTTGGTTTGGTGTTGTATTTTGCGGAATAGACGCTTTTACATCGTGTATGTTAAATATATATAACAAAAATAAATGTTAATTACTGAAATCTATAATACGTCTTTAATTGAACCCTAATCCCTTAAAATATAAATATAACCGCCCATAGTATAGATAGCTGTATATACATTATACATAACTACATACAGCTATCTATAGTCAACGTGATATTGAGATTAGTTCAAGGGATATGATACCAGACGGCGATACTATTCATATTGGGTGACAAAAACTCCTAGGAGATGGCTCTCTATTTCTGTATATATTACTTTACTCTATGACCTTTATTGTCGGTTCATCTAGTGTATGATTTGACAGATTATAGACCGTAGACAGAGATAGGATTCTCTGTCTACGTTATAGACCGTGCGTTGTTTGTTGTTTACGTCTGTGGTCAACGGTTGTGTTTCGTTCTGACGTTGACTTAGATGGTTGGCATTTGATTTGATCGTTAATTTTTCACATATTATGTATGTAGGCGACTTAAATTTATACTCTTGAAAGCTCATGCGTTACATTTAAGTTGAGATTCAATTATGCAAAGACATGTAATCTGATGGAACTCGACTTTTAAAAGTGCAAAACAATAGAGTAAAGGATGGTAATTCGGAATACTGTTGGTAATTTGGAATACTGCATTATAAAAATAAAGAAAAGCGCCATCTAATAACGAATGCCTGTATTACGTAGTCCGTGTACTAACAAACAAAGAGGGCGTGACTGAGAAGCAGCCATATTGACAGCGCCGTGACAAACTGCATCGGAGTGAAAGTGCTGTCGAGAAAATTTTTCAAGTAAGTAATAAATCGGCTTGCATCTTGAGTTTAACTTATATTTACATGTTTGTATTTATACAAATCTATAGTTTTGTGTATCAGTTGTAGAAATCATGGCTTATTTTCGAAATTATTCTAAACACACATTGATAAAAATATTTTAGGTTAAAAATGGTTCTTTTGCTAATTTGGAATACTATAGGTGAAGTCAATTTGGAATATTCCAAATTATGTGCACATTAGTTTGTCTTCTTGTTTCTACTTCTGATTGAAAGGATTCTTTTTAAGTATTTATTATTTATTCAAATAGTCTTTTTGATCAATATTATTTAATTTTGTTTTAGTAATGTCTTCGACCACTGCTAACTCTGCCAGTAAATATAAAAAGCGTAAGAAGTGGAGTCAAAATGATATGGCTGCTGCAATATTAGCAGTTCGAGACAAGAAAATGGGCTATTTAAAGGCAGCAAAAACTTATAATGTACCCAGAACCACCTTATTTCGACTTGTTCAAGAAAATGGCAGTTTGTTAGAAGATACTCTGACCAAAAAGATAGGTCGCAGACTAGTATTTAATAAGGTTTTTGAGGAAATGTTGGTGAAATATGCCCTTGTTATGGAACAAAAATTATATGGTTTGAATCGAATGGATATGAGAAGGATAGCATATCAACTTGCTGTTAAAAATAATGTGCCCCATCCATTCCATGACGACAGAGCTGGCAGATACTGGCTCAAAGGATTTCTTGCGAGGCACAAGCAAACTTTATCAATACGCAAGCCCACTGGAACATCTTTTGCTAGAGCCAATGGATTTACAAAAGGCAAGAATGGACGAGTTTTATCAAAATCTTGAGAAAGTTTATGACGAAAAAAAGTTCACGGCTAGTAGGATTTTTAATGTTGACGAAACAGGACTGTCAATTGTACAAAGCAAATATCCCAAAGTGATTGGTCGCCGAGGAAAAAAGCAAATTGGAGCTATGTCGTCTGCTGAAAGGGGAACTCTCATAACAGTGGTGACCTGTATGAGTCCAGCTGGTATATTTGTACCGCCAATGATGATTTTCCCGCGCAAAAATAATAGCGACCTATTAAAGAAAGGCTCTCCTGAAGGTTCTATTATCCGAGTACATCCTTCTGGCTGGATACAAACACATTTATTCACGCAGTGGTTTGAACATTTTATCGACTCTTATTTGACGGTCATTTCAGCCACACAAAGAATATCGAGCTCATAGATAAAGCTAGACAGAATCATGTGACTTTGATTTCACTGCCGCCACATTGCACACATAAGATCCAGCCCATGGATAAAGCATTCGTGGAGCCACTAAAAAGTTACTACAGTGAAGAAATTCGTATGTGGTTGCGCGAAAACAATAGACCACTTACTGCCTATGATATTTCAGAGTTATTTGGCAAAGCTTATCTAAAATGCCAGACTGGTGAAATTGCAGCAAATGGCTTTAGAGTTGGTGGCATTTATCCATTAAATACAAATATTTTCACGGAATCTGACTATCTCGCACCAGCACAAGAATCAGCGGATGGCATTGCTGAAAACGAACAAGAAGCACGTAGTCCTATCGCTGCAAGTCCACAAGTCATAAATGAAGCTGGAAATCATTCACCAACCCTATTACAAGGTTTCGATGACAGTCATGTTGATGTTTCGTCAGATAGCAGACAACAGTCAAATGAAATTGTGTCGGAAACAGATCCTCCATCAGTAAACCTTCTTGATATTGCCATGCGAGAAGAACAAGAAAAAGAAAATCTTCCTGGACCTTCTCGTAGTAACCCCATTGTGACACCGTTTCAAATCTCACCAGTTCCTACTTCCAAATATCGGTCATCAAATCGAGGTCGTAAGCCAGGTAAATCTGAAATAATTTCTAGCTCACCCTACAAAAAGCAATTGGAAGAAGCAATAAACAAAAAAAAACTGAAAAAACCATTTGAAAATGAGTATAAAAATAGAAACAAAGAAAAGAAAACAAAGAGAAATTTAAAAGGAAAAGGGAAAGGAAAGGGAAAAGGGAAAAGTTCCAAATCGACCAAAAGAAAGATATTTCCAGAAAAAGACACAGAGTCTGATAGTGATGATACATTCGCATCTGATGAATCAGAAGAAGATATACCCTCTTATGCTAATGTGAGACAACCTACAGGAAATGATTGTATTTGTTTTTTCTGTAATGGAAAATTTACCGAAGATCAAAGGGGAGAACAATGGGTGCAATGCTTCACATGCGAAGGCTGGGTGCACAGCTAATGTGCTGGTTATGATTCGGGTTGCTATGTTTGTGATTACTGCAAAGACTAGAGAAAAGCAAAAAAGTAGAATTGATTTAGAAATAAGCATTGATATAGTTTTTTAATTTAAGTGATCTCAGTATCTTGTATCTACAAGATTTAGGCCATTTAAATGGTTAATTAAAGTTAATTATTTAGGTGATTGTAATTTGGAATACCCTATTCCAAATTTGATTCACTTTATCTAAACTACGCCAATCTGTGACTCTATGACTAAACCAAAAAAATTCCTACTTAAAATAAGCCAAGGTTTTCAATTATTTTTTATTTGATTAAAAGATAAGTTTTTCTAACACTGAATGCAGTTTTTATTCTTAAAACTCTCAACCCATGACTGATACGATTTTTTTAGAAAGTGGTATTCCAAATTTGCATCCTTTACTCTAATTTATATAAGTGGCCATCTTGTAACTGACACTAGGAGCATACTGTGCTGCGGGTTCGAATCATTGCAGAGTGAACCATCAAACTGTGCAATGAGTGTCCACAGTGAAGGCAATCGACGTATTACTCAGCTACAGAACAAATGAATCCATAAAATACAAATGGGAACAATCATGCTTCGAGCTGTCGAGCGCTTTGATCACGTGTTACAATGAAATAGCAGGCAATTACATACTTTCCAACATTTAAATAATAAAAAGACATAATTCCTCTCTATAATATGAAATAATAACTATGCCTAAGCAAAATAAGTGATAGTGTTATATATAAACGATATAAAGAAAATATTTGGTTAATTGCTCTTATTACCACCACCGGCAAGTGGCAACAGACATCGAGCGAACTCGCCCAAATCTAAAAATACTGAAATTTATAATATGGAATAATGCGGAGACGCCACGCCTCTCCACATTTATCATATAGTCAGTTGCACCTTAACAAATATCTAACAATACATCTGAAAATAAATAAACAGTCAAAATATTGCATTACATAAAGTACGGTTGGAGAGGAAGTGGTGGCAGGCCTGCTGCACACCTTGTTTAATTTATGCTGCGACTGAAGCGGGTACCAGTAGATTGGTGCAAAGCCGTGATAGTCCCAGTATATAAAGGAAAAGGATCGCAGCAGGACTGTAAAAATTACCGTGGCATCAGCCTTCTTAGCATTGTGGGAAAACTCTATGCTAAGGTACTGATTGAAAGGGTCATGAAAGAAAGTGATTGAAAATGGGGTGTGCGGTATTTAGAAAGGGAATGGGATGTACAGATCAAATCTTTTCCATGCGCATGATTGCGGAGAAGTTTTTGGCCAAAAACCAAAAGGTTTTTTGTGCGTTCATGGACTTGGAAAAGGCCTATGACAGAGTGGATAGGGATGTGCTATGGCAAACACTGAACTCATTTGGGTTGAGCGCTGGCTTGATACAGGCATTGGAGTCTCTTTATAGGGACTCTAGTGCTTGTGTTAGGATCAACGGGATCTACTCGGACTGGTTTGACATCCATAAAGGTGTCAGATAGGGTTGTGTGGCTTCCCCGTGGCTGTTCAACCTATTTATGGACAGTTGTTTGCAATAAATTTGAAAGTTGAAACAGAAACAGAAACTTTTTTATTCAATGTAGATTATAACAAATACTTATTGAAAGTCACTTTTTTCATTTACCACTGGTTTGCAAAAAAAAAAACCTCTGTCCTGGGAAGAACCAGCAAGAAACCCAGCGGGACTATTTTTTTTCCAATAATAGCTTACAATCATGTTTACAATTAGCAACACAAGACAAATTAGAAATAGCTTGGTAGCGATCACCCTTACCAGGGGTTATTATAATCCATAAATTCCTTAATATTATAATAACCCTTTTTATATAAACTTAAGAATAATGCGGATTAAGAATGGGTGAGTTAACCGTCAAATGCCTTTTATTTATTTATTTATTTATTTATTTCACAATTTATGTACACACAAGTTAGGGAGAGGACACATCATGATAAAAAGTTTGTACAAAGGCTCTACTTATCTCACAATGAAATTTCTTCCAGTAGGCCAGTTTCAAACACATTTTGAACGCCGATGATCAAGTTATACTTGCGTAGTCGGAGGCAGAGTTGTAAATGATGGTTACATTAATGAACAGATCATTAAAAGAAAGGGGTATAAAAGTGAACGCAAGTAAGACGAAGATTATGGTTTTTAAAAGAGAAGAAAGTAAAACGATTTGTGAAATAAGAATAGAAGGGGAGTTGATCGAGCAAGTAGATGAGTTTGTATATTTGGGTTGCGTATTTAGCAGGGATGGGAGATATGATAAGGATATAGAACAACGAGTGAATGCGGGAAATAGAGTAAATGGGGCCCTGCACTCTATTGTGAAGAGTCAAAATGTGTCGAAAAAGGCACGTATGGTAATTCACAATGCTGTGTTAGTTCCTACTTTAACGTATGGTAGTGAAAGTTGGGTGTGGCAGAAGAAGCACAAGAGTAGAATGAACGCAGTAGAAATGCGGTCGTTAAGGAGTATGTTAGGGCTGAATCTGAATAACAGGGTGAGAAATTGTGTGGTAAGAGAGGAGTGCGGTTTGCAAGATGATGTTGTGACCAGGATTAAGAAAGGAATGCTTCGGTGGTTTGATTATGTGGAAAGAATGAATGAGGAAAGAGTGACAAAGTGAAAATTTATGTTGCAGAAGTGAATGGCAGAGTCGGAAAGGACGTCCAAGGCAAAAATTTATCGACCAAATTGGCGATTTATTAAAAACGGGCCAAATTAGGAGTACCCTTAACCGACGAGCATGTATGCGTAGGTATATGGATGTGAAGGGGGCGAGAGAGGTGTGTCAGGATCGTGCCAAATGGAAGTATGTAGTCTCTGCCTATCCTTCTGGGTGACAGGCGTGAGTGTTTATGTATGTTTTATGTTTTATTACTATGTCTGAAAAAATATCATAATGCAATAATTATATCGTAAGTTATATTTTAAGTACTTATGTTGCATTTGTATTAAGGCACAAGACACTTTTATTCAGTTATTGTTTTATGTTATTTTTATTACAGTATCCTGAAAATGTAATGAATAATAATATGATAGATTACATTTTTATATACTTAAATTTACCATGTCAATAAATTTTTCATATTTTGTAGTTGCGTTGCAAATGCGTAATTACGTAAGATTCCACAATGGTACGATTTGTATTTTTTTAATATGGCAACCTTTAACCAAATTTAACTTTGAGGCGGGTAATTCAAATGAGATATATAAAAATATGTACAGAAAAAGAAACCTTGTCTCCCCACAAATAAAAGCCAGGATTATAATTTCAAATTTGGATTTGGCTGCTTTTGATTCTCAAGTCATTATTTGACCAGATTTCCAAGTTCTGGTTTTGGATATGGCTGAAGTTAACTAAAGAATTAGGCTAGTTTTGAAAATAAATGTCAACGTTAGTCAGTGGTTGTCAAATTTGGTCTAAACGGTTTTTTTTTTTGGGAGCAGCTTGCTCGCATCCGTAGGAATTACTTGAATCCTGACTCCTACACGTATCCCCTGGGTGGTGCGAAACGAGCAGCACTATATACTGGTGGTAGTTGGTCCTCTAATAGTGAGACGCCCGGCCGAGGGTTAGTTACCCACCTGGCAAAGACATACCGCCAATTGATGCAAGTCGTGTTCTGGTAGGATGTTAGGTGAAACCCTTATCATAGAGAGAATGGGTTTACACTTGTGTTGCGAATAAAATCGGTTGCGACGCGGCCGTTTCTTAGTGTTAGATGTCTGGTTATGGAGGTTAGCGGAATCCGAAGCACGGTTGCACCCCTGGCCGACCGTAGATAGTTGGCGGCCCAATTAATGAGCCAGCCAGTCATGAAAGACTGCCCCGCCATCTTACAAAAACACTAGGATAGCTCCACCATGCGGGTTGGCGACTGGAAGAGAGGGCCTGGTGGCAATTTCCAGGGGGGTTCGGGCGTCCTCGCGATCTCCATGCTAGGTACCATCGACGCTGTGGCTCTGTTTGCGTCCCTAGGTTATACGTGTGACGCCTCGTCCAACTGCCATTATCTCAACCCATTCACTCCACCAATTATGAAAAAAATAAAAAAGAAGAGTACCTACGTTTCAGAAATTTTCGCCATACTTCGGTGTGCGGAAATCAATCTGCAAAAACACTACGTTAACCGTATAATTCATATAAACTCTGATAGTCAAGCAGCATTGCGCTGAGATCAAACTTAGTGAACTTGAAGCTAGTTGGAGACTGCGTGAACCGTTTAAACGCCCTGGGACAGAACAGAATGGTTTTATGATGGGGTTCGTGTCATGCGGGTATTGTAACGTCCCGTCCCGTCTCGTGCAAGTTTGTCGGCAACGAATTTGCCGACAAACTTGCACGGCTGGGCTCAAAGTTCACACAATTTAAACCTGAGCCATTTTGTGGAATCTCAAGAGGCCTAGCCCGACCCTTGAAACTCTTTATCACACTAAATCACTTAAGATCTGGTCTGACGCACCAGGCTTAAACATTCTAAAACCTTAATCCGGGCTTTTGATCGTTAATTTGCTTCAGAAGCCCTGCGATTAAGTGAAAATAAATTGCGCATCTGGCAAGAGCCCTAACTGGACACTTGTCTTTAAAAGCACATGTCCATCCTGGGACTAAGCAACTCAAGGATGTGTCGATTCTGTTCCATAACGGAAGAAACGTCTCTGAACATCCCAACTGATTGCGGATCCTTAAAGCGCAAACGTAACACTCATCTGGGATACTATGTACTCCGCCCAGAATAAGTGAAATTGCTCACAGCTAAGCAACTCCTTCTATTCATTGAAGACGTAGGGCTTCGCAGTGAACTATAGCCAAAGCAGCTATCACAATAGATCTTTTAGGTCGCAGTGATACTGGTCTCTTTCCCTAGACCCGCATAGCTGTACGTACATAATAATAATAATAATTAAAAAAGGTCATTCTTCTGAGAAGTCGCCAAAAGCATCAGAAAGATCTTTCTTTCCAGATTCAGTTGCATACCGCAACAGTGCTCAAAAATTACCATCATTCTGAAGTGGTTGTTCACTCTTGTGTAACGTGGATCCGCCCTGAAACAGTTTTACCTCTTAAGAGTATGACTTGTTTGCCGCAAAAGATTATTCTTTTTACGATGGGGATTATTTTCTTTCGGTTTTCCTTCCTCTTGCTCTCAGAAGAGAACTGCTCATCGACTGAAAAAGCCTGAGATGACATTACTATAAGGAAGTTATCTCCCAGTTCCGAATTTCGTTTGTGATATCCTGATTTTGCATGGGTTTCAAATATTTCTAGTGCATTTTTCCACTTGCAAAAAGGCTCGGTTACAAGCTGGCTGACCCGCTGATGGCCTCCTTTACCTTCATCAAGCGAACGTCTCATTATAATGCAAATCCTACAGTATGCTCCACTTTTATATTCAGAATATGACAACCAGGAGAACCTTTCCAACCATTTCATTTGAAAGCGCAAATTTCGTTTTGTAGTAATGGGAAACTTATAATCTTTAGGTGGGGTCCATGGCTTTTTTAAAATTTGGGCCTTTGAATATTCATCCTCGATTTTGCCTTGATTCGCGTAGAAACCAAAGTCAAATTTAGCTGCAGAATGAAAAAATGACGTAACAGGTGAGCTGGTGCTACCGCTGGTCAGTTTCAGATTAAATGTAGGCTCGGTAGTCGAAGGCATTGAACAGGGAGGCACCACTCCCTCAGTCTCGACATTCGATACTGCAACTGAGGTTGAAGGCGCTCGTTTGTCATCACAATCTTATTGCCGGCATCCAAACTAGTCGTTGGTACCAAATACTCTTCTTTCCGGGAAGCTGCTTGAGCACACCACTATTTTCAGTACTCCATACCTTTAAGCTTATCGCCGTTTCTTTTATTTTTCCCCATTTTCTCGTACCCTAAAATAAAAAAAATACATTAGATACAAAAAAATAAGATTAAGAGGTAACAAAATTTACATTTTTCATACTTTATTAAAAAAAATTTGTATTTGTTGGAAGATATTAAAATCTAAGTTTTTTATGGAAAACCTTATTATCACTTCATAAAATCATGAAATACACGGATCAGAGTTAGATCAGAATTAATTATCCAAAGAGTCGAGGTTGAGCTAGTAACGGAGTACAACAAGTGCACCGTGCCACGCCAGCGCCAAAACTGCTTTAACGGCGGCCCTACAATCGAGACATGTAGCTACACGAGCGCCACTGCAGGCGCAACGCGCAGGTGTGCGTTACACGTGTTTTTTTTTTACAATAATTCTGACTAGCCAGTAGCCACAGAGGCGCTGCTGCACGTGCAATGACGCAGGTGCTAACATATTTTTTAAAAATCCGTATCAAAGTAATCTGGACAATTTATAACGTATTTAATTAATTGATTGAATAAAATCCGTTAAATATATCTGACAAATTGACAACCTAATTTAAAAAATTACCCCTAATTTTTATTTCTCTCACTGCACGCTTAGAATTCATTAAAATTTTATTATTTTATTTAAGCCTTTATTGCTGATTCTAAACATTTTGTTTTACATATATGATTGTTTTAACTTAATTATAATCTAGCATAACGGTTTTCCAAGTTTAGTGATCAGCGTGTCCTGTGACACATAGGCCTCTTCCAGCTCTTTCCACTCTTCTCTGTTGTTAGCTTTTCTAGTCCATATCGTCCCTCCAATAATCTTGATATCGTCTGTTAAAATTTTATTACTGTAAACTAACTCTTGTGTTTATAGGGCAAGTGTTTACTACTGTGTTAACTTGAAATCAAATCACATAAAGGACAAAATAACTTCGTTCACTGCAAATTGCAATCTGCTTTACTAGACACACCCGGTAATCGGTGATGACTGGCAACCAGTGCTGCCATAGCTTAGTCATCTTATTACTCCTTCCAATCTCATGAATTACCTGATAGAGAGCTTAGTTTTATCCGCTCTCTTACAAGTCTAATGAAAACTAATAGGAGTATTATTTTTGCGCGAAATTAAGAAAAAAACTAGTCTAAAAATATATTTTATGTCAATTTAATCTTGCACTTAAGAAAAATTTTGTTACTATAATTCAAAGAAAAATAATCTTGCTGAAATCACAAAAAATCTACATTTTGAAATATACAAATAAAAAAAACTAAAATTTAAAATTAAATCACATGAATGAAAATAGATATATTTAGTATTAAAGTAAGCTTTTGTCGTCATTCCAGAGCAAAATCACCCTATTTTCCCCGTATTTTAAATTACCCTAAGGATTACATGCAAGAGGCGGAATTACACAAAAATGGGTAATTACCTGGGCTTTAGCAGCTTTGACAAGACAAACTGAACGCGACGAGTACGGATGGAATACGACACGGCACAAAAATATACGAAGGTTACCGAATGCAATCGGATAATCGACGGCGGCGGGTGTTATACTAATTCCGGAACAATGTTGTGGTCACAGTATAAATCCACGAAGGAACGCACGCAGAATCGCTCACGTAGGTATAGGTTTTGAGGGTCATGCTATCCCAGTAGGTATTCGCTCGCGTTCGAGACGAGTTACCGCCGCCGTCGCTTGACACAACTGTAGGTATGTATTAGAGTGCCGAAAAAAGCCGACATCCTACAATACACAATTATAATACACAAAAAAAATACCTATCTATGAACACTAACTGATGTTCGTACTCCGAGCATCGAGTTGTTTATTAGGTCTAGTAAACATTTGATTCCATTTTTACATCACACTTCAATCTTTGGACTGTCGACTGTGAATAATTTTGTTTATTGATTACGATACAATGTATAGGCAATATTCGTTACAAACTGTTATGCATTATCATAACATTTTAATTGTAATTGTAAATAATAACGAACTGCTAAAAATAAGAGGCGACAATACCACGGTAATATTATCTATAAATATTACCGTGACAATACTTCCACCATAATTCAAATACGGCGTATTTAAAAGATGTGAATCTAAATATTTACAATAATTAAAAAAAAAACAAATACTTAACTTACTGATACCTGATAGCCTAAACACTCATGCAACGTTCACGTTGTGTTTTTAATACACTTTCAAAATGTCCACCACCTTGTTCAATACATTTTAATGAGCGTTTTCTTAACTGGCAAATAAATGAATTTGAATTTGAATTTGAATTTGGTATTTTAATTTAGAAAGCACTTCAGTGTCATTTTTCACTATTTCAAAAGCGTTCACTATCTTATTTTTTAGGTCCTCGGCACTTGTTGTCTCACTAAAATAGACTAATGATTTAATACGTCCCCACAAAAAAAGTCAAGAGGCGTCAAATCAGCTGATCTGGGAGGCCACTGAACCGGGGCGCTGCGTCCGATCCAGTGCTCTCCAAACTCATTATCAAGGTGCTGTCGAACACTCCTAGTAAAATGAGCAGGGGCACCATCGTGTTGGTAGTATACCTCTTGTAAATTGTTAAGAGGTATGTCTTCTAGCAGCGTAGGTAGAGTTTCTCGTAAAAACATTAAATATGCGTCTCCTGTTAATCTTTGTAAGAACACAGGCCCCAGTATGTGTCTACCAATGATACCAGCCCAGACGTTAACTGAGAAACGGTGTTGGAAGGAATCTACTCTGCGTGCGTGAGGATTTTCGTGCATCCAAAATCCATGTATTGTGTTCACTGTACATCCACACGTGTGAATGTACTTTCATCTGTCCAAATTATGTTCCGCTGCCAATTTTCTAATAACCAACGGCTGAACTGCAAGCGTGGTGCGTAATCGTTTGGAGTCAACTCCTGGCATCTTCTGAGGTGGAATGGATGTTCTTTATCACCACGAAGTGTTCTCCACACATGCATATGACTATATTGAAAGCGTGGGGCTGCTTCTCGAGTACTGGCATGAGGATTCTCATCGAAATAGTCCAGTATTTCGTTCTGAAGACTACTACGTGTACGCACATTGGCTCCCCTGTCGATGGCCGTGTTCGGACGGAACGTTCCGTGGTCGCGAAGCCGTTGAGTAGCAGCTAACATAGTCCTGCGGTCTATTCTTGTACCATACCTTTGGTTGAATGTTCTGCAAGCTAGAGCCACATTATCACCACACTGTGCCAAAGTCCTTACCATTTCGGTGTACTGAACGTTGCTGTATTGGAAAGACATCGCGCACGAAAAACTATTTGCAAAAATTCTCGTGAGCACTTTCTACTCATAATGTCCGCGCGTTACTAATTATAATTAATATTCTTTTCATTTAAGGCGCTACCTCCAGCGAACGATCTTGAGCGTTTGGTCTGTCGACGCTCGCTACAATATATCGCGTAAGAAATCGCCAAAAGACGCCACCTACTGCTACGAACGTAGTATTATTTTTTCAATGTCAATGAACTCTTCTATGGAAATAGACACGGCGTACAATGATAAATGTATTTTAATTTTCTTTATTCGGTATATTAGTTGCATTATATTAGAATTATGTATTCTAATATATTATCTAATTAATAAAAATGACTATTTTGATTATTTTTAACTATATACTATACTGCTAATATTGAATTAGCTTTTTATAGTGTAAATTATAATATTTGTCGAAATATTAATTATGGATTCGAACTTTACATGCTAATGGTGCTTCATTTTTGTTATTTTCATTTACTTACATATTGAAAATATACTTGAATAGTAGTTATTATTATTTTATTTAGCTACTGAATTTTAGGATATGTTTTACCTTGAGGTCAAATATAATTTTGAGGAGCAATAGTTATTACCTACTAATCTTTTATCTGCTATTCCTTATTTAGGAGCAATATTAGTAAATTGAGTTTGAGGGAGATTTACTGTTTATAATGCTACATTTATTATTTTAATATTTACCTACTGGGTAGGTAATTATTAAAATAATAAATATGGCATTAGTAACTAAATAGATATTTTTTTTAAATTTTTAAAATTAAAATTTTCGTATTTTTAAAAGATACTAAAAAAAAGGGTTTGAAATAATAAATTTTCTCACAAAAGAAGGGAACAAAAGGAAAAAAAAGCGGGACCAAAGCCAAGACGCGAACCACGGAACTCCGATATCACGCCCGACCGACATACCACCTGAGCTATAACGACCGTTAATGATTAGTCGAAATTTACCTTCTTATATATTATTCTTCTTATTATATATTGTAGCAGTTTTTTTATTGCCTGAAAACATGGACAAAAGGACATTTTCTAAAAATAAATCCAAGCGTTCGTCGCTAAAATCGTTGGAGCCGTATAATTTTCTCATCTGGTTCGGTTATATAAATATTTAAATATATAAAAATTATAAATTAAAATGAAAAGATAAATATACATTAATATCAATAAAATAAAATAAATACAAAATAATATTATATTATGTGTGGGGTATCCATATAGTTTTCTCATCTAGTTGGGATGTATAAACATATAATTACAAACGAAAACGAAAGGACAAATATACATAAATATCAATAAAATAAAATAAATACAAAAATACATAAATAAATAAAAGCCCAACCAGATGGAAGCCCTCGGCAGGGGAGACCAAACGGCCAAGGGTTAGGAAGAAAGGGAAAGAAACCGGCGGACGATGCGATATTATTATTGTTATTATTATTATTATAAGTTGTGGTTCGGTGAAGCTGCAACCTAATGGACCATGATATGAAAAGTGGTTGTTGACGTCAATTATTATTATTCTTATTATTTTTTCATTACTACCTTTTTCAACCTCACAAGATATTTGTAACTGCAAAAAAAAAAAACTACGTATAAGTAAGTAAATCAGTAATATAGTGTTATGTATGATTCAGACTAAATAAAGGTTCCTAAAAATAGACGTAGATAAAGAAATTGCATAAAAAATTACTCAAATAAAAATGCAATAAACTTGTTAATTTTATAGGTACTTAGTAAAATATTAAAATAATAAGTTTTTTAGGATATTTATGTAAAATATAAAGGTTATATTATGTTCTAACTACGTTCACGCTTGCACATATAAAACCGCGGAATTTCACTAGTTTTATTATCAAAATTATAATTGTCAACCCTACCCTAAGTTTGCCTTGATTTTACCAACTCAAACTCGTTTTAGGAGATCAAAACATAGAGAGAAAGATAGGAGACTATTTTTTATTTAATATGGTTGGATCTTTATTTATTTGTATATTTTTTGTATTTATTTTATTTTATTGATATTTATGTATATTTATCTTTTCATTTTAATTTATATTTATAAAAACCAACCAGATGAGAAAACTATACAGATACCCCAACAATAATAATATAATAATAATAATATTCCACAAATATCACACAACGCCATCTAGTCCCAAGCTAAGCAGAGCTTGTGTTATGGGTACTAGACAACTGATAAACATACTTATATATTTCTAAATACATAAATATTATAGATAAATCATCACACAAACATTTGTCCTGGGTGGGAATCGAACCCACGACCTACGGCATAGCAGTCAGGGTCACTAACCACTAGACCAACAGGCCTGACGATAAATAAAATAAAGTCTCTAGCTCGAGAGGAGAGGAGCCGTGGTAGCTCAGATGGTTAGCGCTTGCTAAAATTTTCACAGTGTGCGAGCAAACCGGGTTCGATCCCCGCCGGCACCAATAATATTGTAATTGCAATTTTAAGTGTTGATTTACCACGTGCTCAGTGGTGAAGGAAAACATTGTGAGGAAACCTGCATGTCTGAGAAATAAGAAAAATAATATTTCGAAGACATGCAAAGTTCGCCAACACGCAGTGGGGCAGCGCGGTGGATAATTCCTTTCCTAGGACCCTTTCAGAAAATAGAATAGAAATAAAAAAATAATAAATCCAAACTTCATTTAAAACATATAAATTGTAAAATAGCTGCAGGTATCTATAACCAAGTAAAAGATATTCCTTTACTCCAACTTGTCCATGTTTCCCAAAACAATTTTTAATTAAGCTTTATATTATAATGCGGATTTTTTTATATTTAAAATTTTAATAATAAAGCATTTCGTACGTCTCAGCCGAGGAGCAAATATTTTTCGGCCGCAAATTTATAAGACCGATTTGTTATTCAAACATAAACATGGTTTTTTAATTAAATCTACCAATCATAAAACGACACGCATTTTTATTGAACACTTCCTATTCAATTCACAAAGTACCTATTATATTTGTTTATATAAAAAAGTATATTTAAGTACAATCATAAAACTAAATGGAAACACAAAGTAGGAAAATGCATTGAGTTATAAAACACATAAATCAATGGGCAAATGTAAAAATACTGGAGGCAACAGCCCTATCGCATGTTTACGTACCGCACGGCTGTAATATTTATTTCTAAGATACGGCCGAGTTAGAATATACCGTGACGTAAGCGCATCGGTTGGTAGGTACTCAAATAATATTATGTTTGCGGCGAAATTCGAAACGCGGCGACCAGCGACGCGGCCTCCTAGTATGAACGCATACAGCGTAATGCCGCCCGCACTCTGCGCACGCCCCTTTATCATAGAAGTCACACAATTTTCGGAATTATTTCAATTAAAAGAGAAAAAACGAACTTAAAAATTTAAATAAAATGTGGAGAATATAGATTTTTTCATTATCTATCCATTAGTGTTATCCTCAAATGATTAGAGCGTTGCGTTTAGCAACAGATGCATGTAATCAAGAATTTTAGTCATTTTTTAAAAGTTGATTTTAAATGTATTTATAGCACATAAAAATAAATTAGAACGTGGAATGCGATGATAAGATATCGAACATTAATAATGTACTTTTAGATGTAGTTTATTTTTCATAACTAATGAGATAATAGAGTCTGAAAAACGCACTTTTGCCAGGTTTTGGTCAGGGTAGCGTCTTAAGTTAGCTTTCATCGTTGCCGGCTAGCGCGGAGCGCCCGCGCCGGTAACGTGCTATCTCGCTCTATCCCAGGTTCCCAGGAAATAAGGTTCATTTTTCTTTATTTTGTATTGAATGACGGAATTTGTATTAATACAAATAAAACTGCACTTTTAAAAGTCTTATTGCCTTGAGTTACGGTCTATTTCAGTTTGTTTTGACTGTACAGGTTTAGTGTGACTGTAAATTACGTATTTTCAATTAATTTTGGGATAAAAAATTACCTATATTAAAAATGATAGAAATCGATTCAGTAAACGAAACTGAACAAACTACTTTCTCAAAGTGCGTTAATTATGTTACATGTTGTGTATATATATGTTTTGTGTAATAAGTTGTGCCGCTCGCCTCTCCTTATTTTAATATTATTAATGTTAACATCTTAACTTTGGGGGGAGGGGGTTGAAACCCCAAAACCCTCCTTCTGGCTTCGCCCGTGGTTCACTATCGCATGCTCCTAAGGGGAGCAAGCGGATTTATTTGCTTCTCTTCTTGCTTGCAATTCGCATCTGGACAGTAGCAGCAGCGTACCATCTCAATTACCTCACTGCGGTACCTCTATGTCAGAGGTCCGTATCACCAACAACACCAAAATTGTGTACCTGTATCTGTTATGTAATATCTTAATAAATCTTAAAAAATTTCAATACGAAAAAATTATTTTATAAAACTCAACATATTTGATTATCAAACAAATGAAATAATTATTTTATTAATTCTAAACTTTTTCCTTTTTTTTTTTTAAACTGTATCGTGAGATCGTGGAGGCAGTTTACAAGCATAATTTGCACAAGGATAAACATCCAAACCTGGAACAATTATTTGCAAACCATACAAATTACAAATACATGTTCCGTGCGGGATTCAAAGACGCGGCCCCCAGCGCAGCAACTCATCGCTAAGCCACTGCGCCAGGAACAATTATTTGCAGACCATATAAATTACAAATACTTGTTCCGTGCGGGATTCGAAGCCGCGGCCCCCAGCGCAGCAACTCATCGCTAAGCCACTGCGCCACAGAGCTTGTTTATTTTATTACTTTTGTACGAGGGTGGATTGAAAAGTACTCGGCCTAACACAGATCCATTCAATTCTAAAAATCAAATGTACCCACATTATTTAGTTCAGTTCAGACTAGTTCATTGTGTGAATTTCGAAACGTGTGCGATAATTAGTTGTGATTTTATAAATTTATTAACAAAGTAATCGGACAGAATTTCCGCGAATGGAGCAAATCGAGCAGCGTGCCGTCATTAAGTACCTCCATAAAAAGGGGCTATCATCAAAAGCCATCCATGATGACATGGTCAGTACATTAGGCGATTGTACTCTGTCATATTCATCCGTCAAAAAATGGATAGCAGAATTTAAGCGTGGTAGAGAGAGTGTGAAAGATGAACCCCGCTCTGGAAGGCCTTCGACGTCAACTACTGACGAAAATATTAAAAAAAGTACTTGATTTAATAATGGGAGACCGCAGAATAAAAATTAGAGAGATAGCCGAGATTATAACCATCTCTTATGAACGAACTCACAACATCATTGTCAACGAGTTGGGTTTCCACAAGGTGTCTGCGAGGTGGGTTCCGCGACTGCTTTCAGTTGAACAAAAAAGGACGCGATTGACTATTTCACGCGACTGTTTGGAGTTATTTGAAGCCGATGCAGATGATTTTTTGAATCGTTTTGTTACTATGGACGAAACATGGGTTCATTACTGTACACCGGAAACAAAACAACAATCATAACAGTGGAGAAGACCTGGTTCACCACCCCCTAAAAAGGCTAAGTCGATTTTGTCGGCAAATAAGGTGATGGCTTCAGTATTCTGGGACTCGAAAGGTGTGATTATGATTGATTATCTTGAAAGGGGTCAGACTATAAACTCTGATTACTACTGCACCTTACTACGTCGTTTACGAGAGGAAATAAAAGAAAAACGTCGAGGAATGCTCAGAAGAAAAGTCCTGTTTCATCAAGATAACGCCCGTGTTCACACGTCAGTACAGTCAATGGCTGAAATTCACAACTGTGGCTTTGAACTGTTACCGCATCCGCCGTATTCACCTGAACTGTCACCATCAGACTTTTTTCTGTTCCCTAACCTAAAAAAGCACTTGGGAGGTCAAAGATTTTCGACAAACGACGAGGTCAAAGCAGCTGTAGACGCATATTTTGACTCTAAGGAAGAATCATTTTTTTTCAACGGTCTAAATGCTTGAAAGGGGAGGTGGCAAAAGTGTATTGAACTTGATGGTGATTATGTAGAAAAATAAAAATATAACTGATTTAGTATGTGTTTATTTTCTTGGTTAGGCCGAGTACTTTTCAATCCACCCTCGTACAATCTTATGCTGGGGCCACACTAACGAGAAATGCCGTTAATTATCGCATTGATGGACGTTGAATGTAGGTGTGGCCACGACTTAACGTGTTAATTTGACAATGACATTAACAATGCCATTTGGCGATAACTCGAGTAGCGGTACATCAAAGAGATTTAAAGCACGAAAAAACACGTTGAAGCGGCCAGCGGCCACACTACGTTTGTCTGACTGTGCACGATGAGCGCAACAAGGTCGCACGCATAGCTATGACGAAGCGGAATAATAAAAAAATACGTGTGGCACTCGGGGACTGCCGCGGTAAAGCTATTGCATAACATTTTTACCAACTTATGCAATTATAATTACTTATTTATTTTATTTATGCAGATTTTTTTTTTGTTTTTTTATTTGATTATAATTCAAGTTTTTTCTTTGATATTAATTCAAGTTATACTTTTTGAGCGTAGTGACCGATAAGAAAATATTTTTTTTCTTTTATTGAATAAATGAGAAATTAATATTGTTTAAAATATTTTATTATCTTACAATAGATGTAGGTTATTCAAGAATTTTTGTCATTGAAACTATAGGTTTATGGTAACTAACGCGTTCTTCCGACAAACGATAATTTCCTATAAAGTCTATGTTTATTAAATACTCTAAATTCACAAAAATTGCTAGCATGACGACGACTCATATAAATCCAAAGAATATGCTTCTTGCAATAAACTATATTAATGTTTAAAATATTTTTATTATCTAACAATTCCCCTCTCAGAAATGAACGGAGGCCTATGCCCAGCAGTGGGACGTATATAGGCTGTAACTTTACTTTTTTATCTTATAATACATGCAACTATTCTATACGCATACGTCTAGTAGCACGCACACAAACACCGTGCCGAAGTCTGCCGAACTTAAACGACTATTACGTTTTTTTCGTACGGAATGTTATGATTCGGTCGCCGCGCTCAAAGTCCGCGATATAAGCTATGCAATAGCTTAAAAGTTATTACGTTCCTTAAGAATCTGCAAACAGAGCCATGTTTGTGGGATCCGAAACTCAAAAGTTTTAAGAATCATACAGCGCGAAATGATGCTTTGCGACGATTTATCTAATTATTATCTGTTAATAAAACTATCGAAGAATTAGAAAGGCGAAGGAAAACCTAATGGGTTTTTATAGAACCATTTTTATTAACAAATATAAAAAGTTTTCAAGGAACATTAATGCCAACTTTAACGCCGTTCAATGGCATTGAAATTTAATGACGTGGAGTGTTCAAGTGTAACCAACTTTATCGCGTTAAATTTAAAGCAATACTTGTTGCGTCTTTAGGCATTGACATTTCCCGTCAGTGTAGCACCAGCATTAGCGCGTTTGCTCGATGCTCGACGCAGGGGCGGAGCCAGCGGAGCGATATCATAGTCGCGCGGTGGGATAGACATTAAAATATGAATATCGACACTCGACATTTTTTTCAATAAAAAGTTTTAATTATTTATTTATTTTGTCTCGTAAATCATTTTATCTACTACTACCCAATCTTCTGTACTTTATTTTATTCTCTTAATTTTTCCCCAGTTTATTTATTTGCTTATTATCTTAAAAAGAAATGTAACTTTGTATAGTATATCTCGGTGGTATTAAAATTACTATAATCTACGAAACTTATAACTACTTTACTAACTGTGTGTTTTGACGGGAACTTGATCGTCGACGGATTTTTGCTTCTGTTTTATCGCTTAAACAATGGTTGGAGTTGATTTTGATTCGTAAAAGTGATGCGACTTTGTGATTTATGAGGATACCTTGAAAATGTAACATTTTATCTCGACTCATTAATTAATATCAGTATAAGAATATTTTTACGGCATCGTGGCGCAGTGGCTTAGCAATGAGTTACAGCGCTAAGGGCCGCGGGTTCGATACCCGCTCGGAACAAATATTTGTGTGGCCTACAAGTAATTGTTCTGGGTCTGGATGTTTGTCCCTGTGAAATTTATGTTTGTAAAGTGCCCCCACGATACAGGAGAAAATCCTAGCTTAGAGGTAACATTGTTTAAAAAAATATGTAAAAAAATATAAATTTTCTTCGACGTAACGAATAACTAACAATTTTGCCACCATATTTTTTTTATTTTGTTTTTTTTTTTCATTTGAAAATATAATAAAAGTGGTTTCACAATCTATAACTATAACTTTTTATGAAAACTAAAAAGATTTTAAACTATAGTCATAAATAATATAGGTTTTTGCATGGAAATGCATGTACTTCGTACAAATTGGAAACCGTACTCTCGAAGGACGTAAAAAATAGAAGAAAACGAACTTGAAATTTTTCATTACCCCTCAGTCTCTTTCTAAGTAGGGTGAACACAAGAATTTGGGATATTATGAAAAAGTTTGTGTTCATTATTTTTATTTAAAAACTTTATTGTTCAAACCAAGAAAAAAGGTACAAAGGGCGGACTTAATGCCAGTTAGCATTCTCTGCCAGTGAACCCATGGCGTGGTGAGAAATTAGTGGCAGGTGACTTAAGTAACTAAATACAATAAATTTATATCGATATAAATTTATTAAAAATTATATTCATTTATAAAATTTCAATTTATAAATGGACATCATTTTAATAAGTTTTATATTCCTTCAGTAGCTTGCTCAGGATGATGGTCATGATGAGTTTACGGTTAAAGTTTTCGGGAGGCTGTCTTTATATCCCTTATAAAATCATCATCATCATCATCATTACAAACTTTCATAAGTCCACTGTACTCATACGCCTCCCCCAAGGAATGCCACAAAGCACGGTCCAGAGCCACCTGCATCCATCAACTTCCTGCATGTCTTACCAGGTCGTCACTTCATCTAGTGTGGCGACGCCCTACACTTCGTCCGCCGGTAATATAATATAATTAAATTAATTATATTTTATAAAACATCGTTAATTAATTCGATGGGGAAGAAATGTTATCGAGTGGCAGCCTCGTACCGGTAGGCGAAGTGTAGGGCGACCCCCCACTAGATGGAGTGACCACCTTATAAAATAACATAAGTGTACCGTTAGGGGTACAGAATAGGTGGGTTCTTAAAAAGCCAAGATGTACTGAACTGTACCGGTGAAGCCCAAGCCGATAGTGATGATGGCCGTTGGTAGGAGGGTAGGCCAACACTCCGTTAGCTCGCGGCTCGGCAGCAGTAGCCCTTAGGTAGCAGGTAGATGCTTAGGTAGTAGTAGATCCTGGAATTCCAGACGGAGGCCAGCATTAAGGAAACTTCCTATAGCGCTATATGCGCCCTAGTCAATTCCAGCACCCCTTGTAGGAAGTTAAAATTCTTAAAGCTAAGCACTAAGCAGCCTCAGCAAAAGAGGTATTAATTAAGCAGAACAGTTACAATGTTTTAATAAATAAGAACTCACCCCAGCGGCACGGTAATATTATCTATACAGTATTCCCACTTCATACAAACGGACGAAGCGAGAGCTATACCTACGCGCCTCGATCTCGGCATGCGCTCGGCATGCAGACAGTCGTGACTGTGCCGCAGTCATGATTTTGTGAAATATATAAAAAAAATTGGAGGAAATAAATAATAGAATAGAAATAAAGAAATAATAAAACTGAACTTCATTTAAAAACAAACATATAAATTGTAAAGTAGCTGCAGGTATCTATAACCAATTAAAAGATATTCCTTTTCTCCACGTTGTCCATGTTTCCCAAAATAATTTTTAATTTATATTATTTTAAGCTTTATATTAGAAAGCGGATTTTTTTATATTTAAAAATCTAATAATAAAGCATTTCGTAAGTCTCAGCCGAGGTGCAAATATTTTTCGGTCGCAAATTTATTTAACCGATTTGTTATTCAAACATAAACATGGTTTTTTAATTAAATCTACCAATCAAAAAACGACACGCATTTTTATTGAACACTTCCTATTCAATTCACAAAGTACCTATTTTATTTGTTTATATAAAAAGTATATTTACAATCATAAAACTAAACGGAAACACAAAGTAGGCAAGTGTAAAAATGCTGGAGGCAGGTAGCCCTATCACATGTTTACGTGCCGCACGGCTGTAGGCATTTATTTGAAAGATACGGCCGAGTTACAATACTGTATAGATAATATTACCGTGCCAGCGGGATCAACTGCACCTCGAATAATTTAAATTGTAGGTAAGCAGGTTCAACGGTCGTTAGTAGAAGGGTCACGCGCGTTGCGAACTAGAAGCGGTCTCAGGTAGAAATGAAAGAGGAATGGCCCGAACGGGGACTCGTCGTCGTGTCCGAAACCTACCGAGTCTTTTGTTTTAGAGATCGTTGAGCAAAATGGTTCACGCTGCGCGGATTAAATTAACTAGTCTATGGTTCCGTAGAATGACTATTTTAAATTAACAATATGTAATAATTCGTTACTTTTTATTTTTAGATTAGAATATTATATTACTATTATTTATTTAAGATTTAAGATCAATCAATTATAAGTATTTGTAAGGGTGCATTCAGAAGCAACGTTACATAAGGAAATAATAAAAATAAAATAACAATCGTTTTTAGGGTTCCGTAGTCAACTAGGAACCCTTATAGTTTCGCCATGTCTGTCTGTCCGTCTGTCCGTCCTCGCTTAATCTCTGTGACCGTTAGCATTAGAAAGCTGAAATTTGGTACCAATATGTGTATCAATCACGCAGACAAAGTGGTAAAATAAAAATTGGAAAAAAATGTTTTATTAGGGTAGCCCCCCTATATGTAAAGTGGGAAGTGATTTTTTTTTTAATTTCAACCCTTACGTGTGATATATTTTTGGAAAGGTATTTAAAAATGAATAGGGGTTTACTAAAATCATTTTTTGATAATGTTAATAATTTCAGAAATAATCGCTCCAAAAGTAAAAAACAATGTGTCCCCCCCCCCTCTAACTTTTGAACCATAGGTTTAGAAAATATGAAAAAAATCTGAAAGGTAGAACTTTATAAGTAATTTCTAGGAAAATTATTTTGAACCTGGATGGAAACAGTTTTTGTACAAAAAAGACAAAAAGTTGTACAAAATAATTTCTGGACTAAGTTTGTAGTATAATCGTTTAAGCAGGCATTTTTTTTAACTTCATTTACATATTTTATTATCCTGAACGTATCTTTTTTCAAACAAAAAAAGAATTATTAAAAAATTATCCAAAATTACCACCGAAAACTTCTGGCACGTCTATGTATTAATTAGTAACCCAATTCCCCGAGAGATGGCGCTGTAGGTACTTATTACATTGGGTCGGGTATTATCGAATTGTTCGGTTGGTCTCTCCTTGGCATCGCCTGCCGCGAAGCGTGCAATGTTGCACGCTCCATGTTCGCGCACGTACCCACTACCGGGAGCAGTTGCAGGAGCGCGGAGCGCTGCTGGAGCGCGAACATAATGGATACCCACCTTTAAACTCATAAGTGGGAACACTTATTGTGACGGACGAGAAACTACGGAACCCTACACTGAGCGTGGCCCGACACGCTCTTGACCGGTTTTTATTTACATTTATTATTACAATAGCAGTGGTGTCTACAAAATTGAAAGATAAAATAATAATAATTAGAAGCCAAGGTTTTTACAACACAATTTTTTATATATAAAGTAAAGTTACAGCCTATATACGTCCCACTGCTGGGCTCAGGCCTCCCCTCATTTCTGAGAGGGTTTAGGGCAAGGAAGTGTCCGCCGCGCTGCCCAAATGTGTGTTGACGAACTTCACATGTCTTCGAAATATTTTTTTCTTATTCCTCAGACATGCAGGTTTCCTCACGATGTTTTCCTTCACCGCCGAGCACGTGGTAAATCAGCACTTAAAATTGCAATTAACAATTTCATTGGTGCCGGCGGGGATCGAACCCGGGTTACTCGCGTTCTGTTATATTTACAGCGAGCGTTAACCACTGAACTACCACGGCTCTTTATTTTTTATACATGATTGAATAAAATAGTTTTGTGAAGTTTTCGGCGCTTGGTACGAACTACACTCAACTTTTGGTCCATAGAATTTTTTAGATGCGTTCTGAGACGCATGGTCAAAAAAGAGTTTGAAATTAATTTTAAAATTCTGGATTCATGAAATTCAGAGCAATTTATAGTGTCATCCATAGGATGATAAAACATTTGTCGCAACTGTGGTGTGAAGTGTTGAATAATTATATTGATTAATACATTTTTAATATTAGGTTGACCCAGGCTATTCATATTTGATGCCCTTTTAAATATTTTATCCGCGAAAAGGATAATTTTGTACACCTCTGCAAATGCAATTTACCTCGATTTACAAATATTGTAAAGGATTTATATTTATTTACATTTAAAACGTATAAATGATCAGTTTGTGAATGATCTGCAGCAATTAGCAAATTTTTACATTCATTACATTTCAGCCGTTTGTCAATATTTTTTTGATAATCCGTATGGTTGTTTTGTGATTCTAAAGCCTGCAAGTGGTTTTCGATTTCATCATCAGTATCTGTATTATCAGTATTTGAGATCGGTTCTACTAGGGATGATTGTCTATTGCCGAATTCAAATACATGCGTTGCGTCGTATGTATGATCAATGCAATTTCCATTAATTGAGGGTTGTACAGAGGTTCGATATAACAATTTTCTTAATCTATGTCGGAATTCAAAAGGGCTGGGGTTATCATTTGTTCGACCCCGGGCTTATACATATGTTTCTAAATTATCCTACGAACATTTAAATGTTAAAAGATATTTAATGGGAGGAATGAAGTTTAATAAATCGGCAAAAAGTAATGGAAAATTTTCAATGTTCATTAAAAAACCTAGAGCAAATGTTTTGCGCCCGTGGTGTAAAATACTTTTTCCATTGATACTCAATGATTTTAAATATTCTTTTGTCTGTTGCAAAATCAGTTCCCAATATTTTTTGTTTTCAACTTTCATAGGATGGATGGACTCAGCTACCGATGAACTCAAAACTTGGGCCGCAAGTTTGACATTCATTTTTTTATTTTTGTATTCTACATGGGTAGATGATAATTTGTTACCAAATTTTAAGGCTTCTTCTCTTTGTACCGTATGTAAACTACGAATAAAGGCGTATGATGTGGTCCCACTTGATGATAATATTTCATGTTCTGCTAGAACATTACGTGCCAGTTTCAACATGTGTGCGGCATCCAAAAAACAATAAATTTTGTCGCTACCATTTGGGTGTAGAAAATATGGCTGAAAATTTTCTTGTTCTAGACAACAGCCTAAAAATTGGTACGCTCGTATATTCGATGGAGCGCCATCGCATGTCATTAAGCGGACTGTGATTCCAATTTCGTTAAGCAACAACACAGCAGTATTTAATAATTCTGCTAAAAGTTCACCATGCAAACTATTTTTAATATAAAAAATAAGCTATCGGGCACTTGAAGTACGTAGTGTAGGACACGATTTGAAAGACTAAGGTTTCAGTAGCTATTTCTTCCGGATCGCTTACGACGATTTTACCGGGATCAACATAGCCGAAAACTTTATCAAGTTTTTGATCATAGCATAAATCTCGTTTTAATGACATCCCATCAAATATTAAGGCAACATTTTTTAAATAATTATTTTCGGGTATTTGTACTTGTTGCTTCAAATATTCTAGAACTTCGTACAAAAGCCCCACATTGCAATTAAAAGAGGCCAATGAACGTCTTAAGGTCTCGACGTGTGGCAAAGATGCATATTGTTTAATAAACTTGTACGCTTTTGACGAATAAAAATGTAATGTTAAAGCGAAGGATTTCACTTCATCGTTATACCTCACACCTTGTGGTTTTTTTTAATTCCTTACACATATTGGCAAAATTTCCTAAAATATATATAATTTTTATTAAAGATTTCAAATTATTAACAGTTGAGCCGAAATACTTTTTGAACTAATGATTTGTTTCTTATCATTAGCTCTTCTTCTCGTGATGATTTAATCCTTGCTTGCACACTTTTATCAGCGCAGTAGATTTGTATGGGAGAAGTGCTTTTATCTGTGGCCTAAAAGAGTAAAAAGCTGTTAAAACGATTATTTTTATAATGAACTAGTTAGTTGTGAAAATGCTATAGTCAGAACTAAAATCACAATTCAACTTAAAAAAATTAAAAACTGAAAAAATTTAGACTTTGTAGTTAACAATTTAATAGTACCAATTAAGTATGCTGATGAAATTAAAATGTCATTACCATTTTGGATGTTATAATATCATTAATGTTCATATTTTCCCTTTCCGTTTCCAAAATGTCTCAAAGTAAAAACCGTGGTTTTTTACAAAGAGGAATATTTTATTATTACTTTTCTTCCCTTGGAAACAAAACATCACATGGAAATACGAAATAACAAGTACCTAAAAAAAGTTCATACCTGTACCAGAGAACGATCTGCTATTTCATTTAAAAACGGTGTGACTCCTTGTCTCAGTCGTTTTCCGTAATCATGTAATCGGTTGATTTGAAATGGAGGTTACAAATCTTTGCTTTTTCAAAAAAGGGTCTTTTTAGTTCCAGATTTTGGGTTGACATAAAACGGCTTTTAGAATAATTATAAAATAGGGGAAATATTGGGAGGCTAGGCAAATAGTTCATCGTAAATATTTATTTAGTGTTTAAAAGAAAAAGCAAACACTTGTGTGAAAATCGGTTTAGTCAAGTTTTTTATCATTTTTGACTTATAATATCAGCCGTCACGTTGGCTATCCTGTAGGGAAAACACTTTGACTAGAGAAAAAAGAAAGGACTTGACATATCTACGACAAAAACGTGTTTACCTGAACTGAGTCTGGCACAAAGATGACGGCTTGACGTAGTGCTGCGCACTATACTTAATATCGATAATGTAAAAGATTCTTTCGTGAGATTCGTCTCAAACATCCGTGTGTTCTTAGATAATTTTTTTTTAAATCAATATGACGGATTTTTGTCGCCAAATAATAAGTCCTTAATTTTTTTTACTCAAGCTATCGATAAGGGTACCCAAATTGGTTGCGCGGAAAACCATTCGTATTTTTAATTTTATTCGAGGGTAGGCTTGCCAAGCGTTGTCCTTTCTTCGACCTATCCCTTCCGTACACACTGAGGTGGGGTGAGAGGGGAAAGAAGAGGTTCTAGAATATTGCGTGATTCTTGCGACCAATGAGAAGAGCGCCCGACTTCGGGCGCTATCTTGCCTTTGCGCCGCTGGTTAAAACCACACCGCCTGGGACGGTCGCGTCCTAGAGGGCTCTTGCCCACGCGCACCGCTAGTTTCGAACGCACCACCTGGAGCAGTCGAGCTCCAGAAGTAACCGCCTAACCTAGTGGGATATCGTCGCGCACCGCTCTCTTCCATCGCACCACCGGCCAGGACCGCATCCCTGGGGCCCCAGGAGATCCGCCAGAAGTCGCACCGCAGCAACAGAAGCCGCATCGAAGTCACACCCCGGTAAGTGTTTCTTTTTCCTATAATGCCTGCTTGAGTATTTGTTTGTTAGTTAATCCGCCCCATGTCATTCCTCCTAATGTGCTCAAGCAGGATCCCTTCATAACCTTGGCAAACAATAGATTTAGGAAGAGCGAGTGCATTGTCAAGGAACCGCATGCCACATCCGCCATTTTGTTGGAGCAGAAGAAGCTTATCGCGTATACAGTCCATCTAGTATAACATCTCGCGTAATAGGGTCAAAGACTCGACCGGGGAATCGGAATCGGCATCCCCAAGGCCCGCCGCCCAACCACAAATAAAGGAAATTAAAAGGAGATTACTGAAGTATATATAAGTTATACCTATGTTTTCAGTTCATTACGTTTTTTTTTTGTTTTTATAATGTAACTATCTATTATTAATGTTACAATTATTTGATTAAAATAATTAAAAAAATTTTGTTTGTTTGTTAGACAATAAATTAGACTCAGTCATAATACTCACACTGATTAAACTATAATAAATGCAAAAGTTTGAACGTTTGTTTAATTCTCAATCACGCCAAAAGTATCAGACCAGTTTGAATGTAATAATTTGGCACGCAAATAGTTTATTACCTGAAATAACATATAGGATACTTTTTATCCCGATTTAGAGGTCCCGAGGAATAAAATAAGAAATTTCGTAATAAATTCCACGAGAGAAACATGTAAAAAGAACACACTCCCTCACTAAAGTCGCTATGACAACTGATATAGTTGTCATTGACTGTGACGAAACATGGCGCCCGGCCGCAGCGAAAAAATTATTGCCATATTCGATAATGATAAAACTACTGTTGTCCTTTTTTACATACGAATATACTCGTAAGCTAAAAAGAGACGCCGATATTTCGTTACATTCCTACAACTGACGATCTTTATGGCATGTCCTTTCTTTTTTCTCTAGTCAAAGGGAAAACAGGGGTTATTTCGTAGACAGAGATAGCATTCTCTGTCTACGGGTTATTTGAGGTCATTTGGTTATTCTTAATGTTGATATTAGGAGTGTGGGTTCCAGTTTGTCTATACTTCCGTGAGTTTTTGGCAAAGCTCTTTAGGAAGTTGTTGCTGCCAACTAAAGAAAAAAGCGCTTTAAGCGCTAGCGTACTAGGGATATTGCACTCTCGAGTTCGGGCGCTGCGGCTGAGGTTATGGAATTATTTAATTATTTATTTACAATGTAAATAAATAATTTAAATAAACTATAACTAACTATGAAAATCTACAAACTTACATTGTTTAATTATTTTTTATCATCATTTTTAAGCAAAAAATAAAAATTTATTATTTCACAGCACCCGCCTTATTTTTTTAAATATCTAAATAAATATTTGATGCGCAAACAAATAATTAGTACCGATAAACATCATTTTTTACGCGCAATCGATTTATACTAGTCGCATTTTTAATAATTATTTCCGGGTGCCAACTTCATGGACCTGTATATAGGGTAGGGTATGTTCCGAAATACAACCCACACTGGCGAATGCGAATGACTTCATTAATTGACGACGTATTCCACCATATTCGATACAACGAATCACCGATCGGCGTCGATTTATGACGTCATTTGCATTGGCCGGTGTACTGGGTTGTATTTCGGAACATACCCATAGTCTTTGCGTTATAGGCTCTTATTAGTTTGTGGTTATAGGTTATATCATGGAGGTTAGAAAACAGAAGAACGATCGCTGTAGAAAATAGTGTCCCAGAAATATGGACACAATAAGTGAGGCGCTGCGATCGCTAAGTTCGCTTAATTTTCAGTCTATTTTTCCGATCAGATGCTAAACCACTTGCATATCCACGCACAATAAAACATTTCTCCATTTTTAATGTGTGGCGGCGCCAAGCGAAATACACCGAAGCCTAAATCACGCTATCAACATTCCGAATCATATTCAGTATATATAGAACATCTCCGAACTATCACATGGAGTGTCAGCCGCTCCCCAGGCAGAACACCTTGCCTGGCGGGAGATCTCCCCTTTTCCTACTACGGCCACAGTGGTGACCCCGACGTGATCTGAACACGCAACCAAACAACCTTCGAAAACTTCGAGCTTCATCATCGTCATAGAATACCCCACCCATTCGCTACCGAGCAGATATTGTCTGCAGTCTTCATATCCTGCAAGCCATCTAGCTTCACAAGGTTCATCGCAGCACTGGAATATGCTTCCTGTTCCTTCAAGCTACACTCTGCGCTATACAGTGTTCGGCATGGCTCTGAGCCTTACTGCTCGCCTCTGCTTCACGGCACTCTCGCAGATTACTTGCCTTCTTCTCGACTCACCGCAGACTACAAGGCAATCTCCTGGTACTTGCACATTCGTCGACAACTCGACTGCACTATCGACCTCCGGTCTGAGCAGGGGAGTGATGTGGCGGCGCTGTCGTCGCTATAGTAGCGCCACTCTTATTTAACGGTTTTCTATGGACCCTTTTTAATACACAATCTGTACTCCTTACTTCTACACTCCATAGCTCCATACTCCATGGGTTATAGCTTGGTGCGGGTGACAGGTTACAGTTTAGCGTGTCTAGAGATGGAACAATGTTAAATCGATTTAAATAAGGCGATCAAACGAAAGCCAAAAATAGCGATTACCTATCGATATAAAAATTAAAACCGTAACATATATTTCTTTATAAACTACAATGTATGTAAAATTAAGTTAAAGTTTAATACAAATTATCACATATATATAATAGTTACATAAGAGTTGTTCCCGCGACTTCACCCGCATGGTATTTATTACGATTGGATTTCATGGGTTTTAATTTTTTTACGCGGAATCCTAATACTTTTCCTAAAATAAATAAAGCCTGTGTTACTCCTTATAACATCGGCTACCTGCCAGTGACAGGTATAAGCCTGAACAAACGGACAGACACAAACATTTTAAAAATTGTTTCTGACTTTTTGTTAGAAATACCGTATACTGGGTGTCGATTAGGTTATCGCATTTTATAGCACAGCAGTTAATGGAAGTTGATATACGTCTGTTGAAATAATAAAATAAACCATAATACCAAAAGACAAAAAGTGCGTCCTTCAAACAAAATAAATAGCGTAAAAAATTACACGAAATAAATCATCCTGGATAATATTAGTTTACTGACCTGAAGTGACCTGTAAAAGCGGCAACATCGCGGTGACACGGCGGCATTGGCAAAGGTTACCTACACTTGCCCATACATAAGCAACTAGGCACGTGTAAGGCGATGCTCATGCGATTTTATAAACAAATCACAGACTTTATGGTATTGTTTTTATCCAAATAATCACTCTTATCGGTCACTATAGTTTAATAAATAAATCAAATTAAACGTTTAGATTTTCAAAATGTCCGCCGTGTGCCCGAATGCATAACCGACATCGTCGCACGATATTATTTCGGACCTTGCGAAGAAGGTCACCATTGGCGGCAAAATTTTTTATTTTGTCGAAAGCCCGAATAATCCTTATTTTTATGTCCTCGACAGTCGTTACTTCCGTGGAGTACACATCATTTTTTCAAATAACCCCATAAGAAAAAATCTAACGGTGTTAGATCCGGTGACCTTGCTGGCCACCGAGAAGGTCCGTATCGGCCAATCCACTGCTCTCCGAACATTTCAGCAAGGTGCTGTCTAGCAGCCACCACTGAATGAGCAGGTGCTCCGTCAAGCTGATACCATAACCGGCTATTTTCTCCTAACGGTAATCCATCAACGTAATCCGCCACTGGGCCGTCAAGCAGTTCCAAAAACTTAGGCCCACCAAGGTTTCCTTCGATAAATACGGGACCAATAATTTGTTCTCCGTGTATTCCAGCCCAAACATTAACGGCAAATCTGTATTGGTGCATAGACTCTCGACACAGTTGCGGATTTTCTTCACTCCAGTACCGTAAGTTCTGCCGATTCCATATTCCGTTGCGCGTGAATGTGCTCTCGTCAGTCCACATTATGTTAGCTAAAAAGTTAGAGTCATTAGCTACTCTGCTCAGGATCCATTGGCAGTAGGCTTCCCTGACTGGCTTTTCTCTATCTAATAAAGCCTGTACCTTTAAATATTTGAATAACATTTTTCTTAATATTTTGTGAACAGTCTTGTGGTGTACACGGAATTGGCGAGCTGCTCTACGGAGACTTGAAGTTGGATTACGAGCGAAATAATTCAATATTTGTTCTTCCTGAGCCACGGCTACTCGCGGAGGAATTTCAACCTGACGCGGGATCAAATATTGACCGTCATCGCGTAATCTTTGGACTACCCGTATAAAAATACGTGAGTCTGTAGGACATACACGTGTGATATGATACCTCTTTCGATATGTTCGTAATGCCAAAGCCGCGTTTTGGTGGCACTCTCCGTAAATCAAAATCATGTCTGTGTATTCCGACGTCGTGAAATTGACACGAGGCATCTTAAAACTTATAAAAGTTAAACAAATCAAAAAGCTTATTGTTACGAGCTTGAGGTTCGTGACAATAAAAATTGCCGATAGAATTACCTAAATTAACACTTTAATTCATTTTACACTAATTAAAGTTAAAAACACTAATAATTAATCACACTGATTCACTTTATTCCGCTCCGAAGCTTCGCTTGTCTCGCCAACTTCAATACTTCCCCGATCGCATCTTGCAGGGCCTATTTATATAAATTAGCAGCGAAATATCCAGAATATTCAAGTAAACACGCGCAAGGTACCGAGAGTTCGTGTTTCAACTTCAAGAAGTTTAGTTCTTCGGTTCGAGACTAGATGGCGCTAGTGCCGTCGACTTGAGCGCGTAACACTGCCCCCTCCTAAGACATGCTCGTCCCGAGCGTTATCGGCCCCATAATAACGCGCCAGGCGATCCACATGGACGATCTTAGGAGTCCCTCTTGCGCTTTTCTGTATCCGGTAGGTTACATCGTTGATCTTGGTCACAATCCGGTACGGGCCGTCCCATTTAGCTTGAAGCTTAGGAGATTTCCCTTTGCTGCGGACTGGATTGTGCAACCACACAAGTGAACCTTCGTCGAACCCTTTGTTGGTCATTTTGCGGTCGTACCGGGTTTTCATCTTTTCAGACATTTGCTGGCCCGATTGTCTGACGTGCTCATAAACGTCATTCATTTTGTTCCGCAAGTCATTTGCATAATCGGTTATACTGCGTGGAGCATCAGGTGGTATCCCGGTGATCAGGTCTGCAGGCAGCCGTAATTCTCTTCCAAAGTTTGCGAAAGCTGGTGTCACTGCTGTACTTTCGTGAACAGCGCTTCGATATGACAACAAAAACGGTTGTATGTGCTTGTCCCAATCTCGTTGCCGATTGTCTACAACTTTTGCTAGGTACCTCTCCAATGTCTGATTGAATCGTTCTACCATTCCATCAGATTGCGGGTGATAAGAAGTCGTTCTTGTTTTATGAGTACCCATAACTCGGCAAGTTTCCTGGAATATTTGAGACTCAAAATTCCTTCCTTGATCGCTGTGAATCTCTAAAGGTACTCCGAAACGACAGAAGACTTCATGAACTAGTTTATCTGCAACTGTTGAAGCTTCTTGATTTGGAATGGCGAAGACTTCTGGCCACTTAGTGAAGTAATCCATCACAACCATGAAATACTTGTTACCGCTTTCACTCTCCGGAAACGGCCCCGCCACGTCAATGGCTATTCTCTCCCATGGTGTACCAACATTGTACAACTTCAATGCACCTCTACTACGAGTCTGAGGTCCCTTAACAGCCGCACAACTTGTACATGTGCGACACCAATCCTCGACATCGTTTCGACAGTGGACCCAGTAAAACCGTTCTCGGATCTGAGTTCGTTTAACTCCCAGATGGCCTCCTGAATAATCATTATGGTACAGCTGTAGAACATCCGGTACTTTAGCATTAGGGACAACCATTTGTAAATGACAGCTGTCTCCCCGAACATTTTCCCATTTACGGCACAGAACTCCATCCTGAAGGAGCAAACTGTCCCACTGGGCCCAATAGCTTTTAGTGGTCGAACTCATCGCTGAGACGTCGCTCCATTTGGGCTTGGGAGCACTGGCCTTCATCCATTCCAGGATCGGCTTGATGTCCGGATCTTCCTGCTGTGCACGTTGAAAGCTGTCCTTCCACTCGTTGCTGAGGTGGTCGGCCCTGAGCATCCTCACGGATACCACTTCCTTACTCTCTTGCCTAATACAATGGTTGCAATCTTTAGTACAAGGTCCTCTTGATAATGCATCTGCGTTGCCATGAGATTTCCCGCTGCGATGTCCGATCTCAAAGTCGTATTCCTGCAGTAGTTCAATCCACCTCGTAACTTGTCCTTCTGGATTTTTAAACTGCAATAGCCATTTTAGTGCAGCATGGTTAGTTCGTAAATGAAATTTTCGCCCCAGAAGATATTTGCTTAAATGCTGCAACGACTTTACCACAGCTAGCAATTCGCGTCTTGTGACACAATAGTTCCTTTCCGGTTTTGACAACGACTTGCTGAAGTACGCTATCACGACCTCTTGGTCACCATTCCGTTGAGACAACACACCGCCAAGTCCTATATCACTTGCGTCTGTGTCAACTATAAATTCTATGCTTGCATCAGGGTATCCCAAAATAGGTGTTTTGCACAGACGGTCCTTGAGCTCCTGGAATGCGATATTACAACTTTCATCCCAGCAGAAATGTCGCTTCTCCTCGGTTAGCTTATGCAGAGGTTTGGCTATATCTGCAAAGTTCTTCACAAATCGCCGGTAATAGGAGCACAAACCCAAAAATGCTCTAACCTGCGTCTTGTCTTTTGAAACCGGCCAATCCTTTACAGCTGCGATTTTCTCTGGATCCATGCGGATACCTTCTTCCGACACTACATACCCCAAAAAGTTGACTTGCCGTTTGAATAGTGAACATTTCTTCGGACTCAGCTTGAGGTTGGCACTCTGAATCTTCATGAGCACGCGTTCCAGGTTTTGAAGGTGTTCCTCAAACGTACGGCCCACGATGATGATGTCATCCAAGTAGACCAGACAGGCATCGCCAATTAGCCCGGTAAGTACAAGTTCCATCAGCCTTTCAAACGTTGCTGGAGCATTGCACAACCCAAACCGCATTACTTTAAATTGCCACAGACCCTTACCCGTCGAGAACGCAGTTTTCTCCTTGTCCTTAGGGTCAATTTCCACTTGCCAGTAGCCACTTTTTAGATCCAGTGTGCTAAACCACTTTACTTCTGTAAGCATGTCCAGCGTGTCGTCAATTCTTGGCAAGGGATAGCTGTCCTTCTTAGTAACGTCATTCAGACGGCGGGAGTCAACACAAAACCGTATGCTGCCATCCTTCTTCTTTACCAGTACCACGGGTGAACACCATGCACTAGATGAAGGTTCAATAACACCATCCTTCACCATTCCCTCAATCATGGTTTCCACTTCCTTTTCACGTGCTACCGGCAATCTTCTTGGCCGCTGACGGATAAGCAATTCTTCGCCTGTGTTTATTTTGTGTTGAACTAAGCCAATCCTTCCTATGTCAGCATCGTTTGATGAGAATACATCGGCATACTTGAGTAACAACTTCTTCGCTTTGACCATTTCATTCGGGGAGAGAACGCTGCGACAGTCTTCTAAAAGTGTGCTCACTCTCGTTTGTGCATCCTTGCTGGGGGTCCCAGTCGATAGATACTGGCACCGACGTAACCAATCCACTTTCTCACAAGTACCAACCAGTGTGCCTTTTTCTATAATCTGTTCCTGGCCACAAAGGTTCAGCACACGTACTCCTGAGATGTTAGTGGTTCTGACCAAGGTTCGAGCCACTTTCCATGGAAGGTCATTTTCTATCCTTTCCACGAGTACACAACGATGAGGTTGCCCAGGATTCCGAGGAAGACTAACCGGCACAATCGTTTCCGATCTCGGCGGAAGAACAATCTTCTCAAGGCTGTACACGTTCCCTGGTAACGCTCCTTCCACAAAAAGTTCCTCTTGTCCACATTTCAAAACACCTTGCTTAACGTCAATCGCACAACAATTCTTCCTCATGAAGTCTAGGCCCAGAATGCAGTCGTCCATTATATCAGCCACGATGACATTTGCAGGTAGATCATGTTGCTTTAACTCCATCTCTTTCTCTCCACGGACGGGTATACGCTGACCGGTGTCTGTTACCAAACTAATGCGTTCTCGGTTGTATGCGGAGTCCCCAAGGAACTGACTTATTAGTTGGGAACTAACAACCGTACGAGAGGCTCCAGTGTCTATGGTCAGTTTACACGGCATTCCCTTGACGTCGCCCTTGATGATTAGACTGTTCCCATCGTGGGTTTGTGAGATCGAGATCCTTGGGGCTCTTTTAACATCAGCCAGCACCCGCCCCGCAGTTCTGACTTTTACTCGTTTCCCTGCTGCTGCTGGGCGGTGCTGTTGGCCGCACTACCCTCCTGAGATCGTTCACCTTCTCTTTCTAGAGTTCGCTTAGGGCAGCTGGATCGAAGGCGGCCCTTTTCCCCACAGCCATAGCACCTAGGGCTGTATCCTTTGTTGCGGTCGCGAACTGCAGCTGCTGCAAACTCCCTGACGCGATGGGAGCGAAGATCCTGCCACACGGCTTCCACCTCCAGTGCATGGGCCAAGGCGTCCTTAAGCGTCTCGTGGTGCCCGAGCCTCACAGCAGCTCTGACTTCCAGGTCGCGGATGCAGTCGATGAATGTCTGCACCAGGTTCCCTTCAATGAGCGCCGGTACAGACCGGTATGCTTTTCGCACCAGCTTCTCCACCTCTAGAGCCCACTGCTGCAGGTTTTCATTATGCGCTGCTCACGATCTTTAAGCTGCGCACGAAAGACGTGTTCCAGGTGAGCGTCGCCATATCTCGCCTCCAATGCCTCAAGGAGTTGCTCATAAGTCACTTCCTCACCGAGAGCTTCCAGAACTGTTAAGGCCTGGTCGCGCAGGCCTAGTGTGAGAGCAGTCATGGCCTGACTTTTATTCCAGCCGTTCGCCTTCATAACAGCCTCGAACTGGAATTTATAGGCTGACCAGGAAGAGGTACTGTCGAACGGTGGCACCTTGAACCCACGTAGCGAAGGTGTTGTAGCTACTACGGGAGCTGTAGCTCCATCTCCAAGTTTGAGTTCTTCCAGTGATTTATTCATGTCAGCCATTACGTTGTCAACCCGATTGTTTACTTGGTCGATTCGGGTTTCAGCTTCCGACAATCGGTTGTCATGTTGAGCAACCTTATCCTTCACCTCCTGTATCTCTTTTCCGAAGGTAGCGTGAAGGTCCTTCATGAGGAGCATCTGCTCTTCCAACCGACGGGCCTGTTCCTCTTGTCGGCGGGCCTGTTCATCCTGTCCGCCCCGCAGCTGCTCTTCCAGCCGACGGACCTGTTCCTCCTGTCGGCGGGCCTGTTCCTGCAACATCACCATCAGAGCACCTAAGTCGGGTGCTGCAGATGTAGGAGCTACTGACGGGCCTGCAGCCGGTGGCTGGCCCTCCGACGTCTGCGGCGTTGCACCACCAAATCTTCTTTGGTCCGTCTCCTGCTGGCGTTGACTTCGGGTACGGACACCCTCCGTTTCCTCCTTAGGTAAAATTGGCATGATTTTATCCCACTTCTGGCACCAATTGTTACGAGCTTGAGGTTCGTGACAATAAAAATTGCCGATAGAATTACCTAAATTAACACTTTAATTCACTTTACACTAATTAAAGTTAAAAACACTGATAATTAATCACACTGATTCACTTTATTCCGCTCCGAAGCTTCGCTTGTCTCGCCAACTTCAATACTTCCCCGATCGCAGCTTGCAGCGCCTATTTATATAAATTAGCAGCGAAATATCCAGAATATTTAAGTAAACACGCGCAAGGTACCGAGAGTTCGTGTTTCAACTTAAAGAAGTTTAGTTCTTCGGTTCGAGACTAGATGGCGCTAGTGCCGTCGACTTGAGCGCGTAACATTATCAAAATGTCCATAAAACCAAAAAACAACAATTAAAACTCAAAGGACGCCTACGCGAAAATTAGGTCAAATGACTCATGAACCATCCAAGGGTACCGGCGTCGGACTAAGTGACAAATCATCGTCCCATGCGGCAGAGAAATACGAATATAAACAACACGCATCTTCACACCACTCCCTTCTATTTCTTATCACTTCACACATAGCGAATTATGCCTTCCGACATCTATTATAAGTAAATATTTTTGCTTGGAATTTGTTTTCACACACTTGCATCGTGCGGTCCCTTTTTTTTAATTTCGTGCATAAGAACTATGCCTTAAATTGTTAATCATAAGTATATTTTTTGCTTGAGTTTTCCTTTATTTTTGTAATTCGGAATGGCAACGTTTGAACTAGGTATCTTCGCCTTTGCTGGCCTTGGGTCTTTGACCCTTTAGTATTCCTCGGGTGATAAATTTAATATTAAATCGAAAAAAGAGGCTACTTGGACTAGGATGTTAATTTTTACATTTCTTTTAGTTATGTATGTGAAAAGAACGTTATGTAGGATATGTCTTTTCATTTAATGTGATAACTTCAAATTCACTCTGTATACTTTCATATGCATTTAGTAAAAGGCTATTATTTTGATATTACAAACGGACAATTCAATGTATAGATTATACTTTGTATTAATTTGAAAATAAAATTCATCTTCTATTTCAAGTTGATTGCAACATTCATATTGACATTTAAACAAAAAAAATGGCTACCAGCATCTGAAATTTTCAGTACGGCGTTGACTGCACCGGCAGCTTTTCAAGGTTCGAGTGCTAACGGCTTTCGCTATTTTTTTGGAGTTTATGCTCTGGTATCTAGACCTTTAGGCCAAGTCTTGAGTATTTTTATTCGGTTTATTATAATTTCCCCACTGTATTTTTGACAAATTTATATAGAGGCACGTAATAGGATCTATTTTTTAACATATCGCTCAGGCGGCTGGAGGGATCTTGCACTGTCACTTGATTTTGCACTATGTTTTTAACTTTAATCAATCTGTCACACGAAAAGCACTCACAAACGCAGTCTGTTTATAGTCGTAATAAAGTACCGACTGGCCATTTTCAGTTTGTTATACCATGGTGCTACGGGTAGGTTTGCTTGAACATTTCCATACCATTTACCCTTCTGTTCTTGGTCTTGTTTCCAAAATTCGACCCATAAACTATTGACCTGGTCGTCAATAGATTGATAACAGTCGGTCAAAGGTACTTTTACTATGGAGCTAATATCCAACATGTTGGTTCCATCACGTGCAATTTTATCTACTATCTCATTTCCTGTTATGCCCCTATGTGATGGAATCCACATGAAAGAGACCTGTATACCCTTTTGTGCATAACTAAATAACAATTTTTTAATATTATACAAAGTATAGTTTTTTTAAAGTCAAATCTGAGATTGGTTAGACTTTGGACCGTACTTAAACTGTCTGTTAAAATTAAAAAAATATTAAAACTATTTATACGTGCGATCCTCTTCAGGGCCTCAAGGGCCGCATATGCCTCTGCAGTGAAAACACTGTATTTGGGGTCCAGAAGAAAACTGACCAATCTTGTATTGGAAATCATAAACAGTACTGCGCACAAAGAGCTCACTTTTGCTACCATCTGTATACAAAGTATAGTAGTTATTGTCGGAAAGAAAACGTAATAATTCACAATTATTAAAAAAAATTAGTAACAATATTGGTCTCAAATATAATACAGGAATATGGGTATGAGTAGCATGTCCACTTTGATTGTTTAATTACATTTTTAAAATCTTCATTCATTTGTACTACAACGAGAGGCAAAATTGGGAAATAACTTAGTAAAAGCTCACCTCCCGAAATCTGCAGGGCCGAGCATTGTACAGGAAAAGGTACTATTTTTTGAGAACATTATTGTTACCAGATAACAGCCTTAGTAAAAATCTCTCTATTAGCATAAGTCTTCTAAGACATAGTGGAATTATTTTGGTTTCAACTTCCATAGCTCGTATGGGAACACATAGCCCCCGTAATAATTTGCAGAGCTTTGTTTTGAATTATGTCTAGTTTTTTTACACAACTACTATTTGCTATAGATTTATATAGCATACTTAAAACTTTGGGCTCTGCACCCAAAGTCACACCAGCTAAACATCTTATAATATTTAAGCCCTTAAGAGAGTTGGTTATGATGTGATTGATGTGTAAATCAAAACAAAGTTTGTTATCAATGACACACCCAAGAATTTATGGTTAGATAAAACTGAAATTGGATGATTATTGTAGAGTATGCCCAAGTATGCCATTAGAGGGAAAATCTTTACTAAAAATCATGGCCTAGCTTTTGTTGGGGTTAACCTGTAGAGCCAACCTGTCATTATAATATATGTACAATTAAGTTAAAGCCAATGATTTCAAAAGGAAGGATAGGCCCATCTAAACATTTTACTCATAACTTTTTCATACAAGAAAAAGTAACGCATTTGTCATAATACAAACGTCATATCAAAACACAACGTAACCAGGGTCGAATTTCGTAGTATAACTATCCTAAATGTACCGTTATGTCATAGTTTGTAATACATAGTATCGTAATAATACTAAGCGAAAATACCATAATTTTACCTAAAGGTCGACTTGTATTTTTATTGGCTCCTTTTACATTTCAATATTACCCCTACCGTAACGGAAATTTCTGTAGTGAAACCCTTAACCCTTAACCCTTTCTGGTCAATCGACGCTAGATCGATGCATTTATGTTGCATCCTTGATACTACTATGACGAGGGGCTACTACGATAAAAACTCTATGCTCAAGAAGCAATCAGTTTGAAAACAGAATTTCAAAATATTTTATGAATCCGACTTTCAGATTCAATTAAGCAGATATGGTTTCTTTTGTACTCTTTTAGTTTTACCCTTATTAAATATAAAATATATTAGGTACCAATATTCAAAATTTAACTTACACTAAGTTCTTTAGACAAAAACTTAAACAGAAATAAAAATGAAACCGTCAAAAAACGAAACGTATATATATAAACCAGACGCGTGACGCCAAAATCTCGGCACATCGGAAAAAGAAACATGAAACGTCAAACGTGATATAATTTTTTTTAAAAATAGTATAATTTAATTTTTCATGTGCAATATTTTTGTGGGTCTGAATCCAGCCCTGGCCTAATCTTAGTAACGTAACTAAACTAACCGTAAAATGACACTTTAAAATGCGTTTATATAATAATTTAATTATAACAAAATTAATATAAGGTTATTTGTCAATAGTACGATATCCGAGGTGTTTTTTAAATCTTTGTATCGTAAATTTTGCATTCTTTTACCACGCAACTAGACATTTGTGGTTGACAGACACAAGTGTAACTAGAGATAACCTACCTACGCCAAGTACGGTGTTTACAGTGCCAGAGTAGACATAGGTAAGTAATGCGTGTAATATTACGCGAGTAATATTACTCGGAGAAGTGATGCAACATTACTCATTACGCGTCAAATCCAACCATTACACATCACTCACATCACCCGCCCGAAACCATGAAACGAAAAACGTCGCGCGCGATCGGTGTCATTCGGGCATACTCGGGCTCTGTCGTGACGTACGTGAAACGCGCGAGCTTCGCGCTGCCTCGCGCTTGTGGTCCGCCAATTCCTGGAATTTCTCCGTGTAATGTATGCAATTTTGGTGTTTATTATAAATGTACAAAGGGCCATTTCTCCGTAATTATTTTTATCCATTAATGATTTAATGTAATAATAGGTTAGCTTATTTAGATTTGTTTGAGTCAGGCCAGTGGTCAGTCGGTCAGTGTTGTTTTTTACTAATAGTAATTGCACGCGTACGTACGTTAGTTACGAGAGATAGTAATTTCGGAGTTAACTAGTCGTAATTAATTATTACGTACAGTAGGTATTGTATTAATAAAACTTTTTTCATCTTAAAACTATTTAATTAAAGACGAAGTATAAATACAAAGTGTAATATTAACCAAAAGTGTGTGTATATAAACTCTTTAGTTAGTGTTAAGCAGAGAATTTTACTTACAGTGCAGTATAACTCTAAATTAGATACTTACCAGGCGGTCCCATAATGAACTAGCCTGACATAGTTCAACGCGACATGTCGCTACATGTTGTGTTGCATTAAATAGTACGTTTATCGTGCACTTAATATAAGAAACATGCATCGACATGAAATGCTTAGTCTTAGTTTAACAGGCATTTGAATAACGAGAGTCGCGTATTTTTTCAAAATGTCGAAAACTGAGTATCGAAGTGTCATAAAGTTTCTGTTTAAAGAAGGTTTATCCCCTGCCCAAATAAAAGAATGATTGGATGGCGTGTATAAGGAGTCAGCTCCCTCCTATAGCACAGTGAAAAATTGGGTGAAAGAGTTTCGCCTCGGGAGAGAAACCGTGGAAACTTTGGCCACGACGGTCGACCTGTGGAAGTGCTCACTCCCGAAACGATTGCTCTTATCGAAGAGGAGGTTCTGAATGACCGCCGTTTGAAGATTAGAGAAATTGCAGCAAGGCTTGGGCTCTGTAAGAGTACCGTTCATCGCGCGATCCATGAACATCTTCACATGAAAAAAGTGAGTGCAAGATGGGTACCGAAACTTCTTTCAGCGGTACAGAGACAGGAAAGAGTGCGCTGCGCTTCGGAGTTTTTGGATCTTTGTGGCGAAAATTCAAAGACTGTAATCGAGCGGCTAGTGACTGGTGATGAAACTATGATCTTGTTTTATGATCCACAAAGCAAGCGCGAGTCAATGGAATAGCGTTATAAGGGTGAAAAGCCCCCTAGAAAGGCAAAGGTGCAACAATCGACTAAAAAACTGATGTGCACAATATTTTGGGATTTTCAAGGCATTTTGATAGTGGATTTTAAAGAACGTAATACAGTCGTGAACGGCGAATATTATGCTTCTTTAATATATAAATTACGAGACAAGATAAAGGAAAACGAAGAGGCAAGCTGTCTAAAGGTGTCCTGTTGATCCATGACAACGCCCCTGTTCATACCGCTGGTGTTTCGAAGGATGCAGTTCGTCAATGCGGGTTCACAGAAGTTCAACATCCACCTTACAGTCCAGACATGGACCCGTCCGACTATTATTTATTTCCAAATTTAAAGCGGGACTTAAAAGGAAGAATATTTTCAAGCGATGAAGATTTGCAGGCGGCCGTCTTCAGTCATTTTGAGGATAAAAAATATGATTATTTTTATAAAGGTTTAGAGATGTTGATTCACAGATGTCAGAAGTGTGTTAGTATTCATGGTGATTATATTGAAAAATAAAATTGGTTTCGTTTCAATACCTTCATTGGTTCATAGTTAGGCCAATTCATTATGGGACCGCCTACGTAGCTGGGTATCTTTTTGTGTACCCAGGTATTCACGTGTGACTATTAATTAGTGGTGAATTTGTTACCTAAAAAGTGAGAATATGGCATCAAAACGGAAATTTAGTCCTCTCTAGAACCATTTTGACAGCACGGAGCCGAAGAAAGCTAAATGCAACTATTGCTCAAAGATACTAACGTTATCTTGCAGTTCAATTGGGACCTTAAGTAGGCACATGAAAAAAGTCCATCCGACGGTAAATATCGCACCGAAAAGGCTTGAGTCAATAGATGAAAGCGAAGAAAATTCCAACAAGAATGTACAAGTGGCCACCACAAGTTCTACAATATCAGTGGTGACTACAACCACTTCTTCTGGGACCAGACCAACTGTAACAACAGCTAACATTATATCAGCTACAAAGGGTAAGGTGGCCGGAACTACAGTAAAAGATTACATCGTAGTCAAAAAACCTCTTCCACTAATTAGGACGCAACAGCTGGACGAGCAGCTAATAAAAATGATAGCCAAAGGCTATCATGCCTTCAGACTTGTGGAAGAGAAGGAATTCCAAAAATTCGTGGACATGCTTAATCCTTCATATAAATTGCCCACTCGTAAAACTCTTTCTGAAAGCCTTCTTTCCAAGTTATATAACAGGACGATAGAAAGTATGAAAAAAGAAGTTGGTGGTGGGTCAGCCACTGCCGTTTGCATTACTACTGATGGATGGCGCTCAGTAACGAATCACACGGCCCATTTTATCGATCCCGAAATCCACATTTTACGTACTGTCATGATTGGTTGTTTACAATTTAACGAGAGTCACACAATGATAAACATATCAGAATTTCTAAAAGAGAAATTTCGTGAATGGTGCATTGACCAGAAAATTTGCGCGATTGTCAGCGACAACGCGTCTAATATTCTGGGTGCCGTTCGAATCGGCGGGTGGCGTTCTATAAGCTGTTTCGCACATACTATCAACCTAGTTGTCAAGGACAGCCTAGAAATTATCGCTGATACCGTGATCAAAGTGAAAAATGTGGTGGAGTTCTTCAATAGAAGCATGCCTGCGCGGAGAAAACTTAAAGAGATACAGGAGCAAATGCATTTGGCACCACTGAAATTGAAACAAGACGTGTGCACTAGATGGAACTCTACGTACGATATGCTCAACCTGTTCCTGAAGATAAAAGAAGCTCTTATTGCTTCAATAGCAATCATGAGAGCCGAATTGACCCTGACGCCCAACGACTGGATGATTATTGAAAAATCCCTACCGATCTTCCATCTTCTACGAGGTGACTAATGAGGTTAGTGCTGAAAACTACGTGTCCGCATCCAAATATATAGTGCTGTGCAAACTAATGTACACACAAATTCAAAAATTTTCGAATGAAACCGTGGAAACCATTAAAGGACTTGTTTCTTTTTTTAAAACAGAACTTATGCATCGTTTCGGTGATATAGAAAAGAATATGTTGCTTAGGGAAGCCACAATACTGGACCCACGCTTCAAAAAATCTGGTTTCAGGGATATAAGAAACTTCGAAGCGGCGGCAGCCGATTTAAAATTAAAAATTGGGAGGATAGTTCTTTCAGACGAACGCCCTTTGCAACCAGCAGAGCCTGTCGAACCAACCCCAGGTTGCTCAAAAGTAAGCTCACTTTGGGAACAGTTTGATGAAGAAGTGGCACGCCAGGTACCCGAAAATCCGGTTGCTGCGGGTATAGTAGAATTCGACAAGTATATGAATGAGCCGCAAATCAACCGACACTGCGATCCATTATTATGGTGGAAAGAACGGAAAGTCATCTACCCACGCCTTCACTCACACATGCTAAAAAGACTGAATATAACAGCGACATCCATACCATGTGAGTGTAATACGAGTGTCGTCCGTCAAATGTGATTGATAGATACCAGCACTATTGTCGGTACTCAGTTGCCTGTAATGCCGAAAACTCGAGTGATGTTTAGGGTGATGGTAATATCACAAAGTGATATCACTGTAACAAAAGTGATGTGTGATGTTGCATCACTTCTTCGGGTACCGTTTTGCGCATGTCTATGCCAGAGTCGCCGACCACGATGGACAGTACTATTGCTAGTCCGGCCTCCCAGCCGGCCACTAGCTCGGAAAACAGTAAACAGATTTCGAGTGAAACAAAAGAGAAAAACATTAACACGTCTCTTTCTCCACTAATATTAAAGCGTAGTTTACGTCCTCATCGTGGCCGGCCAAGGTACTATAATATAAACTAATGTAAGTTTTTATTTCAAATTATATGCTCATTAAGACTTGTGGTAAAATATTTACTAGAATTAAACTTTTTTATAACATGTAACTATTTATACGCATTATTAGGTACAGAGGTGTTGGGTATGTTGATAATTTATATTGTTAAAAACATGAAATTACCGCCATGAAGGTTAATAAACCAGTTGTTGCAACCACAGTTTGTGACTGTCAATTCTGTCCCGGCGCGCGTACCACCGTTGACCGATTCGCGTTGGCCCTAAACTGTAATTTTAGGGCCAGCGCACTGGTCCGTTTTAGTTGTTCGGTCGACCCAGTCCTTACGCTAGTAATATATAAGTCAATGGTTAAAGCATTATTATACTATTTACAGCTCTATCTACATTATGGTCTGTACAATATATTACAAGATCATCCGCAAATTGTAAAATATTTACACCTTCTATATTTACAAAATTAAGAATTTGACTATAGTTCATAAAAGATAGCTTGATCTCTGCGACAGCTGTCAGTAAAATCACACCTATGAAGTCCTGAATTTCTTAGTAGTACAGACAGTACCTGTCAATGTCATACTTTATGGGCATGCACTAATTAGGTCGGCATGCCCATAAAGTATGACATTGACAGGTTCTGTCGAAAGTTTGTCGACCAAATTGGCGATATACTAAAAATGGGCCAAATTAAGAGTACCCTTAACCGACGAGCATGTACGCGTAGGTATCTGTAGTCTCTGCCTACCCCTCTGGATGACACGTGAGTGTTTATGTTTTTTTTATGTCTGTACTACTAAGAAATTCAGGACTTCATAGGCGTTAGGCGTGATTTTACTGACAGCTGTCGCAGAGATCAAGCTATCTATTATGAACTATCGTATATAATATATTGAACAGCAATGAAGATAATGTAGCCCCCTGCATTGTACCTTTGGAGACCCTTCTAGGACCATGGAGAATATTATTATGTCATATATACAAAGTTCTATCTGTTAAAAAATTAAATAACCAATGACAAAGTGTGCCTGGTATACCAATGTCAGAAAGAACTTGAACCAAAATGCCAGGGTCTACATTATCAAACACACCTTGAATATCCAGAAAAACACAAACACTGGACTTACTATTATTATTGGCATATTTCAGATCTGAAAAGAGAGAGATGAAGCTGTCAGCACAACTTCGACCTCTTCGGAAGCCATATTGAACATGTGGAATGATGTTGTTTGCCTCTAATCGTTATAAAAATCTATTATTTATAATAGATATTATATTATTTAAAATATGCCATCTATTAATACATAATGTCTTTTATAATTTAGATGAATATTTTAATACCAAATAATTTAAATTAAGTTTTGTTTTTTTAATTATTGCATACTAATGTTTTTTTTTTTATAATTTAGATGAATATTTTAATACCAAATAATTTAAATTAAGTTTTGTTTTCTAATTATTGCATACCCGATATGGGTAAACCGTGTAACATTTAATTGCAATGTCACCCGCAAATTGTACATACACAGTTTATTGGCAATAAAAATATTCTGATTCTGATTCTGATTCTACATAATACTCAAGACGCATCTTTATCATGTTTTCATTAAGTTTTCCAACACAAGGTGACAATGATATGGGACGATATGAATTAGGATCTTCAGGTGGCTTGTCAGGCTTAAGTAGAGGGATTACACACTGTTTTCCAAGATTCAGGATATTCTTTTAAGTGCCAAAGGGCATTAAGATTAGCTAACAGTTTCTTTTGAACGGACTGATTTAGGTTTTTAATCAAAATGTATGGACAATCATCTAAACCAGGGGTTGTGTTTCTTCTGGATTGTAAACTTGTACAAAACTCACTCCAAGTAAAGGGTTTTATGAGGAAACTAGACTTCTGAAGGCTATTATTAATTTGAAAATAACTTTCTAGATTATCAATAACCCTACATCCATTTTGAGATAATTTTTCTAAGAGAGGGAGAACAAATTCATCTTTAATGTTTTATTATTGCATTTCATTCGTTTAAATAACTTGATGTATTTCCAAATAATATTAACAGGTGTAGTTCTGTTAAAAGTATTAAAGCTATTCGCCCAACCATTGCATTTATGTTCTGAAATAGTCTTTTTCTTAACAGCATCAAGTCTTTTGTAATTAATATAATTATCAATGGTTGGATCCCTTCTCATCATCATCATCATCACAGCCCTTCACAAGTCCACTGCTGAACATAGGCCTCCCCCAAGTAATGCCACAAAGCACGGTCCTGAGCCACCTCCATCCATCGACTTCCTGCATATCTTACCAGGTCGTCACTCCATCTAGTGGGGGGTCGCCCTACACTACGCCTACAGGTACGAGGCTGCCACTCAAGAACCTTTCTTCCCCATCGGTTATCGGTTCTTCGAGCTATATGGCCGGCCCATTGCCACTTCAGCTTACTAATCCGTTGGGCTATGTCGGTCACTCTGGTTTTACTGCGGGTATCCTCATTTCTGAGTCTATCACGCAGGGAAACTCCGAGCATAGCCCTCTCCATAGCTCGCTGAGCGACCTTGAGCGTCCTCATACGGCCAGCAGTGAAGGACCACGTCTCAGATCCGTAAGTCATCACTGGCAACACGCACTGGTTGTACAGTCTAGTTTTTAGAGATTGAGGTATACCTGACGAGAAGATATGTCGTAATTTCCCGAACGCTGCCCAGCCGAGTTGAATCCGTCGATTGACCTCTCGGTCGAAGTTGGACTTACCTAGTCGGACTATTTGTCCCAGGTAAACGTACTCGTCAAAAACTTCGAGCATAGTGCTCCCAACAACTACCGGCATAGGTGTGACATGGACATTAAACATGATCTTTGTTTTGTGCATGTTCATCTTAAGACCTATCCGTTGGGAGACACCATTGAGGTCATTGAGCATAGTGCTAAGGTCCTCCAGCGATTCTGCCATAAGGACTATATCGTCGGCAAATCGAAGGTGAGTGATGTACTCGCCATTGATGTTAATACCGTATCCTTTCCAGTCCAGTAGCTTGAAAACGTCTTCCAACGCAGCGGTGAAAAGTTTCGGGGATATAACGTCACCCTGTCTTACACCTCTCTGTTGGATACGCTTCGAACTCTGGTTCTGTACTCGGATAGCCATCGTAGCCCTACTGTACAAACACTTCAGCACTTCGATATACCGACAGTCAACTTGGCACCGCTGAAGGGACTGTAGCACCGCCCAAATTTCGACGGAATCAAAGGCTTTCTCATAGTCCACATACGCCAGGCAAAGTGGCAGATTGTACTCCTCGGTCTTCTGTACAATCTGCCGCAGGGTACGTATGTGGTCTATGGTACTGAAGCCTTTTCGGAAACCGGCTTGTTCGGGAGGTTGGAAGTCGTCGAGTCTGCGTGCGAGACGATTCGTAATGACTCTCGAAAACAGCACGTAGACGCGGCTCAGAAGGGAAATCGGTCCGTAGTTCTTCAAAAGAGCGTTGTCACCTTTCTTAAAGAACAGGACCACCGTACTTCTACTCCACGCCTCCGGAGTAGTGCCACCATGGAGGACGGAATTGAAGAGCTTCTGAAGGACTTCAAGTACCGGTGTTCCACCCGCTTTCAGAAGCTCCGCTGTAATTCCATCCTCGCCTGGGGCCCTGCCGTTTTTAAGGTGCTGGAGAGCCATTCTAATCGCGCTCAGACTGACGTCCGGGATATCATCGGAATAGTGTCGGGTAAGACTTGCTCTTGGATCGTTACTCACACTTGCGTGTGGCTGCAACGATGATGTGTACAGCTGCCCATAGAACCTCTCAATCTCACTCAAAATCTCAGGTGTCCCGGAAACGATGCTGCCACACTCAGTCTTCAGCTCTGACAGTTGGCTCTTTCTGGCAGACAGATCTCTGGCAAAGACTTTGGAGCCCTGGTTCCGCTCGATTGCTTCTTTAATACGAGCAGTATTAAAGTTTTCTTAAATTTACGCGAACACTACACATTGAATAAAACTATTATTTACGGATTTTATCGCGTTTAATTACTTTAATTTATTTTTATTATTATCCCGACGTTTCGGGTGCTTTACAGCGCCCATGGTCACGGGGGGGACTGAGATGTTTGACGTCCCAATGTCATAGTTAGTCCGGCTACCTTCAGTTTTTTAATATTAATTTTTGGTCCGATTTACGCAAAACGAGCTTATAGTATCATGAAGTCTTGCAGTGGTATGCTTTGGTTTGGGTTTAATTTTGTTTTTTGTTTTTAAATTAAAAAACTGAACGTAGCCGGACTAACTATGACATTGGGACGTCAAACATCTCAGTACCCCCCGTGACCATGGGCGCTATAAAGCACCCGAAACGTCGGGATAATAATAAAAATAAATTAAAGTAATTAAACGCGATAAAATCCGTAAATAATAGTTTTATTCAAAGTATTAAAGTTGCGTAAGTCTCGCCGCATGCATTTGGAGATCTGTCTGTTTAGTTGCCTGTATGCTGTCAAATCTTTTGATGATTGCAGCCTCATCTCCCGTCTAACAGCCATGAGATTAAGAGTGTGATCGGAGAGTTTTTGTATTCTTCTGCGGCGGGTCTGGCATAACTTAGCTCCGACCGCATGGACAGTTTCCACGAGCTTGTCATTCATATCGTCCACTGCATTGCAATCTTGTAGGCACTGAAAGCGGTTACGTAACTCGAGCTGAAAGTTTTCGGGATTCTGGATTAGAGCACGAGGGGGACGGAGCGTTGACTTCATTAGACGAGACCTCTCCAACTTAACGTTTAGGTTCAGTGTGCCTCTAACCATTCGGTGATCGCTGCCAGTTTTCACCCTTGCGATCACTGAGACATCACTGAACAGTTGGCGTCTGGTCGTCATAATGAAGTCAATCTCATTTTTTGTCGAACCGTCGGGGCTTGACCAGGTCCACTTCCTGTGGGGCCGCTTCTGGAAGAAAGAGTTCATCATAAAGAGTCCCTCTTTCTCCATAAAGTCGGCCAGCTGCTGACCCCTTCGGTTCCGTTGCCCTACTCCAAATTTCCCTAACTTCAGCTCACCGCTTTCTCTTGTGCCTAGTTTTGCGTTGAAGTCTCCCATCAACACCGTGTAGTGGGTTTTGGAGGAATGCATGGCTTTGGAAATATCCTCATACATTTCCTCCACCTCCTCATCGGGATGTGCCGAGGTTGGTGCGTAAACCTGTATGACCTTCAGCGAATACCGTTTGGTGATTCTGAGTATCAGGTACGCGACCCTCGTCGATACACTTCCAATCTTTACAACGTTGTTGACGAGAGACTTGTGGAAGATAAATCCGACACCTCCTTGGGACAGATGGTCGCCCTCCCGGTGATAGAACAAGTTGCCGGATTCGAGAATCACCGTGTCCTCCCCCTCTCTTCGGACCTCGGATAATCCTATAATATTCCAGCGCAACTTGCCTATCTCTTCTTCCAGCTCCAGGATCTTCTCGTCAGTCCTCAGGGTGCGTGCGTTAAATGTTGCCAGGTCGAGTCGTCGTAGGTGGCAACCGAACCTCCACCGGAGATTCTTAGCACCCCCTGCCCCGCCGTTACCATGGTCACCACCGTAGCTAGGAATAGCGGGGCCGCCGGGGACTGGGGGCCGTCTATTTGTGTAATTGTTCATGGGGGGTATATTGCCATAGTTGCCACGCTTGGCAAGCGGGTTGGCAACCGCAGTTTCTTTTTTGTCGTACAGTTGCTGTTATCAAGAAGATGTTGCTGCCCATCTCCTGCCTGTCTCATTCTGTCGCCTCTTACGACACCCACGGGAAGGTATGGAGTAGTGGATATTCTTAACCGCCACTACACGGATCCCTTCTACACAGCTTTAAAGCTTCATAAGTTTTAGTAACACTCTGTTCACATGTGTCACTCCACCAAGGTGCTGGAGGTTTGCAACGATAGTTATTTGCTTTGACAAACTTTGGTATAGTATCCCTCTTAAGTGTAACAATCCTTTCGATAAATTCGTCATTTGACTAATGGATTCTCATTATTACCTTCAAAATTAGAAAAAGCAGTTATAGATAGCTCATTGTATTTCGTCCAGTCTGTCTTGTTGTATAAGAATTTTTCAATGGGAGGTTAATTTGGTATCTATAGGCGGTCACTAAAACACGAGTAAGCGCAGGAAAATGATAGCTCCCAATACAATCATCATGCACCCACCATTCGAATAGTGGAGTGATTGGAGCACTACAAAAGCTGACATCAATAGCCGATGGATTTTGGTTAGGATAATTAATAGTAGTGAAGCTACCATTATTAAGGACACAGATCATTTTCATCAATTAAATCGTATAATTGATGACCCCGACTTTTCGTGGTCATACATCCAAATGCCACATGGAGAGCGTTGAAATCTCCAGCCACAAATATTGGCTTAGGCAAATCTCTAATTATATCACGCAGTTTACTTATTCTGAAGTTACCATTCGAGGCAGGGCACTATACACATAAAATCGTTAAGTGTTTACCACTTACATATCACGATAATGCCACAGTCTGAATGTCTTGGTAAAATTTGGTTTGAATAATATTATATTTAAAATACGGTTTGATCAAAATTGCTACTTCACCATGCTCATTTTAGGCATTATGATAGTGGGAATTATATCCCGAAATTTTAAAATGCTGAGTATCTTTAAGCCAAGTTTGATTGAGTAGACATATATCAACATTTTGCTCAGCTAAAAATTTAGACAATAAGGGTTTTTTCCTATGTATACTTTGAATATTGTACTGAGCTATATATAACCACTGTATGTTCTGTACTGTACTATGCACTAATGTGACAGTTTTGTTAAAAGTAAGTCTTCAATGAACAGTGTAGTCACAGGTTCATTATCTGTTTTATTACCCAATTCAACTAAAGTTTGACCATTGCCATCAGAGTATTCTTATTGTTTGCAATTTGAGCCTTAAATTGAGTTTGGTTCAAGTTGGGTTCAGGCACTGTTTTATTTACATTATTTACAATTTTACATTTTTATTTAATTTATGTACATTTTGGCTTATTGATGGTAGGGTCTTAACAATGATGTTCGACTGTGCCGGTAAAGACGGAAAATCAGATGACGTAATTGTATTAGCCACAGAGGAATAAGTAATGTTACCCTTTTTTTCTAGTATTTTTTTTTTTCATTTTTATTGGGCAAGATTTGGAAATAGCCAGGTGAGGGCCACTGCAATTGACACAACACAGGTTCTCTTTTTATCGCAGTCTCTGAAATTATGCTCCCCAGCATATATCGAGCAACGTTGTTTACCATTACAAATTTTCGCAGGGTGGTTGACCCTGAAGCACCGGGAGCATTGCTGTAACGGCGGGACATATTCAAACACCGTGAATGAAAATAGGCCATATTGGATGTTGTCGGGCAGAATATTTGATAAGAAAGTTATGCTGACCGTCTCGAGACCTACAATACTTTGACCGACTTTTTTCGTGAATCTTCTCACTGAAATAATTTCATAGATCGAAGACAGTTTCGTATATAAATCCTTGTTCGAAATGTTGGTAGGCACATATCTGATGATTCCCGTTTTTTCTATCTGCGCTGCAGGAATATGTCGTTGTTGTTGTCTCCTGCAAGGCATAGTGCCATGCAGGTCTCGGGCCTCGTGGTATAATACCCCTTTACCCGCACATTCCTCACGGCACACTACAATGTGCCGGTCCTGGGCGCCTTGATGGTAAAAGGCGTATTATATTAGCGACTTTTGTCGCAGTCGGGTAAATTTGTCATTAAAGGAGGTTGTCATAATAATTGTGTTTAAGCACAATTATTTTGTTGAAGTTGGCCTTTCTGCGGCAGTGTGGGGCTTACTCGACTCCCTAATCTATATAGGGAGGAGTTTTCTTGGATAGGGTCGCCCGCCCGGCGGCCGTGAGTGCAACGGCGCGAAGCCGTTGAGATGTTCATGTGGCTCGTTGTCGGCGCGGTCAAACATACCGCGCGCCAGCTGGACCATGAATTCATGTAGGCTCTCTATCTTCAGGTTGGCCGCTATGACGTCGTTCCGGACGTAGCGACCCTCATCGACTATGGTTCGTAATGACAAATTCTGCTGGGCCTGAAGTCGCCGCTTCTGATGATCTCTCAGGAGTGCATACCAGGCCGGAGCAGCATATGTTAGCAGGGGTCTTATGTACGTTTTGTAAATGGTCAACTTCGACTTTGTCGGTAACTTGTATGTCAGGACAGGTCGGAGCATCGCCCGCGCACATCGAGCCGTGTGGATAACAAGGTCGACGTGTGCAGTCATGCGCAACTTTCCGTCGATCCGGCATCCAAGGTAGGTCACGGTCTTCTCATATGCGATCTCCTGGCCTCTGAGGGTTAGCGGTGGTGGTAGATTTCTATAGCGGCGAGTGAGCAGAGCGGTCGTCTTGCTAACATTGACGGCCATCCTCCACTCATCCAACCATGGTGGCAGCAGGTCCAGCAGACGTTGCATCCTGGCGGCGGCGATATGGGCTCTTCTGGACGACGTGAAGTCTAACTTGTAGAGTAATCCAGGGTGCCACATCCGGTCGAACGCCTTCTCGATATCGAGAAAGACGCCCAACGTTATGCGGCCGGCGGTTGTGCTCAGCCTCAAGCAGGTGCAGCACTCAGCTGTGTTGCTGTTGAGTGATCCCTCCTGAATACATGTTGCTCCGCCCGAAGTTGGATGCACGGGCGGAGACGTCTTAACAATAATCTTTCGCACAGTTTAGCTATATGCGGTAGCAGCGTGATCGGCCTGTAGTTGGCAGCTCTACGCCTGTCCTTCCCGGTTTTCGGCAAGACGATGATTTTGCCTTTCTTCCAGTCTTCCGGGAAGTGGGATGTCCGCAATATGCCATTGTACAGTCGACCTATCTCTACAAGGACTCTATTGGGCAGCTGTCGTAGTGCAGCGTTGGTAATCCCATCGTGCTCCGGCGCCTTCCTCGGTTGCAGGCGGGTCTGTCCTCCACAGTTCGGCGGGGGAGATGAACCACTCTCCTGCAAGCGGTGGCGCGGGCGACGACAGGAGCTCCTGCACGCGGCTCTCCTTCCGGGTGTGGATTTCCAAGATCTCCGCACTTGCTGGGTTCGGTATAAACTGCTACTCGAAGTGCTCAGCTAGGATATCCGCTCCGCCCTTGGCATCTTAACGTTGTTCGCCCGCGTTGTTGGTCAGCGGGCAAACCTGTCCTATTAACGGTACTGATTGCGTATCAGCCCTATATTTTCAGCTGTTATTCTGAAAAAAAAAATGAAACTAAAAATATGCAGTTTTCGATGCATGAACGATAAATTATTCGTTAGTCAGCTCAGGTAAAAAAACAATTATAAAGCAAATTGCGCATTGTGCGAAAAAGCATTATCAATAACTCATGATGGCCAAAATGGCTACAAAAAATCAATATTTTTTATTTTATTAGATTCGTACACCAAATTCTCGATTATTTTACCTTCTGTCCTGATTTTTGCCCCATTGGACCTGGCATCACTAATACACATATAGCGAAAGGCGGATGGACGGGAACTCCAAACGTGGCGGTCGATTTATTAATTTTTACTATTTTTTGTTCAAATATCCTGTGTAAATATTACTAAAACTTATTTTAGTCAGTGTACATTGTGTTAATTATTAAAATGAATGAACCGGAGGACCCAGGTGGAACTCCGAAACGATCCAAAATTGTTCGTAAAAGAGGTACGAGGGAATGTGGAGCTGAAATAGGCGGCGGTGTAGATAACTTTATTCCTTTTTTTAAGCCAGGTTATCTGAGACATTATCCTGAAAATTGTACAAATACGGACTACAAAGTTTTTGTTGAAAGCCAGGACCAACAGGTTAAAATTGGAAATAAAATCCCAGTTTACTTAATCATATTTTTACTTCGTATGTGAAAGGTGTGGTAGCTTTACATAGAGTCAATGCCAAAAAAATTGTGATTGTTTTTAAACAATACAACACTGCAAATAATTTCATCACAAATACAGACTTTTTAACAAAGCACCCTAAAATCCTCTCAGAAATGAGGGGAGGCCTGTGCTCAGCAGTGGGACGTATATAGACTGTAACTTTACTTTAATTACTTTACTTAACAAAGCACAACTTAATAAAAAATTAATTATTTTGCAACCTTCCGCTAACCAAATACAATGATGTGTCTTACCTGGGTTGAAGAACACCACCCGCCCTCCCTCAATTGCATGCACTAACTCCGTCACCACTAGTCCCAGCACCACTACTCCCGGCACCACTACTTCCAACACCACTATTCCAGGTAAGACACACCATCGACGACAATACGACACGTGTTTCGCCTCTACACGAGGCATCCTCAGATGATATAGACTCTACGGGGACTGACCGCTAAGAACTTTTTGGTTAGCGGAAGGTTGCAAAGTAATTAATTTTTTATTGTAATGGATTTCCGCAAAGTAACGCCTGATTCCATCAAAGCACAACTTGAAGGCACATATTCCTCCCGGTGCAGACCGGCAACCCGTCCGAGAGGAGAGCCATTCTAATCGCGCTCAGACTGACGTCCGGGATATCATCGGAATAGTGTCGGGTAAGACTTGCTCTTGGATCGTTACTCACACTTGCGTGTGGCTGCAACGATGATGTGTACAGCTGCCCATAGAACCTCTCAATCTCACTCAAAATCTCAGGTGTCCCGGTGGTTGACCCTGAAGCACCGGAAGCATTGCTGTAACGGCGGGACATATTTCGTGAATCTTCTCACTGAAATAATTTCATAGATCGAAGACAGTTTCGTATATAAATCCTTGTTCGAAATGTTGGTAGGCACATATCTGATGATTCCCCTTTTCTATCTGCGCTGCAGGAATATGACGTTGTTGTTGTCTCCTGCAAGGCATAGTGCCATGCAGGTCTCGGGCCTCGTGGTATAATACCCCTTTACCCGCACATTCCTCACGGCACACTACAATGTGCCGGTCCTGGGCGCCTTGATGGTAAAAGGCGTATTATATTAGCGACTTTTGTCGCAGTCGGGTAAATTTGTCATTAAAGGAGGTTGTCATAATAATTGTGTTTAAGCACAATTATTTTGTTGAAGTTGGCCTTTCTGCGGCAGTGTGGGGCTTACTCGACTCCCTAATCTATATAGGGAGGAGTTTTCTTGGATAGGGTCGCCCGTCCGGCGGCCGTGAGTGCAACGGCGCGAAGCCGTTGAGATGTTCATGTGGCTCGTTGTCGGCGCGGTCAAACATACCGCACGCCAGCTGGACCATGAATTCATGTAGGCTCTCTATCTTCAGGTTGGCCGCTATGACGTCGTTCCGGACGTAGCGACCCTCATCGACTATGGTTCGTAATGACAAATTCTGCTGGGCCTGAAGTCGCCGCTTCTGATGATCTCTCAGGAGTGCATACCAGGCCGGAGCAGCATATGTTAGCAGGGGTCTTATGTACGTTTTGTAAATGGTCAACTTCGACTTTGTCGGTAACTTGTATGGCTCTCCTTCCGGGTGTGGATTTCCAAGATCTCCGCACTTGCTGGGTTCGGCATAAACTGCTACTCGAAGTGCTCAGCTAGGATATCCGCTCCGCCCTTGGCATCTTAACGTTGTTCGCCCGCGTTGTTGGTCAGCGGGCAAACCTGTCCTATTAACGGTACTGATTGCGTATCAGCCCTATATTTTCAGCTTTTATTCTGGAAAAAAAATTAAACTAAAAATATGCAGTTTTCAATGCATGAACGATAAATTATTCGTTAGTCAGCTCAGGTAAAAAAACAATTATAAAGCAAATTGCGCATTGTGCGAAAAAGCATTATCAATAACTCATGATGGCCAAAATGGCTACAAAAAATCAATATTTTTTATTTTATTAGATTCGTACACCAAATTCTCGATTATTTTACCTTCTGTCCTGATTTTTGCCCCATTGGACCTGGCATCACTAATACACATATAGCGAAAGGCGGATGGACGGGAACTCCAAACGTGGCGGTCGATTTATTAATTTTTACTATTTTTTGTTCAAATATCCTGTGTAAATATTACTAAAACTTATTTTAGTCAGTGTACATTGTGTTAATTATTAAAATGAATGAACCGGAGGACCCAGGTGGAACTCCGAAACGATCCAAAATTGTTCGTAAAAGAGGTACGAGGGAATGTGGAGCTGAAATAGGCGGCGGTGTAGATACCTTCATAGCGGTACCCATCCATGAAGTACAATAATATCTGTATGACAATAATTCATCTACAAAAATACAAAACTTCATAGGCGCGAGCTGTCATTCGCACCATGCTTCAACGCAGACTATAGAGATAGAGAATAACAGCATTCAGTGCATTCAGTTTCCTTAAATATTTACTATAGGTACTCTTTGATCCAGTGACAAAGCCAGTGTTGCTGTATGAAGAAAAAAGGATGCACTGAACCCTTATCAAAATTTCGCTATATTTTACAATTAAAATCCACCAAATTCCGCTAAATTGTGTTATGTAAATGTATAAGGAAATAAGAAAAATGAGTTTATTTAAAGACATTTTCATACATAAAAGTAAAATAAAATCAACTAAATTAGACGATTCCACGACATCTTCATGGTCATCATCACCTCCAGATGCCGATGATGAGCCTACATCTGCTTCTATTCAATTTTTGCAGTTTTAGTAATTTTTTGAGGACATTTTCAGGTAAGTCTTTATGTGTGGCAGCTTTGCTTAAGTATTTTTTTTATTGATGAGGTATCATTATATTTAAGTTCTGTAGCGCACAAATCTTCTGGATCTATGATTACTCGGACTGGTAGGTCCCTTCGTGTGCCGAGTCGATATACCGATAACGTCATAAAAAGTACGCTCCAGAGGGCGCTGTAGGTGGATACCATGGAGGCTAGAGAACAGAAGGACGATCGCTTCGTGCAAAAAAGCGTAGCCCGCCAGTCCCTGAAAATTTGTAGAATTTATAGCCGTGCTGCCGTCGGTAATTAGTATCTGCAAAGTAATTTTTTAATTATTAACAAAAAGAATCATTAAAAATGGATGAATATCATAAAAATAATAATAAATCAATAATAATTAATAATTTATATTTGTAATAATTTATAATAATTAAAATTGTAAAAAACCCAAGTTCATACATATTTCTGGGACACTATTTTCTACATCGATCGTTCTCCTGTTCTCTAACCTCCATGGTGGAGACACTAATTCGCGGGTTGTTAACTCCCATCTCATAGATACACTCTAGTCTGTGATTATTATTCTGCGCTGTCGCTCACAAAAATAATAATAAAAAATGTCTGAATTTGCAAGCAACCATAATTTTCTCATAATAATTTTTAGCCTAGACAGTTAAATATAATAGAACCTATTTTTAACGTTTTACTTTAACTGTGTCAGTTTTTATTTATGTTTTGTTTCGTTTATGTTTCTTTCGTTTCCATTATATTCAATAAGTTAATCTCGTTATTATGTTTGTATTACAGCTTTTTCAAAAAAGTATGCAAGTAGAAGCTACCACAGTTTTCAAACTTTGTCTATATTATTAACTGTAGGTGAAAGTTAAAGAACCTTAAGTCCATTTTTGGCCGTTTTCATGTTTTTATAGAATCTGATTCGAAAAACTCGAATTTATACAATAGTAAAAGACATTAAGTCCTAACGCCGTATCATTTTAAATTAGCCAATATAACTGGACATTAAGCCCCTGAGTACATAAAAAGTAAACAGTCGTAAAGTTCTTTAATATTTTTTAGCATTCAATTATAGGCGACAGTTCAGTGTTAAATGACTGTGTATGTTTATAACTCTTTTACACAAAAACTACTGAACTGATTGTGACATAACTTGATATGTAGATAGCTGAAGACCTGGATGAATTCAATGTTTACATTTTATCACGATATTGTCATAGGATCGGGACATACGCGGGAGAAACCGCAGGGCGCAGCTAGTAAACTATACCTGTCAGTTCTGTTCCGGGTGCTAGCTTTCTACGTGAATTGCGACATACCCTAGTTATAGACCTTATCATCACTTTGTAATGAGTAAGTATTATGAATGACGTTATATCTAAATAAATTATTTACACATATTTTTTAGATGGTGACAATATAATAAAAGAAAATCAAACAGGATGTTCCAAATGGCCTGATGTAACAATAGCTAAAGGGCAAAGCAGAATTTTCGAACCGATGAATGAGATACTATCTCCCTCTGTGTTAGCTTTTACATAATCATCAAAATCTGATGATAACACCAAAAGAATAGGCGTAACAAGTGATATTTCGAGTTTTTTGATAGACCGTCCTTCGAAAAACAGACATAATGCTAGACTTCCCACTACTATAAACGAAAGTTTAGAAACAGATACAGAAATAGATTCTAAAGTATTTGTTGAAAAAATGAAAACCAGAAAACGGTTAAAAAGAGCAGAAACATGGAAGTGTAATCTAAGACGTAAAAGAGCAATCTGAGGCAAATTACATGAAACTGAAAAAGGAAACATAGTTTCTGCTAAGACTACCAAGAACCCTTGTTCTTGCAGAAAAGAATGCAGTAACAAAATCAACGATAAACAACGAAGACATTTGAAAAATATTGGGACGAAGGAAAGACGTGGGACATGAAACGACAATTTATTTTGACATATGTTTGGATAAGAGCTATAGATAGATGAAGAATACGCAAAGAAGACTCCAAAAACAAAGAAATAATACTTTAGCGTATAGATTTCTGGTTGATCAAAACGAAATCAGTGTTTGTAAGACATTATTCTTAGGAACTCTGGGTATAACCGAAACGGTAGCTCGAAATAATTAAAAAATCTAGCTATGGAATTATAAAATAAAACAAAAGAGGAAAAAAGAAGTCATCAAACTAAACAAAGACTGAAGTCATAGAAAGGATTAAAAACACATAGAATTATTCCCTAAATATGAAAGTCACTACAGCGGAGAAAAAACCGGGCGTAAATATTTAGGTGCATATTTAAATTTAAAATTAATGTTTAAGTTACATGAAGATGAATGCATAAAAGATAATGTTGATATACAAAAATTTGGACAAACTTGAATATTTTTGATACTCATTTTAATTTAGAATTTAAACCACCAGAAACTGACACATGTGACGATTGCGATCGTTTTGTAATTCAAACGCGTGGATCTGAAGGATCTGAAAAAGAGACACTAAAAAGCAGATATGATGATCACTTGAAAGAGGCAAAGGCCAGATACGATTTAAAAGCTTTTGATAAATTGGAATGTATATATACTGCTGCTGGGAAGAAAATGATTACTGTAGACTTACAAAAATGTTTACCAACTCCTTTGTTGATGAACGGTCTTAGTTTCCATCTTTGCTAGTTGTGGACTTTTTTTTAGCTTTATATTATACTTATTTATTTATAATACCGTGACTTTTACGTTTATTTCTTTCGAATTTATATTACAAGAATTATAATAAACAACTTAACTAAAATAATAATTAAAATTATAATATTTACGATTAAAACTAATTATATACAATATAAAAGAAGAAACTATAATATAGAAAATCTAAAACTAAAAATTTAAATCATAATGATTTCTTATATTTACACGAACACTATACATGATTAAAACTACTTTTACGGATTTTATCGCGTTTATTTTTACTTTTTATTTACTTTTATTTTTAATTCCCGACGTTTCGGGCGCTTTCCAGCACCCATGGTCCCGGGGGACTGAGATGACTGACGTCCCGATGTCATTGTTAAACCCGGAGTACCTTCAGCTTTTTTAATTATTGTTTATGGTCCGATCTATGCAAAATGAACTGACTGTGTCTTGAGGTCTTGCAGTGGTATGCTTGGGTTTAGTTTTAATTTTATTGATTATAGGATCCCAAGCAGGTGGTAGTACCCAGCCTCCTTCTCTATTGAAATTAGGATGTTTTTTAATTTCAATAGCCTCACGTATCATCCTTGGTAGGAATCGGTGTTCTTTCGCGAGGATTTGTGGTCTATCAAATCTGATGTAATGGTTGGGTCCGTCTAGGATATGATCACAAACTGCAGACTTCCTAGATCATATCCTAGACGGACCCAACCATTACATCAGATTTGATAGACCACAAATCCTCGCGAAAGAACACCGATTCCTACCAAGGATGATACGTGAGGCTATTGAAATTAAAAAACATCCTAATTTCAATAGAGAAGGAGGCTGGGTACTACCACCTGCTTGGGATCCTATAATCAATAAAATTAAAACTAAACCCAAGCATACCACTGCAAGACCTCAAGACACAGTCAGTTCATTTTGCATAGATCGGACCATAAACAATAATTAAAAAAGCTGAAGGTACTCCGGGTTAAACAATGACATCGGGACGTCAGTCATCTCAGTCGCCCGTGACCATGGGTGCTGGAAAGCGCCCGAAACGTCGGGAATTAAAAATAAAAGTAAATAAAAAGTAAAAATAAACGCGATAAAATCCGTAAAAGTAGTTTTAATCAAAAATTTAAATCGTCAAAAAGACCTGCTCCCCGTGGTATAGTGCCAAGAACGCTGGCTGCGTTTCCTCGCTGAATAGCTATACTTAGCTTTTGAGCGAGGAAAGAACCAGCCCTCTTATCACCAGCAGCGACGACCAGTCGTGGATACAGTTCCTTTAGAAACTTCATTGCACGTGGACCACGGACCGATAGTCTCTACAGCAAATGGCACAAATACGTAGTCATTTCTCAAAGACTTATATTTGCGCCATTTACTAAATTCGGCTGCCTCTGTTGCCACCCCGGCTCTAAAAGAGGTACCTTTGAAATGAGAGGCAGCCAAAGTATCAACGCAAGTAGCATCCCACACTAGGGCTTTACCTCTCTCCCAAGGGACCAAAGTCATACCGTCGGGTCTCTTGCCATCGTCTCTAAATATCCCGCAAGGCTCTAAAACCGAGGGGATATTTATAGAGACAAGAGCCCTTCGGATGATTTCGTTCAAAGAACCGTGACGGGAAAACCTACCTGCACTTTTCTTGCATGAAAGTCCGTGGAGCCCAAACTCATCGACGCTGCTACCACAGGGGCACTGGTGAGGTTGACAAATAGCCACTCCTAGCCGGATTCCTAAGGCGATGCGCAAGCTTTCCCCATCAAGCAATGTGCCAAGATTACTTGATGGTAGAGCATGTAACCAGTGGCTAGATTCCTTATTCGAAACAGCTAGAAGGCGAGCCTGATCTTGTTGAATACGGAAATTTTGAAATAAATTTTTCTGGACACTCCGTACCAACGGAATATCCCACTGTTTTTGTTGGTTAATTTCCAGTTGGACATTTTCGCCGGGACAGAGCGTTAGCCATATTTGCTTTGCCTCCGCAGCAAAGCACAGGTCTACTTTACTATTTAAAATTGTGTTACATAGGTCATTGACACTATACACGGAAGCAAGGAATGCAGGCAATGCGACGCTAGAAATATTTCTTACACCAATTCCACCAAATCTGATAGGTAAAGTGGCTTGATTCCAGACTTTTGTATTTAATCTCAAATTTAGAATGTTTTCTAAAGCAATTTTAAGATTACTATCAATATCTTTTAAAATATCCGAACATTTCCAGACCGGACTTGAGCGTAACAAGTATGTAAATTTAGGTACAAGGAGACAATATTTTAAAATGATAAGGGCAGTATGGGGGCTTAAAATATATAATTTATCAACGTGATTTAAAAATTGATCAAATTTTGTTTTTAAAACAGGTTTAATACTATCGAAAAACAACGGAGCACCAAGCAGGTAAAGCGATTCCGAATTGACAGTTTTCATTCCTGGAGAAATCTGATTGAAATTTTGAATTAAGGTATCTCTGTTAGAATTAGATAAATTATTAGAAATAAATATTTCACATTTATTTGTATTTGGTTCAAGACCAATATTTTTAAAATTTTGAAAAATATGAGTAAGATCATTGAGGACGTCATCTGCTTTACCTCCCAGTGTACCGTCGTCCAGATACCAGACATTCAGCTTGGATTTTAAATTTGAAATAATAGGTTGAATTCCCAAACTGAAAAGAGCTGGACTTAATGGATCACTCTGCTGAACACCGACAGCAGACTCAATAATATGGTTTTGATAAAACAAGTTTGAATTTTGACTGTAACATTGCCAAACGTAATGATATATTTCGGGGGTATTGTTAGCCACTTCTTTCAGCAGGGTTATCCTATCAATAGAGTTAAAAGCATTTCTAAGATCAACCTTCAGAAGAACATCTGCATTGGAATTAGTTAAGAAAGTACGCACTGAATGTACCGCCGCCTCACAGCCACCTTTGGTGCCAAAGCCTAGTTGAGTAGTTTGAAATTTTGTCTTAAGGTTTGAGATTATGTGCCTGCAAGCTAATTTTGAAGTTAAGAGTCGAAATGTAGAACCAACAGCAATAGGACGGATACCGTTATCCTTTTTTAAAAGGCACACAATCTTGCCCCGTATAAGTAGGGAATGAAATTGGGATTGACATTACCAGAAAGCATAAAATTACATAATTTTGTTATGTCATTAAGAAGTACCCTACCGGCGTCACCAGCAGATACGCTTACAAGGTCTTTGAGATGCTTAGGCGTAATCCCGTCAATGCCGCCGGCAGAGCCATTCGAAAATGACAATATTGCGTCTAAAGTGTCTTTTTTGGAAACTTGTAATGGTTGCATAGAAGTATTGGGAGGCAGCGGTAAATTCTGGGAAGGATTGACCGAAAAATGTTTCTGACGAAGGCCTTCAAGAGTTTCGACATTACGAGGAGCGAGGATGTCATCTGAGAATAAAATACGGGATGCATTTTTTAAGTCGCCGTCCATTAATTTGATTTACCTACTTTTTTTAAATCAAATTTAGGATAAGGTTGAGGGAAATGAGTATTAATCGTGTAATTCAAATTTTGAAAAGAATTTTCTTTTAGTTGAGACGTAATTGATTTATTTATTGTTTTACTAAAATGAAAGTGGGAATACGCGAATGTAAATAATTTTTGCCAACTTTTTTTCACAATTCGTTAGACAATTTTGAATAGTTAATGATAATGCTTTAGCAAGTTGCATCCTCGCGCCTCTTGGAATTCTTTTAACCACTGGTACGTTACTATACAAATTGTATAATTGTTTCGAAAAAAGTGAAGAATTTGTGTCATTACGGTAGGCTGTGAAGCCGAAATATTTTTACTATGGCATCGTTTAATGTGTATATTTAATCCCTTTTTACCTTACCGCCTACCGTCGGTACAATTTTGACACCGTAAGAAATCCGGCTGTGAATGTATTGGAGCGATAATATTCATAGAAAATGTAAAAAATTAAAAATATAAGAATATATCTACAGCACTCAAAAGTCTATAATTTAGTAAAAATCAAAATCTTGAAAATTAAAAGAAAAACCTAGTTCTCGAGCTTTGTTTATCACCTTAAAGCAATCTAATATTAATATTGTGTACGATGAATCACCAGGCGTTGTATCCTGAAGTGACCTACAACTATAACCGCTTACAGTTGATGGTTTCAAAGCTTCTTTTGGTGACAATCTCAATAAAACGCTCAAACATCTCAATAAAAACGCGGCATTCGTTGTTTTCTTGGGATCAATACACAGACTACTAAGAGGATACTACGCATGGATCAATAGAAGTGTAGTGAGCATTGATTTTGTTATTTTGACGTTGTTCTATTTTCTCATTTAATCTTTTTTTATAGTTCTCCCTGGCATTAATGTTGCAAAATAAAATATATTCTTGGTGTATTCGGCCATCGTTATTTCGTGTCATCACTTCAGGCAAACGAACTTGTAAATATATTATCACATATTCATTAATATTGAAATGTATTATTTACATAAAACATTATTTTTCGGAATTTCAGGAATAAAATATAAATATAGTTTAATTAAAATATTTGGTTAAAATATACGACAGTTGTCACCTGTCACTTTCTTTTCTTTTAATTCACAGACTACTAAGTGTTTTAATTACACAATATTAGATAGTTCCACGAACAAAAATACCTGCATTATGTGGGATGCATTGCATGCATGCGTTACGAATCCGTATTAGGCCTTGGAGGGAACGAATTATCATCGGGCTTATTGAAATGGTTGGAAATAAATGTTTCAAACACATCTACCAGAGAGGTTACTTTGGTCCGATGATTGTGTCAGACAAAATAAAAATGTTTTACAATGTGCTACTTGTGCTTACTAAAATATATATCAAATTTGCAAGTATATTAGCCACAAATACTTACACACCCCATGGAGACGGACGGTATACATTCTATTGTAGAAAGGGAAAAAAGACTCAGTTTTCTATAATGACGCAGTGGGATTGGCAACAATTGATTAGGTCTTGTTCTTCAGATAAAGCACCAATAGAAGTTGATGATATGCCAAGGGAAGCATTTAAAATTTTACTTATTCTCCAAGAAGGTACCTCAGCTCCCTTTGTTCATCGCAAAAAGGGAGATATGGGTTAGTCAGTGCCTTATTATTTTGCACAACTACAGCATTATTACACATTACGGACGATATTCTTACCGCCGCTGATAATGGACAAGGTATACTATTCTTGTGCTACTTGATTTTTCTCGAGCTTTCGACTGCGTTAATATACCACTCTTACCGGCAAAATTAAAAATCTTTGGATTTTCCGAAACGGCATGTTCGTGGTTTCAATCATACTTCTACGGGCGGAGCCAAAAAGTAAAATGCACAAATACTGAAGGTAATATTGATAATCCGGAGCCCCTATCAATTTCTAAAGGCGTTATTCAAGGTTCCATTCTCGGCCCAACACTCTTCGCCTTATACACAACAGACATAAAAAACGTAGTTCAGCACTCCAAATATCACCATTACGCCGATGACACTCAATTGTACGTCCATATGTCACCAACAAAAGACAGTATTACAACAGCGGTTACCAGCTCAAATAATGATCTAAAATTAATAGAGCATTGGTCAAAGTCTCATGGCTTGCTTCTGAATCCCAAAAAAGTACATGTATAATTATGGGTACACGTCATCAGGTTGCATCTATTAAAAAATTGACCCAACTGTCATGATCAATGACGCAACCATTCCTAGATATAATTGCATTCGTAACTTGGGCCTTAATATGGATGAAGGTTTAACGTTTGTACAACACGTACAACAAAAATAGGAAAATGTTTTGGGTCTTTAAAATCTCTTTACAAAATTCGTTATTTTCTGAAACCAAACATCCGGCTCCGTCTTGGTAATAGTCTTGTCTTGTCACATTTGCATTTTTGCGACTTGGTATATGGTCCTTGCCTCTCACAGAAAACCATAGGGAGAATACAAAGGGTTCAAAATGCGTGTATGCGCTACTGTTTTGACATACCTAGGACTAACCACATAACTCCTTATCTCCTCAAAAATAATATTTTAAGTATGAGTTACACTAGAAAATTAAAATATGCTTGTTTCGTACACTCATTAAGTAATTCGCAATGTCTTCATTTTATTTATATGAAAAATTATCTCCAAAATGTTGAATAACACGTTTGAGACGAAGGGGTAAACTATTATATATACTTCCGACTTATAAGCGTGTTAAAGCAAAAGGATGTTTCAAATATGCTGCCTCCAAAATTTGGAACAATATATCGAGATCGTAAATACAAATTTATTTAGAAAAAAATGTAAAGTATGGTTACTTGAACAACAAAAGTTGGAGGCAGGTATGAAGTATTATATATAACTACAGACTTAATTCTTACTAATACCATTGAGAGTCGTTGAAGTTTCTGGTTGGCCCAGAGGCAATTGTCTCCTTTACCTACTACTTACTAAATTTGCATAGCACATATGAATAAACATTTTAGTCTATTCTTTAGTTGTATTACGTCAATGCCAAAATTAGGTAATATACTGTGTTTTCTAAAACAGTCGGCTGTGGCAGAATACCAGCGGTGACCTAAAATCACCACATGGCTGAGTCACAGGCCAGTTTGTCTCATTACTGTTATGTTACTTAAGTATGTTTCTAAGTTAAGTTTGTATTTTTAATAACATGTGTAAACCGAGACAAACTGGCCTGTGACTCAGCTGATTTGTTCTTCACTTTGCAGAAACTTCCTTACTATTCTGCATGTATTTAGTATTACAACTTTCTGTAACAGTTTGTATGTGTTGGGTGGTAAATTGAAAGTTTTTTTTTATAGATTGGTGTAATTGCTTCGGTATTACATCGGTTGTCGATAGTACAATGGGCACTATAATTACTTTTTGAAGATGCCAGAGTCGAGTTATGTCATCTTTAAGTTCTGTATGTTTAGAGAGCTTTTCGGCTCTTGTAGCTTGTAGATTGTGCGTATTAGGAACTGCTACATCTATAAGGTATCCGGTTTTGTTAGTTTTATTAATTCATGTAATATCTGGTCTGTTAAAGTGAATGGTTCGGTCTGTGAGGATAGCGCGATCAAAGTATATCTTCGTTTTGGGGTTTTCTAATACGCTTTCTGGGTTGTATTTATAATAGGGTTCAATTGAGTTTATTAGGTTATGTTAGTGGGCTAGTTTTTGGTGAATAATATTTGCAACTTGATCATGTCTGTGCTTGTAATCTGCTTGGGCTATTGCTTTACACGCACCTGTGATGTGTTGAATAGTTTCTGGACAACTGTTGCATTTTCTGCACGTATCAGGAGTTAAGGTTTTTATAATATGCTTTTGGTAGTTTCTAGTCTCTATTACTTGATCCCTTATAGCAATCATAAAGCCTTCGGTCTTTGGGAAAAGTTCGCCATGAATCAGCCATGCGTTCGATGCTTCTTTGTCGACATTATTTTGGCTCATATCATGTCGATGTCTTCCATGTAGATACTTATAAGCCCACTCGGTGATTTTTGTTTTGTCGTCGGTCAGTTTTTTAGAGTTTTGTGTAGTGTTTTCTTTTAAGTTCAAGGGTGTTAATTTATTATGATTTTGTACTATAACCTTGTAGAGTGTGGAAGATTCTGATTTGTTGAAAAAGTATCGTCTGAGGGTCGTAATTTGCTTGTTATGTAAGTTTATTATATTGATGATTCCCTTGCCATCTTCTTTTCTTGGCAATGTCAGTCTCTGTAAGCATGACCTTGGATAATGTTTGCAAAATTTGGTCTTAGACTTTGCCCAGTTGATAATGCCGAAGGAATAAGTGAGTACTGGTACAGCAAAATTATTGATGGCCTTTATTGTGTTTCTAGCGTTTAATTGTGTCTTAAGTATTGTGTTGATTCGATGTCGAAACTGTTGTTTCAATTTTTCTTGAGTATATTTGTAGTGTATTTGTCGTGACCGGTTGTAACCTAGATACTTATATGCCTCATTTTCATCTAGTGCTTCTATCTTATATCCAGTTTCCATTTTTTCAGTAAAATGATGCTGATAGTTATGTCCTGCTGTTATTGAATTTAGTTTGCATTTATCTATTCCAAATTCCATTTTTATGTCATTTGTGAATTGTTCCGTAAGGTAAGCTAATTGATGTAAGTGATTTTCCGTATTAGCGTAAAGTTTTATGTCATCCATGTAAAGTAGATGTTTAATATTTATGCGATTGTTGTTAATATCATTATAACGTCTTTTTAATTTTTTTTTAATTTGAAAATTAATGAAGTATCATCAGCAAATAATACGTAAGGGGTAACCTGCTTCAGTTGAATTTAATAAGATAGACAGGGGATTTAGAGCAAGACAGAACCACAATGGGCTCAGTGCATCACCTTGGAATACTCCTCTCTGTATTTTTACTGGATTGGTCTCTATAATTTTAGTCGGAGTCGTGAATATTAATCGTATTTTCTAGAGACTCATCAATGATGTTAGTAAAATGATTAGTTTTGTATGTATTTTGTACATCTTCAGAATTTCTATTAGCCACGAGTGGGGGACTGAAACGTAAGCTTTTTTGTAATCAATGTACATGGTAAATAAGTCGGACTTCTCTTTCTGAACTTGTTTCAGTATAACAGAATCTATGATTAATTGTTCCTTGCATCCTTGACTGAATTTTCCCGTATTTAAGATTTAAAGTAGGGACTAACACAGAATTATGAATTACCATACGTACCTTTTTTGGCACATTATGGTTCTTCATAATAGAGTGTAGTGCCCCATTCACTCTATTCCCTGCATTTACTCGTCGTTCTATATCCTTATCATATCTACCATCCCTGCTAAATACACATCCCAAATACATAAACTCATCCACTTGCTCAATTAACTCTCCTTCTATTATTATTTCAAATACCGTTTTGCTTTCTTCTCTTTCAAAAACCATCTTTTTCGTCTTACTTGCGTTCACTTTCATTCCCCTTTCTTTTAATGCCCAGTTCACTAATGTAACCATCATTTGCAACTCAGCCGCCGATGACGCAAATATGACTTGATCATCGGCATACAAAAGGCATTTGACGGTTAACTCGCCCATTCTTAACCCACATTCTTCATCTTTCAAAGTTTGCAAACACCTGTACATAAATAGGTTGAACAGCCAAGAGGAAACAACACAGCCCTGTCTGACACCTTTTTGGATGCCAAACCAGTCCGAGTAGACCCCATTGATCCTGACACAAGCACTAGAGTCCCTATAAAGAGACCTTAATGCCTGTATCAAACCAGCGTTCGACCCATATGAGTTCAGTGCTTGCCATAACACATTCCTGTCCACTCTGTCATAAGCCTTTTCCAAGTCCATGAACGCACAAAAAACTTTCTGGTTTTTGGCCAAAAACTTCTCCGCAATCATGCGTATGGAAAAGACTTGATCTGTACACCCCATTCCCTTTCCAAAACCCACTTGCACATCCCAAATTTTTCCATCAGTTTCTTTCATAACACTTTCAATTAACACCTTAGCATACAGTTGACCCACAATACTAAGCAAGCTGATACCACGGTAGTTTTTGCAGTCATGCTGTGACCCTTTTCCTTTATATATTGGTACTATAACTGCTTTACACCAGTCATCCGATACCCGTTTTAATTCCCAACATTAATTAAACAAGGTGTACAGCAGGCCTGCCGCCACTCCCTCTCCAGCCCTTAGCATCTCGAGTGATACTCTATCATATCCAGCTGCCTTACCTGCTTTCATGCTTTTCATTGCTTTCATTATTTCATCTACACTTATCTCCATACCCCCCTTCCACTTCTTTCAGAATTTCTAGTTCATTTAATTCAGACGACTCTTCACTCATAAACACGCTTTCAAAGTATTCCTTCCATCTGTTTAAATTCGAAACTTCATCATTCAGAATACATCCATTCTCGTCTCTTATAGCATTAATTATAGGCTGTTTTGTATTTCCCCTGGCAGTTCTTACGAGTTTCCAGAACATTTTTATATTAGCCTGGAAATTATCAGATATCCTTCTATCATTCTTATCCGTTCTTTCTTTCTTTTTTCTTTCAACTACTTCTTCTACTCTTATTTAGACGTCTAAATTCTTCCTTTTTTCTTTCAATCTCATCATTCATACCACCAGAATTACCAGCTTTGGTTGCTAGTAAATCTAACCATGCTTTCTTCTTTGATTCAACTTCCACCCGTACCTCATCATCCCACCACAACGTATTACTTTTCCTTTCATTTGTTCTCTTACTTATACCACATACTTCGGTGGCTGTATCCACCAAACCTTTCTTAATATTATCCCACACAGTATTCAAGTCTAAATCATTCATACACAACTCATTCAAACATCTAATATTTTCTCTCAGTCTACATTTATATTTCTCTTTCACATCTTCATCTTGTAACTTCTCTATTCTTATACGCTGTAACGCAGTGGTAGACACAGATGTCCGATGCCGCCAACGCTTGAAAAAACCATTAATTCGACATAAGACCAAGTAATGATCCGTCCCTACGTTGGACCCCCGGTAAACCCTTGTATCTACGACTGCGCTCCTCATTCTTTCATCCACAATTACGAAAACTATCATGCTTCTATCATCACCTCTTTCCCATGTATACATGTGAATCTTCTTATGACGAAAAAAAGTATACGTCACAATAAGATTCTTTTCCACACATACGGTGAGGTGGTCTTCACCATTCTCATTTATACTTTCATTACCAAACGTTCCCAATATCCTTTCATAACCAGACCTCTTCACCCCAACTCTTCCACATTCCACATTCTTGCAGCAATGTGGTTATAAGGCTCACATGCCTGAATCTAAACAAGCTGGTGAAATACAATTATCAACCATTGCTGCCAACAAGTCCAGATGTGTAACTTTGTGCAGGTGGGTGATTGAAATTGTAAATGGGAGATTTAAACGGGACTTCAAATTATTTCATCAGGAATATTTTAATACTGCATCTACTTATCTCATGCTATACTTTAAAATCGCATCTGCATTAATAAATCGATTTCATACGTTGATCCGTAATAATTTTCATTCTGTAGATATATTGGCAATTGCTCAAGCCAAACTAAACACTCCAAATAATTTAGCCTCCTATGTAGAAATGCACAATTTAAATAGAGTAAGAGTGCGATTTGCCAGCATTAATGGTAATCTTCCAGAGCTGGATAATTTTCCTCAGCTGACATTCCAGGATCTAATTCTATTTAGTCTAGGAATTTATCAAATTAAACAAGCTCGTAGGTATTATGGGGAGCATGTCGGGACTTCTGGAGAATATAAAATCGAGGTATATCTGCAATTAGTCCATGATTTTGGTCCAAATAGTTATCTATTGCGAGGTAGGATACAATCAAGGCACACTAGTAAAAAAACTTATTACACTTATACTAGTTGACACCAACCCATCAATTGCTAACACTAGGGCTGCTCTTACTGGGTACTGTTGCAACTGTTTGGTAGGCAGACGCACTGTTGGCTGCTGTGCACATGTCATGTCTGTTGTCTGGTTTCTATCTTGGGCACGGCATCGAGAAGAGGTTGAACCACCTGCATCTTTTTTAGATGATATATTACTTTCAAGTAATGATATTGAAAATGATGAATGATGATTAATAATCTTAATGCGTATTAATATTGTAATATAAATGATCATTTTTGCTATAGTTGTTCCACTTGTGGCAACCAAAGTTTTTTGTGTTATTCTATAGGAAGATGCTACTGCTCATCTCCTGGTATTTTTATTTTATTCTGTCGACTTTTACGACACCATACGGGACGGAACGGGATGGCAATTCACGGAAGGCCTCTGTAATATTTTAAATTATATCTTTAATTTAGGAGCCCTATGTTCGGCAGTGGATTGTTGTAATGATGATGAATAATGATCACTAAAAATTGTAATTTTTGTTGCATATTTGAACTATTTCCATTTTACTGTGTGCTTTATTATCTGTTGTATATTATGTTATATGTGTAATTTATAAATAAACGCCGAGCAAAGTTGAATTTATTGCTCTGGCACCCTTTTTTATCTCTTTTAATTGACAATATCCTTCTGATTTCTAATAATATCATAAACGGGCTAGACATTATATTTTAATGATGTATGGGATTTATACTTGCTAATAGATGAATACTTTAATGAACAAAGGGCCCGCACTGCACCTGTCTGCTGTGTTATTTTTAAAAGAGGACTCACAAAACACTGACGATTTTTACCATAATTAATGCAGTGATTATACATGATCTTTGGGACTTATTACATATCAATATCATATCATAAATAGAAATCTTACCATCAAGTAATTTTGAAAAAATCTTTTGATATGATCTTTTGATATGAAAACACGAAAAATGTTTCTACCTATGTCCGTTATGAAACCATCCAAGCGATTTTGATGAAATGTTTATGTGTGTTTGAATGGGTCTCTATATGATTCATATTCACATATGGACTCGGTAGGTGGCACTGTTGTCGAAATCCAGAAATCAACTGTGCGAAGTCGGGGCGGATCGCTAATAATAAATACAATTAAACTATACCTGTGTGTTTGTTATCCTGGCACAAACAGTTCAAAACATCTTACTTTCTCACTATTTATCAGTGTGTAATAACAGATAAACATGATATTACCTAGTCATTTTGGTATTTTAGAACCCAGTCATTTTAGATGTATAATTAGGTATTTAATAATCAATCAAAGCATATTAAAAAAGTCTTGACACCGGACCTGTCTGTCTGTCTGCATTAATAGATCTGAATTATATGTCTGAATTATATAGACTATGTTGGAAATGATGATTTACTATCTATAAATACGGTTGCATTATAAATTGTTTTTTACACAGTCAGTTTAAAACATCTTTCTTACTATATAACGTGTGTTGGTAATATTATAAATATAGATGGACATATTATACCTTAGTCATCTTGAATTTAATCATATTATTTTAACGGTAATTGGAAAGTACACTCACAATCAATATATGTAAAAAATTGTATCCATACCACATTTGTACACAGACAGGCACTATATATTGCCGTAACTACTAAAAAAGATTTTCCATGGATTTTGAAGTACCTGAAAATGCTGAATGTACCTACAACTTGGTTTTATATGAACTATTATTCAACAGTGCATTATTTGAACCTAAAATACCGGTAAAAACCACTATAAATAGCTTTTAGTTCATTTCTAGGTTATTTTAAAATTCATATTTTAATTGTTAATTTTTCAGTTTTCCGTTTAGATGTGGTAAAACTAATATTACTTTTGTAATCTATAGATTATAAGGAATAAATCGACATGCATTTCATTGCGTGACGCGAAAATTTGTGATGGGCCCATTCTCCATACAAAAATTGATTGTCTCACGTCACTAGATACAGTAACTGGCTACGCGGCATGTAACCGAATCACTAGTTTCGAGTCATATTACAACTAGTGATTTTTGTAAATGCGTTACTTATTACTGTTAACCGTGATTATTGCGAGAGTCGGCCGGTCAAACGCAAAGCGCACATGTGGCATACAACAATAAACAAAACAGCGTTTGTAACAGTATTATTGTACTTTTAATTTTCATACGTAAGACTATATACATAGACAGTAAAATAGAGTAATCTCTGTTTGTAAATAATTTCAACGGTCGATTCCGGGAAGCGGGAGTCACATTGAACTTAAGTAAAATAATTTTTAAAACACTTTTGACGAAGTCATGAACTCGTTTATTCATAAAATCAAAATATATACAAAAATTTAAATGTTTATAATATTATAAAACTTAAAAACTGTGTGTAAATAGCCAAACAAACAAACAAATTAATTGCACAGTGTAAATAAAAGTGCAAAAACAAATGATAGTGGAAACGTTGAAAAAGAGTAAATAAACTGTAAATATCAATAATCATTGTATAAACAATCAAATTGACTTGCCTGCATTAATAATTTTATGAAAATCTTAGTGTCATAGTAAACGCAAATCAATCATAAATACATTTTATGCAGTCAGTCCTAAACCTGAATAAAGTATGAAGGGAAGTTAATTTATTGATTTAACTGTATAGCTACAAACGCTTAGATTGTGATTGAATTCATTTTCGTTTCGTGTGTAACTGTATACGGTGGTGATATTTATCCAAACAATCACAGTAGCCGAATAAAAATAGCCAGTTACAAAAATCACTACTTTTGAAACACGTGACCCCGACCAAGTCACTGGTTCCGTTACGTTTCTTGAAAATGACGAACGACCCACGTCTAATGTAACATTAAAAAATTATTGTCTTAGAGATGTGCCGTGATAACTCGGAAAAAATCGACTCGAGTTGAAATTCAGGTAACTCGATTTTGAGCTCGAGTTAAACAATTCAAATTAGATGAACGAAGCTGTGTCAATATTTCACAAATTATTTTTATAATTGTTCTTCCATACAACACAATTATTATTACTATACTTAATAGGTAGCTATATATTATTTTTGGTATGCGTATCGACATCTTCATAAAATAATATCACTCTAACGTTATGACGTAAGTCTTAATGTTATTAATAATTTGACTATCCAAAGTATATACAGAATGGGTCCCACATATATGCAATAAATTAAACCACAAGTAATACTAGTCCGTAGAAGTGTAGAAAAATTAAATATTAAATTAAAACCCGTAAAATAAAAAAGTGAAATTTTCAAACAAAATAAATATTAAAATAAATTCAGTAAAAGTGAACACTGTGTTTAGACAACGTACCTTGACCACTTGGAAGAGTGACAACGTTGCACGCGGCTGGCACGCCGACAAAAGACACCGCTGTCGATATGTCGCAATACCAATAGTTTGCACTGCGTGGGAACGTCGCTTTTTAATGTTCAAGGATTCAAGTTCATTGAATCATTGACTTAGTGACCCAATTCTATAGAGTGTTCAAATTTGCTTAAAATTAAAACTCTACTTTTTGACCTAATTACTGGACCGATTACGTTCATTTTTTGTATATCGTCAGCAAAGGCGATAACAAGTATATGGTTTCATTTATTGCATAATATGTGGGACCCATTCTGTATAATCAATTTATATCATATATAACATAAATTGATACAACATTATATACATATTACCTAATATCAATTTATTTATTACATAATATATCAATAAATTGCTCGAATTAGTAAGTCGATTTCATCACTAAATTGTAGACAAACACTGCATTGGCCGTAAGATAAAGATGCGATTCGAGTAGAGTTTTGTGACTCGAGCCACTCGCGTTAATTTACGAGTATGTATGTATGTCATTCTAGTTGTACACTAGTTTTTGAGTAAATCAACTATTTACAGAAAAGTTTATCACTAGAGTTGAGATCAGCGATTACTTTAGTTAAACCATTTTTAAATATGTACCTTTATAAATAAGTAATATGTGGCAACGTGAAATTAAAACTATAAATCAATATCATAAATTAAACTAAGTTCAGGTTTGTTTACAACATGCCAGATACAAGTTTGAATTTGGATGCAACTTGTGATGTCACCCGCAGCGACTTATCATATATACAAGTAAATTAATATCTATATAGCACCCTCTGAATCTATACGATGCGCCGAGTTAACTCAGTAACTCGGTAAAATTTATTTTCTATCGATTATCGAGTTGGACAAATTCACTGGATTCACTCGAGTGAAATAAAACATAGTTGGAGTCGCATCATTATGGTAAGAACAAAATGGAGTTTTTTTATTTACAAGCATTATTAAACGAATGTTTAAGAAAATATGGGAAAAATATGGCGAACGGTCGAATGGTTAACACGTACTTGTGAGTGCTTTTCGGTATTTGGTTAATTTTCCTTAATTCCTTCATTTTGTGGTGGTGGATTCCTCTGTTGTAAGTAGATTACGTTTATAAGATATAGTTATTTCGAACAATACACTCAATTATGGGTGACGAAACGGGGTCTCCCCGTGAGAAACCCCCTGACCCTCCCGATGTAGACATGTGCTTTGGATTAAGTGATAATAATGATTGTGATCGTGGTAAAAAAAGACATGCTGAGACTCGAACATATGATCCAATATTATATAAAAAGAATTCTGTAGTTGATTTAACAGCATCAATAAATACTAAATATAAACATCCCTGCCTAGAACAAAATCTTAGAATGTATGGGCCAAATGATCAAGGCCCTTTCATTGTCCACATCTCCCGGTCTTCGTCATACCCTAGATTAGGGCTATCACTTCGACCTATTAAAATAGGTTTATGCTTGTCTAAAAATAATATAGGAAACATTAAAAAAGGAGGAGTCAAAAGTGTTGGTAGAAATCGCATCTCTATTGAATTCTGCTCAGCAGATGAGGCTAACAAATTCCTTAATAATTCATTGCTCGCAAAAGAAAAATTGATTGCAACTATTCCATCTTATAATGTTCTCGAATGGGTGTCATCCGCGGTGTCCCTGTGGATTGGTCAATGGAAGAACTTGCAGAAGCTATTGATCTTCCCCCTGGTTGTGGTAAAATCCTAAAAGCTCGCCGTCTTCAGAGTAAAACTTTTACTGAAGGGTCATCATCCCCTATATGGGTTACTACTCAATCTATTGTTTTGACATTTGAAGGCCAGATACTCCCCAAATACGTATACGCATTCTTCACATCCCTTACTGTTGAAACTTATCAACTCCCCACCATCCAGTGCAAACAGTGTTGTCGATTTGGCCACGTAGCTGATCAATGCCGCTCCAAACCACGCTGCTTCCGTTGTGCCCAAGAACATACTGGAGCAAGTTGTTCTGTTCCTGAAAGCGAAGCCACTTGTCTGTTATGCTCCAAAAATCACTTTGCTAATAACAAAAATTGTCCAGAACACCATAGACAGAAATCTATCAAAATTATGATGTCAGAACAAAATGTATCCTATATAGAAGCGTCAGCCAAAATCCCATCTATTCGTTTGAACAATCTTCAAAAACAATATTCTGAAGTGGCCTCTACTCAGCATTCACCTACTTCTACTACCTCCTTCAACCTCCCCATCATGTCACAGGCATATAGAAAAACCGTTTTCCAATCTCCCCGCCCCATCCCTAGAATCCCCAAGGGATATGTCCAACAAGCCCATCAAAGAATAGTTGCAGACTGCCCATCCTCTACTCCAAATGGATGCGCATTATCCAATACACACAATCAAATATCTCCAAATGAAAATCTTGTTGAATGCCTAATTTCTCTCCTCAATAATTTAATTTTGAAAATGTCAGACTCACTACCGAACAACGTTGCAGAAAATTTTTTTAATCTCGCTAGTTTAATAGATAATATAAATGACTCAAACAAAAGACCTCCATCTTCTACAGTGGAACTGTAGAAGCTTGCACCCTAAAAAATCAGAACTCATCTTCCTAATAAATAAACATTCAATCTCGGTTGCTTCTATTTCTGAAACATGGTTCCTTCCTGGCTCCAAATTTCGCTTGCAAGGCTTTACCTGCTGCCTCCGTGAAGATAGAAATGATGGTTATGGTGGTTGTTGCTTACTCATAAACTACCGCTACCTTTCTATCGCTATCGCTACCTTTTTCTCAAATTACACTCCCTCCTCATAGCCAAAACATCAATGCTGCAGCTGCAAAAATTGCAGGAATCAACATTATTTCAATATATATCCCTCATCCAAATACTCACTTAATTCAAGAACTATCCTCTCTCTTTTCTTTGTTACCTCCCCCCTTTTATTATTACCGGTGATTTTAATTCACATCATGTATCTTGGGGGTCACATTTTTGTGATGTATTCTCTTCAGAACTTATTCAAATTTTTGAAGATATCAATGGTTGCATCATTAACAATGGTTCCCCTACTCATAGAGTATATCCAGGACTAGACCCTAGGTCTGCTGTCGACCTAACAGCTTGCTCTTCTAGTCTAGCCCCTCAGCTTTCTTGGAAAACTCTCAATCAAACATATGGAAGTGATCACTTTCCCATTCTTATTACCAAACCCTATGCGGTTATTCCTTTTCCCTCCACTACGCCCTCCAAATATAAGCTCCAAAATGCAGATTTGACCAATTTCACTAAATTCTTAGATTCTAAATTTACCCAAATGCAGGTTGACTCCTCAACCAACCCAATAACTTCTTACTCTTTATTGGTACAATATTGTTACGCGCTCAAGTCGACGATACACTAGCGCCATCTAGTGTCAGGAACGAGAGCGAGGGGAGCATTGAGAAAATGACATCACAAATCACTCAACCGACAGCGCCTAGTCGAAACTCGAACGCTCGGTACCTTGCGCGTGTTTACTTGAACATTCTGGATATTTCTTTGCTAATTTAAATAAGTAGGCGCTGCAAGATGCGATCGAAGTAGAGTTGAACTCGGCGACACAAGCGAAGCTTCGGAGCGGAATTAAGTGAATTAGTGTGCTTAATTATTAGTGTTTTTAGTTTTAATTTGTGTAAAGTAAATTAAAGTGTTAATTTAGGTAATTTTATCGGCAATTTTTATTGTCACGAACCTCAAGCTCGTAACAATATATAACTGAAGCAGCTGACTTATTTATCCCAATCAAAAAACCCTACAGCAAGAACCTTGCCTCCCCTCCATGGTGGGATGCTGAATGCACCACTATGATTAAAAGTAGAAAAGCTGCAGAAAAACTTTACAATCACTGTATGACAACCGATAATTTTATACTATTTCAAAAAACCTCTGCTCAAACAAGGAGACTTCTTTCCAAAAAGAAAAAAAGTGGATGGAAAAAATTTTGTGAATCCTTGTCCCCTAATACACCAGTAACAATAGTTTGGAAAAATATAAAAAAATTTCGTGGATCTCTTACTTCTGATAGCAACATTTCTGATAACTCTCTATCATGGTTAGAAGTCTTCTCTGATATGCTAGCTCCTCCTTTTGTTCCTAATGAAAATGCAATATGTCCACCTATTCCAGTTCCGTCTAGCATCAACAATAATGAGATAATCTTCTCATTGTCTGAACTACAGTCTGTGTTATCTGGCTTAAAATCCTCTGCTCCAGGAGAAGATGGCATACCCTATGCATGTTTATGTAAATTAAGTCTTAAGGGAAAATTAATTCTTCTCCAAATTCTGAACAATATCTACATATCTTCTAATATTCCTCTGTCTTGGTCAAACCAAATTGTTATACCTATCCTTAAACCCGGAAAAGATCCCAAAGAAGCTTCTTCATACCGCCCAATTGCTCTTTCATCTACTTTTTGTAAAATTTTAGAACATTTAATTAAAAACAGACTTGAATGGTTTTTGGAACATAATAACATCCTTGCAAAAAGTCAATTTGGTTTTCGAAAAGGGAAAAGCACATTAGATAGTTTGAGTATCCTAACTACAGATATTAGGTTGGCTTTTTCTAAAAATGAATACTTGGTGTGTTGTTTCCTTGATATATCATCTGCCTATGACAGTGTTCTCCTTCCGGTGCTCAGGCAGAAAATGCTCCATCTAAACATCCCTGCGAAGACTGTTCACTTCATTTACAATCTATTCATGGGACGATCTATCAAAATTCGCAATAAAGGAATCTTAAGCTCGCCCAGAACAATTTGGAAGGGTCTACCACAGGGCTCAGTTTTAAGCCCTATTCTTTACAATATTTACACATATGACCTGGAACATTCAATTTCGTCTCTCTGTGAGATATTACAATATGCAGATGATCTTGCTATCTATGTAACGGCTCCTGATATTCTAACGGCCTCCCATCATCTTAACAGAGGATTATATTATCTTAATCAATGGCTTACTGACCACGGCCTCTCTCTTTCACCTTCTAAAAGCAAAATAATAACATTTAGTAGAAAACGTGTTATCCCTACTATTGATATCTCATATAATGGTGAATCTATTCCAGTTGTTAACAAAGTAAAATTTTTAGGTATTTACTTAGATTGTCATATGACCGGTACTGCTCACTTTAATTACATCAGTGACAAATGTGAAAAAGGTGTTAACATTCTTAGATCTCTCTCTGGCGTATGGTGGGGTTCTCACCCCATGTGTCAAAAAATCCTATACAATGCCATCATCCGTAGTCACTTCGACTATGGTTCTTTTCTCCTGGAGCCCTGCAACAAATCGGCCCTTAGTAGGCTTGAAGCTATCCAAACAAGATGTTTACGTGTTATCACAGGCGCAATTAAATCAACTCCTAAAAATGCCTTACAAGTAGAATGTGTTGATCCCCCTCTCTCTTTACGAAGACAGTTTCTAGCTGATAGATTTATCTCAAAAACTCTACAACTATCATCTCACCCCTTACATCGTAAACTAGAATCCTTGCTACTATTAGTTGTAAACAACTCCTATTGGTCTAATAAAAGCTGGCCCCCTATTCTTAAATCTCTTAATAGATAAAAAAATATTGAGTATCCTTGTGTTACATCCCCAATTCTACCCTATTTTGAAACCAGCTATGATGCTATATTACTAAATCCTAAAATCACTCTGAATTTAAACATTAATAAAAATTCTCCAACTGCAAACAGAACTTTCTATAACCTAGTGGCAAAAAATGGCCTGATTGGCTATATTTTTTTACTGATGCTTCCAAATTGTCTTCATTCAAATGTGTCGGTTCTGCAGTCTGGATTCCCAAATATAAAATTGTCCTTAACTATAGATGCCCTCCTCAGGCTTCTGTTTTTACAGGGGAAGCTGTAGCCATATATGAGGCTATATCCTACATTTTTTCCCATAAAATTCCTAAATCAGTTTTATTTACTGATTCAAAAAGCTGCCTAATGTCGTTACAGAGCAATATATCTAAAATGAAATCCATCTCCCCATTGATACTGAAAATTAAAGAACTCATACTAAATTGTAATAAGAGTGGGCTTGAGGTAGAGATTGTGTGGATTCCTAGTCATTGTGGCATAGAAGGAAATGAACAGGCTGACTCCTGGGCCAAAGGAGCGGTAGATACTGGCTGCCCTTCTCATTTAATGAATTACTCTCATGATTTAATATCATTAGCTCAAATTGAATTAAAGAATTCTTGGGACAGAGATTGGAGCATATCCAGACATAGTAAAGGTAGCTACTTTGGTAAAATCCAACCCCGAATTCCTCCAAAACCTTGGTTTTTCAAATTTAGGTTTCTGAACAAACAAATCACATCTACAATCTGTCGTTTAAGGCTCGGGCATGTCTGCACTCCTGTATTCCTAGCTAAAATTAGAATCAAAGATCATTCCCTCTGTGAATGTGGTCTGGATGAAGGTTCCCCAGACCACATTTTCTTCAGTTGTCAAAATCACCCAATTTCTTTATATGACATCCTTCCCAAAACAATCCCTCGACCAGTTAATATCAATTCCCTCTTAACTATCCCCGATTCCATATATGTCAATACAATCTCAAAATATATTCGAATTTATAATATTAAAGTATAATTATTGTGTACTAAATTTAGCTTAACCTAATTCTATATTCCCTGCCCAGGCTAATACCCTCCTATAACTAGATTTTTACTCTATATTGTGTGGTCCTCAATTCATATATTTAGTTGCTTTGTTTTTATCCACATTCTCACCTAATAACCACTAACTCCTTTTCCACCGGAAAGCCTCAAGACAAGGTGTGACAGACCGAAGACCGGACATTGGCAGAATTATTGTGACATTATCACAATACCAAGGGCCATATAGTTATTTAAAAAAAAATATGGATATTATCAATTATCAGAAAGGTTAGCCAAATATTAATTGACACAAGTACATATGTTTTTCTCTTTTTAGTTTTTGTGGTAAAATTCGCAAATAGAATATAAGAGTTTATTAATTTACACCTATTCTAGGTTGTGAAAATCTATTATTAAGTTTGTATATTTTACCTCAAATAAATACAAATAATAAACAGGTCTTAGAACCTTATTAGTTTGTTAAAAGTGACAAAGTATTAAGTTTATTTTATTAGTAAAATCTAAATTAAATAATAAATAGAATAAATGCACAAAAGAAGTTATTATAATGTTAAAAGAAAATTAGAATCTTTGGGTCGAGGGACTTAAAAGAGGGTTTTGAAAAGCAATTCATATAACTGCATTTGTGTTCAAATAGGTACCTTATGTATTCAGCAAGTTGCTTAATACTAAATGGCTTTTTTGTTAAGTCATACACAGATCCTGGATTTATACCAGCCATAGTAGATAGGCAATATAAATGTTACATATATTTATGTGTAAAAAATGTAGTAATTATTTGTACTAGAAGCAAATATAAAGTTTAATAATAGGTATTAGTTTGCATAAAAAAAGTGTAATGGTTGTTTCTATTATACTTAGGCAGCTGTGTTGTTCACTGTGCAGAAAGGAATATTTTATTTTGTCATCTAGAATCAGATATACTTAATATAACAATAATATCTTTGTCTACTATGTAAGTACATGAAACTGGTAAAAATAAAATGTGAGACAACTTTTACATGGTTGAATATCATTGATGTTAATCAATAATTACTGCTTCTGTATTTGATCAGCTGGAGCTGATTAATGCTGTATAATTTATAATAATTTCTTTATTATTTAACATATGAAAAGGCAGATATAAGAAAATGCTCACAGAAATATGTAAATACAGTTTATTGACATTGAAGGCATAGTCTTATCTCATATCTCTTATTAATAAAAATGTCCTTTTAATTCCTATATAATATAGAAAAAAATAATATATTGATAAGAATTATTATTTACTTAAGACACCTTTACAATTGTCATTAACTTCTTTTCAGGTGGATCACTTAGAACAAATCTGTATGCCGTACAGGCTGAAAGCTTGCAGAGACAAAAAGTGTATGGATATTGAAGACAACAGTCTTATATCATATATCTTATAATAGAAAATTCCTTCTGATTGCTTACAATATCATAAATGTACATGTTACCATCAAGTTATTTTCAAAAGACCTTCAGAAATATATCTAACACTAAAATGTTTCTACCTATGACCGTTATAGACAAAACATAAGAAACCTTCCAACCAATTTAAATGAAAATGTTTGTGTGTGTTTGGATGGATCCCTAGATGGTTTATATTTACATTTGGACTCGGTAGATGGCACTGTTGTCGAGATCCATAAATCACCAGTGCACAGCTGAGGCGCATCGCTAGTAATAAATACATTTAAATTAAGCCTGTGTTTTTGTAATCCTTACACAAACAGTTTAAAACATCTTACTTCCTCACTATTTATCATTGTGCAATAACATAGATAAGGCATGTTAATTCCTAGTCATTTTATTACCGTGCGTTTGCACTGACGCGATTTTCACGAAAAAACATGTTTTAAACACTGTCTTCTGTCAATGTACCAAAAAGCGTTTGCATAGTCACTAAACATATTGTATTTAAATATGTTTGACAGTTTATTGTACACTACATATTATAACTATATTATATCTATATAACTGCAGAAACAAAATGTTTGAAAACAAATTTGTAGAAATATTGTCATGTTGAAAGATAAGTTTGACGTTAATTTTGTATTTGTAGACACTTTTTAATCGAGACAGAGAATTTTCAACAAAATGGATTCAAGTGATGAGAAGAGGTTTTATTTTTTTAAGTACCTGTACTGTACATTTACAACAAAAAAAGAAAGAAATCGAGAGTCTGGACGCGCGTGCAATCTGTTTGACAGTGATTCGCAGGTGGGATATGGGATAGAGACTAAAAACTGTGCTGCATGACGAATAAAGAAAATTAAAGAAAGTGATACATGAGAAAATTCTACCAATTGCGTAATCACATTAAAACATTAAAAGCCAAAATTGTATTAAGTGTTTAGCTAATGAAAATACAGTAAGAAAATTATCCAAGAAAATAACATCAACATTTGCGCTGTAATTACAAGTTCAAATAGGAAATTGAAAGAAAAAGCTACATGACATATGAAAATCAAAGCCATGTGGCTTTATAAAAGGTCACCTACCTGTTACAGGCTACTCAGGCTCTATTAAAGGGTTAACTGAGTACTCTTTGCTATTGGAATCAATCAACCAGTTTTTAAGGCCTGGCAGATTTTTTAAATACTATAAAACCATCAGACAATCAATTTATATTGATATTTGATGAAATGTCTTTAAAAAAATGTGATGTATAAATCCAAAGAAGATTTGATTGAAGTGCATTAGGATCATAGTACACAAGGAACATCTTCAGTCATTGCATCATATGCATTAGTATTTATGATTGTTAGTACTAGGAAGACTGAAACAGCCCATTGCCCACTATTTCTCCAATGCATTTTTAACTGCAAATCAACTTACTGTACTAATAAAAGAGGTAATTATTAGTACTTTGTATGATGTTTCATTTTATTTCAACAGTTGAAATTAAAGTTGATTATAAAAGCTCAACGGTTGTAAAACATATTTAATTTTTGATTTCAGGTCTTGAATCAGTCATAGCTGGCATAACTTCCAGGCTGTCAGGCTGGGTTGAATATATCTGCAACAGTGTGTGACTTGGACGGAGTAAATTTACAAGTTCTCTCTATCTTGGGTGCAAATGTGCAACAACTATATTTTGCATTCCATAACAAAGAGATAGTGACCCTTTGATACGCCATATTTATTACATAAGGGATCTTGCAATGGGGTTAATGCATTTCACATTGAAATAACTTTGTTTTGCAGAAGAGAGCCATGAGAGCACTTTACAACCTAAGTTCGAAGGAGTCTTTTCAAGAAAGTTTTTTAGAAGTAAATATATTAACTATAGCGTTTTAGTAGTTTTATGAAAATTTAATGTATGTTTTTATTAATTTTTGTTTTTGTTAATTTAATGTACACAAAAGCAACAATAGTTTTTTTTTAAAATAGTAATGTATATTCTGTAAATACTAGGAACAAGTGCAAGCTAGTTATATCAGTTATTCCACTTCAAAGAATAAGTTTTCCTTCATGGGGCAATAGTATATGTTTTTACAAGTCATAAAATATGCAGTCTATTAAAAATTGAAAATTTTTAACTAAGCAAGTTGTTCAAAAAAGGTTATTAGAATAAAATATACGATTGATTAACCCCTGGGAATGGGGTGATTAACGTTGTTTCTAAATGTTTTAATATTTAATTGTAAAACATTATATTCTAAGTAACATTTTGTTCAAATGACCCGCTTGGACTTCTTGCTTGTTTTCTACATAGGACAGAGGCTTTTCCCAAACGAGTAAAAACATTAATTACTTAATGAGTTTTGTAATCAAGTATTCTCTAATAAGTTTTGTAGTTTTGAATAAAATTTATTCTATTTACGTCGTAACTGCAAGCATATAATATAGAGACAAAATTTTAAGGTTAATTTTAAATCAGGGAAATAAATAGACAACCAATTATTGTCAAAATGAAATTATTATTTGCTGGTTTTACTTTGCTCTTGTGTACATGAGCTTATTTATTATTTAACTTGTTTTTGATTCAAATATTGCTATTTTAGGTATTGTAGACATGCTAGGGTTTTTAATTGTGCATGATATTATCAATACATTCATAATTGTAAATCATCTATATTATTTTGTCCTTTTTTACATAGGTAATTGAAATATTGTAATCAGTATTGATTTTTATTTTCTTGTTTTAACTCATCTAATGACTTAATAGACAGAAATAATTTTGCTAAAGAAATTTTGTCTCCTCCCTTCAGTAGTGTTCTAGTATTACGCAAATTTGAGAAATGTTATTCTGTACCTTAGAATCACCTGCTATTAGGCGGCCAGTATACATATACTAGGCGATGTCGGATGCATGGCTGTTACATTCCGTCTGGACTGTAATACTAAGCCCGCAAGACCCAACATTGTAGGCTTAGTATAACAATCTTTTTTAACACCCTTTGGGTCCAGACTAATAAAATGATAAATATTGTTGCCATTATATACATATTATATTATATTTTTCAGAGTTATCAAATTCGTAACTTAAGCTTAAATACATAAATAATGATATAATGTTATTGCAATTTTTTAAAATATCAGTAAATAAAGCTTCTTCTTTTATTTGCAACTATCCCAAATTGAATCTGATTTATGGGCAACAACGTTTTTGCCTACCGATCGACTAACATGTTTCAAATATAAGCAAGCTCTAACTAATTTTTAATATCTTTATCTTACGAGGAAACTGAAAAATTATTAAATATAGATAGTTAAAAATGCAAACTGTTAAGCAAAATAATAACACACACTCACTCCTTTCACACACACACACACACTCACACTCATATACTACACACTGGCATCTACGTATTAATTTTACACTTACTTCTAAACTTTTAATATTGGTTTATGATTAACAAATCTCCAATATTAAATGAACATTTTGCATATTATATTTTATTGTTTTAAGAAAATGAAATTTTAACTGAGTCACTACTCGCTAAGTTTCAATTATTTCTATGTGAAATATAGAATAAGTTCTTGTAAATGTTTACTATAACATTTGGATATTAATATAGGTGTGCGACACATTTATAGAATATCTCTCCTGCCTTACTCTTGTACCATACAACTAAACATTTAGCTATAATAGTATTGAGCCATTTGTCGGATTAGAACATAGCACATAGCTAATTATTTTACTTCTTCCCACTTTTATTCATTTCTTGATTGCGGTAAAATTGTTTTTATGTTTTTGTTTTTCTATTTGATATGTATTTAATGGGGAGGGCTTAGCAGCTGTAACACAGGTCTGTGACCTAGCACGGTTGCTAAAGATACCTTAATATACTGTTGAGTTAGATTTACGTCTTATCAATGTAATTTTGTAAGTATATGTTTTTATGTAGAGTATATTTGGATTCAATAAATAAATAAAATATATATTCAATAAATAATAAATAAGGAAAAATTTCGGTCGGCAGACCACCCCACATGTCGGTCACCTCGTGAGCCTTTCACTAGGTTCTCGTCATATGGAATGGTAATGACGACCAAAAATATCCTTGACTGTGCCCGGTCCATCAGCACAATATCAGGTTTATTCGCAAGAATAGTCCTGTCTATAATGATGGCCCGATCCCAGTAGAGCCTGGCGCGGTCATTTTCGAGCACGGCTTCCGGTAAGTACTTATAATAAGGCAGTTTCCGATCCACGAGACCGTATTTCAGAGCGAGCTCCTGGTATAGAACTCTGGCTACTAGGCTGTGTCTATGTAAGTACTTTGACATTCCTAAGTGACTCACCGGGACGGCGGCAAGCTTATTATTACTCTTACGAATGTTTGCGTGTGCAGTAAAATCACTTACAATGCATTACTGCGCATTTTGAATTTAAGAGATAAAAAGGATACAAAGTTTGAGATTTTTTTAAATTGATTTGTCTTTAACGGCCTATATTAGTTATCTTGTACCTTCTCTGCAAAGGTAAATGGGCAAAATTGTATGGAGCCTGTCCCATCGGCGGCCACATCTGTACTATTTATTTTCTAGTAGCCAATTATGTATACAATAAGACTACAAAATACTGTTTCTGTAAGTTCCTAGGATAAAAAGTTATCATAGGTGGATTATATAAAAAAAGAAACTAATTAAATCATTTAAAAGGAATGATTACAGTTTTTATCTTAAATACAATATTTTGTACACCTCGTGATGATGTCACATTGATATAATAATGAATTTTAAGTACATTATAATGATATGACTATGTTATTATATACGTAATATACAAATATAAGATAATGATAGCTTAAATAAAACTAAAGGTTTGTTAAATACGTTGATTTATTAAAATAAAAACATTATGCCAGGTTACAATAATACAATATTACTTAATAACTACAATGTTACTTAATAACTACAATAATTATTGGAATTTAATCGTCATCAACAATTATTTCATTTAAAAAATCAGCTGGCAAAAGAATGTCTTCCTCTTGGTTTCTCGCCCACCCTAAGTACCAAACTATACACATTATGTGGGCGCAGCAACCCAGAGTGCGTTTACCGCTAAGGCAACTGCAATAATAGTTTTCTATAGCTTCCCTACCATTTTTCTGCTTGTCTATAAGAATATAAGAATAATAAATTCTAGACCGCGCATGTCGCGATTGTATTCGGCAGCGGAGAAGCCAAACATTTGTAGCTGTAATGCCGTACTCGACTAGACTTGTACATTGGGTATCTCTATACACTTCACTTGATATGTGCCAAGTGCAAAAATAATTAAATCGTCCTCGGTCAGCGACGGAAAATCACTTAAGTTAGGTTGGTTACCAGTAATACTATCAAAGCTAGCCCGTCGACGATTTAAGTTGTTGCCTAAGACATACTCTGCTAGGTGATTTGGTTGGTTCAATCGTTGGTTTATTATTGTTATAAATGTTTCTGCGTGTACACTATCACGTAATGGTTCTCTGCATGCGTTCAATAACGCAGCGGCTATTTTAAAATCCTTCATCATATGGGGCCAGGCACGATTAAAAAAATCTTGCCGAAATAACTTGAAGTCGCGTGTAAACCAACCGTTTATAACTTCGATAACCCAGCGGCATATGGTAACCAACCTAGACTTATTAGCTTGCTCTGTCGTTAATTGATCTTCGTTGCGATTTTTTGTTTTTGGCAAGTGCGCTTCATATCCACAGGCATGTAAATCGTCGATTACGTCGCGAAATCCACGGTCTAAGATGAACACATCCCCTTGTCTAAAAAACCAATGAATACTGCCTTCTTCGTCTTCGATCATATTTTTTAGGATTTGTGCATCCGACTCTGTAGCTGCATATGGCCCAAATGCATCTATTATATGACCATCGCAGCATACTATTAAAAATGGTTTCAATAAATTCGTGAATTTGTGTAGACTATATGATCGCCTTTGGAATAAATGGTTTGTGGACTTTTGAATGTAGATATAAGTGGCGTCTGCTATCACAATTGCCTTTCTATCTGAGGGTTCTGCATTTGGATTTCCAAAAACAGCATTTGGCACTTGAAGATTTCGATTAGCTATGTCCTTTCTGTCAATATGGTCGTAACCCAGATGTCGAGGAACGAAGTCCAAAAAAAGGGAATCCCTGGCTAACTTAAGATGTCTTTCAAGGGTTCGCCGGCTCATATTGAAAAGTGATGCCAGCCTTTCGTTTGCTTCACCACTTCGCAGCTTCATTAGGTAACAGGCTAATGTTGTGTTCGGCCGAGTTGATACGTTCGACAATGACGGAGTTTGTTCCAAAATATTCATAAATTGTTCTCGACTGACACCCAATCGAATGTATATTTCATTTATGTCCATGTCATCTATATGATCAAAATCCAATACAGATCCTCGAAGCACTGCTATTTTCATGAGGCTCATGATATATAAAAAATGTGTGGCGTTGAAATCGTGGAGCAAGTTATGGCTGTCAATTATTTGATCCCAATTGTTGGATTCCAAATGTTGAACGCAAACTCTTGCGCTATTGGGAATATAAAAGTTAAAATGAATTAAAAATGTTACTTTCAGATTATCCGGAATTCTTCGCAGTAACGTTCGTCTGCAGTTTTCAAACATACAACGCGTCGCTGTATTAGGGAGTCTTGAATATTCTTCGATTTGTAATGCACATTCATGTGGTTGCGTATTTTCATTAGGTTGCGCAGCTCTTTCTGCCCGTTGCCAGCATGGTCGACAAATATACTCCTGGCCGTTGTATTCTAGCTGAAGATGAGAATATTACAATTAGTTAAACTGCATAGTTTAAATGGTTTCACAAAACTGTCGATATGAAATACTTAGTTACTTTTCTAAATAAAAAAACCGATAAAGATAAACAGTATTCTTTTTTCTAAATACGTATATACTATAATACCAGTAAAAACGCTTCATAACGATACTTTTTAAAGTGAGAAACTACCAGTTCCTGACATGACAAATAAGACATAATGATTTAGTTTGACTTACCTGACGTTCAGGAGTAACAGCTTCAATAATATATTGGGCTACATCGGGATTGTCTTCAAACCGAGCGTGTGTTATCTCGTATCTTCTTCTGTTTATCACAGATCGATTACACAAAACACACATTTGACGGTTATCAGCCATAGTTATAGGAATACAATTCACAAAGTCCAGTAAAACAAGCACAAGTCACCAAGTTAGATATCAACAAGTCCGAGATACAAGCCAGAGTCGAAAGAGATGGTCAAACAAAAATAATCGCACAGTACTCAACGAAACAAATGTCGCTGATTGGTCACACGAAGCAGGTAGAATTGGTTGGTCTTAACAATGGTTCCTAGGATTGAAAACAAAAACCAACTTGAAGTGGGTCATTCAACGAATACTCGTACGTTAACAAATGCAGCTGTTGAGTGGTCGGGTCGCCCCGCACATTATTGCCGCCATTTTTCTTTGAAAGCGGTGCAATCCTTGTATGGTTTACGATCGGTACAGTGCATATTAGCGGATAAAAGGCATGATAACAAAGGTATTGAATATTGTAACAAATATTTTACATTTAAATGGAAGCCCAATAGTTTCATTACTTTATTTAATAATGCATGCGTTTGTAAAATGCAAAGGTTTTTCGTATGTTTTGTGATGAAAAACAAAAAATGCTGGATGATAAAAATATGACAATTCATTAAAATAGTATTTAACCCATATCTTTTTTCTCAATTGATATTTAATCATACTGCTTGAACAATATTTGTTCTACAAGCATTTACCTTTCAAATGACCCTAGTTTTATTAATGGCCGCTAATGGGCCCGGACGCCCATTGTCCTTTGACCGGTTATCACAAAATAACCCTGTATAATTTCCAAGGAAGCACAGATTATTGGAATAAGCCTAAACTATGGTAAGCTTTGTAAAATTTTGAGAGAAAGGTGGTACATGCTTTCTTATTTCTTTCTCATATATATAATTAGTAGAACATATGGAAGAAAAATTTCTTGTCACTTAAAACACATTATGAAGATGGCAGTGACAAACTAAATTATTTGATAAACAGTTTTCTACATTTCTTTAAGTTATGTATTTTAAGTGAATAAATAATTAGAAATTTGTATTGTATTTTATTATGTTCTTTTATATCGAGCTCTGGGACAGGTAACCTAAAAAAATACCCCAAAAAAAGGACAAAATTTTTCCGCCTCACGAGAGAATTGCAGATAATCTGATTAATTATAAAGATGGAATTTGTGGAGATATATACCACATTTAATAGTTTCACTCAATAGTGCCTCTCAATGGATAGATCATAAGATGAACATGGACAAAACAAATATCATGTTTAATGTCCGTGTCACACCTATGTCGGTAGTTGTTGGGAGCACTAAGCTGGAAGTTGTTGACGAGTACGTTTACCTGGGACAAATAGTCTGACTAGGTAAGTCCAACTTCGACCGAGAGGTCAATCGACGGATTCAACTCGGCTGGGCAGCGTTCGGGAAATTACGACGCATCTTCTCGTCAGGTATACCTACCTCAAAACCTGAAAACAAAGTTGTACCACCAGTGCGTGTTGCCAGTGATGACCTACGGAACCGAGACGTGGTTCTTCACTGCTGGCCGTATGAGGACGCTCAAAGTCGCTCAGCGAGCTATGGAGAGGGCTATGTTCGGAGTTTCTCTGCGTGATAGACTCAGAAATGAGGATATCCGCAGTAAAACCAGAGTGACCGACATAGCCCAACGGATTAGTAAGCTGAAGTGGCAATAGGCCGGCCATATAGTTCGAAGAACCGAAAACCGTTGGGGAAAAAAGGTTCTCGAGTGGCAGACTCGTACCGGTAGGCGAAGTGTAGGACAACCCCTCACTAGATAGAGTCACGACCTTGTAAGACATGCACGTAGTCGATGGATGCAGGTGGCTCAGGACCGTGCTTTGTAGCATACCTTGGGGGAGGCCTATGTTCGGCAGTGGACTTGTGAAGGGTTGTAATGATGATGATGATGATACCACATTTATATTATGTATTAAGTTATCATTCGTCTCCGCTAGGGTTGATAATGTTTTGTGATGTTTACCAACTAAATTGGATAACAGAAAAACAGGATTTATAACAAATCGCGAAATATAAAAAAACAACAGTGCGAACGCTAACGTTGACAAATCTATAGATAAACAAGTAAAATGTCTATGTTGTAATCAATGCGAACACAGCTAAAAACAAATCTTGATATCTGTTGAAAATTTTACACAGTTTTTGTGAGTGCGAACGCTACCATCAACAAAACATGTTGTGTGATTTATTTTATGCGATTTGTTTCAAAACATTACATGTTGGATGTTTCTCAGTGCAAACGTACTGCTTGAATCCATTTTGTTGAAAATTCTCTGTCTCGATTAAAAAGTGTCTACAAATACAAAATTAACGTCAAACTTATCTTTCAACATGACAATATTTCTACAAATTTGTTTTCAAACATTTTGTTTCTGCAGTTATATAGATATAATATAGTAATTGTAATATGTAGTGTACAATAAACTGTCAAACATATTTAACTACAATATGTTTAGTGACTATGCAAACGCTTTTTGGTACATTGACAGAAAACAGTGTTTAAAACATGTTTTTTCGTGAAAATCGCGTCAGTGCAAACGCACGGTGATGAGAAGAGGTTTTATTTTTTTAGGTACCTGTACTGTACATTTACAACAAAAAAGAAAGAAATCGAGAGTCTAGACGCGCGTGCAATGTGTTTGACAGTGATTCGCAGTGGGATATGGGATAGAGACTAAAAACTGTGCTGCATGACGAATAAAGAAAATTAAAGAAAGTGATACATGAGAAAATTCTACCAATTGCGTAATCACATTAAAACATTAAAAGCCAAAATTGTATTAAGTGTTTAGCTAATGAAAACACAGTAAGAAAATTATCCAAGAAAATAACATCAACATTTGCGCTGTAATTACAAGTTCAAATAGGAAATTGAAAGAAAAAGCTACATGACATATGAAAATCAAAGCCATGTGGCTTTATAAAAGGTCACCCACCTGTTACAGGCTACTCAGGCTCTATTAAAGGGTTAAAGTTGATTATAAAAGCTCAACGGTTGTAAAACATATTTAATTTTTGATTTCAGGTCTTGAATCAGTCATAGCTGGCATAACTTCCAGGCTGTCAGGCTGGGATGAATATATCTGCAATAGTGTGTGACATGGGCTTTACAAGTTCTCTCTATCTTGGGTGCAAATGTGCAACAACTATATTTTGCATTCCATAACAAAGAGATAGTGACCCTTTGATACGCCATATTTATTACATAAGGGATCTTGCAATGGGGTTAATGCATTTCACATTGAAATAACTTTGTTTTGCAGAAGAGAGCCATGAGAGCACTTTACAACCTAAGTTCGAAGGAGTCTTTTCAAGAAAGTTTTTTAGAAGTAAATATATTAACTATAGCGTTTTAGTAGTTTTATGAAAATTTAATGTATGTTTTTTATTAATTTTTGTTTTTTGTTTTTGTTAATTTAATGTAAACAAAAGCAACAATAGTTTTTTATTAAAAATAGTAATGTATATTCTGTAAATACTAGGAACAAGTACAAGCTAGTTATATCAGTTATTCCACTTCAAAGAATAAGTTTTCCTTCATGGGGCAATAGTATATGTTTTTACAAGTCATAAAATATGCAGTCTATCAAAAACTGAAAATTTTTAACTAAGCAAAGTTGTTCAAAAAAGGTTATTACAATAAAATATACGATTGATAAACCCCTGGGAATGGGGTGATTAATGTTTTTTCTAAATGTTTTAATATTTAATTGTAAAACATTATATTTTAAATAACATTTTGTTCAAATGACCCGCTTGCACTTCTTGCTTGTTTTCTACATAGGACAGAGGCTTTTCCCAAACGAGTAAAAACATTAATTACTTAATGAGTTTTGTAATCAAGTATTCTCTAATAAGTTTTGTAGTTCTGAATAAAATTTATTCTATTTACGTTGTAACTGCAAGCATATAATATAGACAAAATTTTAAGATTAATTTTAAATCAGGGAAATAAATAGACAACCAATTATTGTCAAAATGAAATTATTATTTGCTGGTTTTACTCTGCTCTTGTGTACATGAGCTTATTTATTATTTAACTTCTTTTTATTCAAATATTGCTATTTTAGGTATTGTAGACATGCTAGGGTTTTTAATTGTGCATGATATTATCAATACATTCATAATTGTAAATCATCTATATTATTTTGTCCTTTTTTACATAGGTAATTGAAATATTGTAATCAGTATTGATTTTTATTTTCTTGTTTTAACTCATCTAATGACTTAATAGACAGAAATAATTTTGCTAAAGAAATTTTGTCTCCTCCCTTCAGTAGTGTTCTAGTATTATGCAAGTTTGAGAAATGTTATTCTGTACCTTAGAATCACCTGCTATTAGGCGGCCAGTATACATATACTAGGCGATGTCGGATGCATGGCTGTTACATTCCGTCTGGACTGTAATACTAAGCCCGCAAGACCCAACATTGTAGGCTTAGTATAACAATCTTTTTTAACACCCTTTGGGTCCAGACTAATAAAATGATAAATATTGTTGCCATTATATACATATTATATTATATTTTTCAGAGTAATCAAATTCGTAACTTAAGCTTAAATACATAAATAATGATATAATGTTATTGCAATTTTTTAAAATATCAGTAAATAAAGCTTCTTCTTTTATTTGCAACTATCCCAAATTGAATCCGATTTATGGGCAACAACGTTTTTGCCTACCGATCGACTAACATGTTTCAAATATAAGCAAGCTCTAACTAATTTTTAATATCTTTATCTTACGAGGAAACTGAAAAATTATTAAATATAGATAGTTAAAAATGCAAACTGTTAAGCAAAATAATAACACACACTCACTCCTTTCACACACACACACACACACCTCACACTCATATACTACACACTGGCATCTACGTATTAATTTTACACTTACTTCTAAACTTTTAATATTGGTTTATGATTAACAAATCTCCAATATTAAATGAACATTTTGCATATTATATTTTATTGTTTTAAGAAAATTAAATTTTAACTGAGTCACTACTCGCTAAGTTTCAATTATTTCTATGTGAAATATAGAATAAGTTCTTGTAAATGTTTACTATAACATTTGAATATGGGTAATATAAGTGTGTGACACATTTATAGAATATCTCTCCTGCCTTACTCTTGTACCATACAACTAAACATTTAGCTATAATAGTATTGAGCCAGTTGTCGGATTAGAACACAGCACATAGCTAATTATTTTACTTCTTCCCACTTTTATTCATTTCTTGATTGCGGTAAAATTGTTTTTATGTTTTTGTTTTTCTATTTGATATGTATTTAATGGGGAGGGCTTAGCAGCTGTAACACAGGTCTGTGACCTAGCACGGTTGCTAAAGATACCTTAATATACTATTGAGTTAGATTTACGTCTTATCAATGTAATTTTGTAAGTATATGTTTTTATGTAGAGTATATTTGGATTCAATAAATAAATAAAATATATATTCAATAAATAATAAATAGGGAAAAATTTCGGTCGGCAGACCACCCCACATGTCGGGCACCTCGTGAGCCTTTCACTAGGTTCTCGTCATATGGAATGGTAATGACGACCAAAAATATCCTTGAATGCCCGGTCCATCAGCACAATATCAGGTTTATTCGCAAGAATAGTCCTGTCTATGATGATGGCCCGATCCCAGTAGAGCCTGGCGCGGTCATTTTCGAGCACGGCTTCCGGTAAGTACTTATAATAACGCAGTTTCCGGTCCACGAGACCGTATTTCAGAGCGAGCTCCTGATATAGAATTCTGGCTACTAGGCTGTGTCTATGTAAGTACTTTGACATCCCTAAGTGACTCACCGGGACGGCGGCAAGCTTATTATTACTCTTACGAATGTTTGCGTGTGCAGTAAAATCACTTACAATGCATTACTGCGCATTTTGAATTTAAGAGATAAAAAGGATACAAAGTTTGAGATTTTTTTAAAATTGATTTGTCTTAACGGCCTATATTAGTTATCTTGTATCTTCTCTGCAAATTTGACCGGTTATCACAAAATAACCCTGTATAATCTCCAAGGAAACACAGATTATTGGAATAAGCCTAAACTATGGTAAGCTTTGTAAAATTTTGAGAGAAAGGTGGTACATGCTTTCATATTTCTTTCTCATATATATAATTAGTAGAACATGTGGAAGAAAAATTTCTTGTCACTTAAAACACATTATGAAGATGGCAGTGACAAACTAAATTATTTGATAAACAGTTTTCTACATTTCTTTAAGTTATGTATTTTAATTGAATAAATAATTAGAAATTTGTATTGTATTTTATTATGTTCTTTTATATCGAGCTCTGGGACAGGCAACCTAAAAGAATACTCCAAAAAAAGGACAAAATTTTTCCGCCTCACGAGAGAATTGCAGATAATCTGATTAATGATAAAGATTGAATTTGTGGAGATATATACCACATTTAATAGTTTCACTCAATAGTGCCTCTCAATGGATAGGTCATAAGATGAACATGGACAAAACAAATATCATGTTTAATGTCCGTGTCACATCTATGTCGGTAGTTGTTGGGAGCACTAAGCTGGAAGTTGTTGACGAGTACGTTTACCTGGGACAAATAGTCTGACTAGGTAAGTCCAACTTCGACCGAGAGGTCAATCGACGGATTCAACTCGGCTGGGCAGCGTTCGGGAAATTACGACGCATCTTCTCGTCAGGTATACCTACCTCAAAACCTGAAAACAAAGTTGTACCACCAGTGCGTGTTGCCAGTGATGACCTACGGAACCGAGACGTGGTCCTTCACTGCTGGCCGTATGAGGACGCTCAAAGTCGCTCAGCGAGCTATGGAGAGGGCTATGTTCGGAGTTTCTCTGCGTGATAGACTCAGAAATGAGGATATCCGCAGTAAAACCAGAGTGACCGACATAGCCCAACGGATTAGTAAGCTGAAGTGGCAATAGGCCGGCCATATAGCTCGAAGAACCGAAAACCGTTGGGGAAAAAAGGTTCTCGAGTGGCAGACTCGTACCGGTAGGCGAAGTGTAGGACAACCCCTCACTAGATAGAGTCACGACCTGGTAAGACATGCACGTAGTCGATGGATGCAGGTGGCTCAGGACCGTGCTTTGTAGCATACCTTGGGGGAGGCCTATGTTCGGCAGTGGACTTGTGAAGGGTTGTAATGATGATGATGATGATACCACATTTATATTTTGTATTAAGTTATCATTCGTCTCCGCTAGGGTTGATAATGTTTTGTGATGTTTACCAACTAAATTGGATAACAGAAAAACACGATTTAAAACAAATCGCGAAATATAAAATTATGATGTATACTACTTACAGTACGTTTGCACTGAGAAACATCCAACATGTAATGTTTTGAAACAAATCGCATAAAATAAATCACACAACATGTTTTGTTGATGGTAGCGTTCGCACTCACAAAAACTGTGTAAAATTTTCAACAGATATCATGATTTGTTTTTAGCTGTGTTCGCATTGATTACAACATAGACATTTTACTTGTTTATCTATAGATTTGTCAACGTTAGCGTTCGCACTGTTGTTTTTTTATATTTCGCGATTTGTTTTAAATCGTGTTTTTCTGTTATCCAATTTAGTTGGTAAACATCACAAAACATTATCAACCCTAGCGGAGACGAATGATAACTTAATACAAAATATAAATGTGGTATCATCATCATCATCATTACAACCCTTCACAAGTCCACTACCGAACATAGGCCTCCCCCAAGGTATGCTACAAAGCACGGTCCTGAGCCACCTGCATCCATCGACTACGTGCATGTCTTACCAGGTCGTGACTCTATCTAGTGAGGGGTTGTCCTACACTTCGCCTACCGGTACGAGTCTGCCACTCGAGAACCTTTTTTCCCCAACGGTTTTCGGTTCTTCGAGCTATATGGCCGGCCTATTGCCACTTCAGCTTACTAATCCGTTGGGCTATGTCGGTCACTCTGGTTTTACTGCGGATATCCTCATTTCTGAGTCTATCACGCAGAGAAACTCCGAACATAGCCCTCTCCATAGCTCGCTGAGCGACTTTGAGCGTCCTCATACGGCCAGCAGTGAAGGACCACGTCTCGGTTCCGTAGGTCATCACTGGCAACACGCACTGGTGGTACAACTTTGTTTTCAGGTTTTGAGGTAGGTATACCTGACGAGAAGATGCGTCGTAATTTCCTGAACGCTGCCCAGCCGAATTGAATCCGTCGATTGACCTCTCGGTCGAAGTTGGACTTACCTAGTCAGACTATTTGTCCCAGGTAAACGTACTCGTCAACAACTTCCAGCTTAGTGCTCCCAACAACTACCGACATAGGTGTGACACGGACATTAAACATGATATTTGTTTTGTCCATGTTCATCTTATGATCTATCCATTGAGAGGCACTATTGAGTGAAACTATTAAATGTGGTATATATCTCCACAAATTCCATCTTTATAATTAATCAGATTATCTGCAATTCTCTCGTGAGGCGGAAAAATTTTGTCCTTTTTTTTGGGGTATTTTTTTTAGGTTACCTGTCCCAGAGCTCGATATAAAAGAACATAATAAAATACAATACAAATTTCTAATTATTTATTCACTTAAAATACATAACAAAGAAATGTAGAAAACTGTTTATCAAATAATTTAGTTTGTCACTGCCATCTTCATAATGTGTTTTAAGTAACAAGAAATTTTTCTTCCACATGTTCTACTAATTATATATATGAGAAAGAAATATGAAAGCATGTACCACCTTTCTCTCAAAATTTTACAAAGCTTACCATAGTTTAGGCTTATTCCAATAATCTGTGCTTCCTTGGAAATTATACAGGGTTATTTTGTGATAAACGGTCAAATTTGCAGAGAAGGTACAAGATAACTAATATAGGCCGTTAAAGACAAATCAATTTAAAAAAATCTCAAACTTTGTATCCTTTTTATCTCTTGAATTCAAAATGCGCAGTAATGCATTGTAAGTGATTTTACTGCACACGCAAACATTCGTAAGAGTAATAATAAGCTTGCCGCCGTCCCGGTGAGTCACTTAGGAATGTCAAAGTACTTACATAGACACAGCCTAGTAGCCAGAATTCTATACCAGGAGCTCGCTCTGAAATACGGTCTCGTGGATCGGAAACTGCCTTATTATAAGTACTTACCGGAAGCCGTGCTCGAAAATGACCGCGCCAGGCTCTACTGGGATCGGGCCATCATCATAGACAGGACTATTCTTGCGAATAAACCTGATATTGTGCTGATGGACCGGGCACAGTCAAGGATATTTTTGGTCGTCATTACCATTCCATATGACGAGAACCTAGTGAAAGGCTCACGAGGTGACCGACATGTGGGGTGGTCTGCCGACCGAAATTTTTCCCTATTTATTATTTATTGAATATATATTTTATTTATTTATTGAATCCAAATATACTCTACATAAAAACATAATATACTTACAAAATTACATTGATAAGACGTAAATCTAACTCAATAGTATATTAAGGTATCTTTAGCAACCGTGCTAGGTCACAGACCTGTGTTACAGCTGCTAAGCCCTCCCCATTAAATACATATCAAATATAAAAACAAAAACATAAAAACAATTTTACCGCAATCAAGAAATGAATAAAAGTAGGAAGAAGTAAAATAATTAGCTATGTGCTATGTTCTAATCCGACAAATGGCTTAATACTATTATAGCTTAATGTTTAGTTGTATGATACAAGAGTAAGGCAGGAGAGATATTCTATAAATGTGTCACACACTTATATTAATATCCAAATGTTATAGTAAACATTTACAAGAACTTATTCTAAATTTCACATAGAAATAATTGAAACTTAGCGAGTAGTGACTCAGTTAAAATTTCATTTTCTTAAAACAATAAAATATAATATGCAAAATGTTCATTTAATATTGGAGATTTGTTAATCATAAACCAATATTAAAAGTTTAGAAGTAAGTGTAAAATTAATACGTAGATGCCAGTGTGTAGTATATGAGTGTGAGTGTGTGTGTGTGTGTGAAAGGAGTGAGTGTGTGTTATTATTTTGCTTAACAGTTTGCATTTTTAACTATATTTAATAATTTTTCAGTTTCCTCGTAAGATAAAGATATTAAAAATTAGTTAGAGCTTGCTTATATTTGAAACATGTTAGTCGATCAGTAGGCAAAAACGTTGTTGCCCATAAATCGGATTAATTTGGGATAGTTGCAAATAAAAGAAGAAGCTTTATTTACTGATATTTTAAAAAATTGCAATAACATTGTATCATTATTTATGAATTTAAGCTTAAGTTTCGAATTTGATTACTCTGAAAAATATAATATAATATGTATATAATGGCAACAATATTTATCATTTTATCAGTCTGAACCCAAAGGGTGTTATAAAGACTGTTATACTAAGCCTACAATGTTGGGTCTTGCAGGCTTAGTATTACAGTCCAGACGGAATGTGACAGCCATGCAACCGACATCGCCGGCGGCGACTAGTATATGTATACTGGCCGCCTAATAGCAGGTGATTCTAAAGTACAGAATTACATTTCTCAAACTTGCATAATACTAGAACACTAAAGGGAGACAAAATTTCTTTAGCAAAATTAGTTCTGTCTATTAAGTCATTAGATGAATTAAAAAAAGGAAAATAAAACTCAATACTGATTACAATATTTCAATTACCTATGTAAAAAAGGATAAAATAATATAGAAGATTTACAATTATGATTGTATTGATAATAACATGCACAATCAAAAACCCTAGCGTGTTTACAATACCCAAGATAGCAATATTTGAATCAAAAACAAGTTAAATAATAAATAAGCTCATGTACACAAGACCAGAGTAAAACCAGCAAATAATAATTTAATTTTGATAATAATTGGTTGTCCATTTATTTCCCTGATTTAAAATTAACCTTAAAATGTTGTCTCTATATTATATGCTTGCAGTTACGACGTAAACAGAATAAATTTTATTCAAAACTACAAAACTTATTAAAGAATACTTGATTACAAAAATCATAAAGTAATTAATGCTTTTACTCGTTTGGGAAAAGCCTCTGTCCTATGTAGAAAACAAGCAAGAAGTCCAAGCGGGCCATTTAAACAAAATGTTACTTAGAATATATTGTTTTACAATTAAATATTAAAACATTTAGAAACAACATTAATCATCCCATTCCCAGGGGTTTATCAATCGTATATTTTATTGTAATAACCTTTTTTTGAACAACTTTGCTTAGTTAAAAATTTTCAGTTTTTGATAGGCTGTATATTTTATGACTTGTTATAAAAGCATATACTTTGCCCCACGAAGGAAAACTTATTCTTTGAAGTGGAATAACTGATATGACTAGCTTGTACTTGTTCCTAGTATTTACAGAAATATACATTACTATTTTTAATAAAAACTATTGTTGTTTTTGTGTACATTAAATTAACAAAAACAAAAAAAAAACATAAATTAATAAAAAACATACATTAAATTTTAGTAAAATTACTAAAACGCTATAGTTAATATATTTACTTCTAAAAAACTTTCTTGAAAAGACTCCTTTGGACTTAGGTTGTAAAGTGCTCTCATGGCTCTCTTCTGCAAAACAAAGTTATTTCAATGTGAAATGCATTAACCCCATTGCAAGATCCCTTATGTAATAAATATGGCGTATCAAAGGGTCACTATCTCTTTGTTATGGAATGCAAAATATAGTTGTTTCACATTTGCACCCAAGATAGAGAGAACTTGTAAATTTACTCCGTCCATGTCACAGACTCTTGCAGATATATTCATCCCAGCCTGAGCCTGGAAGTTATGCCAGCTATAACTGATTCAAGACCTGAAATCAAAAATTAAATATGTTTTACAACTGTTGAGCTTTTATAATCAACTTTAATTTCAACTGTTGTAATGAAATGAAACATCATACAAAGTACTAATAATTACCTCTTTTATTAGTACAGTAAGTTGATTTGCAGTTAAAAATGCATTGGAGAAATAGTAGGCAATGGGCTGTTTCAGTCTTCCCAGTACTAACAATCATAAATACTAATGCATATGATGCAATGACTGAAGATGTTCCTTGTGTACTATAATTCTAATACACTTCAATCAAATCTTCTTTTGGATTATACATCACATTTTTTTAAAGACATTTCATCAAATATCAATATAAATTGATTGTCTGATGGTTTTATAGTATTTAAAAAATCTGCCAGGCCTTAAAAACTAGTTGATTGATTTCAATAGTAAAGAGTACTCAGTTAACCCTTTAATAGAGCCTGAGTAGCTTGCAACAGGTGGGTGACCTTTTGTGTGTTGGTGGCCACAAGGCTATGATTTTCATGTGTCATGTAGCTTTTTCTTTCAATTTCTTATTTGAACTTGTAATTACAGCGCAAATGTTGATGTTATTTTCGTGGATAATTTACTTACTGTATTTTCATTAGTTAAACACTTAATACAATTTTGGCTTTTAAGGTTTTAATGTGATTATGCAATTGGTAGAATTTTCTTATGTATCACTTTCTTTAATTTTCTTTATTCGTCATGCAGCACAGTTTTTAGTCTCTATCTATCCCGTATTCCACTGCGAATCACTGTCAAACACATTGCAAGCGCGTCCAGAACCTCGATTTCTTTCTTTTTTGTTGTAAATGTACAGTACACCCATCACTTGAATCCATTATTCACCTCTTCATCACTTAAACCCATTATTGTTGAAAATTCTCTATCTCGATTAAAAAGTGTCTACAAATACAAAACGTCAAACTTATCTTTCAACATAACAATATTTCTACAAATTTGTTTTCAAACATTTTGTTTCTGCAGATATATAGATATAATATAGTTATAGTATGTAATGTACAATAAACTGTCAAACACATTTCACTAAATCATGTTCCTTGGCTATGCAAACGCTTTTTGATACATTGACAGAAAACAGTGTTTAAAACATGTTTTTTTGTGAAAATCGCGTCAGTGCAAACGCACGGTTACTAATCAACCAAAACATTTTAAAATAATGTCTTGACCCCGCTCCTGTCTATATATGTCAGTCAATCATCAAAGTTCAAAAAATGTATTAAATTAAGTTTGTATATAAGGGGTTATTATAGTATAAAGGAATTTATGGCTGACAATAACCCGTGGGTAAGGTGATCGCTACCAAGCTATTTCTAATTTGTTCTGTGTTGTTAATTATGACATACGTGATTGTAAGCTGGCTTTTTTTTAAAAGACCCACTGGGTATTTTGCTGGTTCTCTTCAAGTCAGAGGTTTTTTCCCGAACCAGTGGTAAATTAAAAAGTGACTTTCAATAAGTATTATTTATAATCTAAATTGAATAAAAGGTTTCTGTTTCTGCACCTACTACTGTTAATAAAATACTTAAATAAATTATGATTTACAATATTAAATAGAATTACCTACATTATATTTTGTTTATACAATCAGTTTAAAACGTATCTTACTGTGTGTTGGTAATATCATAAATATTTTTTTTATATGGCAACCTAACAATTACTGCCAACCTCCAGTCAATAAAAATACTTGTAACTTGAAACGAAACGACGGACAATCTAAAGAGAAACTACGATTCTGATTAAAAACCAAAATCATAATGTTAAGAACCATAGAATACTATAATAATGAATCATGAAATGACTTGTACTGAAGTATATTAAATAAATGATGGATATTAGGTTGAATTAAAATAATACTAAACTCAATACCACATTAAAAATAATCAGTATTACTAAATAAAGACGATTGATAGCTAAATAATGAATAAAATTTTATAATCTAATATTATTTAAATCTAAAAATTCCATAAGACAATTGAAAACATTTTTACTTTTTTTTAGAAAAAATTAAAAGAGAACAAATTTCTGTAGGAAGAGGAATTTTAAGATTTACCAAAGTGTTAAATAATGAAGTATGATCATATAACGGACACGAGAAGAAAATATGGTTGAGGTCACCAATATCCAAACCACATTCACATATTGAAGAATTTTTAATATGAAGCCTAGCAAGGTGAACCGAATTACAGCAGTGACCCAAGCGCATTCTACATAACATTGATGTATGTTTCTTATTTAAGGATAATTTATAAAACCAAGGCTTAGAAGGAATGATGGGTTGAATTTTGGCATAGTGACAGCCTTTTGTCGTTTTGGTTTTGTTCCAATGTTTTGACCATCTATCTCTATATACTAATTTCGTAGTTCTTATAAGGTCATAGCAATAATTTTTAAATAAGAAAGTATCCCCACAGACTATAGCTTGTTTAGCAAGTTTGTCAGCATATTCATTACCAGATATACCAATATCACTCGGAATCCAAACGAGAGAAATGTTGATATTTTGAAATTGGTATAAGAATAGAAGTTTCTTAATTTCAAATATCAAAGGATTGCGGGAAATGTCATAGAAAGGATTACATAATAATGCTTGTAAAGAACTAAGAGAATCTGAAAATATCACGCTTGATTTTAATTTAAAAAGATAGCAATATTTTATTGATTGTAAAATGGCTAACATTTCTCCAGTAAAAACTGAAGATTCGGGAGGACTTTTCATTTTTTGAACTATTCTCCAATTTTGATGGTATATTGCATATCCAGTACAACCTTTTGAGTTAGTCTTAGAAGCATCTGTAAAAATATAATGACAATCTGGGAAATTCTTGTCCAACGTAAATACAAATCTTTTATTTGATTCAATAGAAAATTTATTTAATCCTATATCTAATATAACATTGGGTTTGAAAAGTGCAACTTCAAACGAATTGGAGAAAAGAGGCAGAGTCGCCGACCTATAAATAGGATCTAGTAAGGAATTATAATGTTCATAGCTTTTAACTAGGTTAGGAGTTTCTTTATTACGCCAGTATTTTCCTGAATTAATTGAAATGTACTGAGAAAGCAAACGAATTTTAGGTAGTAATGGATGGTTTGAAAATTGAAGAACCCGATAAAAAAAGGAATCCGATAAATATTGTCGTCTAATAAAAAGTGGAGGATCACCGCATTCAATCTGCAAGGCATTGATAGGCGACGAATTCATAGCGCCTATAATTAATCTTAAAGACTTGTGTTGAATGATATCTAATATTTTTAATCCTTTTTTACTAGTTGGTTCAAGAAGAAATGAGGCATAATCTAATCGGCTTCTTATAATTGCATTATAAATTAATTTTAAATAATATGGATGATCGCCCCACCATACCCCGCACAAAGCTCTAAGAATGTTTATATTTTTTTCGCATTTTTTTTTGGGTATAAATTATATGAGGCATGCCGGATAATTTATTATCAAGAATTACACCAAGGAATTTAACTTGTTGAATATTTACGAGCGGATAATCAAAAAGGCGAACTTGGATTTCAGGTAAAACTCTTTTGCGAGAAAAAATTACTGTATTACTTTTATTTGGGGAAAGTTCTAGCCCATGATCATCTAACCAAGAGGCCATAGAGAGGAGATCTTGTTCTATCGCATTAGCACAAGATTCTATACATTTATCGTTAACATAAACTAAGATATCATCAGCATATTGCAAAATTCTACACTTTGAAATAGACTGGTCCAAATCTGACGTATAAATATTGTATAATAAAGGACTTAAAACAGAGCCTTGTGGAAGGCCTTTAAAAACCTTTCGAGTATATTTTAGATCATCATCAATTTTAATATGTATATATCGATCTAGAAATAAATTGATAATCAAATTTGTAAGTTTTTTGGATATATTAAGCTTAAACATCTTTTCTCTAAGGATGTTGAGTCTGACATTATCGTAAGCAGAAGAAATATCAAGGAAAGCAGCAAGGACCGATTCATTTCTCGAAAATGCTAGTCTAATATCTGTGGTGAAGATAGAGAGACTGTCATATGTGCTTTTACCTTTTCTGAATCCATATTGGGAATTTGATAACAATCCATGACTTTCTACATACCATTCAAGACGGTTCTTGATCATATGCAAAGGTTTTAATTAGAGTTGAGGATAGAGCGATCGGTCTATAAGAAGAGCCGTCGTTAGGATTTTTGTCAGGTTTCAAGATAGGAATAATTACTTGAGTCCGCCAACAGTCAGGAACAAAGCCTATGTCAAACAAAACGTTAATGATATTTAAATAATAGGATAAAATTTGATCATTACATTTGGCAAGTAGTGAATATGGAATACCGTCTAAACCAGGAGCTGAATCTTGAACGTGAGAAAGGACGAGCTTTAATTCATATAAAGAAAATGGACGCTCTAAGGGATCAAAAAAAGAATCACATGGAATACTTTGAGGTAGCTCCTCTCTCAAAGGAGCAGAAGAGGGGGCAAGTTTATCTAAAAAAGTGTTTATAGATTGAGAGGGAATGGCACCACCGTAAGAACAAGATGAAAAACAACAGCGAAATTTTCTAATATTACGCCAAACAACTGATGAAGGTATTGAAGGAGAAATTGAGGAACAAAAGGCATGCCAACGTGTTTGTTTTTTTGTGCGAAGAGTATTTTTAGTCACTTCTTGTACACGTTGAAGGTATGAATAGTTTTCCGAACTCATGTCTAATTTATATTGTTTTTCGGCTTTTTTCCTATTACGAATGGCCTCAGAACATTCAGAATCCCACCATGGAGGGGAGGGCCTACATTTATTATTTAGAGTTTTAACAGGAATTGTTTGATCTGCTGCATTTATAACTGCGTTTGTAAATGCTTCAACAATAGAAGTTATATTATTTTCAGAAATAGGAGCGATTTTTAGAATTTCATTGTAAAGAAAAATATTGTACAGGTTCCAGTCTGCTCTGTCTAATTTGTATTTAATACATGGTTTTTTTGTTAATTTCTGCCAATTCTTTGTTTGGAAAGGAAATCAGAATGGGAAAATGGTCACTGCCGTGAGAGCTATCTAGAACTGACCAATTTAGAAGAGTGGTTAAATCAGGAGTACAAATTGATAAATCTACAGCACTTCTAGACTCATTAGGACGAGAGCGTTTGGTAATTTTACCAGTATTAAGGACACAAATATTAAGTTCGTCAATTATTTCAACTAATAAACTACCGTATTTATCAGTATTATCACCCCATAAATAATGATGACAATTAAAGCCACCAAGAATTATAAATGGTTTGGGTAAGGAGGCTATTAAAGATTTTATTCTGCGAAACGTATGGACAGAAGGGGAGGGAACATAAATAGAAACGAAAGTTATATTTTGAATTCTTACTGCTACAATATTAAAGTCAAATATTTCATCATAAACATCTATAATGGAATAAGTTATATTATTTTTTATAAGCAAAGCACATCCGGCATAACCATCAGATCTGTCACTTCGAACAAGACAAAAACCAGGTACTCTGATATTCGAATCCGGTTTTAGCCATGTCTCTGAAATAGCAGCGATACACACACTGTATTTCTTTAATGAATAGATTATTTCAGTACGTTTATCTAAAATGCTTCTACAATTCCATTGAAGGATCTTTGTGAGAGTGAATGTCTTGGAGAATTTTAGGTATAGAATTTAGTAAGCGAGCAACGTGGGACGGTAGTTTCGACGAATACGAAGATATGATTATGTTAATAAGGAAAGTTATAATGCTTTCTACAGAATCAAAATTACCCTGTGAATTAACTGGTGAAACCCGAAGAGCAAAACCATCCTCAGGTTGCGGAATTGAAAAATCTTCAATAATTTTTTTATGACTTTTTTTGTCGTATCCTGTTTGTGAATGGTGACGTAATGGTTTAGGAATATATAATGTTTTCTTATAAGAAGTTTTATTAGATGTAGCGGGGTTGGAAGGAAAATTATTCACTGTAGGATTAGTAGAAAGCGAAGAATTTTCAGGGAATTTAGAAATCAAAACATCAGCATATGATTTTGAAGAAACTTGTGGATATTTTTGAGATGCTTCTAGGTATGAGATAGACTTTTGTGCCATTTCAATTTTAATATTATTTTGTCTTGTGTGGTCAGGACATCTAGAATCTGTGGCTTTGTGGTTACCTGAGCAAAATAAGCAACGAAAAGATCCATTATCTTTGTCGCAAGAAGAAGAGGAGTGATCACCTCCACATTTTGAGCATCTTGGCTTGGAACGACATAAATCTTTAGTATGACCAAATCTGCAGCACTGAAAGCATTAGATCGTTGGAAGCTTATAAATTTCAACAGGAATGAAAGAATAGCATAAATAAACCCTCGAGGGAAGAATTTGACCGTCAAATGTGATTACGACACTTTCAGAGCTTTCATATCTGACTTTGTCCTCGTTGCGAACTCGGTAATTTAATCTTCTTACTTTTAATACAGGAATGGTATTTGGATACGAAGATAATTCGGAAATAATCTCTTCTGGTGTAGAATCTTTTGGTACACCTATTATAACTCCCATACGAGATACGTGAAACGATGGAATAAAGGTTTTATATTTATCATTTACGGATGGATTTTCTAAAAATAGATTTGCATCAGTAAATTTAGAGAATTCAACCGTTATTCTATTTCTCCCGATACGTTTTAGGCCTCCATTAACTATATTTTGTACATTTAATTTTTTCAAAAAGTGACCAAATGAAATGGCATTTAAAGTTTTACCAGAATTAGGAGAGTCTTCTTTTACTTGAACATGAACGATAAAAGGACCTGAATCTGTAGAATTATAAGAACGAAGAGATTGAAATCTTTGTGACTCTATTTTTTTATTATCGCTATCAATATGCGTGTTAAGAGATTTAGAAGAGATATAACTATTGGCAGAATTTAATGTTTGTGATAGAGGAATGCCAGATGATTGTGAAAGAGGGATTTCAGATGATTGTGTACAAGCAATATTGGATGATAAAGACATGGGAGATTCATAAGCACGTTGTCCTGACATATTGCTTTTGATAGAGTTAGAGCCTACAATTTTAATTTTAGATGATGAAGTATTACCAGTATCGTAGTCCGATTCTGAGAATGAGGAATTGGTGGAAAAAGCTGAAATTCTTCTATTTATGTCAACCCGATTAGCATGCTCTTCCTTCTTCCTTTCCTTCGTTTTATGTTTTCTTTTCTTTTTGTTTGAAATAATTTTGAAGTTGTCATCAAAAATTTCTTGCGATAATGACTGCCGTGGTTTTTTAAATGAACCTTCTAAATCATTTTCAATTTCCACATAAGCAGCTGGTGAGGAAATAATGTTAGTGTCAGAATAATTCGGATCCGGTGGCTTAGGCGGAATTGGATTAGACATGGCGACCGAGAGACTAAGGCTACGTTAAACTATTTTGTGATAGTATGAAATTGTCGCTAAATGAGATACAATATGAAAATGCAAATAAATATTATTAATATATACTAAAATATAAAAGGAATGTAATCAGAATATTACAAGAAAACTTAAAATAATTAAAATGACAACAAAAACGCGTAAAACCGTTATTGACGTTCAGTTGACATCATAAATATAAATAGACATTATCCCTTAGCCATCTTGGTATTTAGAATTACAGTATAAATACAGTAATCTATGGAATTACACTCACAACCATTCAATACATGTCAAAGTTAGAATCCATACGACATTTGTGCATAGACAGGCACTATGTTTTGCCCGAACTAGTGAAAGGTTTTACATCGATTTTAAAATATTTATAAATGCTGAATATACCTACAGCTTAGTTTTATATGTACTATTATTCAAGACATTATCCCTTAGCCATCTTGGTATTTAGAAGTACACTCACAACCAATCAATACATGTCAAAGTTAGAATCACAGACTACTAAGAGGATACGTTAGAATCCATACGACATTTGTGCATAGACAGGCACTATGTTTTGCCCGAACTAGTGAAAGGTTTTACATCGATTTTAAAATATTTATAAATGCTGAATATACCTACAGCTTAGTTTTATATGTACTATTATTCAAGTGTGCACTATTTTAACTTATAATACCGATGAATAGTACTAGAAAATCGCTTTCAGTTTGTTTTTAGGTTATTGTTAGATTCATATTTTATTTGTTAATTTCCCAGGACTCCGTTTAGATGCAGTAAAACTAATAATTTTATTGTAATCTATGGATTATAAGGAATAAATCGACATGCATTTCATTGATAATCTTTAAAATTTGTAGTGGGCCCATTCTCCATAGAAAAATTGATTGTCTCCTTTGCATAGAATAACCTATTTTCCAATATAATATATAAAATAATCAATCTTATCTAAGAATGTATTGTAACTTATATTGTATTTTAAAACTATATGCTTCAGTTCCTAAGTTCATTTGATTATTTATTATTTTAAAATGCTCATTAATTGTTTAGAACTATTTGCTAGTTTACACCTTTGTCCACTTAACCCTTCAATTTTGTATTGGGTCGAGGAAAAATAATATTATTTTTATTTAATATTGTTTACCTACTTACACGAATGCATAAATTATTATCAATTTCCATAAGTGATTCTTCATGTAAATTGATGGAGGAAGATGTTGGAATACAGGCTTTTGTTTCCTAAAAAATCTTTAAAATATTAATTAATACAAAATAGGTGCAAGAAGATACCTTATACAGAAAATTGAAATTAAAGTTCATGGTATTTTAAAGTCTGCACAAGATTCAAGTTTTAATATTGATTTTTAAAACTTGAATCGCATACAGAGTCCAAAAAAAAAGCCTATCTCAGTCATTTATTGCTATTATAATGCACAAAACAATGTGTAGGGCTGAATCTGAGTGACAGGGTGAGAAACTGTGTGATAAAAGAAGACTGTGGTTTGCAAGATGATGCAGTGACCAGGATTAAGAAAGGAATGCTTCGGTGGTTTGGTCATGTAGAAAGAATGAATGCGGAAAGACTGACAAATCAAATATATGTTGCAGAAGTGAATGGAAGATTCAGAAAGGGACGTCCTAGGCAGAGTTTGTCGACTAAATTGGCGATATACTAAAAATAGGCCAAATTATGAGTACCCTTAACCGACGAGCATGTATGCGTAGGTATATGGATGTGGAAGAGGCGAGAGAGGTATGTCAGGATCGTGCTAAATGGAAGTCTGTAGTCTCTGCCTACTCCTCTGGGTGACAGGCGTAAGTGTTTATGTTATGTATGTAAAATAATGTTTGCAACTAACAAGATAATTGTACTAGATAGTATTAATATGTCATTAACTGAATATTTACCATTAATTGGTACAGCATAAGGTAATAGCAGAGTAAGTTTCTTCTTTTATTTATATTAACATTTTATCCTTAAAATGCCTGCTGCAAATTTTTGATGACGGTTTTGGTGTCCAATCTGTTCGTCCTGTAGCTACAATGCAATTCCGATGTAAATTATCATGTTCAGGAGAACTGCAACAAACCATTAAATCTTTCAAATATTTAATTAAAAGACACTGCAGAATATATATCTGTACACCGGAGGCAAATGATCATAAGTCACATTAAGCTAATTGTTGTTGTTGTACAGCGCACACATTTTAAGTCTCAATTTGAACATTACTCACATATGTCACTTTACTACATAATCGTGTAAAATTCTAAATAAAAATTTAACTATTGTTTAAAAGTAGGTTAATTGGTAGTTTTTAATTACAACAAGATATTAATAAAAATATAATTAATTAATTAAATAATGGACTTGGGACACGCTACGCTACCTCTAATGCCCCATTTACATTCAGCCCTGTTGGGCAGGGAAGTGAGCAGGGCAGTATGTAAACAGGCTACTCGCGCTGACACTGCCGCTGCCGCTGCCACTGCCCGACGATCCCTCAAATGTCAGTTTTTCGTGCGGAAGTCAAAGGACGGGCAGCGCGAGCGGCAGTGAGTGTTCACATTCAGCTCCATCGCTCACTTCGCGCCAAGCGCCTGGATGAATGGACGTGCCTGCCGTCTTGTTATTAAATAAGTACGATCTGCCAAAATGCCTTTCGAGTGGAATAATGAAAATACAATAAAGTTTTTAGAACTGCTGGAATCAGAAAAAACTATATGGGATTTCAACGATAAAAACCACAATAAATCATCTTCTATGAATACGAATTTTCTTTTTTGAGATAACATAGTACCTATGTACATAATTAATTATAAATTCGTCAAATTTATTATATTAATATAAATTTTAATTTAAGGAAATAATGAACATTGATATTTTATTTCTAAAAACGATTAGACTCATATTGATTATTTATTTATTAAAATGTAAAATTAGTTAAATGGTAATATTTGCATAATAGCCTAATAGAGATTTTTAAATTATAAATGTATTGTAATTAAAATTATGAATTAATTTATACTGTAGTGTAATTATTAAAATAATAATAGCTTAACTAATCTCATATAATATTTAATATTATTTATGTAATAATTCAATTAATAATTTATGAACAATTTGCTGTATAAGAATTCAAATAGAGTGGATCTGTATAAGTATTTAATTGTACATATTTGAATTCAAAAATAATGTTTGTACCTAACTTTTAAGCAATGCAATAATTTTAAAATGTAACATTAGGTTTGTGTAATTAGCTGTATTTCATATCATTTTTGCATGCCAATTATGGCAAAACATGTCAGTTCCACGTCATTGATCATCTTATGTACCATGTTTTTAAGCAAATAAATTTTCTATCTATCTATCTATCTTCTTTTGAACTTGATATCTTTTTAAATTATTAACATAATTTTGTATTGCAAGAATACCCAGCGCTGACGCTGTAATTATTTCGACGTCTGCCATAGTCGAAAGCCGAAACTGATGTGAGTGGTAGGGCAGAATGTAAACACACTTCCCGCGATCCTGCTACGGCAGTATTTAGCGAAGTATTGCCGGCAGCGCGAGGAGCAGTGGCAGGGGCTGAATGTAAATGAGGCTTAAGAAGTATAAGAACATAGCCGAATAAATTGTCAGTCCGAAGGTGTTAATATTATAAGTAGGGGATTAATATGTAAATCCATATTTTTACTTGAAATGGTTTTTGTTCTTAAATATATTTTCTACATACTAGTAAATTGTGATATTTTGATCAAGAAAATGCAATTTCTATTTTCCTCATTTTTCCATATTTCAAATATAAATCACAGACTACTAAGAGGATACTACGCATAAATAATAAAAATATAAAGATATAAATCCATACCTCTCTGTCAGATTACTGTATATTATATACTAGAGTCTCTGCAGTGTTGCCAACGGATGAAATAGCAATCCGCCAGACAAGGCTCCTCAAACCACCAGAAAATGAAAGGAATCGGGGCTTTTATCGAGGCAGACCCTACACACGGGCCTGCCTAGCAGTACGCGTTTGGACTTGGAGCGGAACGCATATGCGGTAGAGTTCTTCAAAATACCTCCGACTCTCTTAAAACACCAACGTGTTGGTTTGGAATTAGCCCTCTCGGTTAATTTATTCGAAAATAGAAAAAGAGGAGTAGCTGGGTGAAAAATGGCTCCAAAAGTGAAAAAATTAAGCCACATAAACGTACTAAATGGTCTGTAATCCAAAGACTCCTACCTATGCTACTCGTATTTAGTTATTTTTTCTCTTTGTTCATTTCTGCTTTGGTCAAAATCGGGTTGTGTACTACACACAACAAACAAAGAAATAACAAAATCGGGTTATGTACTACACACAACAAACAAAGAAATAAAATACTTTTGTGTAATAATATAAATACTTTTTTTAATGTAATCTTTATTTATGGATTAAAACTATCAAAAAATAAAATAGCTTATATCTTTTTTAAACATAAAGAAACCTTTAATTTCGGACATACTCCCTTCTATATAGCTTGTTTGTTGATGTGGAGATGGTGAAGGAGTAGGAGTTAGTTGTTGATGAGAGAATGAAGGCATGTAAGAGATCTGAGTGCGGTCTTGTGTTAATAGCGTTGGAATAGGAGTTAGTTGTTGAGGAGAGGCTTCATCCTCTCCTTACTTACTTCATACACCCTACTTTATGAACGGCAATAAAACAATTAATTTATTAGGCATTCTTGACTTCGCAAGGTCATAGGCTAGGTTGGATATGATTTGAATTTCGATAGATTTTAATTAATTTATTTATTCAATTTTTTTGTAAAATATCAGTTCCATAGGCTTCTACTCCGTTCACATGTTTAAAATGTAAGAAATTTGTTATGTAAAAAAGGTCATTCAATATCATTGTTCCGTTAACGTACTTCCGCGAGGGCTGCCGACAGCGACTGCCAAAAGAAATCGGGCCGATGCGGCTACACACACGCAGTACGGAGGGGGCGGGGCCCCAATCTAGGAAGCATCGGCTGCATTTTTGCTCCTGCCAGCCGATTAAGGAGGCGATATCGGCCACGACTTAGGATGGCCCTACATACGACACGATTTAGAGGCAATCTAGGAGGCATCCCCACTACTCCACCCTAGATCGCGTCCGATATCATGTCGTATGTGGCCCGCTTAACAAAAAGATGTCCCTCTCTGAAAACCACTAAAATTTCCACTAAGATATATGAATATGATTAAAGCTAAAAAAAAGTAAAAGTACGTTTATTATTAAAAATCTTATTGTTGTTAATATAATTTTTTTACTTTTAGTAATTAAAAAAATCAAGTTGCTTAAGATATTATTTACATTAATAAATTGTCTTCAGATGAATCTGCATTTTCATTTTCAGCCTTGCTGTTATCCTTATCAGACTAATATGACTCCTTCGTTCCAATTTGTTTTATAAGATTTAAAGGAATTTCATAATTGTTGCAGCACTTTCCCATTAACTGCATACCGCAGCGTATTTTTAGAATTGATTTCAAGAGTTAGCTTCATTCTGTTTCGCTGCTTGTTTTTTATAATATTCATGTCAAATCATGTAAAAAGTCTTTCCACATCGGTATTAGAATGTGGCAATACCAAAAGTGTAATCGCAAATGTTGCTAATTCTTGAAATCGAGCAACACCTTGTGCATCTTTGAATTTCAAGACTTCGCTCCAAAATTTTTTTTTTGTATCTTTTGTTTCATTCCATTTCAGTTAATGAATTTGCTGCCATCAATCAATCTTTGCAATTAATTCTGTACTTGTTACGAACCGAGCCATTATATCAACCAGATTTTCTTTGTTGTGATGCAGGGCTTTTTCGACACTTATACGGGACATTTGTTTCATGAGAGTAATATTTTTCCGGCTATCTGTTTTTTATTTCGTCAATCAGACAAACTATAAACTGTATGCACCTATTCCGCAATACTTCTTCCTCTTCCCGTGGAAAACCTTTCTCTTTCATTTCTTGAATCTGTTTTTCGAATCGGAATCCCAGGTAGCACTTCGGTCCAAATAGTCACGAATATTTTGTGTAAAGATATCTATCTTATGTGTAGGCAACGTTACTTTGGTGACAAACGTATCAATCAAGTTTGTTAATTCACCGCACAATAAGGTGTGGTCAAACTCAAACATTTTATTAACTCTGTTTATATCAATCAAAATTGGATAAATAAATGATACATATGCATAGTTTATATCATTCGCATACATAGAGTGCAATAGCTCTGACGTGTGGCACCTTTCGTGCAACTTAGCAATCGAAAAATGAGTTTTAAGCTCCAGCCATTGCGTATAAATTCTTGACACAGCAGACTCGATGGATAACCATCTAGTCTGACTGGCTTGAAAAATTTTAAGAGGCTTCTGTCCATCGTTGATGGTGTAATTTGTATAGCTCTTTATAGATAACTTGTCTGGAAGACGAGCGAGCAAACCAATCATATGTCTCTCTAATTAAAAATTCAAGATTTCACGGAAGAAATTCCCTTGCTGCTGCTGAAACAGCCAGTTGCAAGGAGTGGCATAAACAACGTACCAAAACTAAGTGCTGTATTTCTTGTTTCAATCGGGCAAAAACTCCATTATTTACGCCAACCATCACCGAAGCATTATCTGTACCAATACCCATTAAGTTTTCAATTCGCAAGTCGAAATGTTTAAGCGTCCGCTTTATGACAGAAACAATACCTTCAGCATTACATGCGTCGAGTTCAGCAAGGTCCAAATAAGGCATTACATGCGTCGAGTTCAGCAAGGTCCAAATAAGTTGAAACTATTTTTTCATGTGTAGTGCTGTAATAAATTGTAACTAAACCCAAATATTTTTGTACAGCAATATCTGTGGATTCATCTATAAATTAACTGTATGGTTGATCTTTAATGTCGTTTTTTATAAGTTCTTTGTTTTTTTTTCTCTTTATTAGGAATAACAAACAATTGTACAATATAATCTTATTATTAAACACAATACTATATTTAAGCTTAATAATCATACAATCAACACCGTTATCCACATATTACCACTGGGTCTATGTACATAACAATTAAAAATTAAAATATAATGTTCTATTAAAAACGACCCGTTCACCAATAAATACAGAGAAAAACAAGCTAATTTACACATATGCATGTACATGTGCACGCATATACATACACACATATATACAAACATATTCATACACGCACATACACATATATAGATAATACACAGATGTGAAAAATTAAATTTAACCTAATTAAGCAATTACATTAACTTGCATCAAATTCAGATAGAATCTCATACACAGCTTTTTTATATCTAGAAGAAGTTAATCCAAAGATATCTAGTATTAAATTTGTTGTTGTATAATTCCATTATACGATTTAGAGGTGCACGTGCACCTGCATTTGTTTTACTTGGTTTTGGAGCGAAAATTTGATGTGAATGTAGCTCACGTATACGATTCGAGTGACTAGGTATACGAATGTATATTTGATTGGTAAGTTCATTACAAGCAAATTCGTTATGGCAGATTTTGTAAAGCAAAGTTTGATCCAAGAGCATCCTTCTCGATTCTAAAGAAAGAACACTAAATTTTCTTAATAAAAGTTCATAACATTCATTATAATTACTTTTAAAGCATTTGTACATTGTAGATTTTAAAAATTTTCGTTGAACACGCTCCAACTGTAAACTGATGCATATTTAACCTGTGATCTTATTAGAGATTTATATAAAGTTAAAAATGTGGTGGGATGTTTGAAGGAAGAACATGTCCGCATAACAAAACCATAAAGCTGAAAGGCTTTATTGGTTATGTGCGTTACGTGTTCATCAAAGTGTAGTTTAGAGTCTAAATACAATCCTAGATCCCTGATTAAAGATACCGATTCCAACGAAACACAGTTTAGTTTATAAGTGTATTTAATAATGTTAATTTTTTTTTGTGAAAGTGATATGTTTGCATTTTGATGTACTTAAGTGAAGTTTATTTTTTATACAGTAGCCTTCCAAGCGATTTAGGTCTTGTTGTATTTTGTCACAATCTTCGACACTTTTGACACTGTGATAAATTTTAAGGTCATCGGCGTAAAGGAGAAAGTTAGTAAAACGGAAACAATCACCGATATTGTTTACAAATAATATAAAAAGCAAAGGCCCAAGAATAGAACCTTGCGGTACGCCTGAGCTGATATTTATGATATTGGATGAGAAACCATTAATAACAACCCGTTGAGATCTGTTTAGAACGTATGATGAAAACCATCTTAACAAGTTTCCTCGTATTCCATTAAACGCTAATTTCGCTAAAAGTATATTATGATCAACCTTATCAAAGGCCTTAGAGTAATCAGTGTAAATTGCATCTACTTGCAGACGGTTATCCATGCAGCGAAAAAGATAATTTGTGTAAAGAACAAGGTTAGTTGTTGTCGATCGCTGTTTTACGAATCCTTGTTGTTCAGGTATAATTATGTTATGTAATATAGGATAAATTTGCTTATGTATTAACCTCTCAAGAACCTTCGGTATGGTTGATAGCAAAGATATAGGGCGGTAGTTAGAAACGTCGTTTTTGCACCCACTCTTATAAACTGGTGTTATATTAGCGTTCTTCCATATCTGGGGCACAGTCCCTTCACTAAGACATTGGTTAAATATAAGACACAAGGGAACACTAATAGCTGCGGCAGAGTGTTTGAGAAAAAATGGTGGAAGGCTGTCAGGTCCAGGTCCCTTGGTAATATCGAGTAATATAAGCTCTTTGACTATGCTATCCTGGGAAAAGGAGATATTTGAAATAACCTCAGAATTGGGATTAGTAGACTGGCTACTATAATTCTCTTGCTGTAACTGCTGTCAATTTTCATATACGGAGCTGAAAAATTCAGAAAATAATTCACAGATACCCTCAGGCGTATCAGATTTTTTATTAATATAAGTCATTACGTTAGGTATTCCGCTTTTACCTTTTCGATTATTAACAAAGGACCAAAATAATTTAATGTCCTTTTTAAGTCCTTCTTCGATGGAATTATTGTAAGTATTGAAGCAATCAGCACACAGTGTCTTAAATCTGTGTCGAAGCAATGAAAACTGGGAATAATCCGCTTTGTTATTATATTTTTTCCACCTTATCCAATATTTTTCTTTTTCTTTAAAAACGTGAATGAGGGGTCGAGAAAACCAAACTGGAAAGTTATTACTTTTTGATGAACGAAGCGGTACGTATTTTTTAATAATTTCATAGATTTTTTCATAAAATATATTAACTGACTCTTCAGCAGTTAGCCCTTTCATAAGAGAATACCAATTGATCTCAGAGATTGATTTACAAATGGTAGGATAGTTTGCTTCTAAATATTTAAACCTCTGAAAAGACGAGTGAGCCATAGATTTATATGTGTGGCTTAGAGATATAACCGTGTGGCAGTAACGGGTTTGAAGGCAGCTCACAAACACAATTATCGTCGTTAGATAAAAACAAGTCTAAAATTCGGCCCAAGGGGTTTCTATTGGTGTTTAATTGTTTGAAGTTTAATGATGATATAAAATTCAGCAGTGATTTGTCATTACTGGTAAGGTTGGGGTAAGAAGGTGTAGATGTTATATTTGATACCGTTTGACCACTGCCCAGCCATTGTAGATTGGGAAGATTGAAATCACCAACAACGTACACGTGCTGATAATTAATTTCCATAATTTTGTTACATAAGGATGTTAAAAAACTGTCATATGTTAAAGCGTTCATATTAGGTGGAATATAGATACCGCAGATAATAGTACTATGACCCTTTTGACTATTAAGACTGAGAAATACATAATCAATACAAGGTGAAATAGGATAGTCGTATGAACCTATTAGTTCGTACCGAGTAATGGACAACCCTCGACGCACTGCAATCAAAACTCCACCGCCGTCCCGTTTACCTGTCAAGACTCGTTCTCGGTCGCAACGATGTACTACATATCTATCATCTATGAATTCCCTGTCTCGAATATTCGGAAGTAACCACGTTTCACTTAATATAATAAAATCATAACTATCTGATAATATATTTGTATACAGAGTATTTAGTTTGGTTCTTAAGCCCCTACAGTTTTGGTAATATATTGCAAAACGATCAGTCATCATCTTTGTTTATTTTTAATACATAAGTATTACTTACACCTATTAAAAAGAGAAAGAAACAAAAATAAAAGAGTAGAAAAAATACGAGTATAAATAAAGTAACAGACATACTGAGACTAATGCATTCTATTCTTTTCCAATTCAACAAGAAAAAATATGGCCGATTGTGTATAACAACTGTTACATTACTAAAATTTACACAGTTATATTTATTACGTAATGAAATAGTATTTCATAATTTTGTGTTTCGTATTTGTAAATCGCATCGTGTAGTATGTAAATTCCCGTAAAAGAAATAATTTTAGTTTTCATTATAAGTAAGTAAAAATAACAAATATTGCTTAATGGTTTAAAAGTGTGTTCAACAAACAAAAATAATAAATTAATAACGCTCGTTAGGTATGTTAGACAGTGTAACTTGCAAATATAATTAATACGCTTTACAACATATATACGAGTATTATAATTATTGCTGTTAATTTGACAACAAAGTATTTTTAAAATAGAATATTGTTTGTAAAATATCGTAAGTAAATTCTTTGAGTAACAAATAAATTGCCGGTAGAAAAATAATAATTCATAGCGCAAGGCAAAGAAGTGTAAACAATACAGTGTAATGAAATGTTTAGAGATGACACTAAATAATATATTACTTTTTGATAAATACCTTTGAATAACTTCTTCGAAATAACAAGTCAATGCAAATGGAAATGAAATACTAGTTTCAGCTGTGTACAAGTAGCTGTAAAAATTAGTTAACTGGACAATTCTTCGATTTGATTTTTGAAAGATCTTCACTAGAACGAATGCTGAGAACAGGAGAAGTATCGTTTGCACGCACCAAGATGCTGCGGTGCTTAATCCAAGTGTATCTGAAACCATTTTTCTTAGCAGTTTCCCGAACCTCACGAAATAAATTTTTTCTTTTTAAAGTCAGGTGCTCATTAAAATATAACTTGTGTATAGTTCCGGGCATTTGCAGTTTTTCTGTTGTTAAACTTTTCTCTTTGCGAGCTGCTGAAAGAAAGCTATCGCGTAACATCCGACTCGCAAACTTAACAATAACATTCTTAGGGCGCCCACTTTTAGGATTAAACTGAGGTACACGATGAATTGCGATGACGTCGTATTTATTAATTGGGTGTTTGACGGCAGCAGCTACGTTTTCTATAATCGAAATTAAATTTTCATTTCGTTTTTCTGGAAGATTAACAATTTCAATGTTGCACTGGCGTGAATTAAGCTCTAAAGTATCAAGCTTGTTTCCTACCTCCATAATCAGATCGTCTTTGTTTTGGGACGATTTATATATTTTTTCTAATTCAAATAATCGACTGCGGATCTCTTCGGTTTGGGTTTTTATTTCGTCGTATTTGTCATTAATAAATTGTATTGAAGTCTTCAATTCTTCGAAATCTTCAATTAACTTGGTTATTTTATTATTCTGTTTGTCGAAGAACTCCTTCATTGATGCCATTATCTTCTCTTGGAAAGAATGAAATTCATTGCGTAGATCCAACACATTTTGATCACCTTTACAGAACGTCACTATCAGAAAACTGTCTATACTCATTTCACCACAAGGAGATCTATTAGAATACCGGGTAGGGCTGTTTTGTTTGGTGCGAGCGTTATTAAGAGACATGACAATAAGTTAGTAATAGTGATTGCTTTCTCTGTATATATATTGCTCTGTGCAATAAGTAGCCGAACTGTGCCAACACTATTCGTAATCGTATGTACACGATGAGTCACTAGGCGATCGCAGCAAACACGAATGCACTGACTGACACACGTCCGGATTGCAGTAGAGCGCGGAGCTAACTGAAAAAAGTTCTGTAAAATGAGATGCTAAAATATTTTTATTACATACGTGCACTTAGTTCGGTGCATCTGCATTTTATTTATTTCTTTTTCATGGCTATAGTTAATAACTTCTCCTAAATGATCAACTGTTCGTATACCTACTTGTATGCATTGCTGTAAATAATGCAACTCTGGCTTTATCTTTCTTTTTATTATCAGTAGACTCCATTTTGAATGTCAGCTTAGGTTGTTTGGTGATAACCTACAAACAAATAATGAAATATATAAGAAAAATTTAAATGCAACCTCATTAATTGAGACATAGCTATAATTTACCTTTCTATTTTGTTGGTGCTTTTTCAAAAGAGCATGTGTTTTTAAATCTCCGTAGTGACTTCTTAATATCGTTCCACAAAACTTGCATTTTGCTACTTGGCCAGTGGTACTTTCAACTGCTTGAAGCCATTCTTTGAAATCGGGATCTTGAAGCCAAGAATCCCTAAATTTTTGGGAATATTGAGGTTTCGGCATAGCGTCGTATGAATAATATTTTCATTTAAAAATGTGTAATCGCAAAACGAAACAAAAACAAACAACAACGCACTGAATCCGAGTGACCGTGCGTGACCGAGTTCAAAAACATTGGACTAAGTATTGTAAAATGCTGTCAAATAGAATAGAAAGAGGAAATTATATCCTTCTCAACTATTTAGTATTCCGGAGAGCGAGATACAGATAGATCTCGCCCTTGCATTCCATCGTTTTTTATTAGTAGAATGCTTTCCAATCCAATGTCTATGGAAATGAATTGGTGTTTCCTGCGTAGTAAAATATACTCCTAAAAATATATATGTTTATATTTTGAAAGTATAAAATATGGCTAATTAGACGTTTGAAACGACTATTTATATGAAACGACTCGTTTCTTGTAATTTATGATAAAATTCCTAATCCGCTAAAAAACCACTAGCCACTAAAAGCAAAAAAATTGCCACTAAAAGGGGGTTCCAAACCACCAGATTTAGTGGAAAATCCACTAAGGTGGCAACACTGAGTCTCTGTCTACGTTTATTATAGTGTTCTGTGCGTTTATTACTCTTGTTAGGTCAGTAATCTATGTCTTAGTCCAAAGAGTATAGTAATATATACGGATGTTAGTCACAGATAGGCATGTCGATTCACTGCTTAAAAAAATCGATCTCTGAATCGATTTGAATCGAAGGTACTTGAATCGATTATCGATTAAATCGAGGAATAAAAGATCGATTTTCGATTAATCGCGACATTTTCAAACATGAAATTTCAAGAATTTTCGATATTTTTTCTTTAACTTCTAAACTGTTTTTTTTATTTATTTTTTAAATATAATATTAGTAATCTTATTGATTAACATTACTAATATTCCTTTTAACCACTCAAGCTTGAAGCGCTTGTGTTAGGAGTGGTTCGCACATACTCCACTCGATCCCTTTTTTTTACAAAGTGATTCCACGTAACACTTTTATTTGACATTTTAGGCTAAAAACAACAACAATACTTTAACAGAAGTGCAAACTACAACGTACATTTCTCGATAAATCTGTTTCAATCTAATAACTCACTATTTATCATATCGAAATGAATGCTACATGAACACAATACTGGTTACTTCCTTACTATAAACCTCTATAAACTTCAACGTACGGTATAATATTTATTGACAGTATCTAGGTAAGTATTTATTTACAGTAGGTAGGTAAATTACTCTGTCTGTACTTACAGCTCATAGTATATACGATAATGAATAATGTAAATTCACAAGTTCACAGTTCAAACAGGTTCACAGCTGTAATATTATATTATAGTACAGGAGGTGAAATATAATATGAAAATATCGCTCGGTCGATCGAAAAAATGTTTATAGTTTGGGATGTAATATATATTACATCTCAGTGGAAACGGTTCCATTTAAAAGTACGGTGAGCGTTATTAATTTATATCTCGAGATGTAATATAAATTACATTATATCCCTTAGTGGAAAGTGGGCTTAAGAATTTTAGAAATGAAAATGAAATGACAACTTTTCGATATTGTTGGATGAAGAGCAAAAAATTAAAAAACTGTGGTATCTTACCCCATCCAGTTTGGGAATTTTAGCTAGTTCTTGTATCAAATGAATCGGTCCGATTCAAGAGGTTTTTAGATCGATTCAGTGAATCGATGCGGTGCTTCGAATCGATCTAAAAAATCGATAATTTTACTCCAAAGAATCGATTTTTCGATTAATCGATTTTAAATCGACATGCCTAGTCACAGATGTAGAGTATATTTATACCTGGGTGTTAGTGCTTGTTAGTTTGTGATTGCAACCTATTTTTAATTTAGGAAGAAGGAATGGCCTTTAGTGAAATTTGTAGAATTTGTTTAAGCGTAAATGTACGCATGTGTGTACTAAAGAAGACTGGACTCCAAAATATGTATAAAGCATTGACGAACAGTTTTGTAAGTTTGATAATACTTCTTAATTGCAAATTGAAGTTGCGGTAATTTGTTGTTATCGCTGGAGATGGATTATTTAAACTTGCCTGATATTAAATGCGATAGATCGGGGCCAAGCTAAGGTGCAGCGTTAAATAAACAGTGGCGAAGCTAGGGCTCCAAACTAGGGCAAGCCCAAGATATGGTTTTGTTGTTTTTAGCAGTTTCATAAAAATACACCAATCTTGAGCTGTCTCCACTCTTTAGTTTCATATTCAGTGCTGACAAGGACGTGTTTAACAAAGCACACAGAAAGCATACTACCGCTAGATAGATTGTATGACATAATATGCAATTGCACACCTTCGGTGGTTTTGAAAAGAGCCGTTTGGGTTTGCTTGAAATATTTACAAACAATACAATATATGAACAAAAGAAAAGCATGAACAAAATACAAACAAACGGTTGAAATTTAGAATCGTTTGGCAGGAATTTGTGGGAGTAAGGTGTTTTATTAGGTAGAGGTTTGGTCCCCGATTATAATAATACCACTCCCATTAAAAGGTAATGCACCGTTCTTGAGAAAAATCAAAAAGAAAATCCTATAGAACTAACCTCAAAATCATAACTCAAAATGAATTAAAGGGATGGGAGGTAGTGGAGAGGGAGGCGGGGGAGTTGTAGAGTCGCCCCCCACTTCCACATCATGCCGGACATGCTTAGTTTTTTTTATAAATTTTTAAAAATCTAATTTTGAGGTTATGTTTTTGTTATGTTTTTGACTATAATCCTGATTTATGGGGGAGAGAGTTAGAGGAGGGAAGCACCACGTAGCTCAGTCGAGGAAAGGCCGGTCGATGGAGCCCCGCTTCGCAGGGCTCCTACTTCTGAGCGGTTTACAAACAAATAACCAAGAAGGGAATGGCGGGGTCGAGTGAGCAAGCGAAGCGAGCGAATAGACCCCGCCATTCCCTTCTTGGTTATTTGTATCCCCTTCTTATTGTTATCCCCTTCTAACCTAACCTGTACGAGTCGGGGGGCCCTAAGTCCCGCTCACTTCGCTCGCTCTTGCACTCAACAATACGTCAAAATATTAGCTTTTATAATTACTTTAAATTATGAACATAGTAATATATAATACTATAATAACAACACATACAGGTTGCACAGGTGCCTGCGATTTGCTACGACGGGCGGGGGCTGCTCTCCCTCCGCACCTATGGCTTTACAAAAACACTTTAGGAGTAGGGCAGACAAGACTACATGGATTCGGGCCGTGCTGATTTAATTTTAGTACAGATTCCATATCTATAGTCAAGTTGCCTTTGCTCCCGCCACAGACACAAAATTCTGTATGCTATCCTGCTTTCACAGTAATATCGTATAATTTTTTCTCAGAAAGTCTAGAACCCAGAGCCGTAAATTCAGTTAATAAAAAAAAGTATCACTTTTCATACTTTACATATTATGGTTATAACAGTTTTTATTTATTTTTTCTATAATGGTGCATTACCTTTTAATGTGAGTGGTATTATTATAATCGGGGACCAAACCTCTACCAAATAAAACACCTTACTCCGCCAAATTCCTGCCAAACGATTGTAATTCCAACCCGTTATATGCATAAAAGAACAGATTACGTTATAATGAGAAGTTAAATCTTTGCTAATTTTTTACCATAAAATAATGACTATTTATTATAATTATAATTATTCATTTTCAATTCATAATAAACCATACAAAATGATATTTTTAAACTCATATATCACTATAAATTAGCTGATAGCGTATTTGTGCCATCTAGCGTAATCTTTAGGTATCATCGTGAGAATCAACCAGTTTTCGTTCGATAAAATGACTTTACCTATAGAATTAAGTAGATTGCGCCATTAAAATTTTATATACTGGAAAGTAGACAGAGAAACCTAACTGGAAATAATTAAAGGGAGTACTATTCTTTAAAAACCTCAATACATTCTTCTGTATTCTTTTGATTTATTTAATTAAAATTTGGGCTTCACATTAAAAAAGATTGTAACACTTATTTCCTCTAAAATTAACCTAGGTCTCATACTTTATGCTGCTGTTCAAATTGATATTTTTAATTCATATGGTAATATAAATATTGAGTTTGGTAATTAAACCTTTAAATACGCCTAACTTAATTAAAGAGTCCTGTACCTATATTTAAAGTATGAAGAATTGTTTATTGAATATTAAATTTCATTTTTAAAGATTTTTACCTTTTCCTCCTCCCATTTTCACTGAAAATCTTCGAAAAAGCATAAATTTTTAACAAACACAACAAAAACAAACATAAACATTGAAATGTGAAGTGAACTTGCATACAAGGGGCCCGCAACCACTTCGCTAGTCGCTAACGCACTCATAAAGTAATAATTGCTATATAAACATTTCGTAGTTATATTTCATTATAGAATATTTTGCCATAGGTTAGAAAGAGAGTGATCGTCTTCTCGAAAGCCCCGTAAAAAGCCCACGCGAGCGAGGGAGACAACTAATTGCTCTATTAAAACTCACTTTTTATGACAGCAGCAGTATTGCCACAGAGTACCTTTGTATAAACGTATCGCTAAGGCAATACGAGGTCATCGGTCGACATGTGTCGAACAGTGGAGTGCGCGAGGAAAATTGAAATAATTTGAAACAGTTTATGAGTTATTTTATTAGTTTATATTATTGATTGATTCAGTTTTAATAAGGCAAGCCTTTCGCCACTGTAAATAAACAGACAAATACACCTAGAATCTGAAAAACAATAATTAGCTTGGAATCCTGCGTCGCACAAAAATCACTACTATCATTGAAGTGAAGAAATATCCACGTATTAAAAGTGACATCGAGGTGTAGTGCTTGCAACATGCGTTGGAGCCTGTGGGCTCAAACTTACCAAGTCTGTATCTCCTTCCACGCGACCAGCACTGCTGCATACATTTTGTTGCGGTGTCTGCTATAGTATATGTTACTTCAATGAATGTTATTGCGAATTCCTTCCAAGAAATTAACATCCACCTTAGTCTGGTGTTTCACCCACTTAAATCAGTTCTATCCGGACTATTAAACCGGGAGATTAGAATGCGCAGAAATTCCCTCATTCTCATATTTCTCATATTTCTATCAGACAAAAATCAGAAGAGGGAATAATCTGCACATATAAATAAATGTAGGAACTCTGCAGGAAATCTGCACATGTGCTTGCTTACACACACATGCAATATAATCCTGTCCTGCATAGTGGTGGCCCTTGCAAAATTTTTAGATGGTGGGCGATCTCATAGTGGCACCCCTTTAAAAATTAAAATCTTAGTGTTACTATATTATGCAGTTGCTTTTTCGTCATTTTAAATAGTATTTAGACCTATTAAATATCTACAGGTGTATATGCGGGGCAAGCACAGTTGTGTTTGTCGCTCTTGCCATAGAAGTTGTTCTGCTTATACATGTTGAAAAGATATGTCCATTCTGCTTGCACTACTCTGTTGTGCTCGACAACACCACTATGCTTGTCTTGCTGCGGTGACTAGTTGTACAGATTATTTCTTATAATAAGAGATAATAATCTTGATTGTTTAATCTATTTTTATTTAAACTGTTGTTTTGCAGACAGTGTTTGACAAGGTAATAGAACTATCAACAACAAACTTAATTAAAAGCCTGGATGGCCAGCTTTCTGGCTTATGCGCTTGCAATTTTTTTAAAAATTCGGAATAATTTAATTTCTGGGCAATAGAATTTTATATGGAAAACATTCCAAGATATGACAGTGTTTCCATAAACAAACTGAAACTACTGTAATTAAAAATAGAAACATAAATCTTTAAATGTTTTAAATGTACTAAAACTTCTTTTCCATTTAGCAACAGTTATAGGACAGGTGTAGTCAGTAAGATATGAAATGCTGTCTACACATTTGGCAAAAATGTCCTGCCAATTATTATTTTTAATAAGTCTGAGAACTTTATGTGGCTCTGCTGATTGAAGATTTTTAAAAAATGGGTTCAAGCTCATAAGTTCCTAAACCAATTTACAACTAGACAAATCACATTATGCCTAACTGATTTGCCACTTAAGCTTTTTAACCTTTCAGGAATTATGTTCATTTTGTATAAAAATAAACAGGTATCATAGAATTTTGATAGTTTAAGTTAAGTAACCAATGCACTTTTAATTGTATTAATCACAGTGTAAAAACATTCATTTTAAACAATTCTTGTGTCTCACCTATGTCTTCGTACACAAATAATATTTTCTTTTTTCGGGATTGGGCTGGCTTAAAAATTGGATCTATTCGTTATTAGAGCAGATAAAAAGACTTGGTACTGTTTCAAAATTCTGACAAAATTTTCTAACAATATGACACCTTTTGTAAATATATATCCATAAATTGAAACTGGATAGCTTTTTTGTGCGAGCAGCTATGCGGGTCTAGAAAGACCAGTATCACTGCGACCCAAAAGGTCTATTGTGATCGCTGCTGTGGCTATAGTTCACTGCTAAGCCCTATGTCTTCAATGAATAAGAGTTGCTTAGCTGTGAGCAATTGCACTTCTTCGGGGCGAAGTAGATCAAATGCCCGGATTAAGATTTTAAAATGTTTTAAGCCTGGTGTGTCAGACCAGATCTTAAGTGATTTATGGTGATAAAGAGTTTTATGGGTCAATTGGGCTGGGTTTCTTCAGATTCCACAAAATGGCTCATATCCAAATTGTATACTCTTTGAGCCCTCCCATGTGAGTTTGTCTGCAAATTCATTGCCTACAATACTCACGCCACTCAGCCAGTCTTCTCTGGAGGGCAGTTCTACTATATACTTTTAATTAAAAGTGTATAGTGGACACATGATATCTGAGAACATGCATAACCCGTGTTTCCTTAATTGCTTCGAACATGGAACTCAATTTTTAGGAAAGCAGATGCAGACCGCTCTGTGTGTTAATCCTATATAGACTAGCCCTCGTTTTCTGGTCTAAATAAAAATCAAGAGGCGTTAGGCACAGAAGTGCATTAAGAGCTGCTCCAGGTGATGATTGTATCGCTCCAGTTGCCATTGAGCAGGCAGTCCATTATGGACTATTTAGTCTGTCCGCAGTCATCCTTTGGTTGGCCTTATTACATCAGACAATGGAGGCGTAGGTGATAATCGGCCTCACTCTACTGCTGTACAGCCATAGGATTATACTGGGATGCAAGCCCCCGTAGTTCCCAACCATACGACTGCACATACCTAAAACAATTTTAGCCGTATGACATACGTTACTAAGGTGAGAGTTCCACGTTAGTTTGTGGTCGATTGTTACGCCCAAATACTCACCACCTCCCCCCTCCCCTTCACGACCTAGTCAGGCTGGTGAATTTCTGTGAGAGGGCCGGACTAGAGGTTGTGATCGGGACGGACTCCAACGCGCATCATCCCCTTTGGGGAATGGAAAAACCTAATGAACGAGGTAAGGTTTTAGTTGAATATTTATTTAGCACTAACCTAACCATATTAAACACTGGTTCTGAACCAACCTTCATAAATAAACGCTGTCGCACAATAATCGACCTCACACTTGCAACACAAAGAGCAGCTAAGCTAATAACGGGATGGCATGTGTCGAAAGAGGCCTCGTGCTCAGACCACAGATGGATCTGCTGCGTACTACAGGTCGATATCCCCGCTATACCACCATGGAGAAATCCCCGCAAGATGGATAAAACAAAATACCTCAATAGGCTGACGTCTTCGCTCTCGGGTGATGGGGGAACTAATACCATAGCAGATCAATCGCTCCTAGAAGAACAGGTAGCAGCTGTCACTAAAGCCATGATCGATAGCTACCATGAATCATGTCCAGTAATCACTCCACCAAAACATGCTGAGCAAAAGCAACAGTGGTGGGGTAAAGAACTAGACAGGTAACGTAAGAAGGTAAGAAAAGCCTTAAATAGGGCAATGAATACCTCAAAAGATGAAGACTGGCTTCTATATAAGAAAGCTAAGTCTGAATACAAAAAAATGTATCAGGTATCGACGCTCAACAGGTTGGCGCAAATTCTGTGGTAGCATAGAAACCTGTGAACAAGAAAATCGGATAAGGAAAATCCTAGCTAAACAGAGCACGCCGGGATCTATCTCTTTAAAGAAATCCCGACGGAAGCTACTCAACATCGCCGGATGAAACCCAACGCATCCTAATTGATACTCACTTCCCAGGTTGCTGTGTAGTTGAAAGGATGAACCGGCATGAAGATGCACTGACACCAACAAAAGGAGACTGGGAATTAGCACAAAGAGTGGTGACGATGGACAAAATCCATTGGGCCATTCATAGTTTCCAACCCTATAAGGCAGCAGGACCTGACGGCTTATTCCCGGCACTTCTTCAGTGGGGGGGGGGGGGTAAAGTCCTAATAGACTTGTTGCCGTAATGAGAGCATGTCTGGCTCTTAAATCTAGGGGATGGAGGGAAGTGAAAGTCACGTTCATACCCAAACCAGGTAAGAACGACTATACAGACCCTAAATCCTACAGACCTATTAGCCTCACATCCTTTCTCCTAAAGACGATGGAGAGGATGTGTGAACGGGAGTTGAGAGGGTCGGCGCTAATTAACTTACCGCTACACGAAAAACAACACGCCTATAGCTTAGGTAAATCAACAGAATCGGCACTTCACCAGGTAATAACAAAGATTGAAGAGGCCATCCAAAACAAAGCAATATGTCTAGGCTCCTTCATAGACATAGAAGGTGCTTTTGACAGAACAAATTTCTCAAGCATAAAAGGTACCCTAAGTAGACATAATATTGAACCGGCACTGATTGACTGGATAGTAAACATGCTCAGTACACGAACAATAAAGATTGCTGGTGAATCTCAGACAATTCACATCATGACAGGATGCCCGCAGGGTGGGGTTCTTTCACCTCTCCTGTGGAATATGGTCATTAATGAACTCATCAGCAAATTAAACGCTAACCATTTCTACACAGTTGGTTATGCAGATGATCTGACAATACTGGTTTCTGGTAAGACAGCAAGCATTGTGTGCGACCTGATCCAAGCGGCTCTCCGTATTGTGGAGAGATGGTGCAGGGAATATGACCCAACCGTTAATCCAAATAAAACGGTTATAGTAATGTTCACACAAAAACGAATGCTAAATAACTATCATCTTCCAAGTCTTTTCAGCACAAAACTCCAACTTTCTTCCGAGGTAAAATACTTAGGTCTTACCTTGGACAGTAAACTTAACTGGAACAAACACATAGAAAACAAAATCAGCAAAGCTAGTTTAACTTTCTGGCAATGCAGAAACATGATTGGCAGAAGTGGCTGTACAAAACTGTAATTCGGCCCATGATCACTTATGGCTCTCTGGTATGGTGGACCAAAACCAATGAAGCCACCAATATACAAAAGCTTCAGCGTTACCAGAGATTAGCTTGTATGGCTGCCACGGGCTGCATAAAGACTACACCAACAGCAGCTTTGGAGGCTATGCTGGAGCTAATACCGCGTCATCTACATATACAACAAGAAGCAACTTTAGCTGCCATTAGACTCAAGACCCTAAATCTTTAAGTAAGAGTAGAGTCCCCCATACAGATATAATCGATAGATTTTACTCAAAAATTCCTATCGTACAAGCCAAGTATGATAGGATCCCAAAACAATTTGTATTTGATAAGAAGCACAGTATACAATTGAAGGAAACTGACCATCTGGAAGGATTGGGTCCAAGAGAGCTCAAAGTTTTCACGGATGGCTCTAAGACAAATGAAGGTGTGAGGTCTGGGGCTTTCTCTGAAGACCTTAATATCCACATATGCACACCACTGGGTACCCACAACACAGTCTTCCAGGCTGAATGCATGGGTATCATCCAAGCGGCCATAGCAATAGATGCTAGGAAGGTGAAAGACTTCTCCCTCAGAATACTGACCGACAGTATGGCGGTGCTACAAGCTCTGAGTTGCAATGTGACGAACTCGGGACTGATTTACGAGTGCTATCAACGATTGAATGAGGTATGTAAGCACAACAATGTGACTTGAATGGATCAAGGGACACAGTGGATCTAGAGGCAACGATGCAGCAGGTGATCTGGCCAGAAGGGGATCGGCCCTAGCAACTATAGGGCCGGAACCAATAATACCAATCCCCTTTGGCTACGTTCGTTCACTGGTACGTAGATACTTCAATAATTTACACGCTCAGCTTTGGAAAAATTTAGTAGACTGTAGACAAGCTAGGGAGGCCCTACCTGAGATAAACAGTCGTCTAACCAAGGTTCTAATGAGACTAAACAAGCCACAGATCAGGATAGTAACAAGTGCTATTACAGGACATGGCTCTTTTAACAAACATTTGTTCACCATAGGTGTTCCTGACAGCCCCCTGTGCAGGGCATGCATGGGAGAGGAAGAAACGGCGGCTCACGTGTTGCTGACATGTCCAGAAGTCGCTTCATACAGGGCTAAACATCTCGGCACGCCGGGATCGCTTCCCGAAGTTGCTTGCAACATCAAGGGGCTGCTGAGCTTCTTCGGGGAGATATCATGGCTCGAATAAGCATATTATTCCTGCCCACACGAAAAATACGCGCTTAGACGTGGAGTTGCGGAAAACAGCCCGTCGTAAACTAAACTAAACTACGCCCAAATACTTAACTATTTCGATAATTAAAATAATAAGGCGTTACTTTGCGGAAATCGGAATAATGAAGTTGTTAGAATTTAATTTTCTCATTTCCACATAATAAAATACAATGATGTTTCCTGCCCAGTCTGAAGAGCACTCGCCTCTTACCATCCCTCAGTTGCGTCCACTGCTATCCCCTTTACCACCATTTCCAGCACCACCATTCTCAACACCACCACTCCCGGCGTCACCCCTCCCAGCACTTCCCCTCCCAGCACTACAACACCTGGAACGACATACCACCCTTGATAATACGACATATGTTTCGCCTCTACACGAGGCATCCTTAGATGAAGTAGACTCTGCGGAGGCTGACACTATCTCGTCACCATTAATTCCATCACCACCACTCCTAGCACCCTCTATTCTCTTCACACGCTGCTATTACTATACACAAATCATTGTTCAGTAAGATGTATAAACAGCAACAGCTCGCCGCTCACTTAGCATTCAGCCACTGCAGAGACTACTTCACCTTTGGATGTCTCACGTGTCATTCTTAGTGTGGTGGTGTTGGGAATGGTGGCTACGGGGATTTTGTATGCAATTGAGGGGGGTTAGGAGGTACTCTACAGACCGGGTAGGACACATCATTTTAATTTAATACGCGAATATGTACATATTAAGATCTAACAACTTCAACCACATGGATTGAAAAATGCCTGAGGATATTGAGTTAAATTCTAGTTTGAACGCCTTTAACTTTCCTGCTATGTTCGCACCATTATTGTGCCCTTGACCTCGACAATCATTCATGTCTAAGTCAAACACTTGTACAATTGCATCAAGAAAGAGGCCAGTAAGTCCTTTTTCCGAAGAGTCACTTACTGGCTTGTAAGCAACAAAATACTTGTGCTTTGACTTCCTAATTAGTGTCAACAAAACGGAATGTTAGTGATAAGAGAGTGAATTGGTGACCGGTGTCCGATGGTAGCATTTTGGTTGATTTCGGCGCCCCCTACTACCGCTGGCACCGCTCTAGGGCCGCCACTGGTCCTGCACTGATGTATAGTGTCTGTTGTGACCAAATGGTGTCTGTAGGAAATTATTAATATTATTTGGGGGTGTTACATCCTCACAGAATACCAGCGTAAAATAGCAGCTTAATACTGTTCCGATGGTGAGTGTAGAGAATGGGAGACCCTATATACTGGTAGGTAGTGAGGCGTTCCGTCTTGGTCCTCAGGGGTGACAATTAATGTGGGGATAAATGTATATGTCTATGAGCCACAGTATTCAGTTAACATCAGGTGGACTGTCTGCTCATGAAATATTGGAATTACATATGTATTTGGATTTTTAAATATATTTAAAATGCAAATACAAACTGCGTATCACCTATTTTCATATTGCATTTGATATCCTTTTTTCTTCAAATCTATTTTCTATTTTATTTGAAATACTTTATATTAATATTTAGTATATTGTAAAATGCATGATTTTGTTCATTTTTTAATATTTTCAATCTTTCATTGAAAATTACTTTACTTATATAAGCCAGCCATTCTAAACGTTGGGGACAAGAATAATAATGCCAACATTCCAAGTCAAACAAACTTAGAACTGAAGCTTGGCTTGGAACTGCTTGGCCAGACTGCAAACGAGGACGCGGGGCGATGCGGCGCGACGTACTCAAACATAAAGTCTTTCTTTGAGTGTCCTTAGAAGCCACGCGGGCGCGGGGCATGCGTGGCGCGACGTACTCAAACATAAAGTGTTCCTTTGAGTGTCGATAGTAGCCAAGCGGGTGCAAGGCGGGCGCGGCGTGACGTACTCAAACATAAAGTCTTCCTTTGAGTGTAAATAATAGCCACGCGAGCGCGGGGTGAACGCGGTGGTGGGCGCGTGTTCTTTCGCGGGCAACTTTCGCCATAGCTCGATCGTACAAGTGGCCGCAGTGAATGCTCAAGCGGCAAGCGGCTAACCACGCGAGGAGCGGGCATCTCAAACCACATCGATCTAACCACGCGCGTTGTAATGGCGTCTTCCGAAATAAATGTAAAATAATTTATTTTATAAGTCGAATGTCTAAGTAGTTACGTTGTACCAGTTCTGGCTCACTGCGTCAGAAGTGGTATAAGTACGACGTTCGTCGACTCACGATCTTAAAAAAAAAAAAGGTTTTGGCATGCTCTGATCACGAATCTGCGGTCCATTTTTGCGTAGGATGCGCGGTTCCGGAGATGTGCAGATCAATTAACTCTTATCTAATTGATATCCGGTGTAGGTGTGTAGTCCTCAACCGTCATTAGCGCTCCATTGTCCTTATCTACTTATCTATTGTTCATTGAATACCGTCATTATATATTATTCGTCAGCGTGTGGGTCGGCTTACGCTATTGTATTATACTCCTTTGTTCCTATCTACAACACTAATCTGAATCATCAATAAAACACATTACCTAATTTTGCTAAAATTTTTATTTATAAAATACAAAATATTATTACTTATTATCTATGAAATAGGAGCGAAACATCTCATCCACTAACATATCGTTGTACAATGTGTTCTCTGTAAATATACTCGTAAAACTATGCATTGAACATCCCTGAAACTTATATAGCAAATACATTAAGCAATATTCGCCACAAACTGAAGTCCACTCATTCTGAATCCTATCAACATTCCAATTCCATCTTTTACAATTCTTTTTAAAAAAACTCTAGATGATATCGTACAGGTGCTCGTCTGTATGAATCAAAATATTGACCGACGTCATTCGTATCGATATACAAAGCTACCCAATGTGACCCTGGTTTATCATCTGTACCCAAATTGCATATTACCTAGTCAGGTTATAAATTCTATTACATGTTTAATATAAAATAATTGAAACAAGTTTATTCATTATGTAACCATTTATATACCAAAATGAACATAGATTCTTATGACACTATAGTTTATTCTAAACTTAACAAAACATAGATTCTTATGACACTATAGTTTATTCAAAATGACCTCCGTGATTTTGAATACAGGCCTTCAATCTGCGCGGCCAGTCGTCTATCGCACCACGAACGAGGTCCATGTCAATATCGGCGGCTGCCTTAATTAAGGATGTCTTGAGTGACTCGAAATTGGGAGGAGGCTTTGAGCACGCCTTTTCCTCCAAGTGTTGCCATATCTTGTAATCTAACGGATTCAAATCTGGACTGGAGTAGGGGCAGTCTTCGTGTCGGATGAAGTCGATTTCACGCGCCGCCAGCCAGTCTTGTGTGCTCTTCGCTCTATGAGCTGACGCCGAATCTTGTTGGAATACCCAGTGCCTGTTATTGAACATGGTATGAGAAACAGGTTACACAAGGTTCGTCAGGACTGTATTTTGATACACAACTGCATTAGTTTTTACACCTTTCTCACAAAAATGTACATCTGTTAAGCCCCAATAAGAAACTCCCAACCATACCATGAGCGAGGATGGAAAATGACCTCGTTGGACACGTGGAATACGGTTGCTCGCTTCTTCACTACTGTGTGCGTACACCTTATCATTTTGTTTGTTGTAGCTCTCTTCTACGGTAAATTTTTTTTTTAATTTATTTTATGTACACACATTAAGGTACAGAAGCAGTCTTATAGTAATTACGTACAAAGGTTCTACTTATTCCAAATTCGCTGAAATATCTTCCAGTAGACCCATAAAGGAAATTATATTTAAATTGCAAACTTAGTGCATACATTAGTACTACTAAAAATAAATAATATACACAATGTTACGGAAATTTTATAAAATAAAACAATAAATAAAAATAAAATAAATCAATAAATAATAATAATTTTTTCATCCGAAAAAAAGAATTTCCCGATATTTTTTTCCCGCGTACCGCTTCAACAAGGCGCAGCATCTCTTCAGTCTCAGGTCCATTAGACGAGCATACAAACGGTGTCCTGTTTTTCTTCGATATGCCCGAAGCCCTAAGTCTTCATTTAACACCCTTTTCACCGTGGTTCTGCTTAACCCCATCTGAAGGGCCAACAGTTTCTGCTTACGTTTGGGATTTCTTTGAATTCACGCCTTCACAGCTTTTATCACTGCTGGAGTCCTAACAGACCGAGGGCGACCACTTCTTGACCTGTCATCTACACTAGAGTCTTCATTGTATCGTTTGATGGTACGATAAACGAATCTTTTGGTTATATTCAAATTTTTCAGTATGTCAAAAATTTGAATTGCCGCGGAACCGCAACGATGCAACGCAATAACTGCAACACGGTCTTCTTTAAACGTCCACTCCATATTCAAAAATTAGTAAAATTCTAAAAAGTACAGTTTTATTTTCATGAACAATTTGAAATTCGAATTCAATAAACTTTTTTGTGGCCAGCATTCTAAAAGAAAAGTTTTTACTGTGTGACAATACTTATGACCTGACTAGGTATATACGTTGGTACGTGGGTGTACATGCGCAGTCTATTAGCAGCATAAACATTATTTTCTAGACTGGGGTGAATCTTTTTCAGATGTTGTTGTACATCTAGTGTATCCATGATATTACTGCTATTAGTAGATTATTACAGTACAATCTACTCAATGACTAACATAGGAATGATCAATTATAGTGATTTCTAAATATTAAATTGCATTATTTTGTATTATTTTTGTACGTATTTGAGTCATCGATACACTGAACAAGACGACACGAAGTAACGCTGAGATAAACAACAGAATGTTAGATAAGCTTGTTGACGCATAAAGTTATTATCAATTCCACTGTAGAAATTCTTTAGATTAGAATTATTACTTACTGGTACTATATAAGACCAAGCAACTGCAGTCATGGAGTTAGTGTATGGTCGTTTAACCGCAGTGGATCTATCAATACTATATTTGTGTTACTTCAAGGCATCAAAGGCCATAGATGTAAGTGTTTATTCTATTACCAAACTTACTTTTCTTTCTGTTATTTTCTTACGTGTGTATGATTTAGTGTTAACAAATTATATTTAAATATTGTGTGTGTATATGATTAAGCCGTGGTAGCTCAGATGGTTAGCGCAAGCTGTAAATTTTACAGTACGCGACGCGGGTTCGACCCCCGCCGGCACCACTTAAATTGTTAATTGCAATTTTAAGTGTTTATTCTATTGACAAACTTACTTTTCTTTCTGTTATTTTCTTACGTGTGTATGATTTAGTGTTAACAAATTATATTTAAATATTGTGTGTGTATATGATTAAGCCGTGGTAGCTCAGATGGTTGCGCAAGCTAAATTTCAACAATGCCAAGTTATAATTGGCCGAAAGAAATAATGATCGATAAACGCATCATTTTTATTGGATAGTTTTACGTCTAGAATAGCCATTTCTCTACATTGAAAATGTTTATGAGGATATGTAATGTAAAATCCATCCATGTCGATGATGTATCTAATATTTTTTAGATTTTGTGTCATTTCGAACCAAAATGTTAAAAGTATTTACACGTGACTAAAATATGTTTGTTCCAACAAGCTTCACATAACGATTCATTCTTCATTACTTCCCATCATCCCATTTCTTCCTTCTGCTCTTTTCTTCCTGTAATTTAAGAAAACAGAATCACATTCACTAATGATCACTAATGACTGTCATTGTTAAAAAAGTATTTTTTAACTTTTTACTTTCTGCTATTGTCTTTGTATTTATGGCTAGGAAATGTGTTGGCGAACTTCACATGCCTTCGAAATTTTCTCAGACATGCAGGTTTCCTCACGATGTTTTCCTTCACCGCCGAGCACGTGGTAAATCAGCACTTAAAATTTCAATTAACAATTTAAGTGGTGCCGGCGGGGGTCGAACCCGGGTCGCGTACTATGAAATTTACAGCTTGCGCTAACCATCTGAGCTACCACGGCTTAATCATATACACACACAATATTTAAATATAATTTGTTAACACTAAATCATACACGCGTAAGAAAATAACAGAAAGAAAAGTAAGTTTGTCAATAGAATAAACACTTAAAATTGCAATTAACAATTTAAGTGGTGCCGGCGGGGTCGAACCCGGGTCGCGTACTGTGAAATTTACAGCTTGCGCTAACCATCTGAGCTACCACGGCTTCATCATATACACACACAATATTTAAATATAATTTGTTAACACTAAATCATACACACGTAAGAAAATAACAAAAAGAAAAGTAAGTTTGTCAATAGAATAAACACTTAAAATTGCAATTAACAATTTAATTGGTGTCGGCGGGGATCGAACCCGCGTCGCGTACTGTAAAATTTACAGCTTGCGCTAACCATCTGAGCTACCACGGCTTAATCATATACACACACAATATTTAAATATAATTTGTTAACACTAAATCATACACACGTAAGAAAATAACAGAAAGAAAAGTAAGTTTGGTAATAGAATAAACACTTACATCTATGGCCTTTGATGCCTTGAAGTAACACAAATATAGTATTGATAGATCCACTGCGGTTAAACGACCATACACTAACTCCATGTCTGTAGTTGCTTGGTCTTATATACTACCAGTAAGTAATAATTCTAATCTAAAGAATTTCTACAGTGGAATTGATAATAACTTTATGCGTCAACAAGCTTATCTAACATTCTGTTGTTTATCTCAGCGTTACTTCGTGTCGTCTTGTTCAGTGTATCGATGACTCAAATACGTACAAAAATAATACAAAATAATGCAATTTAATATTTAGAAATCACTATAATTGATCATTCCTATGTTAGTCATTGAGTAGATTGTACTGTAATAATCTACTAATAGCAGTAATATCATGGATACACTAGATGTACAACAACATCTGAAAAAGATTCACCCCAGTCTAGAAAATAATGTTTATGCTGCTAATAGACTGCCCATGTACACCCACGTACCAACGTATATACCTAGTCAGGTCATAAGTATTGTCACACAGTAAAAACTTTTCTTTTAGAATGCTGGCCACAAAAAAGTTTATTGAATTCGAATTTCGAATTGTTCATGAAGATAAAACTGTATACTTTTTAGAATTTTACTAATTTTTGAATATGGAGTGGACGTTTAAAGAAGACCGTGTTGCAGTTATTGCGTTGCATCGTTGCGGTTCCGCGGCCAATTCAAATTTTTGACATACTGAAAAATTTGAATATAACCAAAAGATTCGTTTATCGTACCATCAAACGATACAATGAAGACTCTAGTGTAGATGACAGGTCAAGAAGTGGTCGCCCTCGGTCTGTTAGGACTCCAGCAGTGATAAAAGCTGTGAAGGCGTGAATTCAAAGAAATCCCAAACGTAAGCAGAAACTGTTGGCCCTTCAGATGGGGTTAAGCAGAACCACGGTGAAAAGGGTGTTAAATGAAGACTTAGGGCTTCGGGCATATCGAAGAAAAACAGGACACCGTTTGTATGCTCGTCTAATGGACCTGAGACTGAAGAGATGCTGCGCCTTGTTGAAGCGGTACGCGGGAAAAAAATATCGGGAAATTCTTTTTTCGGATGAAAAAATTTTTACCGTAGAAGAGAGCTACAACAAAAAAAATGATAAGGTGTACGCACACAGTAGTGAAGAAGCGAGCAACCGTATTCCACGTGTCCAACGAGGTCATTTTCCATCCTCGCTCATGGTATGGTTGGGAGTTTCTTATTGGGGCTTAACAGATGTACATTTTTGTGAGAAAGGTTTAAAAACTAATGCAGTTGTGTATCAAAATACAGTCCTGACGAACCTTGTGTAACCTGTTTCTCATACCATGTTCAATAACAGGCACTGGGTATTCCAACAAGATTCGGCGTCAGCTCATAGAGCGAAGAGCACACAAGACTGGCTGGCGGCGCGTGAAATCGACTTCATCCGACACGAAGACTGCCCCTACTCCAGTCCAGATTTGAATCCGTTAGATTACAAGATATGGAGAACACTTGGAGGAAAAGGCGTGCTCAAAGCCTCCTCCCAATTTCGAGTCACTCAAGACATCCTTAATTAAGGCAGCCGCCGATATTGACATGGACCTCGTTCGTGGTGCGATAGACGACTGGCCGCGCAGATTGAAGGCCTGTATTCAAAATCACGGAGGTCATTTTGAATAAACTATAGTGTCATAAGAATATATGTTTCGTTAATATGCAATTTGGGTACAGATGATAAACCAGGGTCACATTGGGTAGCTTTGTATATCGATACGAATGACGTCGGTCAATATTTTGATTCATACAGACGAGCACCTGTACGATATCATCTAGAGTTTTTTAAAAAGAATTGTAAAAGATGGAATTGGAATGTTGATAGGATTCAGAATGAGTGGACTTCAGTTTGTGGCGAATATTGCTTAATGTATTTGCTATATAAGTTTCAGGGATGTTCAATGCATAGTTTTACGAGTATATTTACAGAGAACACATTGTACAACGATATGTTAGTGGATGAGATGTTTCGCTCCTATTTCATAGATAATAAGTAATAATATTTTGTATTTTATAAATAAAAATTTTAGCAAAATTAGGTAATGTGTTTTATTGAGGATTCAGATTAGTGTTGTAGATAGGAACAAAGGAGTATAATACAATAGCGTAAGCCGACCCACACGCTGACGAATAATAGATAATGACGGTATTCAATGAACAATAGATAAGTAGATAAGGACAATGGAGCGCTAATGACGGTTGAGGCCTACACCGGATATCAATTAGATAAGAGTTAATTGATCTGCACATCTTCGGAACCGTGCATCCTACGCAAAAATGGACCGCAGATTCGTGATCAGAGCATGCCAAAACCTTTTTTTTTTTAGAATCGTGAGTCGACGAACGTCGTACTTATACCACTTCTGACTCAGTGAGCCAGAACTGGTACAACGTAACTACTTGCCTATGTTTTCTAAAATATAGTTAAACGTATCCTTTGATATTCATCTATATCAAAAAACTTTTGAATTTTGCGCTCGCAATTTTACACAGAGTGTGTGAAATTGTCCTTCATTTTCTCTGGGTAAATTGATTTCATTAATTCCATTTTTCACTTGTAGAATTTGCCATTCAAAGTAATAACTTTCCAGTAACACTGATCACGACAACACTCGGAACGAAATCGCTGTCCACTGCGGACAGTCACGTCGCGCCCGCACCCGCACCCGCACCCGCACCTGCACCGCGCACGCACCCGCGTTTTTGCAGTCTGGCCAAGAACTAATTGTTTCTGTGTATTTGTCAATGTCAAACAAAACAACCAATGATAAAATTAAGTGGTCCTTTATATAAAAAAGTCAAACTCATTACACATACATATTCAAAAGCTCTTTCTTAAATATAATACTTGCTTACCAAGTTGCCTTGATTTTGTTTGGTGGAATGATTATGAGGCCACATAGAGGGAATATGAAAGTTCAACTCTTTAAAAAAATACAAGTTTCAAAATCAAGGAAATACGTTATTTTATTTAAAAAATCTATTTTGAATACATATTTTGCATTTTACATTTTTAAATACTTTAATTGAAAAAATTACTTAGCATTTGCATTTTAAATTTAAATATGTTTAGTAAATTATTTTGTCTCTGGTTTCAAACTTTTTCTAAGTTCTATTTTATTTGTATATCCAATCTGTTCTAAAATTGGTTAATGATTTGTGATAATATCTTTTTTACATTTGATAGTAACTAGTTCCATACTTCAACCACTCTTTGGTGATTTTGTGACACGGCTTTAGTTAATTTGATGTGATGCCTCTAAGATGTGTGTTGTTTAGGTACCTACTCGAATAATAGTATGTCAAAAATTTCCAGACCATAGTGTCCATGTATTATTTTCTTTATGTTGTATGATCTTTCAGAGTTGTAAGTTTAAGTGTTTTCAGACTTTTCTCATATGGTAAAGGTCTTTTCTTGAAGTTCCTAGTGGTATCGGTCCGGAAAAGGCGCCGATACGATCGGATCGGATGGGATCTGCCTCCGATGAGCATAAAATTTCCATACCTTGAAGTACCACATAAGCGACAGAATCAGCAACAACGCTAGGATCGTCCGGCGAGAAGCAAAGCCGCCCCTAAGGGTATGATGCAAAAAAAGACCGCATCCTATTCCAATCGACCGACCTATAGTGCCAAACACGGCGGCAGTCTGCAGAATGCAACCGTGATTTCACCGTGAGTGGCACCACACTCCGGACAAGACAATCATCCGAGGAGCCAAGAGAGGCATCGACGGGAGATCTGATATCTATCCGGATGAGAGGTCAGCAGAAGGTCCAACAGGGGAAGCTAGGAGAAAATAGAAGAAGTTAGGTCCACATCTGGAATCCGCGTAGGCGAAGCAACCAGTTGTGTCAGATCGTATGCCAAGGCAAAATCATGAACAGATCTCGCATGATCGGTTAAATGTGAACCGAGGCATTCGGCGTGGGGGGCGCCTAAAAGTTAAAATCGCCATGGATCACGATCTCTGCGGATGGGATCTGCTGTAGCTAGCCATTTAGACGTGTTTGATGAGTCGGTCTGTTTCGGTATTACCGTTATGGAACCTATAGAGGCACCCGTAGACGCGGGTATGGTCGTCGCTGTCTACACACAGCAATAGGACGGACGAAACCCTACCTTCAAGACTGCCGAGGCGTCGAAAACGGATGTCCTCTCTGATGTACGCAAACTCCAGCCCGGGGCACAAAAGGATGTTCTAATTTGTTCCCCGGGCAGGAGAGATATGAATTACCAGCTGGACAGGTTACCTGAGTCTCGGCTAAAAAGATCAAGGCCAGCTTCGCCTTCTTCAAATGGTAGTGGACAACGTTAAGGTTGGAATGAAGTCTCCTGATGTAAAATTCACGGATAGCGTGGCAGGGGTCGTCTTGGTGTTGTTGCTACTCTTACCCCGAGCAGTGGAATTGCGTCCCCTCTCCCCAAAATACGCGGGGCAGCCAGATTACCCACGCTCAGGAAGAGTAGGATAACTTGGTCGTGGATGCTCAGCGAGGGATTCTCCGCCACCAGGGGTACTGGTACCCTCTTGGGGTGGTTCTTCACTTAATTCCGCTACTGTGTTAAGGGGTGGGGGGAGTGGGCCTCCGACCACCCGCACTCACCAAGCGAAACGCAGAGGTAAATCTCTCTCTCTCTACTTCACGCTGGTATTCTGTGAGGTCGTGGCACCTCTCCAGTTTGAGCCGGCCCATCCGTGCGACAGCAAAAGCTGCCACGTGGCTCTACCACTGTTACTTCATTTGAAACTAAGTGATAGTAGCCTAATAGTTAGAATGAGGACGGCAAACTCAAGAAAGTAGTAATTTAAATCTGCCATTTGACTATTGTTGTAAATTACTTCTAGTGCAAGCATTTTCAGTAAAGTCTGTAATGTTAATAGTGGTGCCAGCAGTTTAAGGGGACTACAGGAAGTAAACGCAAGTTTTATAATGCGTCAAAGTATATGATACACTTCATTAAACAATACAGAAAAATATATTATATTTTTCTGGATATATACTAGTTAACTATTGTGTTGAAAACGTGATATTATTAAATAATGATTTCTTATATTTACGCGAACACTACACATGATTAAAACTACTTTTACGGATTTTATCGCGTTTATTTTTACTTTTAATTACTTTTACTTTTAATTCCCGACGTTTCGGGCGCTTTCCAGCACCCATGGTCACGGGGGACTGAGATGACTGACGTCCCAATGTCATTGTTAAACCCGGAGTACCTTCAGCTTTTTTAATTATTGTTTATGGTCCGATCTATGCAAAATGAACTGACTATGTCCTGAGGTCTTGCAGTGGTATGCTTGGGTTTAGTTTTAATTTTATTGATTATAGGATCCCAAGCAGGTGGTAGTACCCAGCCTCCTTCTCTATTGAAATTAGGATGTTTTTTAATTTCAATAGCCTCACGTATCATCCTTGGTAGGAATCGGTGTTCTTTCGCGAGGATTTGTGGTCTATCAAATCTGATGTAATGGTTGGGGCCGTCTAGGATATGATCACAAACTGCAGACTTCCCGGAACGTTGATGCTTCACATCAGCTATATGTTCTTTTACGCGGGTCCTAATTGATCTTTTTGTTTGTCCTATATAAGAGAGACCACATTCACAATCAAGCTTGTACACTCCTGCATCTTGTAGAGGAATATGACACTTGACGGATGGTAGGAACTGACTAATCTTCTTCGGCGGCTTGTAGAATTTTCTAATAGAAGCTTGCTTCAAGATGTAGCCAATCTTGTCTGTGACACCTCTGACATATGGTAGTACAGCAGGCACACGCTCGACTGTGGGCGGCTTCACTCGGTCACTGTGACTTAGGTGCGGGACACGAAGCTTGTTGTCATGCAGAACTTGCTTGACGTGCTGAAGCTGGGCGGCCAGGTGTTTGCTGTCACAGATCCCTCGTACTCTCTGTAACAAAGATTTGCCCACGGTAGCTAACTGTGAAGGATGGTGGTGAGATTCACCGTTTAAATATCGGTTTGTATGGGTCTTTTTCCTATACACAGTGTGACCAATGGTGTTATTAGGATTTCGGATGACTAACTTAAATTAAAACTAAACCCAAGCATACCACTGCAAGACCTCAGGACATAGTCAGTTCATTTTGCATAGATCGGACCATAAACAATAATTAAAAAAGCTGAAGGTACTCCAGGTTTAACAATGACATTGGGACGTCAGTCATCTCAGTCCCCCGTGACCATGGGTGCTGGAAAGCGCCCGAAACGTCGGGAATTAAAAGTAAAAGTAATTAAAAGTAAAAATAAACGCGATAAAATCCGTAAAAGTAGTTTTAATCACGATATTATTAATTTGATACGATGAAAAAAACACAAGGTTACCCCTAAAATTTTCTTTCAACTGGTAAAAAACCATAATAATATACATGTATTCATTATGATTTTTTGTCAGATTATTTTATGTATTATTGTTTTAAATTTTTTAGTCCAATTAACTTTTTTTATTTTAAATCGCATATTCTTATTTCTGAAATAATACGTACGGACTACGGATGTGTGTGTAAACGCCTGTGTACAGAGTACAGACACTGCTGGCCAAGGCTTGATGCTGTGTAGACGTGTCGCTCTTTTTGCCGCAATCAAAGACATTTAAGTATGTAGTAGTAATAGACTATCAACAGATGGGTAAACAATTCTCGAGTGGTAGCTTCATACTGGTAAGCAAATTGTAGAGTGGACCCCCATTAGATATTGGCAGTCTTGTGAACACAGGAATTCGATGAATATAGGTGGCTTAAGACTGTGTTGTTGCAGTGATGATGATCCACTAGGAGGTAGGACTTTTTCTGTATAGGAGTCTGTCTGGGCAGTGATCATCCTCTTACCTGCCTCAAGCAGCAGCATGTGTCCCAGCCTGAAGGACATCGAGAGCCAATATACAGGCTGTGAAGCATTACATCTTAGTCCTCAGAGGTAACATCGCATCTGTAGCATTTGCATCAAGTTTGTTGCAGGTGCTTATGGGCTGCGGCAGCCACTTACCATCTGGTGTTTTGTAGGTTTATTTGTTACTACAATGTTATAAAAAATGATGTTGAAGAAAAGAGTTGTGTAGCCAATATATTTTATTACAAACTTGTATATTTAATTAGTTTCCCATATTTATGACAAACTTTCATATTTTCAGATGGATGAAGATGAAGAGCCCATAATTGTCTGTTTCATCTGTCATGCAAGACTGATTCGATGCAGAACATTACAACAACAGGCTATTGAGTCAAGTGCAGTTCCGGAGCAGTTGCTTGCTGGAGGGTCCATGGTATTATCCATTCCATCCATTAAAATCTACAAAAGTCCCTCACAGATTGCTTCATAGGAAGGATTTTGCCTTGCCACAGTTGGCAGGTTGGGAACCGCAGTATATATTAGTCTGCATTGTTATCAGGAAGATGCTGCTGCCCTACTCCTGTTTCTGTTTCCCTCTGTCGCCTCTTACGACACCCGTCCCGTGGGTAGTGGATATTCTTACACTGCTACTACACGGTCCACGGTATTCAATGATTTCAAAAGGAAGGATAGGCCCATCTAAATATTTTACTCATAACTTTTTCATACAAGAAAAAGTAGCGCATCTGTCATGATACAAACGTCATATCATAACACGACGTAACCAGGTTCGGATTTCGCAGTATAATTATTATCCAAATTGTACCATTATTTTAGTTCGTAGCGAAAATACCATAATTTTATCTAATGGTCGACTTGTATTATTATTTAGTCCTTTTACTTTTTTAATATTAACTCTACTATATCAAGAATTTCTGTATTGTACATGAGTATACCGTTTTCTTTTAAAATAAAATTAGTATTACCTCCATTTATTAGGTGCTCGATCGATACATTTATGTTGCATCCTTGATACAACTATAATGATGGGCTACCGCGATATAAATTCTAAGTTCTAAATAATCGGTTTGAAAACAGAATTTCAAAATATTTTATGAATCAGATTTTCATATTCAATTAAGCAGATATGGTTTCTTTTGTACTCTTTTCATTTTAACCTTATGAATATAAAATATATTAGGAACCAATACTCTTAATTTAACTTACACTAAGTTCTTTAGACAAAAATTAAACATTAATAAAAATAAAACCGGCAAAAAACGAAACGTATAGATAAACTAGACGCGTGACGCCAAAATCCCGGCACATGGGAAAAAAGAAACATGAAAGGTCAAACGGAAAATAGTATACCTAATTTCATTTTCCATGTACAATATTTTTGAGGGTCTGAATCCAACCCTGGCCTAATTTTGGTAACGTAACTGAACTGACTGTAAAATAAAACTTTAAAAATGCGTTTATATAATAATTTAATAATATCAAAATGATACGGTTATTTTACAGATGATATGATATCCCATGTTCCTATTTAATCTTTGTATCGTAATTTTTGCACCCTTTTACCACGCAACTAGACATATTTATGACAGGCAAATCTGTCTTGCGCGCGAATCACTGTAGACCGAGTCGCGTTGGCCCTAAACTGTAATTTTAGGGCCAGCGCACTGGTCCGTTTTAGCTGTTCGGTCGGCCAGGTCCTTATGCTAGTAATATATAATATTACTAGCGTAAGTAATAGGCCAGGTCCTTACGCTAGTAATATGTCAATGACGATATTATACTTCTTATTAATAAAAATTCACTGCTTGATGGTTCGTACCCATTTTAATGAAGTATTTGCCTTAATCATCACTTGGCAGGCACCTTGATGATCACTACCTGTCTCACGCCTTCTATGCTACTTCCCATTGTCATAAAAGAGAGTGTTTTTTCTACTGCAAAGATAATTTTCTTAAAGCAATGTTTTATATTTGATAAATTACAGTGAGTTAAGTACTTATTTTTACAAAAATAATTTATAGTATATATTTCTCTATGATAAATGAAATAATTAATAACTTAGTGATCAAAAATATTGATCTTTGTCAATTTATGGCATTTGTGAGTCTGAAACTAAACATAGTTGAGACTCAATTCTCAGGATGGATGAAATATCTGAGACTGAACAAGCCACAGATCAGGATAGTAACAAGTGCTATCACAGGGCATGGCTCTTTTAACAAACATTTGCTTACCATAGGTGTTACCACAGAGTACATTATATATACCTGGAATAGAGTTGCTACTCGATTCCGTGGTATAGAGACATCTATAGTGGAGTTGTCGAACTAAACGGGCGATATATCTATCTATAAATATATTCTATATATAGTACAGCCCCATCCCTGGTGTACTGATTATTTTTAATTAATTTTACAAGATCACATAATTCTGCAACTAACTAGTTTTGTGCATATAGTCACAAAACTAGTTAGTTGCAGAATTATGTAATCAAAGGTAAATCGTAAAAAAGAAAACTCAATTTAAAAATAATAATCATCTTTATTCAGGTAATTTACACCCATAACCAGTAAAAAAAAAATTAAGAATTAAGCAGTCTACACAATTTCAGAAATAAATAAATTAATGTCGATCAATCAATATACTTCACCAAAGTAACAATTTTAAATTAATAAATCCAACAGTAATTATAACTAGGCAGTAATGACAGTATACAAAGTAAATTAATCGAAATAAAATACCATAAAATTTAGTTTATTTACCTAAGATCTTGGTATTTAAAATAATAAAGCAACTTATCTACTACACAAAAGTTATAAGAAAAATAAAATAAGATGCACAAATTACAAAAACTAATAGTACAATAGACAAAAAGTTGACAATTTTTATAAAAAAAAAAACTTCAATATCCAATATCTTGAAACGGTTAGGTTTGATGTATGGTGTTTAATATTCGTAATAGTCGGTAATGATGCAAATTACAACCCCCTAAAGGATCTAAGTAGACTTAACCAATATAATTTATATTGAAATATATATACAGAGTTACCCTGTATATATATTTCAATATTTATCTAGTATGTTCCACTTGGCACTAACATTTGATTTTCCCTGGTCACATATAGTAGCAAGGATTTTAAAGCCAGACCCCTTCAATTTTCTTATATTTCTTTTAATCATTAAGGCTAATTCAGCTTGCTTTGTACTGCAAGCACAAAATGAATATGATATCGGCTGTTTATAGTTTTTAGAATACCTCTATTCTAAGTTCAGTCCTCACTACATCACCATTGTCAACTAAACCAGTAATCCTGTCATTTTTCCTGTCATAACCAATATGTGGTGTTAAGGCCATTTCATCAAAAACCAGTGTACACAATTTATCATTGGCTTTCATTTTAGATGGATGCTTGCTTCTTAAGCTGGTAAAATATGTTTTCATTTATACCAGGCTTAATGTTGGCCTTAGATACCATCCT